>OY755043.1:87378560-87991464 GCA_963576565.1 Aspidapion aeneum
GACAGACATACAGACAGACATACAGACAGACATACAGACAGACATACAGACAGACATACAGACAGACATACAGACAGACATACAGACAGACATACAGACAGACATACAGACAGACATACAGACAGACATACAGACAGACAGACAGACATACAGACAGACATACAGACAGACATACAGACAGACATACAGACAGACATACAGACAGACATACAGACAGACATACAGACAGACATACAGACAGACATACAGACAGACATACAGACAGACATATAGACAGACATACAGACAGACATACAGACAGACATACAGACAGACATACAGACAGACATACAGACAGACATACAGACAGACATACAGACAGACATACAGACAGACATACAGACAGACATACAGACAGACATACAGACAGACATACAGACAGACATACAGACAGACATACAGACAGACATACAGACAGACATACAGACAGACATACAGACAGACATACAGACAGACATACAGACAGACATACAGACAGACAGACAGACAGACAGACATACAGACAGACATACAGACAGACATACAGACAGACATACAGACAGACATACAGACAGACATACAGACAGACATACAGACAGACATACAGACAGACATACAGACAGACATACAGACAGACATACAGACAGACATACAGACAGACATACAGACAGACATACAGACAGACATACAGACAGACATACAGACAGACATACAGACAGACATACAGACAGACATACAGACAGACATACAGACAGACATACAGACAGACATACAGACAGACAGACATACAGACAGACAGACATACAGACAGACATACAGACAGACATACAGACAGACATACAGACAGACATACAGACAGACATACAGACAGACATACAGACAGACATACAGACAGACATACAGACAGACAGACATACAGACAGACATACAGACAGACATACAGACAGACATACAGACAGACATACAGACAGACATACAGACAGACATACAGACAGACATACAGACAGACATACAGACAGACATACAGACAGACATACAGACAGACATACAGACAGACATACAGACATACAGACATACAGACAGACATACAGACAGACATACAGACAGACATACAGACAGACATACAGACAGACATACAGACAGACATACAGACAGACATACAGACAGACATACAGACAGACATACAGACAGACATACAGACAGACATACAGACAGACATACAGACAGACATACAGACAGACATACAGACAGACATACAGACAGACATACAGACAGACATACAGACAGACATACAGACAGACATACAGACAGACATACAGACAGACATACAGACAGACATACAGACAGACATACAGACAGACATACAGACAGACATACAGACAGACATACAGACAGACATACAGACAGACATACAGACAGACATACAGACAGACATACAGACAGACATACAGACAGACATACAGACAGACATACAGACAGACATACAGACAGACATACAGACAGACATACAGACAGACATACAGACAGACATACAGACAGACATACAGACAGACATACAGACAGACATACAGACAGACATACAGACAGACATACAGACAGACATACAGACAGACATACAGACAGACATACAGACAGACATACAGACAGACATACAGACAGACATACAGACAGACATACAGACATACAGACATACAGACATACAGACATACAGACATACAGACATACAGACAGACATACATACAGACAGAAATACAGACAGACATACAGACAGACATACAGACAGACATACAGACAGACATACAGACAGACATACAGACAGACATACAGACAGACATACAGACAGACATACAGACAGACATACAGACAGACATACAGACAGACATACAGACAGACATACAGACAGACATACAGACAGACATACAGACAGACATACAGACAGACATACAGACAGACATACAGACAGACATACAGACAGACATACAGACAGACATACAGACAGACATACAGACAGACATACAGACAGACATACAGACAGACAGACATACAGACAGACATACAGACATACAGACAGACATACAGACAGATATACAGACAGACATACAGACAGACATACAGACAGACATACAGACAGACATACAGACAGACATACAGACAGACATACAGACAGACATACAGACAGACATACAGACAGACATACAGACAGACATACAGACAGACATACAGACAGACATACAGACAGACATACAGACAGACATACAGACAGACATACAGACAGACATACAGACAGACATACAGACAGACATACAGACAGACATACAGACAGACATACAGACAGACATACAGACAGACATACAGACAGACATACAGACAGACATACAGACAGACATACAGACAGACATACAGACAGACATACAGACAGACATACAGACAGACATACAGACAGACATACAGACAGACATACAGACAGACATACAGACAGACATACAGACAGACATACAGACAGACATACAGACAGACATACAGACAGACATACAGACAGACATACAGACAGACATACAGACAGACATACAGACAGACATACAGACAGACATACAGACAGACATACAGACAGACATACAGACAGACATACAGACAGACATACAGACAGACATACAGACAGACATACAGACAGACATACAGACAGACATACAGACAAACAGACATACAGACAGACATACAGACAGACATACAGACAGACATACAGACAGACATACAGACAGACATACAGACAGACATACAGACAGACATACAGACAGACATACAGACAGACATACAGACAGACATACAGACAGACATACAGACAGACATACAGACAGACATACAGACAGACATACAGACAGACATACAGACAGACATACAGACAGACATACAGACAGACATACAGACAGACATACAGACAGACATACAGACAGACATACAGACAGACATACAGACAGACATACAGACAGACATACAGACAGACAGACATACAGACAGACATACAGACAGACATACAGACAGACATACAGACAGACATACAGACAGACATACAGACAGACATACAGACAGACATACAGACAGACATACAGACAGACATACAGACAGACATACAGACAGACATACAGACAGACATACAGACAGACATACAGACAGACATACAGACAGACATACAGACAGACATACAGACAGACATACAGACATACAGACAGACATACAGACATACAGACAGACATACAGACAGACATACAGACAGACATACAGACAGACATACAGACAGACATACAGACAGACATACAGACAGACATACAGACAGACATACAGACAGACATACAGACAGACATACAGACAGACATACAGACAGACATACAGACAGACATACAGACAGACATACAGACAGACATACAGACAGACATACAGACAGACATACAGACATACAGACATACAGACATACAGACAGACATACAGACAGACATACAGACAGACATACAGACAGACATACAGACAGACATACAGACAGACATACAGACAGACATACAGACAGACATACAGACAGACAGACAGACAGACAGACATACAGACAGACATACAGACAGACATACAGACAGACATACAGACAGACATACAGACAGACATACAGACAGACATACAGACAGACATACAGACAGACATACAGACAGACATACAGACAGACATACAGACAGACATACAGACAGACATACAGACAGACAGACAGACATACAGACAGACATACAGACAGACATACAGACAGACATACAGACAGACATACAGACAGACATACAGACAGACATACAGACAGACATACAGACAGACAAATAGACAGACATACAGACAGACATACAGACAGACATACAGACAGACATACAGACAGACATACAGACAGACATACAGACAGACATACAGACAGACATACAGACAGACATACAGACAGACATACAGACAGACATACAGACAGACATACAGACAGACATACAGACAGACATACAGACAGACATACAGACAGACATACAGACAGACATACAGACAGACATACAGACAGACATACAGACAGACATACAGACAGACATACAGACAGACATACAGACAGACATACAGACAGACATACAGACAGACATACAGACAGACATACAGACAGACATACAGACAGACATACAGACAGACATACAGACAGACATACAGACAGACATACAGACAGACATACAGACAGACATACAGACAGACATACAGACAGACATACAGACAGACATACAGACAGACATACAGACAGACAGACATACAGACAGACATACAGACAGACATACAGACAGACATACAGACAGACATACAGACAGACATACAGACAGACATACAGACAGACATACAGACAGACATACAGACAGACATACAGACAGACATACAGACAGACATACAGACAGACATACAGACAGACATACAGACAGACATACAGACAGACATACAGACAGACATACAGACAGACATACAGACAGACATACAGACAGACATACAGACAGACATACAGACAGACATACAGACAGACATACAGACAGACATACAGACAGACATACAGACAGACATACAGACAGACATACAGACAGACATACAGACAGACATACAGACAGACATACAGACAGACATACAGACAGACATACAGACAGACATACAGACAGACATACAGACAGACATACAGACAGACATACAGACAGACATACAGACAGACATACAGACAGACATACAGACAGACATACAGACAGACATACAGACAGACATACAGACAGACATACAGACAGACATACAGACAGACAGACATACAGACAGACATACAGACAGACATACAGACAGACATACAGACAGACATACAGACAGACATACAGACAGACATACAGACAGACATACAGACAGACATACAGACAGACATACAGACAGACATACAGACAGACATACAGACAGACATACAGACAGACATACAGACAGACATACAGACAGACATACAGACAGACATACAGACAGACATACAGACAGACATACAGACAGACATACAGACAGACATACAGACAGACATACAGACAGACATACAGACAGACATACAGACAGACATACAGACAGACATACAGACAGACATACAGACAGACATACAGACAGACATACAGACAGACATACAGACAGACATACAGACAGACATACAGACAGACATACAGACAGACATACAGACAGACATACAGACAGACATACAGACAGACATACAGACAGACATACAGACAGACATACAGACAGACATACAGACAGACATACAGACAGACATACAGACAGACATACAGACAGACATACAGACAGACATACAGACAGACATACAGACAGACATACAGACAGACATACAGACAGACATACAGACAGACATACAGACAGACATACAGACAGACATACAGACAGACATACAGACAGACATACAGACAGACATACAGACAGACATACAGACAGACATACAGACAGACATACAGACAGACATACAGACAGACATACAGACAGACATACAGACAGACATACAGACAGACATACAGACAGACATACAGACAGACATACAGACAGACATACAGACAGACATACAGACATACAGACAGACATACAGACAGACACACAGACAGACATACAGACAGACATACAGACAGACATACAGACAGACATACAGACAGACATACAGACAGACATACAGACAGACAGACATACAGACAGACATACAGACAGACATACAGACAGACATACAGACAGACATACAGACAGACATACAGACAGACATACAGACAGACATACAGACAGACAGACATACAGACAGACATACAGACAGACATACAGACAGACATACAGACAGACATACAGACAGACATACAGACAGACATACAGACAGACATACAGACAGACATACAGACAGACATACAGACAGACATACAGACAGACATACAGACAGACATACAGACAGACATACAGACAGACATACAGACAGACATACAGACAGACATACAGACAGACATACAGACAGACATACAGACAGACATACAGACAGACATACAGACAGACATACAGACAGACATACAGACAGACATACAGACAGACATACAGACAGACATACAGACAGACATACAGACAGACATACAGACAGACATACAGACAGACATACAGACAGACATACAGACAGACATACAGACAGACATACAGACAGACATACAGACAGACATACAGACAGACATACAGACAGACATACAGACAGACATACAGACAGACATACAGACAGACATACAGACAGACATACAGACAGACATACAGACAGACATACAGACAGACATACAGACAGACATACAGACAGACATACAGACATACAGACAGACATACAGACAGACATACAGACAGACATACAGACAGACAGACATACAGACAGACATACAGACAGACATACAGACAGACATACAGACAGACATACAGACAGACATACAGACAGACAGACATACAGACAGACATACAGACAGACATACAGACAGACATACAGACAGACATACAGACAGACATACAGACAGACATACAGACAGACATACAGACAGACATACAGACAGACATACAGACAGACATACAGACAGACATACAGACAGACATACAGACAGACATACAGACAGACATACAGACAGACATACAGACAGACATACAGACAGACATACAGACAGACATACAGACAGACATACAGACGGACATACAGACGGACATACAGACAGACATACAGACAGACAAATAGACAGACAAATAGACAGACATACAGACAGACATACAGACAGACATACAGACAGACATACAGACAGACATACAGACAGACATACAGACAGACATACAGACAGACATACAGACAGACATACAGACAGACATACAGACAGACATACAGACAGACATACAGACAGACATACAGACAGACATACAGACAGACATACAGACAGACATACAGACAGACATACAGACAGACATACAGACAGACATACAGACAGACATACAGACAGACATACAGACAGACATACAGACAGACATACAGACAGACATACAGACAGACATACAGACAGACATACAGACATACAGACATACAGACATACAGACAGACAGACAGACAGACAGACAGACATACAGACATACAGACATACAGACATACAGACATACAGACATACAGACATACAGACATACAGACATACAGACATACAGACATACAGACATACAGACAGACATACAGACAGACATACAGACATACAGACATACAGACAGACATACAGACATACAGACATACAGACAGACATACATACAGACAGACATACAGACAGAGAGCTTCTCCTTGAACCAAATTTCAAACGGAGATTTATCTTTTACACCTGAAATGTCTGTTCTATTTAGTATGTACGCCGCTGTATTTATCATTTCTGCCCATAAGTACTGTGGCAGATTTTCGTGTGCATGCATTATGGATCTTGCCGTCTCAACAATGGTGCGATTGTCCCTTTCTGAACACCGATTTTGATCTGGTGTGTAGGGCATCGTTAGTCTCTGTCTAATTCCATGAAAAATCATTCTGACTCTATCAATGTCAAATTCACCACCATTATCTGACAAAAGTACTTTTACATCATGTCCTGCATTTCTTGCTTCAGCCAACATGATTTTTAATTTATCAGCCACTTCCGATTTTGCTCTCATAAAATAGACATAGCGAAAACGACTAAAATCATCTTTAAACAGTACAAAGTATCGATTACCACTTTTCAAACGGTCCACAGACATCAGAATGTATTAATTTTCCGGGCAGGTCAGCTCTTTCTCTCATTCCAAATTTTTGTCAATGCATTTTACCATATATACAGCTTTCACAGATTTTGCTGTCTAACGTGACTTTGAAATTAAGTTCACGATTCAGAATATCTCTTACGTGTCTTTTATTCTGATGACCAAAGCGTTCATGGTAAAGCTGCAACAAACTATCATCTGAAACCGTATTTATTTGAGCTCTTACTTTTGGCTCTATAATCTATAGTGCTAAATGATACAGTCCACCATATCTACTGTTTTTTCCTGTAAGGACAGTTTTTCCATTTACTGTTAACTTACATTTTCCCGCACTTGAAGTAAACTTGCTAGTATGCTGTACAGAAAATAGATTCTTCTTTATCTGAGGAACATACCATACATCGGTAAATTTTAAAATCTCTTCTTTGCTTTGAATTTTTGTCTTTACAAGGACATTACCTTTGCCTACTGCTTTTACTGAATCGCCGTTCATATTGGTGAGAGTGTGAGAATCATTAAAGTACTCAAATGTTTCAAAAATGTCAATTCTGTTAGTGATATGACTAGTAGCTCCATTATCTACAATCCAATTGCTTTCATCGCACTCACTCTTCAGAACCACACTTGTCTGAGCAAAATTTGCTTATTTATTCTGCTGGTGGTTGGTGTTATTGAAGGTTTCTGGTTTTGGAGGTCTACCGTTATCAATCCATTTTCAACATTGTCTTACTTTATGACCTCTTATGCAATAGTTGCAGATGAATTTCTTCTTACCTTTGTAGTTGCTTCTTTTCTTTTCTATCGCCGATGCCTCTTGTTGGCTTGCTGGGCCATTCTTGCAGGACAATGCTTTTACATACCAACATAACAGGTTCGTCAAATTTAAAAGAAAATTAGTCCTGAGGCAAAGTTTCCAAGATTTTAGAATTCAGAAGCAAATCTGGTAATCACGTATGTTATCTCCATCAAACAATTTATGCAGCTCAGCGCACACTTCTCTGGCAGTCGTAAATCGCATAATTTTCTGCAAAGTTTCTTGCGTTATATTTATTTTTAAGGCTAGGAGTGTATTACAATCAGCTGTCTTAAAACTAGCCAGGTTCTTTTCATACGTTGCCTTTTCCTCAGCTGACGCATTGTCTGTAGTGTTCAGAAATAAACTACCCGTTTAAATCAAACTCTTATATTGACTTGTTCTAAAAAAATGTATGACAACACGTGATATAATTATTAATCAAAATTACATGTAATTATATAATCACTCAATAAAATTAAAAATTATATACAAAGAGGATATATATACAATTCCAAAACCAAAATTGTTCGAAAACTAGAACTTAACCTCACATTGTCTTTAAGAACTGGTATAACTAGTTTACCTTCCACAACATCTACTGCATTGAGAATTCCCCTCAAAAGAATACCCATCTTGTATCTCCATGTCGTCCAATTTGCCTTCCCTTCAAGATATCCGACTTGTACCTTGCTGGAATCCATTGCAAACTTTCTAGACGCAGCCTTTCTTTTCTTTTAACTCTGGTAACCAGGCTCTGCTACCATGTTGAAAAGTTTTTATTATGGTTTACTCCAGAATTAAAGAAAAACAATAAATTTAGAATGAACTGAAACTTGACATAAATCTTTTTATTTAACAACTTGACTGACTATTGGAATAAACCAACCGTCAAAGGTCCATCAACAACAAATAAATACTAAAACAAAATATACAATGTACTTCAACAGAGAGCACACACCTAGACTAACAAAGAAAAATGTAAGATCAGTACCAAAGTAGCTCAGTTGGAAGAGCGTCAGCCTGGTTACCGGAAGGTCGCTGGTTCAACTCCATTCTGAGGTAAAATCTTTTTGTTATCTTATTTTCCTCCGGGACTGTAAAAAAATGGAAAAAAGAATAGTAAAAGTAAAAAAGGTTATTGGTTGTCTTAACAGTATTTTATGGAGCAGAGATAAAAAAGAATGTAAAATTTAACATATATGAAATAATGGTGAAAAGCACGATGTTGTATGGAATAGAGACTTTTCGCGTAACAGAAAAATACAAAGCAAAAATGGAAAGTGTGGAAATTGATGTAATAAGGATCAATGAGAATATCTAGAACAGATCATATAAGAAATGAGATCATAAAAGAAAGAATGGGAATCGAGGGAAGCATAACGGATGACATCACTAAAAGGCAACTGATATGGTACGGCCATGTACAACGGATGAGCGACGAAAGATTACCAAAGCAGGTCCTAGAATGGCAACCAATAGGGCGCAGAAAAAGAGGGCGTCCTAAACTGGAATGGCAACAGTCAATCCAAAAATCAATGAGTCAAAAAAACCTGACGGAAGATGACTGTCAGGATCAAAGGAGGTGGAGAATAGGCGACGGACAACGTAGAAAAACGTTCTAAACCAACATAGTAGTATTTTTCCTATCTATTCCCTGCTTCAAAATGTGTTGTTTGATTGTACTAGATTGTCGAAATATTTGATTAACTATGACATCTAATCTAACCTAATTTATAATTATGACTGTCATCAATAATTGTCATCCTAAAAATATGCCCACAATTGTAGGAATCGGCGTCCCTATGACTTTAATATGTAGTGCCCTTTTGACTGATATTTAAATATTTTGCCTTGTTGTCTTTTGCTTAAAAAATTGCCTAAATCGAATTTGTCACCTTAACGTCGCTTATTCAGCGCAATGATTTTGAGTAACTTACGAATTTTCTAATTAATTAAATTACCGCCGTTCGTTGTAACGTAAAGACCGCCTATGCTTTCTATTTCCAAAAATTGTTACAGCATTTATAGACATCCGATGTTTTATCTTTTTAGACAAAGACATTGATGGGCTTGTCGCAACGCTTGTATACTCAAATATGTCAATATACAGCGACCCTAGGAACACCTAGTACAACGGTATTTTTTTCCAACTTACTTTTTCAACCCAAAATCAAGGTGTTAGCTTTTTCTTCAAATAACTGCAGTCTTTCGTCGTAAATTTTAGTGCCACCACACTTCTGGGGCACATAATTCAAACGATATAAAGCACATTTTTTAAATAAAACTTATGTCAACCAATCCAATGCAAACTTTATTCATTAATAATTAAAATTGTGATTAATACTTACCAAAGCTGAGTCATTTTCGGGAGTTGCTCTGAAATTTGTCAGGAAGACCTCCAGTGTTCCTCCTTGGTAAAATCCAAAAGTACTAAGAGGTATAGATTTCCTACCGTCATTCTAAAATTAATCAAAACTTTAGAAATTAGATTAAAAATTAAAAAAAGTCAAATAGGTTAGAGTAGTTAGCAGTACATGCTACGTCTTTTACGCTAGAATTACGCATTTAACTTGGGAATAGAGCACTTAAATATTCTTTAATATGGAGATCAATCATTCTCTGAACTGCAAATTTTATAACTCTAAGGATTCTTTTCAAAATAAAGCAATATACTATTATAGGGTATTTGTTTATGAATAAAATTTTGAATTTTTCGGCCTATTTAAATAATTTTGTTTTTTGCTAAATTTGGCATTGTTGCGCTCACATTTGACTTTTGTTTTAACAAATGACATTTGGGTGCATTTCCGCTTCCTCCGTGAGAGTGGGGGACATTCGCTTAGAATGTGTGCAAGCCAACGACACGTGTGTGTACAGCTCCTAAAAATCACGAGTTATCCCAAGCCGGCCGTCGCACACAAGGACAGAATAACAATTTGGCGCGACAAAAATCTAAAATTTGATTTTATATATATGACAATATGATCAGAAATGCTTATGAGGCATATATTCAATGCTTATTTTGCAAAAACATGCATAATAAATGTTATTTGAGGTTAAGTATTTTAGTTAAAAAGAAAACAATTGCATACTAAAGCTTCCTCGGAACTGTACAGTCTTACAGTAGTAGAACTAGAGGCTGCATTGTTTACCATTTTCATTTTTTTAAGCCGTCTGGGGAAGTTTTAAGTGCTAACTTCATAACTTGGGCGGCAGTTCTTTTACCTGACTTTTCCAAGCTTGTTTCTGCTGCTAAGCATAGCGGCTCTGGACTGAGATTTGATACAATCGATTGCACATGTCTTTGTTTACCGCGTTTACAACTCTCTTCAAATGATTTTTTTGGCCTGCCTCGTGGTGCTGAAGCTATATGCTGTAGTGGCTGCCTCATATTTGGAAGTTTTATGTAATCATCAAGCCATTTCATATGTGTGTTAATAAATGTACATGTATTTACAATCACGCCATTTCGCCAATAGCTTTGTGACAAAGACTATCATTAAAAGTTATATTTGTTTTACGTAGTTTTCAGAAAGTTCACTAACCCCAAATTTATCCACTATATACTGTACTAACTGTTCATTGCACTCTGATGACGATAGCTTAAAAAATTGTCTATTTTTCAACACTATAAATAGCTCCCTTCTCTTAATCTGCATTTTTTTTCAACGGGATCGTTTCCACAACTACCTAAAAATAATGTGCTCAATGCAAAAAACACCAGATAAAAACTTGGATCCGCCATTTTGATTTTAAATTAAGAAGTTTGAGTTAATAATTAAAGAAGAATGATATATTTTTTTTAATTTGAGTCAAAAGTCACAATCAGCGAAAGTCCCCTAAAGGTTTATATTTGATACATATCGACTCTTAAATTGGAAAGGCCGCCATTTTGGATCGGTCATTATACGTTTTTTAAGTTTAAATCAAAAATTGTATTAAGTTACCTTAAGCAGTGCAAGTTTTTAAATTTAAGGCAAATTGGTTGTCAAATAAATAAGTCCGCCATTTAAAATCCACCATTTTTATTTTTTATAAAAAAAATTAAAGTTATATTGTCAACGAAACCCTATACCAAATTTCAAGTCCCTAGCTCATCGGAAAGTATCTGAAATAGCTGTCGCAAAATTTGAAACAAAAATTGGCAGAAAAACAAATATACGGATTCAACTAAAATAAAGCCATTAAAACAAAGAGGGGGAAAAGGGGGGACGTAAATTATACTTTTTTAAATTGGCTATAAGATATGGTTTTCAGCCAGTAAAGAAATATCGGTGTACTCGGCGGAACTTTTTTATAACTCTAGCAAACTTAAAAATTTGAAAAATTTTTTGGTCAAAAATACTATTTTATAAAACCCTGTATATACCAAGTCGAAAAATAACTGGTTTGTTAACAATAATTGCAAAATTAAGTACTTACCTGCCGCATCACTATCCATGTTGACACCCTCTCAATTTGACTTCTGACAGCAAATAACAAATGAAAGTTTTTCTGTCACATTTTTAGAAACACGTCATTTAACAAGCAGCGCGTAGGCAAAGCCAACTTTGCGCTAATGCTAATACAATTGGGTGGTCTTAAAAATTAAAATTCTTATGTTGCCTTGTGGCCGCATCTATTTTGGCAACATTTTTAGTATATGTGTGATTAGATTGAACCAAATTGATTTTAGTATTATTGTCGCGCCAATATAGCCATTTGTCCTTATGTGCGTCGCAAGAAAAATGGTCTTCTAGTGACAAAAACGACCATTATTTTTTAGTAGTTTTTTTCTGCCAAATATCCAGTACATTAATTGTTTTTACCGGTCCTTCGTAATTATAGTGTTTTCGTTACCGGCCTTCGAGCTGAATATTTTTACCGGTTCATGGTTATACATTATTAATTTTGTTTTTCAGATTTTCAGCATTGTTTGAGTTGTTTTTCATGCAATTTTGTGGTTAGGATCGAAAAAAACGTGTAATCTGTTTGTGTTTCATTCCTAGAATAAATAGATGCATGATGGCTCTAATACCTTCCTAAGAACTAGCCTATTAGCACACTTCAAGTGAAGCAACATTTTTTCAGAAATATCTCAGAAACTAAAGCCCTCACAAAGTTTTTGGTTATAAAGCAAATTATTGGACAAAATGTAGTCTACTATATACCGAAAACCGCATATTGATACAACGCTCCATTTAAAAGGTAGCATTTTAAAAAAATTTAATTGTCAATTAGCATAAATGGATTTTGACCAAAATCTCAGCTCGTTATAGAGTCGAACACTATTTTACCTAAACATTTTATGAAAATCGGTGCAGCGGTTTAGTAGCTATCGTGTATCGGACATAAATAGTATATATACACGCACACACAAACACACACATACACGGACAGACATCACGACGATATTGCCAAGATAGGTCAAAATACTCCCAAATAACACATTTCCAGCGTTATATGAAAAAAAAAAATTTCGTCGAAAATAATACCTTCTCTAGCCATTGCTACGCGGGCTAGGAAGGTAAAAAACGGGTCTGTTGACAGATTCGTTTAGTTTTGGCATGATAAATGTGCCCGAAATCGTACTAGCTTGTTGGTTATTCTTTGGGCAGGCAGTGTACTGTCCACCAGCTCAGTGACTAGAGCTGGTGTTTGTATTTATATAAACAATAAAAAATTTCTACAGACTTTTTTGATTTTTCCAGTGAATCTGTATTTTGGGCC
Organism: Aspidapion aeneum; assembly: GCA_963576565.1. Classification (NCBI taxonomy): domain Eukaryota; kingdom Metazoa; phylum Arthropoda; class Insecta; order Coleoptera; family Brentidae; genus Aspidapion; species Aspidapion aeneum. The sequence goes on from OY755043.1 coordinate 87,392,920, forward strand.
GGTCCAATACCCAAACGTGTGTTGGACAGGTATGTTTGTGTTAACATAACCTTAACCACATATTGTGTATTTTTTCTAGCGTGAAAATAGGTGGTAAAATTTGGAAAATTTAAAAAAATTTCCGTGCCTATTGTTTAACGGTGTATGCTTGTAAAACATTACCGCCGCGAAAATACTTTGTGAAAATTTCGTCAAAAAATGGTTCTTTTTTGCGGTTTTCGACCGATAACTTAAAGGAAAGACAGTGTAAGCTGGATGTCATTTGCAGACACACCAAATATAGAGCAAAGGGTTCTTTTTTTTGTGTTGTATGAAAAAAAAAGTGGCTGTGAACCCCTTTTTCCAATTAGATTTCCTTTAAGCACCAACACCGATATACTATAGAGGTTTAAGTTTAACTTTAAGTTTATCAACGTTTTAACAGAATTTCTTTCCAAATTAATAAAATTTAATGGAATTTTGGACTAATTATACCTACATAGGTTATATTGCAATGGAAAAAACCGGTTTAAATAAGAATATGCAAGGATTTCGTGGATGAAATGGAAAAAACGGGAAAGGTTTGGTTGAACTATAGGTTTAACCCGGTACAGTAGGCGGTTTATGTGAAAATTCGGCGATATCTAAGTGCATCACTTACATTTTTAAATCTTTTCTCACGGAAAAGGTTTTCATTTTACCTAATTTTCGTATATAACTTGTCAAAAACACAACGAAAACAAAAAAAATATATTTTTTTAATTTTTAAACAGACGTTCGATGATGTTTAAATATGCTTGGTAATGGAATTCTTATCTGGGCTGGATTAGATAGAGCTGAGTGATGGGTCGGAGACCAGATTCCGAGGTGCGAGGGATTGTTCACGTATTTACCTTACCAAACAAGCGTGCGTGAATTAAATTAGAGTGTGTTTTCTTGAGAAAACCGTGGTTTATTACGTGTCTTTTAGTGTGACTGCACTGATGGATGTAATCTATGGCAACTGGTACTGCATTTATTTATTTTCTCAGGGAGCAGAGCGTGGCTTTGTCCGCAGCCCACGAGAAAGACCGGCCCGGGCGCGAAAATATCACATGACCGTAGGAGGCTCACAAAAAAACGCCTCACGGCCCGCTGTCATTATAAAACATGTGTGTGTTCAGTTTTGGTATGTTTGTTTACGTCGATTTTTTTTTAATTTGGGCACGAATTTTATGTGAATTTTATCAAAGTTATTAAAATAACGCAGCCCACGAAAAAGACTGCAGTGGGCTGCGTTAAAATAATTAATGGCTAATGAGTAAATTATAAAGAAAATACCTATAAGATAAACAATGCCGCGAACGTGTAATTAGTGTTGTTCTTTGTCGGTCCAGCTATAAAACTGAAACCTAATATGTTGCAAACGGGAAAGAAGTGGTAAAAGATAAGATCTTGGATAAGATTGATCAAGTAATAGACATCCTTAGTGACATTTTCGATAGTGAGAGTGAAAAATGTGTTCAGTTGTCATTTCTTATTAAACAATTAGGTCTCTTGAAAAGGTAACCTGAGAATCGAAGATATGGTGGATACACTTTAATGTTGGCTTTATCCTTGTTTATCCAGTCATCCAGTGCATACACGTCAATTTACAATTCTAAGGTAATATGTCTTCCGCACCCTCGCAATATTAAAAAACTGATTTGTAAAATATTGTTAACAGATAGTAATCTCTCTGGTAGTGTGAAATATTTAAAAAGTAAGATACAGCTTTTAAAAGAACATGAGTTGGTAGTTAACTTACACTTTATTGAGATATATATTAAACTTTGTGCTGGGTAATTTTTCAAAAAATTATTGACGACCACTACATTTAGTTCATTGAATGTGAAAACCACTCACTTATTCACAAAATCACTTGTTTCTTTTTAATAAATTATTGTGAAATGTTTTATATTGAAAATTTTTCTTCAGATAACTCTAGCGAGTGTTTTTGTGGAGAAAAACTATTGTCAAAGCTTAAAAAAATTAGTTTAAGGGCATGTAAAGTTTTTTTAAATAATTTTAATTAAAAGCACAATGATTTATGTCTGCGAATAAATCTTTGAATAAGAACTCAGACAAAGATGATGACACTCAAAGAAAAATTAAAAAACTAAAAGCTTAGGTTTGATATGTCCAATTTTGAAAGACTTGTATAGATTTGAAATTACTAACGATATTATGTACCTAATATATGTACCTGAAGATATTAGAGTGCAAATTTTGTATAATTTTTTATTTTATAGATTCAGTTATTTTATCCATAATAAACACATATATCAGCAAAATATCTTTTTCAATTTTCGCCTATAAAAGAACAAAAATTTTTTGATTTATTTAAATTGTGTAAAAACATATAATATATTAAGCAATACAATAAGAATCCTGGGACTCTTAAGATCACGTGACCGCCAACTTGCTTATAATGCGCCATGGCCGGTCTTTATCGTTGGCTGCGGCTTTGTCAGGTAACGAAACAGCGCGTATCACAATAGGGCACTCAAATGAGCGCGTACTAAAAGGGTGCGTATCAAAAAAGCGCGTATTCATCATGGCGCGTGTTTAGAATAGCGCGTAGTTAAAATATCGCGTATTTAAAAAATACTTCAATATTTAATAAATCCATTCCAAAATTATGTTATTTGGACTTCCCAAAAAAAAAATAGGGGAGCTAATTTAGGAAAAAATAGGTTAGTTAATTTAACCATAAATTAAGACTTAAATAGGCTAACCCCCGATTTATTAGGAAACCTAAACAAACAGAAAACTAGTTTTTCGTGACAGCGCGTGTAAGTGTACAAGGAACAAAATGAAACCACAGTTTTTAGTTAATAAACTAATAAATTTTATTAAAACTAATTTTTTTTACTAAACACATCCAAATGGTCTAAGGACAAACTAATTATTCAACAATTAATTTCTAATATAAATATTAAATCTTAACAAAATTATAAAAACCCTAAAAATTCATGATTTTACACAGAAAGTACAAAAAATATCAATAAAGTAAAATTTAAAAAAAAAATAAAAGTCAAGTCTTGAAGTTAGTGACGGATCCACTTGGGTGGAGAACTTGCTTGCTGACTTTCCTTTTCCATTAAAAAACTTTTTTTTGTGTAAGTAAAATAATTACAAATGATAAAATATGATTTTTTTTTAAATTTTTACACAACCGGTTTATTATTAAGTATTATTTTAAATGTTTAAAAAAAAATTCTCCCTGTATAAACAACGTATTTTTTTTGTTTTTTTTTTATTTACATTAGGAAACCTCCAGATTCTCAAAATTTCAATATTTTTGACTCCGTGTAAAACCAAACATCTTTTATCATCCACGTCGCGACTTTTGGTGGCCTTGCTAAGACGTACGTGCCGCGCCCAACCGTGTGCGGTAGTGGTAGCTTCTTTTGCCGCATTAATCTTTTATTTTTTATTTGAAAAATTAAGTTTTTAATATAAGAAAAAAATGCTACGAGAAAGTGAAACACGAGAATTGAAGTAACCAAGCAGTTTGTTGGCCTTTGATACCGACGCGACGTCGCGAATCATTAATTTTATGAAAGCCAACAAAAACAAACCGTTCTCGGACTCAAGAAAAAACATTTTTTAAGCCAGGAATTATGCAGGGTTTTGTATTGTATTGTATTCGAACGTGGTGGCAGACCCTACTAGACCTCCATGCACTGCGACCACATATGGATCTATTGTGCCCACGTACCTACATATTGAGTTTGACTAAAGTGGCATTTTTTTTTCCACCCAGCACATAAAATTAGGCTTAACACTTTGGCTCAAAAATATGCTAGTTGTAGTAATTGTTATAGTTGTAGTAGTAGTATTAAATGATTTAGGCTTAACACTTTGGCTCAAAAATATACCACTAAGGCCTCTGCAGTATTATCCATTACACGATAGGTAAATTTTTTGTGCGATAACTTCAAAATCGCTTAGTATATAGAAGAAAAAATATCAGACATAATCATATAACTACAACCTGAATAGAGATTTCTTGGATCAGCAAAATCGCAAAAAAAGGGTACATGAAGCCAAATCTAGTACTGTGTTTATGACATCTAGTGAGTCATTTCCAAATTGTAGGTTTTGCAAATCTAATATTCCTCACTAGCTAATGAAGTAAAAAATTCATTGATTCAGACATGTCAGCCAGATATGAGTATGTTAAAAAGAATCGTCTTTTTAATTGTTTTTGTAAACATGGTGTTGCATTATGTAGTAGTAGTAGTAGAAGTAGAAGTAGGAGTAGGGGTAGGTGTAGAAGTAGAAGTAGGAGTAGGAGTAGGAGTAGGAGTAGGAGTAGGAGTAGGAGTAGGAGTAGAAGTAGAAGTAGGAGTAGGAGTAAGAGTGAGTAGGAGGAGTAGGAATAGGAGTAGGAGTAGGAGTAGGAGTAGGAGTAGGAGTAGAAGTAGGAGTAGGAGTAGGAGTAGGAGTAGGAGTAGGAGTAGGAGTAGGAGTAGGAGTAGGAGTAGGAGTAGGAGTAGGAGTAGGAGTAGGAGTAGGAGTAGGAGTAGGAGTAGGAGTAGGAGTAGGAGTAGGAGTAGGAGTAGGAGTAGGAGTAAAAGTAGGAGTAGGAGTAGGAGTAGGAGTAGGAGTAGGAGTAGGAGTAGGCGTAGGAGTAGGAGTAGGAGTAGGAGTAGGAGTAGGAGTAGGAGTAGGAGTAGGAGTAGGAGTAGGAGTAGGAGTAGGAGTAGGAGTAGGAGTAGGAGTAGGAGTAGGAGTAGGAGTAGGAGTAGGAGTAGGAGTAGGAGTAGGAGTAGGAGTAGGAGTAGGAGTAGGAGTAGGAGTAGGAGTAGGAGTAGGAGTAGGAGTAGGAGTAGGAGTAGGAGTAGGAGTAGGAGTAGGAGTAGGAGTAGGAGTAGGAGTAGGAGTAGGAGGAGTAGTAGGAGTAGTCGGAGTAGTAGGGGTAGTAGGGGTAGTAGGAGTAGTAGGAGTTGTAGGAGTAGGAGGAGTAGGAGAAGTAGGAGTAGTAGGAGTAGGAGTAGTGGGAGTAGTAGTAGTAGGAGTAGTAGTAGTAGGAGTAGTAGGAGTAATAGGAGTAGTAGGAGTAATAGAAGTAGTAGGAGTAGTAGGAGGAGTAGGAAGAGGAGTAGTAGTAGTTGTAGTTATATCGGGCCACCTCAGATTCAGAAGGTCCTCCGTCTCAAAGGCTTCCCCTTTGAGTACCTCTCTTCTTGCCTCCTTGTATGCGCCAAATGATGCGATGAAATGCGCCGAGGTCTCGTCCTCGGCACAACATCGCTCGCAAGTCGCGTCCTCCTTCCCTCTCATCTTCGCCAAGTGTCCTTGTAGGACGTAGTGTCCGGTTAGGACTCCCACTATGGCACCTACCTCTTTTCGTGTTCTACGGAGCAGCCAGTCCCTACGAGACTTGCTGTATCTCGTCACATAGTCCTTTGCCTGTCTGACGTTTTCTTTAAAGTACCTAAGTTTTGTAAAGTATAAGATAAAAGCATAATACCCTTTTTTACTTTCCAACCAAAAATAGAAGAGTGGATTGAACTAGTGTAAGTGAAAGCTCTCAAACTGCGAAGCCTTCTATTGATCGATGTTCTACTAGTATACAATGCTATACTAGCATATGTACAAGGAATTCTCCCTCCATTGTTTGCTACAGCAGAGGTGTCTGTCTGTAATTCCAGTTCCCGATTGATGACCTGTCGAGCCATGCTTGACTGTGCAAGCCAAATTAGTCTTGTCTCCCTATCCTGTGTGCAGCGATTAGGTCTGCCAAATATAGCAAAGTGATATTCCGATACAAGGAATAAACAATATGTCAACATGATCCAGCCTAGGTTCGGTTGACATTACATTATATCCAAAAGACAGTGTTGTTCCCAGTTTCTAATTTAGTGCGGCGGTAATACACTCTATTTGTGAGTTAACTCCATCTTCCAATGTGAATTATTCCAAGTGGAAGTATGTTAAGAATCTCAGGTGGGCAGATTTTAACTTCTTTAATCCAAGTAGTATCGACTTATTATTAGGAGTTGATTTATTCCCAGAAATTGTAGCCCCTAGTTTAATAAAGGCTTCCAATAATGGCCCGTGTGCCATAAAAACAGTGTTTGGTTGGGTTTTAGTTGGTGGCAGAAATAGTTCTAAGAGTGGATTTGTGTCTCTGTGTACTTTTGTCTCTCCTCCAAGTCCCAATATTACGACGAGATGTAAGGTATCATAAAAAATTGTGTAGTTTTGATACTTTTGATCCAACCCAAGAATACCAATGTGAAAAGTTTGAGTTGCGAAAATGGACTTCAAATTCTAAAAAGGTGTTGGATGCGGTGCCTGAGTCACCAACAATATATTTTGTTCTCAGATAGTGATAGTTCCGTCCTAAAAATACTTGGTTTTCCGTAGAACGTAGTTTCCAATGTGTTTAGTTATTCTGTAAAATCAATAGTTAGAGATTGTACCAAAAGAGTGATTTTGTCTGAGACTGCTAAAATCTATAACCTGCAACTTAGTAAATTAAAAAAAAACTAAAACATTTTTTGAAAATAAGAATAAACGTGCCTCTTTGAAGTGTCAAGTATGATGATTTACGACATCCTAATTTCTAAGATGGCGGCAAATTTCTATTATAAACTTTAAAGAACAATCAATTCTCACCATGATTTTTTTATTTCACTAAGATCGGTTCAGCAATAATGAGTTTATAAAGAAATGAATGCAGACAGGATTGGCAATGCAATCGTATAATCTGTAAAACAATGGCTGAAACAAAAATAGATTTTTTGAGAACTCCCAAACCGATGTTACTACTTTATAGCCTGTTGTGCGGGAGAAAAGTAGTGCTTTTCTATAAATTAAAAAAAAACTAAAACATTTTCAGAAAATAAGACTAAATACACCATTTTTAAGAATCAATTATGATTCTGTCCACCATCTTAAATTTTAAGATGTTTATAAATTTTGATCATGATCTTTAAAAAGCTATCGATTCGCACCAGGATATTTTTTATTTCATCGATTCAGTAGTAATGAATTTATAAAAAAATAAATACAGACATGATTGGCAAGGCAATCGTATAATATTCAAAACAATGGTTAAAACAAAAATATTTTCTTAGAACCACCGAACCGATTATAGTATATAGTTTAAAAGTTATAATGAAAAAAAATTATCCGGTTTTTTTTGGCCCACCCGGTACACATTTTATGGGTGATTTACCAAAAATAAGAGTTTTCCAAGTAAAACAATTTTTTTGGAAACATTGGTTGTTGTAGTACTTGTCAGCACTCCAACAGCGTCAAGCGTGGAATATAAATGTGTCTTGGTACAGATCGATGCGGTCATGTCGTTTTAGCGTTGACATAATCATCCTAATGTAAAATTTCAGTACAAAAATCAACTTTTTCAACGTGTTTGAATATTTTGTATAGTTAATTATTTCCTGAAAGGTCAAATATTGGTTGATTTTATAAAAAAGAAGGTACCTACCAACAGTTCTATGAAACAAAATAATAGTAGGTAATTTTGTATTGGTTCAATAAAATTTATTGAAGTGTAAACTTCTTTAGGCGCGTTTAGCAGTTTTTGTGGGTAGCGAATTGAACTGAGCCGTCAGGCTCGGCTATGTAACGCTCATTCGGGTGCAATCGGCTCGAGTCGACTAACTGTGAGAAACATTCAGAGAGCGATATGATGATGTTAATGAAGGCCAGTACACAGAAGAGTTCGGTTCGGTCCGCTTTGCAGAATATGATATGGCCCAGTATTATTAATTTCGACTTGTTGATGTTTACACTTCTGCCGTGTGGTCTTAAGCACACACAATTTTTTTATATTTTTAATAGTCTTGACTTTAGTAAAAATTAACTGAAATAAGTAATATGAATACCCTTAAATTTAGAAAGTAAAAATATAAAGTTATAAAATTTCTAAGAAAGGTAGAAACCCCTTGAAATTACTTAAGTTTGAATTCCTTCGAAAGCAAAAATCATTCTTGCGGGTGATTTAAATGTGGATTTTAACATTAAACACAATAGGGACACTATAATGCTTTTGAATCTTCTGACGGCATATGGTCTATCAATGCATATTGATTCGCCTACAAGAATTACAGATAAAAGTGCCACTATAATTGATTATGTGTGTTCCAATTTTAATGATGTCAATTGCTCCGTTTTTCCTTCCAATTTGTCCGATCATGAAGCAGTTAGATCCGTTTTAACTTTGAAAGTATCAGCTCAAAAAATTCCCCGTCAACAAAAAAGGATTTATAATAACCAAAGCTTTACTGATTTTAAAAGTAACTGCAATAATGTCAATTGGGAGGGGGTTAGTAGAGCACCAGATCCCTTAGATACTTTTCATCGCGTATTGCTGGACAATTTTAAGCGGGCCTTTCCTTTGCGATGGGTAAAACCAAAACGCCCTAATTTAAAACATTGGCTTTCTCAAGCGCTAAAATTATCGTCAAAAAACCTGCGTTGCTTAGTTTACCTAAAGAAATTTTTTAAAGAAAACTGGTTCATAATATACTGCAACAATTACCAAAAATTATTAAAAAAAAAGGCAAAAAACAAACAGAAAGAAAGTTGGAACATTATTAATAATATTTGTAACAAATCTAAAAGCAACCAAGAAATAAAAATTAATGTTAACGAATTAAATAAGTTTTATTGTAGCATAGCCAATACTTTAACAAAGGATCTCCCTTCAAATGAAGATCCTCTTGACTATTTATCAGATATATCTGTCTCCGGCTCATTTAATTTTTACCCTGTTGCGCCTGAAGAGCTGATTGAAGCGTGTAGGGAAATTTCTAATAAAAAATCTTGCGGAGAGGACGAAATATCGGCTGAAATTTTAGTAAAACTACCTGAAAGCACTCTGCAGCTCTTTGCAGTGCTATTATATACTCATTTGATAGAGGATCTTTCCCAAGTTGCTTAAAATCCTCACTAGTTATTCCAATTCACAAGGGAGGTGAAAAAAATGTTCCCTCTAACTTCCGACCCATTTCCCTTCTTTCAACTTTATCAAAGGTTATTGAGAAAATTGTTAAAAGGAGAATGTGGGGCTATCTTATCAAATATAAATTGATAACCAATAAACAAGACGGCTTTCAGACTTCCAAGAGCACCCACGATGCAATATTCGCATTCCTTGACAGAGTGTATTTCAATCTTAATAACGGTGAGGCTGCCGCGGCAGTGTTCTGCAATCTGTCAAAAGCATTTGACTGCGTGGATCACAGTATACTGCTGCGAAAGCTGGAACGCTATGGGTTTAGAAGTAAGGTGCTGTCATGGTTTGAATCATACCTGACCTGCCGCAGTCAAACGGTTATCAGCTCCGATATGCGCTCCTCTTCCCTGGGGTTAAATTGCGGGGTACCCCGGGCTCTGTTCTCGGGCCCCTACTGTTCTTAATCTATATAAACGATATTACTCGGCTTAAAATTACGGGTTTGTTTACATTATTTGCGGATGACACTTCTGTCCTCTGGCACCATAAAAATGTCAACATTCTAAAGAATTTAATTTCTGAAGATCTCGCAAAAATAAAAAACTGGTGTAATGCAAATCGTCTTTGCTTCAATGTTAATAAGACCAATATTTTGTGCTTTAAATGTGACTTACAAGATATAAACCTTGAAGATGAACCAGTTCAAACTCTTACAGTTAACAAATTTCTAGGAATACACATAGACAATGAACTCAGATTTGAAGACCACATCTATAAATTGAGTAAAAAACTTTCCTCCAGATGTTTTGCGATAAGATGTTTAAGATCTGAGCTGGGAGAGGATGTAGCAAGAACAGCATATTTTTCACTATTTGAGAGTCACTTGAGGTATGAAATTCCATTCTGGGGTGCAACCAGTCTACATTTATTAAAAATAATTTTCATCCTACAAAAAAAAAGCTGTTAGATTTATAAGTAATGTAAATCAAAAGGAATCCTGTAAATCTCACTTTGTTAAAGATAAGATCCTGACTTTGACATCTCTCTTTATATTGGAAACTACCAGTTTAGTATTTAAAAATTCCACCACTCTAATTGATTCGAGACATCACAGGGTTACAAGGCAAAATGGTAATTTTCCATTGCCAATTCCACACAGTGCTTTAACTCAGAGGTCCTTTATTTATGGGGGTCGCAAGATTTTTAATCACCTGCCAATATCTATTCGCCAGGCCTCTAATATCAAAATATTTAGAAAAAAACTAAAAAATGCACTGCTACAGAAACCATATTATGCACTTACTGAATATTTTAATGACTAGATTCTTTAGCATGGATTGCATTGACTTTGATGTAACCAAACCAAATTTTTCATTTTAATTAATATTTTAATTTTTGTTACCATTTATTCTTTTAAATAATTACTTTTTTTAGTTTTTTACTCCTTTTTACCAACATATATTTTATAAATGTCTGAAAATGCCTTGGCAATCTCTTTATCATGTTTTTAAAATTTATGTTTATATGTTATATCTGCGACTGTGATGTAACCAAGCCAAATTTTTTTATTTTAATTAAGACTTTAGCTTTTATTTGCATTTTTTTTTCTTTTTTAATAATGACTTTTGTATTTTTTTTTTATATATTTTTTATTTTTATATATTTTTTACTTACATATTTTTTATAAATGTTTGAAAATGTCTTGACAATATTTTTATCGTTTTGTTTTTAATAACTGTGTTTCATGTAAATATCTCAAATTTTTCTTTAAAATTTTTATTATTTTTTTATATTTTTTTTTCATGTTTTGTTTGTGTATTCTTTTTTTTTGCACTGTGACATGTTTTATAAATGTTAGCAAATGTCTTGACATAATTTTTATCGTTTTGTTTTTAATAATTGCCTTTAAAGTAATTTTATAAATGTATTGTTGAATATATCTTTTTTTTTGTTTATATTTTTGTTCTTTTATTGTTTTAATTACTCTCGACTACAACAATTTTATCCGATCAGAGATTTTCCAAAATTAACTAGGTTTATTTATATGGGTAATTAATTATAGGTACCTAGCTCTAAAGGTTATTTAATAGTTGATAATATCTCTGAAACATATTCAATAGTTAATAATAGTTAGTTTTTTTTAGATGTATATTAAATATAGTTATAGGACTCACTTAAAGAAGTAAATATATTGCTTGATAGGCAAACAAGCTTCTCAAAGCTTTAAATTGCCTGAAATATTTATTTACAGCTTCTAAGGGGGAATATATTACATTTGTAATTTTTGTACATTTAAAGATGCTGAAAATAAATATTATTATTATTAAAAATATAGGTATTAAGTTGACATGGACCTATAGTATTTTTATTTGACACTTAATTAACTAGTTAGGCTTTTGATTTTACTATTGCTATTTTACTATTTTTACCTTTATGTTAGTATTAGCCTGCTTTGTCGAAAATTTTACTGACAATAAAGTATTTTTGATTTGATTTGCTTTGAAGATTATGAAATTTTAAACTGGGCGATAATAAAGGGTTTACAAGTAAATTACACTTCTTAAGATAATTATGTAAAATTATTATAATCTAATTTATATTAAGTTATTACCCTCCTAGTTGTAGCAGATCAAATACTCCAGGTAATAACATAAACATAGCAGTTTTTGGCAATTTTCTAAAACTGGAAATTAATGGATCTGAATTTAAAAGAAGTATATGTAAAAGATCTGTGTTTGTAAGGATACGAGAAGACTTTTTTGAAATATCTCGACGAAATAATTTTAGGGTTTTATTGGAACTTTCAGCCGATGATAATCAATTACTTCACATCCATGTAGAAGCATTTTGTGGACTGAAGCCGGCAGACAATACCACGGATATTTATTAACAAGATCCTTAGCTGTTTTTAAAACATATACTTTGAATTTTTATGAATTAACTTTATACCCAGATCCAAAAGCTTGTAAAATAATGCAACATCTATAAATAAGGCGGCCTTTATTTATGTCTGTAATTTCAGCTGAAATATCAGTATTTGTAAAAAAAACGTGCGGTATTTCTGTCGTTAGATGTGCCACTTCCTCCACTTTACGGTTTATCTACAATAAGGTCCAATTTTTCCTAAACTCTTTTTGCATTCGACACTTTCTTTCTGCAAGAAGTGTCTTTTCTTCGTGAGATCTAGCCTGCCACTTTTAAAAATCAGTTTATAGGAGAGGTGTATAAAATATTCAAAGACCCGAGTGAGTGAAGTGAGCAAAGATGAAAGCGAAAACTGCAAATATCCGCGGGCTTGCTTCTACACAATTCAATACTGTTCATATCCTTTAGTGTTGCGTTGCAAATAGAACACCTACGTGATGATTTTTCAGCAAGTGCGCTACATACTTTACGGTCAACCATAGTTAAATGTAAGGAATTCACTTTTATTTCACGTCTCCATATAAGAAAATTCTTAAATTTGTCATGGAAATATGATTCAATGCGAAGAGTGAGCTCCTGTGCCTTTATTGCAAACTGAAAACGAACAACTATGCAATATCGAGTGGTACCTAGTATAATACCAGGATCTGAAGTCTTTGATTTACAAATTAACTAAAGCGAAACATAAGATGCCACAAAGAAATTTTCATCACTAATATTTGGATCTAAAAACCTCTGCTCGCTATTCTATCAACTTTATATCATCTTAAAGGGTCTCAGGTGGAAGAGTCGACAAAACATTGTTTTGATATTCGAAAATGCGGGTAGCGGTGTGATCCAAAGGGCAACTTCTGCTAAAGTCTCCGGTATCTGCTCAATTACAGGCTACCACTTTTTCTTGGCTTTAAGGAGTTTTTGGTACGAAGGGAAACTGTTTGCAGCAACTTTTAAATTGACGAAATCTTTGATTAATATATACTGATGTTTAGTCAACTTAGCTTCGACCATTATTTACATTATTCTGCAAACTGGAATATCTAGATTTTTCCTCTTTTAAGGATTTAATTGTAGAACTGTTTAACTTCGATAGTTCTGACAATCTTCTACGTTTAGATCGCTTGCAGTCTTCGAAATGTTTAAAAAACTCTTACTCTTACTTTTGACGGCATTTCATCTTCGGGAAGCTCTTCGATTTGCACAGGTATCAATTCATCTTGCTGATGCTGTTGCAAAAGTGGGAATTCACAAATTTCCTTTATATTAAGCAATTGATTATGCTTAGGCAGTACTTTCGATGTTGAGCTGGAAGCTTGTTTCCAGTACTAAACACCTATTGTGAACTATCTTTATCCCGGCTATGACCTACAACACCGATTTCGACATAATTTTGGGATCTGTGTGTACATTAAAAATGACCTTTCATGTCATCGAGAGGAGAAGCTAGAACCAGCGAACCTCGATATCATATGGCTGAAATTCACCTCAAAGTCATCGACCAAGTTCATTTGCTGCCTCTACCGACCGCCAAGTAATACCGAGTATCAAAACTTTTTTGCGACATTATCCGAAAACTGTGATAGTATACAGTCTAACTATCCACATGCGGAAATTGTTTTTTTAGGCGAATTCAACGTCCACAATATACCCTGGCTAAAGCACCACAACAAAACAGATAATGAAGGCAGGGAAGCAGAAGCTTTTGCCATAAGTTGTGGTCTAACGCAGCTTGTCTATGAACCTACCCGTATCTCAGAAAGGGGTGAATTTGCAGCGCTTTTAGACTTGTTCCTAACTACAAATCCTGACTTGTACACAATTCAAGTAGATCCCCCACTTGGTTCATCCGATCAAAAACTTATAAGAACAAAAATGTTTATACCGCCAAGCCAACAATCACTTCCTCGTAAAATGTGGCACTATAAATCGGCAAAATGGAATGACCTTTGTGGCCTATTAAAATGCGTTGGGTGGCATTTGTGGCAGCTTAAAGACGTTGCCGCCATTTTGTGACACTATAATTAGAATAATGACAATTTGCCAATTTGTGACACAAAAAACCCACTGAATAATTAAACAAATATCTGGAAGCAGAACTGTATTTTCCAGCTAGGTAAAACATTGATATGCCCGGTAACTTTTATACAGTGGAGAAGGGGGGGTTCAGAAATAAGAAAATTTTAAGTGCGCCACATTATTTAATACCAATGTTTTACAAAGAAGTTTTTAAATAAAATACAGTTCAACCCAAACGTTGTAGCCAAACAATGAAATTCTACTTACTTCCGAGGCTTCCAGAGTATTTGTGTAATTAAAAAAAACCCAAAAAAAAAATTGACTAATAGACAAAATAAAATTCTACAAGATTGAATTAAGATGACATAACTAGAAGCACTTTACAGGTAGATGGACTCCTTTAACAGGTCATAGTGTACCTACATCTGAGTCAGTTGTGTGAGACTCAGTTATATAATCGATTAAAAAAAAAGAAATATATATATACTTCCAAATTATTCCGTCATAGGGGAGGTCTGGACCAAATATCTGCTGTCATCATTCTACGTTAGGTAGAATGAGACAGACAACAACCCAGTCCGAGATCCACCCCATGAGGTAAAACAATGTAAGGAAACAGCAAAAAAAATATAACCTCATCTCTCTTTTTGTCTCTGCAAAGTCAGTCATTGGGTTGTACAAATAACGCAGAAATTTAGTTCATCTTGTATATTTTGATTGTAAAACCTGAGAAAAATACCAAACAAGTCAGGGCCAAAATAGCAAGGCACTTTAAATTTGACAGTAAAATTATCTTAAATAAATGAAATGAAGGAAAACAAGTCAATGTAGTAAATATGCCGCAAAACTAGGGTTATGACGTCATACCTTATCTTGCGTTTACAAGAAATGCAAAAGTTGTACTTAATGAAAAAAATTATATGGAAAATTATATGTAAAAAAAAAAATTTCTCTAAGCTTGCATGAAATGACTCCTACCTTGGTCCTTGATTAGTTTTTAAGTTGTTGGGTAATTGAACAATATGTTGTTTTATTTTGTGAACCTGTTTCCAGACATCTTCCACTACTCCACCGGTCCCAGTTCTGCCGCGCCTTCCCTGGTGATCACCTAGCACATGACGCTAGGACAGCACATGGTCCAAAAATGTGGTTGGATCTTGCCCGAGCGTAAAACCCTGTGGAAAATGAAATGTTTCAGTTTCCTGGAATTCGTCTATTTTGCACGAAGTTCCCCTACACCGAGTAATTTAAATCGAGAACCCCATGTCGACTCAATAAAATAAAGCAGATTTAAACAGATGAACTAAAATAACCCTAACGTACCTTTCCCAGGGTTACAACTGGCTCGTCCGGCTTCCCACCAGCGTCCAGCACAGCTGTCGATGGAATGGACAGGGCTGTAGACAAAGGAGAAAAACAATATATAGTTTTTATCCAACACGTGGTTAAAAGAAAAATATAAAAACGCCAAAAATTCCCCACGTCTTTTGTCAAAAAAAAGTACATTTCACACGAAAAATAATTACAATTTGGGAGGCAAATATTATCTTGAAGAGTCCTCAAATAATAACAAAATGAAAAAAATAAAATCGAAATTACCACTGCTCTTCCCCGTACAAATGGCGTAGGCCGACTTAAATCCCCCTCAAAAGGGTATGAGCGTCATTTCAGGATTCGCCTAAACACGACGGACTCACTTCTACAGTTTCTGGGATATCTCCTGCAGTCACTGCAGTGCCAATAACCAAAAACAAAGGCGATCCCAGAAACTGTTGTCGACCCAGCCAAAATTCGTTAGCAAGAGACCAGGCACTCCGTCGAGAATACCAAAATAATGAAGCCACCGGAAACCGTTCGTAGATTTGGTGGGGAGTGGGGACGGTAAAACGCATAGTACCAACCTAATTTTCCCGGTTAGATTCAAAGAAGGATGCAAACCTATTTATAAAAAAAAACTTTTTCGCCAAAAAATCTCTACTTCGGTTGCAAGACTGGAAGGAAAAAACCCGCGGTTTTCAAACTAACCAATGAGGAAACACAATAATAGTCCCGTACCGGTATATAGGGGGCAGCACCGACCAAGGGGATATTGAAAAATACGTAAAACGCGCATTGAGGTGTTGTCTGATCTATTTCCACGGTTGAAATTTTTATAACAAGGACATCGAGACACCCTCCATACATAGACCGAACATTTGCCTACCGGACCCCTGCCAACATATCAAGTAGGAGGAAAATAACCAGACGGACTATAAGAAGCTCAGCATTGAAACCATCAACTGTAAAATCAATTACTGGAGGTCAGAGCTTGCATCAAACCCAGGAATATTCGAACACTCAACCAATTCCCATATGAGTAAAGCTATACTGAGTGTAGAATTTAGTTGTATTTTAGTTACAGTCTTAGTCAAAAGTTTCCTTTGCTCTTTATAAATGTTTTCTCTAAGATTCATATGGTTTGACGCCATTTTTGTAAAACATTTCTACATTAATAAAGTTGTTTCTGAACCTGAACCTAAAAATACACACTGAACTACTGCTCAAACTCGGCACAAGAGTGTTCAGATGTTAACTCACACGATTTCGTTTATTCTTTTAGTCTTGGTTTTTATCCCTCGTTTATCTCCCATTTACAAAAGTGCATAACTCGTATTTATTTTATCTTCTCCTCATCAAATTAATAAAGATATCAAAGTGGGCGGAGCCTCGGTTGTTACTGGTCAAACCGTGAACCTAAATATGTTTTCGTGCTATCAAAACTAGCTAATCCGTGAAGGATATGAGGTTCGGATTATCCCAATATCCTCGAAAATAAACGTAAGGGAATGAAATGTTCATCTAAATGTTTCCTTCCTGTTACTGAAACCATTTGTGATGCGGCAACGCCGCCATTCCCCAGCTGTTTAATTTCATGAACGTCAAATGAAATTACGAAAATGCAGGTAAACAAAACAATCGAAAGTTTTTATATGATTTTTAAAGAACTGTGATCTTAAATTCCAATTACGATGTCCAGATAATGCGATGTGCGTAGTGTCCACAGTAATTCGATGGAATGCCTCCTTTTAAGGTAACTTCCTAGACATTATATAACCTCCAAACCTAGCTCTATAAAATACCCTTAATTTGTGTACAGAAAGACGAGTCGAAGAGCCTTGATTATTTACCTGAATAAACAAATATGTAACGTTGCCTTAAACGTAAAAATGACACGTTACATAATCCCCCCCAACTTCAAGACGATTAACCTAAAAAGGTTAATCGGAGAGGTCCGCTGCCGACTTAAGGTCTTTGGCATGCCAGCTCCCTGGCAGTACTTTACCCGATGGTTCCTGAAGCTCAAATATCCATGGAGAAATTTTATTGCTAATCACATAAGGACCAACGAATTTCGGTGCTAACTTCTTCGAGAAAAACTTCGCAGCATCTGACAACACATAATTCTTCTTCCAAACACGCTGACCCACAACAAAGTTGGGTACCCTTGTACGCAAATTATACTGAAATACGTTTTTCTCTCCCGCCACCTAACCTTCTCTTAACATCCGCATAGAGCTTCCGGAAACCCTCGTTCTTACTTTCAGCGGCAGTTTGTACACCATTCTCTTCAGATAACAAAACTGGGTTGGAGTAATCTTTTCCTGATAAACACATATTCCTACCAAAATTAACAAAGAAAGGAGACATCCTGGTTGTCTCATGGGTTGCAGTACGAATCGCGCAGGCAAGTTTATGTATTTGTTCGTCCCACTTCCTGTGGTTGTCTTTCACATAACAGCATAACATGGTTTTTAACGTACGATTCGTCCTTTCTGTTGGATTCGCTCTGGGGTGATAATACGGATTATACTGAATTTTAACCTGATAACTCTCAGCAAAACGCTTAAACTCATTACTTTTGTACTGAGGGCCATTATCACAAAGTATCAAACGGGGTACTCCGAAGACAATAAATACCTGTTCCTCAAGATGCTTGACAACAGCTTGAGTAGGGGCTGTTCGCATTGGAAAAACTAAGGAAAACTTACTCAAATAGTCCGTAACGACGAGAATCCAGCAATTACCCTTTGTCGAACGAGGTAAAGGTCCACATAAATCAGTCGAAATAATTTCCCAAGGACGAGTTGAGAGACCCTGTGTATCAGCTTTATGAGCCGCACAGACAAAGCATTTCTTTACAAAAGTTGCCACGTCCTGGCGCATTTTTGGCTAATAATATTTTTCTGCCAGTCTGTGGAAGGTTTTATACACACCCATATGTCCTGCGGTAGGAGGATCGTGAGTTTCTCCAATAATTCTACGCCTATGATCTTTGGGAACTACCTCTTTCCAATATTCGTTAGATGGTGAAAGTTGCGGGTATTCTTGTTTGACATATTTATACAACTTATTATCAGTGTATCTCCAATTCATAAATTTTAACGGTGATTCTACGACCCTCTTTACCATCTTTTGGTACCATCGATCTTTAATTGCTGTTGAAACATCTCTGGGCTGCGAAATTGTATCAATCATAGGTACTGCGCGAGACAACATGTCCGGGACAACTAAATCTTTCCCTTTCCGATGGATTACTTCGAAATCATATTGCTGCAGTTTTACAGACCAACGAGCAAGTCTTCCACTGGGCTCTTTCAAGCTATGAAGCCATTTTAAGCTAAAATGATCTGTAATGACCTTAAATGAGATCCCCTCAATATAAGGCCGGAGCTTCTCTATCGCCCAAACCAATGCCAAACATTCTCGCTCGGTGGTCGTGTAAACACGTTCTTGCTTAGTCAAAGATCGACTCAAATAGCATATGACCTTGTCTCCCTCAGGATAAGGTTGCGTTAAACATGCTCCTATTCCATATCCTGATGCATCTGTTTGAATGACAAATTCTTTGGTATAATCTGGACATGTAAGAATCGGTGCAGTCACTAAAAGTTCCTTAATCTTAATAAATGCTTTTTCGCACTCTGGAGTCCAATCGAACTTTTGATTTTTCTTAGTCAGAGCTGTAATTGGAGCTATTATCGCTGAAAAATTCTCTATGAAACGTCTATACCAGGAAATTGTACCTACAACTCTACGAACTTCTCTGACAGTTCTTGGCCTCTGGAGCTCTAACATGGCTTTAATTTTATTAGGGTCAACTCGGATGCCTCGACGGTCCACTACGAAACCTAAATAAGTCATTTCTGGCCTACACAGTTGGCATTTTTCCCAACTTACCGTTATCTTTGCATTCTGCAATCTTCGTAGGACTTCCTCAAGAATTCTAAGATGTTCAGAAAAGCTCTGTGTGACAATCACGAGGTCATCGAGATATACGTACATGTAGGGGTCTAAATCGTTTCCTATGATGCTATCTATGAGTCTCTGCCAAGTTGCAGGTGCATTATGAAGACCAAATGGTAACCGCTTAAAATGGAAGAGACCTCGTCGACAGATGAATGCTGTTAGTGGCTTCGATGATTCTTCCATTGGTACTTGCCAATAAGCGCTTTTAATATCTAAAGTTGACAAGTACTTAGCATCTTTCAACTTGTCAAGAGTCTCGGATACGAGTGGTAAAGGATAACTATCACGCGCCGTCACTGAGTTCACTTTGCGGTAGTCAACACAGAAACGATATTTCTTTGTGTTTTTCTTTTGTACCATTACCACTGGTGAAGCCCATGAACTACTACTCCGTTCTATTACATCCATTTTCAGCATTTCGTCGATCTCGTCATCAATAAGTTTTTGAATGACCGGTGAGACCTTATATGAACGTTGTCTTATCGGTGCTGCATCTGTTGTAATCTTATGCTCTACCCTGTCTGTACATCCTAGTGAGTCACCCATAATAGTCTTATATTTATCGACCAATTCCTCTAGTCGTTCTGATTCATAAGGCGTAAGAGTAGTTTGTTGGTCTGATGTTTCTAAAGAACAAATCACATCTTTATTATCGGCAAAGTGCCACTCATTAGTACTTAAGTTCGGTACTATACCCATCGAAATCCAAAAATCTAATCCTAAAATCAAAGTGTGCGGCAACTCAGGAACGACGACGACCTCTATTAACCTAAATTTATCCCGAACTCGCATAGGAAGCTGCACTGTCCCAATACTACTCGTGCTTTGACCATTTGCCACAATACAACTCGTCTTCTTTGTCGTATCAAGTGAAAAACCAAACCTCTCGATGATTGACCAACCATGATTCCCTAAAAAGGTACGTGAAGCCCCGGAACCCAACAAACCTAATAACTTATTTCCGAGTACATCCACTTCTAAATAAGGCCTTTCGTCTTTCCGAGCATGACTTATCACATAATCTAAGACGTACGTTAGCCTATCGGTCGATGCTTGTTCAGGCTGACTCGAAGGTCGACCACCTACGAGCGCCTGGGTCCGTTTCCCTGACGATTACAATTTCGACATTCTCTGACTGTTACCCCTGCCTGACCACACGAATAACACTGCTTACCTCTAGGTAATGCGCACCCGATTAAGACTGACCACTAGCTGGTTGTTGCCGATCTCTACCAGCTCTAGCAGCGAAATTGCTTGTTGGCTGCTGCCTATCTCTGTTAAATCTATTATCAGGAATATTCAAATTCTGTTGATTTGATGTCCCGGCACCCGATATTTGAATTGCATCAACCCCTGTTGAAAAATCGTCACTGTCGCTCTCTACGTCAACGTCGGCTAAATCAGGTTCAATAGATTGGTTTTTCCTAGGTGTAAAATTCTCCTCATCTAAACCATATCTCTGGTCTATTCTACGACACAGATCCTTTAAATGTGATAGGCTACTGACCTCAGTAGCAATTAACCCATTTTTATAGATGTCCGCGATATTCCTGAAGACGATAGCTAATTTCGCCTCTTCAGAGACAGGACAGCCAAGTCTTTGGAAATATGTGTTCATGACAGCAATATAGGTCCCTATAGACTCTCCAGGGCCTTGTTTACATTTTTGGATTTCCTTCAATAGCTTCTCGCCATATGAAGAAGGAAGATATTCTGTCATGAACCTTTGTTCCAGCTGTTCCCATGTATGGACTTCTCTACGAACATCTTTATAAAAAGTATAGGCTGACTTTTCAAAAAGATCAATGCCTGAGTTCAGTAGAACCTTTTTACTAACTCCTCTCGCCTGACTCAACTCGTCCACTCTCTCAAAAAATGCGGTGACGGAGATTGTACCCCTCTCGCCTGTAAACTTTAAGTTCCACTTATGCGGAGGTACAGGTGCAACATGATATGAAGTACCAGGATCACTTGACATTGGTACTGGCGACGAACATGAAAATGGTCGTGACTGAGCAATTGGTGCAATGCTACTTTGGAGGGCAGCTAAACTCAAAGGAACGGTAGACGGTTGTTGATAATGAAAAGCTGATGCACGGTCATTCTGAATTAGCATTGGGGGTGGTGCTTGTATTGGTGCTTGAGTTGGGTTCGTTAGCACTTGCATTTGCACTGGAGCAATGACCGACGGTTGGTTCGTAGACTGTTGAGCTGTTTGTGTGCTCGAGTGCTGTGGTTGCGGGAAATGAGACTGGTTTGGTGTGTTGCCAGCATTTGTTGAGTGGTCTGAGCCTCGACTCGTTGATTGGGTTTCAGATGCTTCATCATCATCTGAGGTAACGCCAACTCTTAGTAAATCTGTTGCTTGGCTCTGCAATCTCCCAATCAAACTCAAGGTTTCCGCAACCAGTATGCCTTTGGTTTGACTTTCTTCAAAGTTAGACGGATTCATGTTATTTATCCTGGCTAACACATGTTCCAACCTTACAGCGATTTTTCTAAACTCTCCCCCCTTGCTCGTACCAGAGAACTTCTCTACCAGCGGTACTAGACTATCTAGCTTCTTCATGCAGCTAAAAGCATCCTGGCCAAATTTAAAGGGATACGGAGGGTATCTCATACTTCCATCGGTCCTTTCTTTCTGTCTAATCAGTATGAGCTGTTGCTTCATCTCTTCCACCGATCCAATGGCTATGCCTCTCCATGTTAATTCATAGATTAACTCGTCCTTGACTAAGTACCTTATGTCAGACAACCGACTCAAAGAAATAGCCATGGTGCCTTTTATATTAAAACTTTAAACTTTAAAACTCTTAATTATACCTCCCAATTATAAAAACTAAACCACGCAATAACAAACACAAAGTTCACTTTAAACTCACTAGTGAAAATCACTATAAATTTTCTCACAAATGTAGAAAATATAAAACTTAAATACGGGCAGACGCGAACAAAATCGAAAAACACCGGAGCAGTAAGAAAATAAAATTTATTTGCATTTAAAAATGTAATCATAGTTTATAATAATTATTTGCACAACCAACCATGACGTCCAACCTTGCAGAGAAAAATAACTACTTAAATCCTAAATTAGAATTAACAAGTAGCCATAAAAAGTTAAAAAATAATAAAAGAGTTTTGGCAGTGTTCAGGTCTTATGTTCCACTCCTGCGTGAGTAAAACAAAAAAAAATAATTGCGCTTATCCTAGCTGAACTGGATTAAAATTAAAGTTAAGTGATGTTTGTTTACCTCAGCAACCGAATAGGTAAATTTATCCCTAAATGGAACGTACAACAGACTACCTATAACAAAAAAAATCCCAAAGCTGTTGCACACAGTTAATGCTAGGGTATACTCCTGCTATTGCAGAACGGCTCCACTAATAACTCCTCAAAAAAAAAACCCAAATCGCCGAATACAATGATTTTTCTAAAAAGAATAAATCAAAACCCACTTTAACCTGCTTACCTATTCTGAGTCTACACGAAACTTGCATTGCTTAAGGCAAAATCATCCCTTAATATATAAGTGAACGCAATAAACGTCGGAACAGATGTTCATGTTATAGAAATCGTAAAATATGCTCAATTAAAAAAAAAATCCGCTCGCTGAAATTGCGTTGAATTGACTAGTAAGAATGTTGTGTGTAATTAAAAATTTTTTTTTTTTAAAAATTACCGATGGTATTAAAAAAAATTATACAAACAACGTCTTGGTAGGACTGCAACTCTCTAATAATCGTTAAAATAAAATTCCCAAAATTTTAACTAAATTGATGCAAACCATGGTCAAGAAGACCCTAGAATCGTACCGAAAGGTATCCAAAAAAAAAATAAAAAAAAAATTTTTTTGGTGTCGACCACAGTAGCCCAATAATAAAAAAATGTATTAGTGGCTCACTAAAATTTTCAAAATATTACTCTACCCTAATAGGTGGTGTGGAGTAGGGAGAAAAAAAAATTAAAACAAATGATGATAGGTTGTTAAACCGCGAGGGTTCGAAATGAAATTATATTTTAATTCAGAAAAAAAAATATTTAAATAAACTGGTAAAACCATTGTAGGGCAAGGTACTACTATGCACTAAAACGAAAATTTTCCAACAAGAAAATCAAGTTTCCTCCCTTAAAAAAAATTTTAAAAAAATATTTTAAAAAATATCTTCAAAAAAATTTTTTTACGTTTAAGTGAGGTTGCAGCTCCTATTAACGATTTTAAAAGAATTAAAATAAAATTAGCACTAGAAAAATCTTAATAGAGTTATGTCATGCAACAGTTTTGTTCTTTTCCTTAAAAAAACAGTTGTAGATTTCCCTTCCTCTCCCAAAACTGTGTGAATGTGGAAAGTGAATGAGCTAGAAAAATTAATTTACTATACAAAAAAAATATATTGAAAATTAAATTTACTTAAGAATCATAAAGTACAAAAAAATCGTAATTGCAAAAAAAAACCAATCAGTTCAGGAAAAGTTTTAAAAAATATTCATGCTCCAAAAAAACAAACGATGTTAGTATATTTGTTTAAAATTATTACTTAAGGTAATAAACAACGTTAGTACTTATTTACTGTACCACTATAATGTGAAGATTTGCACTCAACTCCGTAAAGAATTATCTTGTGTGCACTTCCAAAAAAACAAATATGAAAACAATTTCAAGGTTCACCTATAAGAACGTTGTAAAACTAAATCTGCCTACTCAAGTGTTTTTACACACAACATCTAATCAAAAAAAAATTACTGCTTAAGGCATTCTCAGATCCTTATCCCCGGTGTTCACGAGATATAAAATTAAGTTGGGCCCTTTTCACAACTATTAGTCAAAGCAAAATTACCAAATGTCCAAGGGCTAATGAGACCCTATCACTTACAAATGACATTTTGAAATGAAACAGTTGGGAATAATCCTGCGCAAAAACCAGAGAACAAAATCAAGAACCAAAAACTATTACATTAATTTTAAAAGAGCATAATAAAACTCCCGGCCCCAATTAAACTTTTGTTATCTCAACAAAACTCGGCCTAAACCCAAAAAAAACTTTTTATTAGACATTTCCCCTATTTCCTAAGTATAATGTCAATAAACCCAAAACTTGTGATTTCCATTCCAATCCCATCTGTACCCTATATATTTTTAACCGGCCAAACACCCACAGGCGAAACAATATCTTATTTCAAAGAAAGGGTGAAGATATTTTGAAGCAACCTGTAAAAATAGGACACTATTATGGAAAATTGTTCAGGTCAGTATTAACTCACTAATTTTTAACCTAAATATATCTAGTTCCCTCATGTGCATGTTACTATTTTAACTCCTATCATAATTAAATAGATCACAAAAATTGTCTTTCTCCACAAATCTGCAAGGTCCTGGATGATGTGAGATTCAGCCTGTAGGCCAAATTTGGATGTATTTTAATTTAGCGAAAACCGAAGTTGCGAAATCCTAAAAAAGATTAGCAGGAAGTCCTCGTTCCTCGATTTCTACACTCCGAACCAAACATTCCTTCCATTTCCACCCAGCTCGCGGGAGGAAATCCCCTAATTATTGCAATACAAAAGGTACTACTATCATATTATGCATAACAAAAAAAATACATGCCCTCTTCATTGTTTAGTCGCATCAAAGAAAACCTATTGTTTTTAAATTTATTCTTAGGTCGAAATCTTTTTTTAAAAATCAATCATCTTAAATTTATTGTTTAACCTGAACACTTTCCCATTTATTCCACAACGGTGTATTTTAATTTAAAAATTTGCTTCATTATTTGAGGTCACCAGTATGAAATTATTTTAAAATTAAAAAAATTAAATTAAAAAAATTACTTTCCAATTGTTCACAACTTCCAAGTTTTCATCCCTAAATACCTAGGTACTTTCTCAGTCTAACACCATCCATCGTTATCCAACATAACGCTTTAATTTCAGAAGCAACAAAACGAAGATTAAGTGAAAAAGCTAAGCAAGTAAGTTGGAAGTTGCTTTACAATGGGCGCAGATGACAGGCCCCCTTAAGTACACGCCACTGTCTACAAACTGTTTAGACCAAACAAGAATTCGAGAAGTTATGTTTACCGAGAAAAATAATCTTTTTAAGAAAAATTAAATTATTTAAAAAAGTAGTAAAATTTTGAAATATTTTTACCAATTACCCCCGCCTAGCATTTATATTTAGTTGAAAGTCTCTCTTAAATTCACTGACCAATTTCACGGCCTCAAAATGACATTACTTAAAAAATTTACTGAACTTTACAAGTGAACTAAAAAAATTAAAAAAAAAACTTATATCTATATCTGTCTCAGTTAAACATTTCTTTTGTGGTATTCTATCTAGTTGGGCTTCAAATTCATCTTCTCTGTATTCAATCCGGAGCAGGCAAAACTTCTCAAGGCTCAAACATAAATGTTTGTCCTCCATTGGCCATGACCAAGCTATGACCTGAACGCAGAAAAAATACAGAAAAAAGTAATTGGGAACCAGAAAAACTTTAATTGATAGAAATACCCGTAGGTCATTTTTAAAAAAAATGCACTCCAAAGCCCAACGCTGTATTTTCTAACAAAAAAAAATTTGACCAGTCACAAAACACAACTAGACAACTAAACCAAAGACCTAAAAAACTGTCTTTCAAAAAAAATGTTAACTGGACCTCTGGCATTGATCTTCAGCCAATATGTTGCTCTAGGAATTTTAGCCTTGTGTTCCCTAAACTTCCGAGCTAACTATAAGTAGTAGTACCCTCCTCTGACCCGATGTAACTGAGTGACGTAAGATCTTAATTGTCATCAACAGTTACCACCAAAAACAAGAAAAGAAAATGACAAAGCAAAATAAACTCATTTTCCTTTTCTTTCATTACTAATTAATACTTTCAACTAAACAAATCTACTATCTGTTAAGCTATATTTACTTTAAAACAACTCAGCCAAGAAAAATTTGTGTGAAACCCTGTAAAAGTATTCCAATTCCCAAGTGGTGATATCCCACAAAAAATTAAAATCAGCAAAAAAAATAACTTGTTGACCTAAATAAATTGACTGCACTAAAAAATAATCGGTGAAACAATTTCTAGTTCTAATTAATAGTAGTAGGCAACCTGCAAAAAAAATTGTTAGAAAAACACACAGTACCTATGTCATATATTTAAAACATAAAAAAGACCATGTCTGGAGGTCCATCCACCTATAAATCAACAAAAAAAAATTGAAGTAAATTTACATTGCTGTATTTATTTTTCTTAAAAAATTTAAAAAATTAAAACATGTTTTCCATACAAAAAACTTTAAAGAATTAAGACATGAGTTGGACTCCGTCCAATAAAAACTCCTATGTTTTTTATCCACTTATTCTTCCTTAATAAATAAAAATGAATATTTTATTTTCCAAGAAAAAACCTGTGAAGATAAGCTAACAAAAACCTATGAGAATTACTAAAACAACAAAACAAGTTCCAAATCAACCAATATTACCAAAAAATATTTAAAAAGTGTTATTTCCGAAAAACAATGATCTTGTTTTTCATTAAAAAAAATTGAGTGGGTATCAAAAAACACCGACAGCCACTGAAAGCTTTTAACCTGGCTTTGGCTGTACCATAAAAAAATTTAAAAAAAAATTACAAAAAATTCAAAAAAAAAGTTTTTCTTTTTTTTTTTTCAAATTAAAAAAGAACAAAAAAATTACATCAGATGTTAAAAAAACTAGCCAAAACACACGTTGGGCGCCAATTTGTGGCCTATTAAAATGCGTTGGGTGGCATTTGTGGCAGCTTAAAGACGTTGCCGCCATTTTGTGACACTATAATTAGAATAATGACAATTTGCCAATTTGTGACACAAAAAACCCACTGAATAATTAAACAAATATCTGGAAGCACAACTGTATTTTCCAGCTAGGTAAAACATTGATATGCCCGGTAACTTTTATACAGTGGAGAAGGGGGGGGGTTCAGAAATAAGAAAATTTTAAGTGCGCCACATTATTTAATACCAATGTTTTACAAAGAAGTTCTTAACTAAAATACAGTTCAACCCAAACGTTGTAGCCAAACAATGAAATTCTACTTACTTCCGAGGCTTCCAGAGTATTTGTGTAATTAGAAAAAACCCAAAAAAAAATTGACTAATAGACAAAATTCTACAAGATTGAATTAAGATGGACTCCTTTAACAGGTCATAGTGTACCTACATCTGAGTCAGTTGTGTGAGACTCAGTTATATAATCGATTAAAAAAAAAGAAATATATATATACTTCCAAATTATTCCGTCATAGGGGAGGTCTGGACCAAATATCTGCTATCATTCTACGTTAGGTAGAATGAGACAGACAACAACCCAGTCCGAGATCCACCCCATGAGGTAAAACAATGTAAGGAAACAGCAAAAAAAAATATAACCTCATCTCTCTTTTTGTCTCTGCAAAGTCAGTCATTGGGTTGTACAAATAACGCAGAAATTTAGTTCATCTTGTATATTTTGATTGTAAAACCTGAGAAAAATACCAAACAAGTCAGGGCCAAAATAGCAAGGCACTTTAAATTTGACAGTAAAATTATCTTAAATAAATGAAATGAAGGAAAACAAGTCAATGTAGTAAATATGCCGCAAAACTAGGGTTATGACGTCATACCTTATCTTGCGTTTACAAGAAATGCAAAAGTTGTACTTAATGAAAAAAATTATATGGAAAATTATATGTAAAAAAAATTATATCTAAGCTTGCATGAAATGACTCCTACCTTGGTCCTTGATTAGTTTTTAAGTTGTTGGTTAATTGAACAATATGTTGTTTTATTTTGTGAATCTGTTTCCAGACATCTTCCACTACTCCACCGGTCCCAGTTCTGCCGCGCCTTCCCTGGTGATCACCTAGCACATGACGCTAGGACAGCACATGGTCCAAAAATGTGGTTGGATCTTGCCCGAGCGTAAAACCCTGTGGAAAATGAAATGTTTCAGTTTCCTGGAATTCGTCTATTTTGCACGAAGTTCCCCTACACCGAGTTATTTAAATCGAGAACCCCATGTCGACTCAATAAACTAAAGCAGATTTAAACAGATGAACTAAAATAACCCTAACGTACCTTTCCTAGGGTTACAACTGGCTCGTCCGGCTTCCCACCAGCGTCCAGCACAGCTGTCGATGGAATGGACAGGGCTGTAGACAAAGGAGAAAAACAATATATAGTTTTTATCCAACACGTGGTTAAAAGAAAAATATAAAAACGCCAAAAATTCCCCACGTCTTTTGTCAAAAAAAAGTACATTTCACACGAAAAATAATTACAATTTGGGAGGCAAATATTATCTTGAAGAGTCCTCAAATAATAACAAAATGAAAAAAATAAAATCGAACTTACCACTGCTCTTCCCCGTACAAATGGCTTAGGCCGACTTAAATCCCCCTCAAAAGGGTATGAGCGTCACTTCAGGATTCGCCTAAACACGACGGACTCACTTCTACAGTTTCTGGGATATCTCCTGCAGTCGCTGCAGTGCCAATAACCAAAAACAAAGGCGATCCCAGAAACTGTTGTCGACCCAGCCAAAATTCGTTAGCAAGAGACCAGGCACTCCGTCGAGAATACCAAAATAATGAAGCCACCGGAAACCGTTCGTAGATTTGGTGGGGAGTGGGGACGGTAAAACGCATAGTACCAACCTAATTTTCCCGGTTAGATTCAAAGAAGGATGCAAACCTATTTATAAAAAAAAACTTTTTCGCCAAAAAATCTCTACTTCGGTTGCAAGACTGGAAGGAAAAAACCCGCGGTTTTCAAACTAACCAATGAGGAAACACAACAATAGTCCCGTACCGGTATATAGGGGGCAGCACCGACCAAGGGGATATTGAAAAATACGTAAAACGCGCATTGAGGTGTTGTCGGATCTATTTCCACGGTTGAAATTTTTATAACAAGGACATCGAGACACCCTCCATACATAGACCGAACATTTGCCTACCGGACCCCTGCCAACATATCAAGTAGGAGGAAAATAACCAGACGGACTATAAGAAGCTCAGCATTGAAACCATCAACTGTAAAATCAATTACTGGAGGTCAGAGCTTGCATCAAACCCAGGAATATTCGAACACTCAACCAATTCCCATATGAGTAAAGCTATACTGAGTGTAGAATTTAGTTGTATTTTAGTTACAGTCTTAGTGAAAAGTTTCCTTTGCCCTTTATAAATGTTTTCTCTAAGATTCATATGGTTTGACGCCATTTTTGTAAAACATTTCTACATTAATAAAGTTGTTTCTGAACCTGAACCTAAAAATACACACTGAACTACTGCTTAAACTCGGCACAAGAGTGTTCAGATGTTAACTCACACGATTTCGTTTATTCTTTTAGTCTTGGTTTTTATCCCTCGTTTATCTCCCATTTACAAAAGTGCATAACTCGTATTTATTTTACCTTCTCCTCATCAAATTAATAAAGATATCAAAGTGGGCGGAGCCTCGGTTGTTACTGGTCAAACCGTGAACCTAAATATGTTTTCGTGCTATCAAAACTAGCTAATCCGTGAAGGATATGAGGTTCGGATTGTCCCAATATCCTCGAAAATAAACGTAAGGGAATGAAATGTTCATCTAAATGTTTCCTTCCTGTTACTGAAACCATTTGTGATGCGGCAACGCCGCCATTCCCCAGCTGTTTAATTTCATGAACGTCAAATAAAATTACGAAAATGCAGGTAAACAAAACAATCGAAAGTTTTTATGTGATTTTTAAAGAACTGTGATCTTAAATTCCAATTACGATGTCCAGATAATGCGATGTGCGTAGTGTCCACAGTAATTCGATGGAATGCCTCCTTTTAAGGTAACTTCCTAGACATTATATAACCTCCAAACCTAGCTCTATAAAATACCCTTAATTTGTGTACAGAAAGACGAGTCGAAGAGCCTTGATTATTTACCTGAATAAACAAATATGTAACGTTGCCTTAAACGTAAAAATGACATGTTACACCTTAAACAGCTTTACCTGGATTTTCCATGGCAAGAGGTTTGCTTTAAAACAGCTGATCCCACTATTTGCTGTAATGAAATAACAAAAGTAATCTTATCTGGAATGGATGCATATATCCCACATACAATAAAACGCAGAGCTAATGCAAAACCTTGGTTCAACAGCCAGTGTCAAACGGCTGTACAGAAAAAACACAGAGCATATAACCTTTGGAAACGACAACAAACCGCTCAAAACCACACAGAATTTATAGAAGCCAGAAATAGTTGCAAAATTACTATTGACGTCGCCAAAGAAACATACAATCAAAGAATAAAAAACAGGTTGCTGAATTGTCCAAGTAGTTCTAGGTCCTTTTGGTCTCTTGCAAAAGCCGTTGGATCAAACTTCACCAAGTCATTCATACCACCACTTACAGATAAAAATACTCACTTAGCCACAACATCAGAGGAAAAATCCAATATGCTGGCCAAAATCTTTTCCTCCAACTCAAACCTAACAGTGCCAAATGGAAAAACTCTACCGTTCATTGAAAGGGTTTCCCACAGTATGTCAGAGGTACCCTTTTGTCACAGAGAAATACAAAAATCCCTTAAAAAGTTGGATACAAACAAAGCAATGGGTCCGGATGGCATTCCCGCGATAGTACTCAAAAATTGTGCTAGCGAACTCACCCCAACTTTCGCAAAATTATTCAATTTATCTTATAGGCAAGGAGTATATCCAGCATCATGGAAGTCTGCCGCAGTACAACCCATTCCAAAGAAAGGAAAAAAGACAGAGCTGTTAAACTATAGACCAATTGCTCTACTTCCGGTGATATCAAAAGTAATGGAAAGAGTTGTGAACAATCACCTAACCAAGTACTTGGAAAAGTACAAAATTATCAACGACAAGCAATACGGATTTCGAAAATATAGGTCTGTTAGCTCCCGCTAAATTTCGCGGTTGTTTATATATATTTTTAAAAACACACAACTGTATGAAAGGCAAAGCGCATTCAGCGTATTTGGACATGCGCACCAACAACCGGTGAGATCATTTGTCAATCGCCTAGAGAAAAGGCGTGTTAATTTCGTTCTCCAACTATTTTCAAATATCTACACCTGAAAGTGCTTGAATTTTGTGTACTGAAGCATAGAACTAGAAACTTCAACCCTTCAGCTACGTGGTGACATCATTAGATCCAATCGGGGGCCCCTGGGAACGAGGAGAACTTGAATGCAAAGGAGGTGAGTGCTTGTCTATGATTACCGTTGTGTGATATCAATATTTTACCTATGGACATTTTGATTATTTCGTAATTTCATATCAATATATTTATGTTTGCTCGCGATATCATTAATTAATAATATTTACAGTCCATTCATTGCCTTTAACGTTTTTCTATCCGTGGGCTAACATAAAAGTGTTCCTCCGAACCGAATTATTTTAAATAATAAATCCATACGACGGTATTAATAATTATTTAACAATCTGTGGCCAAGCCAGACAACGGCCTTGAATTTTCAGCAGCGTTGAAACGCCGAGTAGAGAAAGTCGGCCGGCGCAGTACGTGTTTTTGGTCCGCTGCCATAGTAACGGGTCTACTCCGCGTGGTGTAAACAAAACGAGTAGGATCAAAACAAAACAAAACAAAAGTTCAGTGGTGTATCATATCATTTCGATATTTAAAACAATTTTTATCAATTGGCGATAAATTAGTGCATATTTTCGACAATTCGTCATTTTTCTATTTCAGAAGCATTAATTTAGCGTTAATTGTATATTTACCGACAATTTCGTCATTTCAAAGGTAAAATCATGTCTGTCAAAAAAGCCGTACAAAAACGCAAGGGTTTTTTATCTGCGATCACCGAGTGTTATGTGTTGTCGCAGACTGCGGAAAAAGATGAAAGAGCGAGAAACGAGTTTCAAGTGAGGTATGCCGATTTGGATGAAACCTTCGATAAATGCATGCTGGCACATAATGACGTCATTATGTTGCTAGACGACTCGGACGATGAGGAATTTAAAACGCAGGATGCGATCCTTTCAGAAGCTCGTAAATATTTTTATGCGTGTAAGGGAGTTTACTCTAAAATATTTCCGGTTGAGGCCCCATCTTTTTCGGGATCATATGTTCGACAAAACGAATACGAAACTCCAAAACTCAAAGAGTTAGGTATTCCCATATTTCGAGGTGATAAAAAATTATGGCCAAGCTTTTTCGATCTTTTTAATAACATTATAGATCAAAATCAAAGTCTAAGTAACGTTCGAAAACTTCAATATTTATTTTCATATCTCGAGGATGAGCCTTTAAAATTGATATCAGGGATTAGCTTATCTGATCAAAATTATAAAATTGCTTACGACGAATTAGTCAATAGATATCAAAACAAGCGAGACCTCGCAAATGATGCTTTGAGCTCAATTATGAACTCCACCTTAAAAAACGAGTCAGCTAAAGAATTGCGTAATTTAATTGACACCTTTTCTGAATCCCTAGAAATTTTAAAATCACTTAGCTTTGACGTTGACAGTTGGGACTTTATTATTTTTTTCATTTTATTAGAAAAATTGGATATTCCAACGCGTTCAAATTTCGAAATGAGTCACGCCAATACTAATACCGAAATTCCCACTTTTCAGTCACTTTTTCAATTTCTAGAAAAAAGATGTAAAGTTTTGGAATCACTTCCTCAATCAACAGCACCCAAAAAGGTGCCTATCTATCAAAAATCAAATTCTATGCAAAATCAGTCTGGGCAAAAGCCTACCTATCAAAATTCAAATTCTATGCGAAATCAGTTTGGGCAAAAGCCTACCTATAAATCATCCAACTCGCCTTTTATAGGACTGGCTGGCACCTCAACTAATTCGAGTACGGGAATAAAATGTTTCCGATGTAATCAAGGTCACGTGCTTTCGAAATGTCAAACATTTCTTGATCTCTCACCTATCGATCGCCTATCTTTCGTCAAACAGAAAAAATTATGTTTAGCGTGTTTTCATCCCTTGCATGATGTAGATACGTGCAAATCAAAATATTCATGCAGGACTTGCAATAGTAAAAGGCACCACACTTTAACTCATATCTTAGAAACTAATCAAGCGTCTGGAAGCCAAGATACTAGTCCTGTCATTCACACACCACCTGTCAATAATCTTCATGTGTCATTAAATGCCTCAGGACCTTCAGGTACCTTTCTTTTATGCACCGCCATAATAGATGTTATGGACGGTTGCGGAAATTTTCAACCTGTAAGGGCACTGCTTGATTCTGGATCACAGACTGGATTCATCAGTGAAAAGTGTATTCAGCGTCTTAATCTTCCTAGGCGAAGTTACACCACTGAAATATTCGGATTAAATCAGATGTCTTCTTTTACTTCCAAAGGGCTCGTTCAATGTCACATTAAGCCACAAGGACAAGTCACTCCTTTACTTAATTTCGAAGCAATTGTTGTTCCACAACTATGTTCCAATATGCCTACATTCTCCTTGAACGATAATCAGTGGAAACACTTGGGAAACCTTAAACTTGCCGACCCATCTTATTTCAAATCTAGACCTGTGGACCTGGTTATTGGTTGCGAGCTATTCGCACAGATTTTCAAGGAGGGCAGGGTTCTTGGACAGGTAGGGCAGCCTTCAGCCCTTGAAACTATCTTTGGCTGGGTCGTCATGGGAAAGGTTGACGAAGTAGGTAGTCTTACGGAACGAACCAGTTGTTTTTTAACGAGTCATTCACCTCCTTTAGAGGTCATTCTCCCTAGGTTTTGGGAAATCGAACATTTGCCTAAAAAACAAATCTTATCAAAGGAAGAAAAACAAGCAGAATCAATTTTTACTGCTAGTGTATTACGGCAACCGAGCGGTGGATTCATGGTAGATCTTCCGTTTAAAGATAAAATAAACCCCGACCTAGGAAATACTTATCCGCAAGCTTATCGTAGATTTTTACTTCTAGAAAATAGATTAATCAAAAATCCTGATCTGTACACTGCCTATTCAAATTTCATGCAAGACTATATCGATTCTAATCATATGAGTTTGGTTTTATCTAGTCAACCAAAGGTCGACGTATCGTGTTTTTTAGCACATCATTGCGTTTTAAAGCCGGAAAGCTTGAGTACAAAATTAAGGGTGG
The DNA here is from genome assembly GCA_963576565.1 of Aspidapion aeneum. Lineage (NCBI taxonomy): Eukaryota > Metazoa > Arthropoda > Insecta > Coleoptera > Brentidae > Aspidapion > Aspidapion aeneum. The sequence continues at coordinate 87,427,196 of OY755043.1, forward strand.
TCTGGGATTGTTCAGCAGTCACCCCAAAAAATATTAGTCTCAATGACACATTGTTATCTGGACCGAAACTTCAAAAAGATATTGCTTCTTTAATCCTTACATTTCGTCTTAATCCTATTGCCTACATTGCTGATATCAAACAGATGTTCCGTCAAGTCCTTATCAATCCTTATCACCGTCCTTATCAAAGGATATTGTGGAGGTTTTCTCCACAGGACCCACTTTCAGTGTGGGAACTTTCTACTGTCACTTTTGGTATGACATGCTCACCTTTTCTAGCCATGCGTACCTTAAATGAGCTGGCAGAGAGAGAAAAGGAACGTTTTCCTATGGCTAGTACTGTTCTAAAAACGTCAATCTATATCGACGATATCTTGGGAACTAGCCCTTCGCTTTCTGAAGCTCTCTCCCTTCAAACAGAACTCAATGATTTGTTGAAGTCGGGAGGATTTGAACTTAAAAAATGGGCAAGCAATTGTCCTGAGTTATTGGCAACATTGCCAGAGTCCGATCGTCAAATGCCTCTCTCTTTCGACAAGGAGGAACCCCACTTTATCAAAGTTTTAGGACTTCAATGGCATCCAAAAAACGACATTTTTTCTTATCAATGCCGAATGAAGGACAAACCCCCAACCAAACGTTCTATTTTATCTATCATAGGAACAATCTTCGACCCCTTAGGTTTTCTTTGTCCCTTGTTGCTACAAGCAAAATTTATTTTGCAACAGTTGTGGATATCGAAAGTAGGCTGGGACGAAGAACCAGATTCTTCTATCATCGACTCTTGGAACAAACTTCGTTCTGAATTCCCGCTTCTTTCCAATTTTCAATTACCCCGACAAATCAAACTGTCAAAAACCAATACCTGTCAAATCATCGGCTTCTGTGACGCTTCAATTCGAGGCTACGCAGGCGTCGTATATTTTCGTGTAGAAGAGGAAAACAATATATCTGTTTCTCTCATATCTGCAAAATCTAGGGTCGCGCCTATAAAGTCACAAACTTTGGCTAGGCTAGAACTCCTAGGCGCATTTCTTTTAAGCGAATTAATTGACTTCGTTTTATCTAGCTATGAAGGAAAAATAACTTTTACAAATATCGTTACTTTCTGCGATTCGCAAGTCGTATTGCACTGGCTTTCATCCCCTCCTAATCGCTGGCAAACCTTTGTTGGAAATCGCGTCAGTAGAATCCAAGAAATCATCCCCTCAAACTCGTGGCGCTACATTCCTTCTGCTTTGAATGCAGCCGATATTGCGTCACGAGGGGCCACCCCTTCACAGCTCATGTCACATGACATGTGGTGGAACGCACCGTCGTTTTTGTGGTCTCCCGAAAACGAATGGCCCGATTTTCATAAACCAAAAATGCCGATTGATTTCGGAGATATTAATCTGGAGGAAAAGCCAAAAGTCTGTTGCAATGCGATAATTGATGTCAACTTCTTAGATCAGCTTCTTATCAAATATTCATCTATATCCAAAATTCAACATATCATTTGTTATGTCCTTCGAATAGTTAACCTTTTTCAAAACCATTCCTATCAAAAACCCACTAAGCCGCCGGACCAAAAAGTTATTTTTGAGAATATTGTTTTTCCTACCACCGGTGAGATGCAAAGTGCGTTACACCTTCTTATCAAACGCGTTCAAGGTTCTTGTTTTTCTGAGCTTTTTTCTGCGTTATCTAAGGATAAACCAATACCGAAACCTTTGCGAAAACTTTCACCTTTTCTTGATGAGAATAATATCATTAGAGTCGGTGGCAGATTACAAAAATCTGACCTTTTGTCTTATTCTGCAAAACACCCCGTCTTACTTTCGAGTGACCATCGTTTAACTACACTTCTTATCGAGTCCGCTCATCGACAATATCTTCATCCTGGGTTTAAAACATTACATAATCTGCTTTTACAGCAATTTTGGATATTATCTGCCAGACGGGCAATTCAAAGAACCATATCCAAGTGCTTGCAATGTTTTAGAATCAACCCTAAACCCTATAGACCGCCCATAATGAGTTCACTTCCCGCTCATCGAATCAATCAGCTTAAACCTTTTTCGAGTGTAGCTATCGACTTTTGTGGACCTTTCTTTGTGATTCCTCATCGTTACCGTGGTTGTAGAGCTTTCAAATCGTATGTCTGTGTGTTTGTCTGTACGGCCACACATTGCGTGCATTTGGAATTAACCATGGAACTGTCCACCGAAGGGTTCGTAGGTGCATTCCATCGATTCATTTCTAGACGCGGAAGCGTGACGCAATGCTGGTCAGATCAAGGCAGTAATTTTATAGGGTTTCGTAACCAATTACTGGATTACGCAAGAAGTGCTGCCACCAGACTTTCTATTCGTTGGCATCTGGGACCTCCTCTCAGTCCACATTTCAATGGCCTGGCAGAAGCTGGCGTCAAAAGTTTTAAAACTCACTTTGTACGAGTTGTCGGCGACCAGAAGTTGTCTATCATGGAGATGTCCACCCTTACCTGTCGCATAGAAGCCGTACTTAATAGTCGCCCTTTATCTCCTGCCTCTTCAGACCCACACGATCTTCAACCTCTTACCCCTGGGCATTTTTTGACACTTGAACCCCTTAATTCAGAAATTCCGGAGTCAGATTTGTCCGAGGTTCCCCTAAATCGGCTCTCGAGATGGCAACTAATCCAAAAACTACATAATGATTTTTGGAAACGGTATTCTATAGAGTATTTGCATACGCTACAACAGCGACACAAGTGGGCTGATTTGTCCCCAAATATCAAATTAAATGATTTGGTTATCATAACAAGTGATCACATTCAAACGCCTTTGAAATGGCCGGTCGGTCGGGTCATCGAACTGCATCCCGGCGGGGACGGTCAGGTGCGTGTTGCGACGGTAAAAACGGTTACCGGTGTTTATAAGCGGCCAGTTGTAAAACTGTGCCTCTTGCCAAATTAAAAGTAATTTTAATTTTCTACCTTTTACCGGGTATTACAATAGGTTTTTTATTTTTAATTTTTTTTTTGAATTTTGTTTGTTTGTTTTGCCTTTTTTCGGGATTTCGTTATCTCTAAATAAACTTACGATACTTATCTATTTTCATTCATTTATATTTATCGGTCGATTCTTTTTCTTATACCTATATCTGTCCGGTTGAGATTCTAAATTTGTGTGTTTTGGAGGGCAGTTATGTTAGCTCCCGCTAAATTTCGCGGTTGTTTATATATATTTTTAAAAACACACAACTGTATGAAAGGCAAAGCGCATTCAGCGTATTTGGACATGCGCACCAACAACCGGTGAGATCATTTGTCAATCGCCTAGAGAAAAGGCGTGTTAATTTCGTTCTCCAACTATTTTCAAATATCTACACCTGAAAGTGCTTGAATTTTGTGTACTGAAGCATAGAACTAGAAACTTCAACCCTTCAGCTACGTGGTGACATCATTAGATCCAATCGGGGGCCCCTGGGAACGAGGAGAACTTGAATGCAAAGGAGGTGAGTGCTTGTCTATGATTACCGTTGTGTGATATCAATATTTTACCTATGGACATTTTGATTATTTCGTAATTTCATATCAATATATTTATGTTTGCTCGCGATATCATTAATTAATAATATTTACAGTCCATTCATTGCCTTTAACGTTTTTCTATCCGTGGGCTAACATAGGTCAACTGGCGATTTACTTACATACGTCACTCACTTATGGCAAAAAGCGATTGAGTTGCGAGGTGAAACAAGAACAATTGCCTTAGATATATCTAAAGCATTCGATAAAGTCTGGCATGAAAATCTGCTCAACAAGCTCAAAGCAACGGCATTATCGCCGAGACTTTGCACTTGGTTTGAAAGTTACCTTAAGGATAGATCCATTTATGTTGCACTGGATGGCCGGAACTTCAACTCTTACCAAATAAATGCTTGTGTGCCACAGGGAGCAATCCTTTCGCCAACACTTTTTCTGATTTACATAAATGACCTCATAGATAAAACAGTAAATCCACTTTATTGCTTTGCAGATGATGGCAATGTAGTCTCCTCAGTCATACCACCCACATGTCTCTCCGCACGTGAATTCCATTACCTTAGACTAACTGAAATATCACAGATAAATAACGACTTGGAGATAATAGAGGACTGGGGCAACAAAAACCTTGTACAGTTCAACGCGCAGAAAACCCAAGCAGCCCTGTTTTCAAAAAAGACCAGCACCGGTGAGCCAAACATCATGCTATCTGGAAGTGCTGTCGCATTGCAGAGCCAGTTGAACATCTTAGGAGTCACTGCAGAGACCAACATGTCTTGGCGCAGTCACGTGGCAGATATAGCTAAAAGGGCGTCCCAAAAGCTCGGGGTGCTATTTCGTACAAGACATCTGTATACACCAAGCCAACTGCTGACACTCTACAAAGCCCAGATTCGACCAACTATGGAGTACTGCTCACATATATGGAGTGCGACACCCAAACATACCTTAATGCTTTTGAACACCGTGCAAAAACGAGCTATCAAGCTGATCCATGACCCCGCACTTACCCGTAGCTTGGATAGTCTCGAACATCGAAGAATTGTGGGCGATCCAACTCTCTTCTACAGGTATTATCACGGAAAATGCTCTGAAGAGTTGGCACGTATGATCCCCCCGGGAGTAGCACCTACTAGGCGAACACGTCAAACAGACGGTAACAATCAATTTATTTTCAAAATAGAGGCACCAAGAACCTCATTATATCAGAATTCATATCTCTGGAGAACAGCATCGCTGTGGAATAAACTCCCTGCGACAGTTTTCCCTGCAGGTTACAACCTGAACCGTTTCAAAACCAACACACACCAACATTTCCGCGCACTTGCCGCTTCTCGAGCGTGATAGGGATCTCCTTGCGAGTGCGCATACCCGTAAAAAAAAACTTGTTGAATTTTGTGCAAAGATAGAAGATTCGGTCTTGCAACTTGATCATTTTAATCTCTCTTAGCGGGTCATGTGGTTACCAACTCGGCTAAAACTTATTGCTTTCTTGGACAGCCAAATATCAAGAAGATACATCCTCGTAAATGTACACTTGACCATATCATCTACAACAAGAAAAAAATATATATTTTACGCATATACAAAAAATCGTTTTGGAAGGGGGTTTAAAAATTATTTATTAACATATTAAAAAGTAGAAAAAAATACTGTTACAAATTTAAGTTATTTAAATTTTATAGTTAGAATTTATTTAGGTTTAATGTAGTATTAGGTTGACGTATTTTATGGTTGTATTCTTAATCTAGGTTTTAGTTGCGTTATCTGTGACAAACTGGTATGAGAATGATTCCGGGTCGAACAAGGATGGAAAATTCTCGAATAGTGGGCAGACCCTCATATATAGGGCCGGACGTCGTGCATCGAGTCAGTCAGAGATAACCAATGGTAGTGATCGCTAGATGTTAACGCGAAGTTAATAGGCGTATTAAAGTAGTGAATTATTAGCAAGTTATTAGTAAGTTTAAGTGCGTGTTTTTGTACATAATTTGTCGGAATAAATTGACGTATCGTTTTCAACAATTGCGAGTTATAATTTGTCGTTGTGAACCCGTAACAATTGGTGTCAGAAGTGAGATTAAAAGAAATAAATAGTGCAAAGACTATCCTTACATAGTACCACCGGCTAGGACAATTGGACAGAAAAACAGTTTCCAGAATATTCGAAGAAGTTCGATATTGATTTATTCAAAAACCAAAAGAGATATTTAAGAATCGACTTCGATATTAGCTTAGTTAGTTAAAAAGTAAGAATTAGAAAGAATTTCTAGAATATTCCATCACTTTCTACGACGCTTTATTCGAAAACCAGAAGAAATATCCAAAAAGCGACTTCGACATTAGCTTAGTAATTTCAAAAGTAAGAACTAAAAAGAATTTCTAGAAGATTCCATAACAGTCTACGACGTTCTATTCAAAAACTAGAAGAGATATACAAATACCGATTTCGACATTAGTTTAGTTATTTCAAAAGTAAGAATTAGAAAGAATTTCTAGAAGATTCCAAAACATTCTAACGTTCTATTCGAGAACCAGAAGAGATATACAAAAACCGACTTCGACATTAGCTAAGTTATTTAAATATTTAAATAGTGAGAATTAGAAAGAATTTCTAGAATATTCCATAACATTCTACGACGATCTATTCGAGAACCAAAAGAGATAATCAAAAACTGGCTTCTACATTTGCCTAGTAGCAGAAAGAGTGACATTTACTACTATATTCTAGAACATTCCATTAGGTCCTATTTAAGAATCAGAGGAGATATTGAAAACAAAAAAAATACAAAACCGACTACGACATTAGCTTTATAGACCAAAAAATAAACATTTTAAGTGTTTTATCAGGAAGTTGATGCTTACTAGACAAGGATCGGCAAAGATGGAAGATCTAACTAAAATGATGCAGGCTCTAGCAGCTCAAATGGCTCAAAACCAGAACGATATAAGACAGACCATTGAACAAAACCAAAACGATATGAAACAGACATTTGAGCAAAGATTAGATAACATTCAAGAAAACTTCGATCAAATAAAGAGCAACTCCGAGCAGCTTAGAGGAGAGTTCAAGGCAGCAACCGAAGATCTTAAGGAAGAAATAACTCAGAGAATGCAGAATGTAGAAGAAAAGTTACAAAACAAATTGCAGAATGTAGAAGAAACGTTACAGAACAAATTGCAGAATGTTGAAGAAAAAGTGGAGACCAAGCTACAGAATGTAAGAGAAGAAGTTTTTCAAACAGTGGAAGAAAAGCTCCAAGATGTGTCAAAACAGCTTATACAGCTTCAGAAAGAACATAACAAAATAAAAGCTCAGGGATGTGTTGTGAATTCCAACCAAAACATTAAGCCTCCAAATTTTGACGGTACGTCCTCCTGGTCCACCTACAAATAACAATTTGAAGGACGAAAAAGCTAGAGCGTTGTTAGTAGCTCTACGGGAACCTGCACTCGGACTTTTACGGTCCATTCCAGTCGAACAAACACAGAATTATAACGCTTTAGTGGCAGCGCTAGAAAGAAGGTATGAAGACGAACCCTTGCGAAATTTACATTGGTCAGAATTAAATGTTCGTCAACAAAGAGCAGGGGAGTCATTACAAGAGTATGAAGCGGATATCAGGAGGCTGATGTACTTGGCTTACCCAGAAATGCCAGAAAATTACAGAGATCCCTTCACGGTAGATCGCTTTATTAACGGCTTGCGAGACACGGACTTAGCAAAATTACTACGTCGAGAACGCTTCCATAACAGCAGTGAAGTGTTGATTCGAGCCCTTGAAATTGAATCATCAAATAATATGTCCAGGCCAAAAGTAAGAGGTGTTTCAATTCAGGAGGGAGAAGAAATGAGCACTGGAGATGAGGTCAACTTAAAAACGCTAAACCAACTGTTTCAATCACTGATAGAGAAGATTGATTCTTTGAAAGAAAGTAGACGATCCCCTCCAAATGTAAAGTGTTTCAGATGCGGACGTACAGGGCATATTCAACGCGATTGTCGTGTCCAAATGAGGTCTCGCTCACCATCTAGTGAAACAGAGTACCGAAGAAGAGATCAGGAAAACTAAAACTAGTCAACGCAGAGGGGCGGGTGCTGGCTAATGGGAATTTAGCCCCCAAAATTTACTCTATCAAGAGCTTAAAACATACTGCTGACAGTCTTAACATCGACGGACTTATTAATGGAAGAAAAGTTAATATAACAGTAGACACTGGTGCTGCCATATCATTGCTTAAGTTCAAAATTGCAACGAGATATAAAATTCGACCAACAGAAAAGAAAATAACACTTAAGACTGTGACTGGAGAATCCGCCGACGTGTTGGGGCAGACAGACTTAGACCTACAGCTGGGGAGGTTGAAGATTCGCCACTCGGTATTAGTTGCAGACATAGAAGACGAATTTATTTTGGGAATGGACCTGATAAGTAAACATGGATTTGCGTTTGATAATAAACTTAATACCCTAAGATTTGGGAACGAAGAGTTCATTTTGTCAAATAGTCACATCAATAAAGAACCAATAAAGGTGGTGGCAGTATGCACAACAAGACTAGTCGGTAACAGTGAGACCATAATTTTTGGGAGGCTAGAAAGTAAAACATTAAGCTGCGTCGGACTCATAGGCCAACAAAACACACCCAACACCTACCTCGTTGCAAAATCACTAGTTAAAACCGATAAAGACATCCCGATTAGAGTCGCCAATATTTTCCCAAATAGTGTCAAAATTAATAAGGGGGAGGTGGTAGCATTATTTGAACCAGTACAGAAAGTAACAAGATGTGAAGAGCCAACTTCCGAGGATACAAGCAAGTTACCAATGGAGGTACTTCAGCAATTTGAGTCAACTTGGCAACATCTCACTCCAGAAGAATTTAGTAAAGCGACAGAGTTTATAGAAGAACAAAGTAATATCTTCGAAACTAGGAGTAGTTCGGGACGCACAAACCTCATTCAACATGCTATCAACACTGGCGATGCCCAACCGATAAGACAGCCCCCAAGAAGACTACCAATGACCAAGCAAGAAGTTCACAGCGACGGTGTTATTGAAGAGTCATCAAGTCCTTGGTCATCTCCTGTGGTGTTGGTCACTAAAAAGGATGGAAGTACTAGATTTTGTGTCGACTACAGGAAACTTAACGATCTGACCAAGAAAGATAGTTACCCACTGCCAAGAATAGACGACACATTAACAACGTTGGCAGGATCATATTGGTTTTCTACTCTTGACCTGAAAAGTGGGTATTGGCAAGTAGGAATCTTTGAAAGAGATAAAGAAAAGACTGCATTCTTTGCTGGAAGTGGACTTTATCAGTTTAATGTGATGCCATTTGGCCTGTGCAATGCCCCAGCTACATTTGAAAGACTAATGGAAGTCGTTCTACGAGGCCTTACTTGGAAAACCTGCCTAGTCTATTTGGATGATTTAGATAATTTACGAGAAGTATTCTCAAGAATCAGGAACGCAAATCTTAAATTGAACTCAAAGAAATGTTTTCTGTTCCAAGAAAAAGTTGAGTTCCTGGGTCATGTCGTTTCCCGAGAAGGCATCCATACCGACGAAAAGAAGTTACAAGCAATAAAAGAATGGCCTCAACCTCGTGACAAACATGAATTGAGAAGCTTTTTGGGTCTGGGACGATTGTAGAAGGATTCGCCAAAATAGCGTCTCCATTACATAGACTTACAGAAGATAAAGCTTCTTACAAATGGAATACCGAATGTGACCAAGCATTTAGAAGACTAAAAGCAGCATTATGTTCTAGTCCGATTCTTGCATATCCCATTCCAAAAGGAAAATTCATATTAGATACTGATGCGAGCAACGATGGCATAGGAGCAGTGCTCTCCCAAGTACAAGAGGGAGAAGAACGGGTCATCGAATTTTTCAGCAAGAAGCTATCCAAACCAGAGAGAAATTATTGTGTTACTAGAAAAGAGCTCCTAGCCATAGTTAAATCCGTAGATCACTTTCACAAATATCTCTATGGACAAGAGTTTCTGATTAGAACGGATCATGCTGCGTTACAGTGGCTCATGAAAATGAAACAACCTGAGGGGCAAGTCGCGAGATGGATAGAAAAGCTACAACAATACCATTATCAAATTAAGCACCGAGCGGGAAGGGTGCATAATAATGCGGATGCATTGTCCAGAAGACCTTGCCCTGAAGATTGTAAACATTGCAAGAGAATTGACCAGAAAGAAGGAATTAACTACGTGCGTCAGATAAAATTAGAACCAGATGAAGAATGGATGTCGGCTTCAATTAGAACCACACAAACACAACTTGACGACAAAGATGTAGGACCTATCTTGCGATTGAAAGAAGAGAACAAGCCACGACCATCATGGCAAGATATCGCAAACCAAGGGGTGATAATCAAATCACTGTGGGCACAATGGGATTCACTGATAGTAGAAGAAAACATCCTTAAACGTGCCTGGGAAAGTGCCGATGGCCTTACTGTGATTAATCAAGTAGTGGTTCCTAGGAGAATGGTAGACAATATAATGGCCGAATGCCATGGTGGAAAATCAGGCGCGCACCTAGGCATAAATAAAACCATGGACAGAATTCGAAACCGATTTTATTGGGTCAATTACTTTCAAGATGTGAAAAACTGGTGCCGCCGATGTTCGACTTGTGCAGCCAGCCAAAGTCCCAAAACAAGGTCCAGAGGTCAAATGAAACAATACAACGTAGGTCTGCCATTCGAACGCATTGCTATTGATGTGGCCGGACCATTTCCAGAAACTAAAAAGGGTAACAAATACATCCTTGTTGTCATGGATTACTTTAGCAAATGGCCAGAAGTTTTTGCTTTGCCTAACCAAGAGGCCGCTACAGTTGCAGAAGTTCTGGTAAATGATGTTTTCAGCCGATTTGGCATTCCTTTGGAACTACATTCAGATCAAGGAAGAAACTTTGAATCAAAGCTCTTCCAGAATCTCTGTGACCTTTTAGGAATACATAAAACACGGACTACTGCTTTACATCCGCAGTCAGATGGCATGGTTGAAAGATTTAATAAAACAATAGAAGAACATCTTTGCAAAGTTGTTGATGAGCACCAAACAGATTGGGACCAATATATTCCATTGTTTTTGATGGCCTATAGAACCGCCATTCACAATACGACAGGAGCTACTCCATCTAGTATCCTGTTTGGTAGAGAACTGCGTTTACCATGTGATATCATGTTTGGTTCAACTGAAGAAGAACACTTAGAGGTTAATGACTATGTCGAACGTTTAAGGCAAAAGCTGCACGATATCCATGAAGTGGTTAGAGAGCGAATAGAAATAGCCAGTGACCGCATGAAAGCGAGGTATGACCTGAAAGCAAACTCTTCAGGGTTCAAAGAGAATGATCAAGTCTGGCTATACAATCCTCAACGCAGGAAAGGAAGATCACCTAAGTTGACACCACCATGGGAAGGGCCTTATAAAGTTGTTAAGAGAATTAATGATGTAGTCTACCGAATCCAGAAAAGCCCGAAGTCCAAGATGAAAGTTGTTCATCTAGACAGACTAAAACCTTACCTGGAAAATGTTGATCGAGACCATCAAACCTGAAGAGGAGGATAGTGTTACAAATTAAAGTTATTTAAATTTTATAGTTAGAATTTATTTAGGTTTAGTGTAGTATTAGGTTGACGTATTTTATGGTTGTATTCTTAATCTAGGTTTTAGTTGCGTTATCTGTGACAAACTGGTATGAGAACGGTCCGGTTCTAGAAAAGGGCGGAATGATTCCGAGTCGAACAAGGATGGAAAATTCTCGAATAGTGGGCAGACCCACATATATAGGGCCGGACATCGTGCATCGAGTCAGTCAGAGATAACCAATGGTAGTGATCGCTAGATGTTAACGCGAAGTTAATAGGCGTATTAAAGTAGTGAATTATTAGCAAGTTATTAGTAAGTTTAAGTGCGTGTTTTTGTACATAATTTGTCGGAATAAATTGACGTATCGTTTTCAACAATTGCGAGTTTTAATTTGTCGTTGTGAACCCGTAACAATACTTTTACATAATCTATTTCCAGGTTCTTGGGGGGTTCAGCCCCCAAGCCCCCCCTTGTACACGCCCATGTTAAACTCACTTTTTTGGGGTTCTTTTTTTATTTTTTAGTAACAAATTTGCAGAAAAAGCAAGCATTGTAACCATTTTATAGTCTAATATCTAAATCTATATTATCGTTACCCCACCTAATCCCCCAAGCTAAGGCCAGAAATTATTTTTTGTGCAGATGCGGCGACATTGGTTTTTCTATCTATTTAGCCTTCTTCGATCCATCTTTGGACATAGGCCTCCCCCAATATCTTCCACTCTTCTCTGTCTTGCGTCCACTACTACTTTTATTTTTCTATACTTTTGTTCCATCGATCGTCTTTCTGTCTGGCATTATGACCGGCAAATTTCCATTTTAATTTTGCTACTTCTCTTCTGACATCCCTTAATTTTGTTTTATTTCTTATAAAGTCGTTCCTTTTTATATCTGTTAGCTTTACATGTAACATTTGTCTTTTCATTGATGATTGATCTTTTGTTACCTTATCCATGTTTCATTTTGTAAGTGTCCAGGTCTGGGATCCATAGGTAAGTAAAGGAAGGATACATTGTGTACATACACATACTGACGATATCTATTAATATGTAGCTTAATTTACCGAATGCTGCCCAGACCAATCTTACTCGTCTCTTGATTTCAGCCGTTTGGTTTTCTTTTTTTAGTATAATATTTTGACCCAGGTATATATATTCCCCTGCTTGTTCTATTTTCTCTTGGTTTATTCTAATCGTGATATCTTCATTTGTGTTTATTATGATTTTAGTTTTAGTGCAGTTCATACTCAAGCCTATATTTTTAGCTGCTGTATCCAGTTCTTCCAGCATTTTTATCAGTTCTTGTTTCTTATCCGTTATTAAGGCGATATCATCAGCATATCTTATCAATTTACCGATTTAGACTATAAACTATCTGACTATATAGTCACTATCGAGTCATAAAAACTCTATAATATGACATTCAAAACTGATAGTGACTCAAATGTTTTTTTACCCTAACAAGTACAACAGGTACTTCAGAGCATTTTGTTTATTTATCTATTATGATTTTTCTTCACTTTGTATGTAATTGTATTTTTGATATATAAACTAGAAGTAAATAAAATATCTTAGGTGGTTCAAGTATTGTCCATTTACTTTGGCTGTGTAAGCTATGCTTGACAATTACACTTGCTTAACTCGGCTTGGTTAAGCAACGGGACTAAAGTAAAAGTTTACTGCCAGGGAGCAGCCTCACTCCCTGCAATGACCAAGAAGGCTTATGGTACAGTAAACTAAGTAGGTATAGTGAGAACAACTATCAAATGTTGAATCTGCTTTATTGAGATAAATCCTCTCTTTTTATACTAAAAAATTGTTATGGTTCGTGATAAATTATAAAATTCCATATAATGTGTTGTTTTATAAACTAAATAATTTATATAATTTAAATAGGTAAACTTGAGAAGGTTAGTTTATGTTATTAAAACCTAATTTCTCAAGATCACCTGTGTTTAAATAATAAATTTAACTAAAAATGAAGATTTATGAAAAATGGTAAAAAAATAAAATCTGTTTAATTTTGTAATTAAACATTGGCTTTTACTGAGTTTCAAAGTTTCAAGCTTTCTGTCGGTATATAACTTGCAAGCAAACGCGGGCTAAAGTATTTAAAAGCTTACATTTTTGCGACTTAAAAAAAAATAAATAAAACAAAGGGTAGCGGATGCGATCCCCCAAAAAATATATAAATAATATATGCCTGAATTTGTTATTATAAGTTTAGAGATTACATACCTTTAACTTCAGCGTCCATTATGGCAGCACTTGTTTTCACAAGATTTATCGAAAACGATGGAAATCCAGGTAAAAATACAGACAATAAACGTCACTAATCTCAATTTAAAAGCGATACAATTACGATTCACAAAGTTCACACTTTGACGAACGATATCTTATTGAGGGTGTGCTACATCCGGTTTTTCCTTTTATAATAGTAAAACTTAGACATTTCTGAGAAATCTGACAAGGTTTCGAGCCATAACAAAATGATGAGCTTTTTGGGTACATGACCGCAGACGGAACCACAGTGGATCGGAGAAAATTTACCCCAGTCCGGATAACATCCTTGGGTCTTGCAAGTTAGGACCGCCAAGGGTTTACTGGGGCACTCCCTAGTGAAAATTTGCCCTTTGCCTTCCCAAGAATAACCAACAACCGAACCCTTTGTGTGTGTGTTAACCTAGATTAAGTGATACTTTGCCAAATCACAGATGTGATATAGCCATACGCAGTTACACTTTTGTGACTTTGATATGATATAAACATATTTCCTAACCACACAAATATTAAAAAGTTGATATGTTGGTATAAAATTAAAGGTAAAACTGTCATTGTCTTTGGATAAAAAGATGCTGAATGTAGGTTGACAAAAAAAGCGCACAGATAAAAACAACTCAAAGACAGTATGCTTATTATAAATAAAGAGGATGGAAATGTCACAAAAGTGTAACTGCCTATGGCAAAGACTATATAATATATTGTTTTTTTTACTAAAGGAGGAAGCACTAAATACATTGTTTACCGGGATGCCTCAGATGAGCTGAATTTAAAATATGTTGAAGGCCAAACCTTCCTGATATCTTTAGAAAAAAAAATTGGGGGGATCATAGGACTCGTTTTCGAGCTATACTTATTTAAATGCGCGCCACTGAAATATGGAAAAGTATGTCGTTTTGTAGTTTTTTTGTAATAACTTATCGCAAAATAAAAATAAAACCCAGTCTTATTTTATTGACAAAAGAGTCCTTTTAGGAATTTTATCCATTTTTGACATATAGTTTGCGTCACATACCTACAGAGTGGCTCAAAATAATTCTTCAAAAAATACAGGAGAAATACCTGAGATTTATTAAATATAAAGAAAGGAAACTCAAAATGCATCGTCAAAATTAACTTTACTTGCTTTCATGTAAGTCGTTTTAACTATTCTAGAGTGATGTTTGCATAATAGGTTATGTTATAAGCTTACAAAAATTTTAATTCAACGAATGACACGTTTACTAATTGTCTACGGAATAGAGTGTTTACAAATGAGATGAATTTAAGATATCTTAGAGCCCAAACTGTCCTAATACTTGTCTCAGAAAAATTAGGGGGTCATCGGTTTCGTTTTCCAGCTAGAATTATTTAAATAAATTATGGAAAAATCCAATTTTTGTAGTTTTTTTGATATAACTTCAAAAATAAATAAAAAACCAATATTAATTTTATTTTCTTGAAAATAAAGAGTCTTTTTAAGTATGTTCTCAATTTTTGACATATAATTTTCGTCACATATCTACAGAGTGGCTCAAATTATGAATAACAGAAATACAGGAATAATAATAGTGTTTGGAATACCCTTGAAGTTTATTATTATTCCTATTATTCATATTTTGAGCCACTCTGTAGAAATGTGACAAAAACTATAAAAAAAATTGAGAATATGGAGGCAATTCTTTACATTTCAAAAAATCTGGCGAAATTTGAAAGAATGTGGAAAAATCTGGCGGTTAAGATTTCTCGTTTAAAAGGCAATTTTTAAACTTAAAAACTAAAAGGCAATTTCCCACTTTCCCCATATTATTTTTTTTTGTAAAAAGGCCTAATTCAATGGTGGGTGTGCTTTTGGTTCTAAATTTTTAATTTAAAAATTGCAATTAAATTCGGAGGAGAAAACCACTAACCACAGAAACTGAAATTTCAAATAACGTCAAATTCTTTCAGATTTGTAATTCCTAATCGTTTTCTTTATAAGGTCAGCTAAGTTTACTTTCTTTCTTTGTTTTCCACGGCAAAATTACCAAAGAGGGACTAACTTCATGTCGTGGAAGGGTCGCTACAAAATTTGCTCCACGCCGTTGCCACCGTTATATTTAAAAGGATTTTTATGGGAAAGTCAAAATATTTCCCTAAAATCCGCCAGAAAAATCTGACTAAGTGGTGACCCTGGTCAAATTATTGAAGTGGTGATTATTTTTTTACTTTTGTTATCAAAGCTAGGTGCGTAGATAGTTTTTTCTTCTGGGGGGGTCCTCCCATATAGAAACTGCTGTTATTCAGTGACGGCCCATGAGGTTTTGGATAGGGTAGTCAGAAATACTTGCTACAGTCGGTCTAGGACACCTAGGCGCCGCCAACTCGGCACGGTCAACTGGGCGCCGGCCAAACTCGACGCCGCTAACCGGGCGCCGCACAGTGCGGACAAAAATAGGGTTTTTGGACAATAATCAATATCTTTGTTGTTTTTGTGTAGTCTAAAGATTAAAATAAGTGTAGTCTAAAGGTTAAAATAAATAAAACTTTTTAAAATATATATGTCATTTTATTTAAAATATTTAAAAAATAAATTAAAGTACATTCAATTTAACCTACAGTTACACACAATTTATTTTTGTGTTAGAAATTAAACTAAAATTATTTTTTTATTCGGATTCATGGGCGTAGTTATGAAGGCTAAGTCCCTTCCAGAAAAAATAAATTAGCAACCCCAAAATAATTATTTTTACCATACACACATATTACACCCTCAGTTTTTTTTTTCTTAAATATGATTCTAAGAAAGCCGTTTTAGGCCGTCCACGACTCGGTCCGGGTACGGCCTCTGTTTCCGAATCTGTAATTTTTGATTTTTCTGAATCCGTTTTATAACAAAATTTCTCAGATATAATATCTTTGTTTAACCATTGGAAATAACGGTTTTGAAAATAAATTTTGTTTCGTCCCGATAGCTTCCATTTGAGACTGAGACTTTTTGCAAAAATTTAATGATGCCTTATTTAGAATTTGGTTATTTTTGTCAGAACATTCTTCTAAACCCAACAAGGGTTGAATTTTTTTGAAACAATTTAACACCTTCAGATTTTCGTTAGAGGCCACTCATTTAACAAGTTGTGACACTGTAAAAGCACGTTGGGTGCCAATTGTGACACTTAAAAACGTTGATAATCACTCCATTAATTACTGAGTAATTATGTGTAATTAAACCAAGAACTGGAAGCAGAACTGTATTTCCCAGCTAGGTAAAACATTGACATGCCCGGTAACCTTTATACAGTGGAGAAGTGGGGTTCAGAAATAAGAAAAATGTAAGCGCCACATGTGTTTTAATGCCAATGTCTTACAAAAAGGATCTTAATTGAAATACAGTTCAACTCAAATGTTATTCCAGATTATTTGTGTAATTAAAAAAACCAAAAAAAAAATTGACTAATAAAAGATTCTGAATGAATTAAAATGACACAAATAGATAACAATTTATAGGTAGACAGACATCTCCAACAGGTCATAGTGTACCCACATTTGAGTCAGTAGTGGGAGACTCAATTACCTACTTAATGGTTGGAAAAAAAATACACTTCCACCATCATTCCATCATAGGGGAGATCTGGACCAAATATCTGCTGTCATCATTCTACGTTGGGTAGAATGAGACAGGCAGCAAGCCAGTCCGAGATCTACCCCATGAGACAAAACAATGTTATGAAAACGCAAAAAAAATATAACATCATTCTGCGTTCACCTTATCTCTCTTTTGTCTCTGCAAAGTTGGTTCAATGGGTTGTACAAATAACACAGAAATTTAGTTCGTCTTATTTATTATGAAAGCTAAGGGTGAAAAATGAAAATTATCATAGGTGGAAAAAAATGAGACCAAGTCGGAACAAAATAGCAAGGCACTTCTGATTGCACAGTAAAATTTAACTTAGTTACGCCGCAAAATGGTGGTTATGACGTCATACCTTTATCTTGCGTTTACAAGAAATGCAAAGGTTATACCTAACAAAAAATTATATGGAAAAAATTATGTCTAATGGCTTGCTCCTACCTTGGTTCTGTTGTTCTTTTATAAATAAAATGGTGTTCTGTTTTGTAAACCTGGAAGTGTTGACATCTTTCCGCTACTCCGGGTCCTGGCTTGCCTGCGCCCTCCCTCGTGCTTGCTTAGCACATCACGCTAGGACAACACATGGGTCTTAATATTGCTGATATTGCTGGGTACTTGCCCCGAGCGTAAAACCCTGTGGAAAATGAAATATTTCAGTTTCCTGGAATCCGTCCGTTTTGCACGAGGTTCCCCTACCCAGAGTAACCTAAATCAAGAACCCCATGACGACTCAATAAAATAAAGCAGATGTCAACAGATGAACTAAAACAACCCTACATACCTTTCCCAGGGTTACAGCTGGCTCGAACCTTGTTCTACCAGCACAAATGTCCAGTTGTTGGAGTGTACAGCGCTGTAGACAAAGAAGAAAAACAATATATAGTTTTTATCCAAAACGTGGTTTAAAAAAAAATATATAAAAACTCCAAAAATTCCACACGTCTTTTGTAGAAAAATTACATTACACAACGAACAATAGTTACAATTTGGGAGGCAATCAGAACTTAATATTATCTTAAAGAATCCTTAAAATAAAAAAAATCGAACTTACCAATTATTTTCAGTAGAAATGGCGCAGGCCGCCTTGAGTCTCTCAATCCAGAGGATGTGAGACCTACGCAAAATAATCAACACTGCACAATTTACTGTTTTTGGTAAAATTTTGCAATTCTGCAGTGCCAATAACCAAAAAAAAATCTATGGCGATCCCAAAAAACGGCCAACGGCCCAGCCAAATCTTTAGAAAAGAGAGAGGACACCTTATCCAAAAAACAATAAGAAGCCGGAAATCTTTTCTTAATTGGGTGGGGCAACAGTTCCAACGAAATGTTCCCGGTAAAATTCAAATAGAAATGCAAACCCATTTATAAAAACACTCGCAAACAAAAATTCCCTAGCGGTTGGGTTTGTAAGCCTGCCAAAAAAAGACCGCCAGTTTTAAACTATCCAATGACGAAGCACACTAGTAGGTCAGTACCAGTCTGTAGGGGGCAGCATCAATAAGGGAATATTCCAAACCCGTCTACTGCGCATTGAGGTGTTGTCGGATCTATTTCTACGGATTTTTATTTTTATAAAAATAAACGAGGATTTCGATGCACAGTGCACCGATCAAAACAAATGTCAAAACGGACCACTGCCAACATAGCAAGTAGGAGAAAAATAACCAGTTAAGACTATAAGAAGTTTAGTATTGAAACCATCAACTGCAAAATCAATTACTGGAAATCAGAGCATGCATCAAACTCAGGAATATTCGAACACTCAACCAATTCCCATACGAGTAAAGTCATACTAAGGGTAGAATTTAGTTGCATTTTAGTTATATTTTTAGTCAAAAGTTTCCTTTGCTCTTTATATATGTTTTCTCTAAGATATTTTGACGCCATTTTTGTACAACATTTTTACATTAATACAGTTGTTTCTGAACTTTAAACGTGAACATACGCAATCCAAACGATGCTCAGATGTTAAGTTTTTTCACCACTAGCCAGCCCTACATAACCCTTCAATCCGACTAACTGAGTTAGATAATAACTTTATTTAACTATGATTATATATTAATTTATATAATATCAAAATACGATTTTGTTTATTCTTTTAGTCCTGGTTTTTATTCCTCGTTTATCCCCAATTTACAAAATTGCATGACTTGTATTTATTTTATCTTCTCCTTATCAAAGTAGTAAAGATATCAAAGTGGGCAGAGCCTCAGTTGTTTCTGGTCAAACCTTGAAATATGATTTCGTGCTACCAAAACTAGCTAATCCGTGAAGAAGAAGAGGTCCGGAAGAGAAATCATTGTCCTAATATCCCCGAAAATATAAATAAACGAACGTCCAAAATACATGAACGTGTGTTCCCGAAGTTCATGAAAACGCCGCCATGCCCACAGTTTATACCGAGCAGAAGAGCTGTTTATTTATTTCATAAACGTCAAAGAAAACTACAAAATTCCAAAGATAAACAAAACAATAAGGAGTTTTTATGTGATTTTTCCCGAAACTTGTGATCTCAAATTCCAATTAGAATGCCTAAATGATGCCGCACAGTCCCTACAATAATACGATGGAATGCCTCCTCTATAAGGTAACTTTTTGGACAATATTGTTACGGGTTCACAACGACAAATTAAAACTCGCAATTGTTGAAAACGATACGTCAATTTATTCCGACAAATTATGTACAAAAACACGCACTTAAACTTACTAATAACTTGCTAATAATTCACTACTTTAATACGCTTATTAACTTCGCGTTAACCTCTAGCGATCACTACCATTGGTTATCTCTGACTGACTCGATGCACGACGTCCGGCCCTATATATGAGGGTCTGCCCACTATTCGAGAATTTTCCATCCTTCTTCGACTCGGAATCATTCAGCCCTTTTCTAGAACCGGACCATTCTCATACCAGTTTGTCACAGATAACGCAACTAAAACCTAGATTAAGAATACAACCATAAAATACGTCAACCTAATACTACACTAAACCTAAATAAATTCTAACTATAAAATTTAAATAACTTTAATTTGTAACACTATCCTCCTCTTCAGGTTTGATGGTCTCGATCAACATTTCCCAGGTAAGGTTTTAGTCTGTCTAGATGAACAACTTTCATCTTGGACTTCGGGCTTTTCTGGATTCGGTAGACTACATCATTAATTCTCTTAACAACTTTATAAGGCCCTTCCCATGGTGGTGTCAACTTAGGTGATCTTCCTTTCTTGCGTTGAGGATTGTATAGCCAGACTTGATCATTCCCTTTGAACCCTGAAGAGTTTGCTTTCAGGTCATACCTCGCTTTCATGCGGTCACTGGCTATTTCTATTCGCTCTCTAACCACTTCATGGATATCGTGCAGCTTTTGCCTTAAACGTTCGACATAGTCATTAACCTCTAAGTGTTCTTCTTCAGTTGAACCAAACATGATATCACATGGTAAACGCAGTTCTCTACCAAACAGGATACTAGCTGGAGTAGTTCCTGTCGTATTGTGAATGGCGGTTCTATAGGCCATCAAAAACAATGGAATATATTGGTCCCAATCTGTTTGGTGCTCATCAACAACTTTGCAAAGATGTTCTTCTATTGTTTTATTAAATCTTTCAACCATGCCATCTGACTGCGGATGTAAAGCAGTAGTCCGTGTTTTATGTATTCCTAAAAGGTCACAGAGATTCTGGAAGAGCTTTGATTCAAAGTTTCTTCCTTGATCTGAATGTAGTTCCAAAGAATGCCAAATCGGCTGAAAACATCATTTACCAGAACTTCTGCAACTGTAGCGGCCTCTTGGTTAGGCAAAGCAAAAACTTCTGGCCATTTGCTAAAGTAATCCATGACAACAAGGATGTATTTGTTGCCCTTTTTAGTTTCTGGAAATGGTCCGGCCACATCAATAGCAATGCGTTCGAATGGCAGACCTACGTTATATTGTTTCATTTGACCTCTGGACCTTGTTTTGGGACCTTGGCTGGCTGCACAAGTCGAACATCGGCGGCACCAGTTTTTCACATCTTGAAAGTAATTGACCCAATAAAATCGGTTTCGAATTTTGTCCATGGTTTTATTTATGCCTAGGTGCGCGCCTGATTTTCCACCATGGCATTCGGCCATTATATTGTCTACCATGCTCCTAGGAACCACTACTTGATTAATCACAGTAAGGCCATCGACACTTTCCCAGGCACGTTTAAGGATGTTTTCTTCTACTATCAGTGAATCCCATTGTGCCCACAGTGATTTGAATATCACCCTTTGGTTTGCGATATCTTGCCATGCTGGTCGTGGCTTGTTCTCTTCTTTCAATCGCAAGATAGGTCCTACATCTTTGTCGTCAAGTTGTGTGGTTCTACTTGAAGCCGACATCCATTCTTCATCTGGTTCTAATTTTATCTGACGCACGTAGTTAATTCCTTCTTTCTGGTCAATTCTCCTGCAATGTCTACAATCTTCAGGGCAAGGTCTTCTGGACAATGCATCTGCATTATTATGCACCCTTCCCGCTCGGTGCTTAATTTGATAATGATATTGTTGTAGCTTTTCTATCCATCTCGCGACTTGCCCCTTGTTTCATTTTCATGAGCCACTGTAACGCAGCATGATCCGTTCTAATCAGAAACTCTTGTCCGTAGAGATATTTGTGAAAGTGATCTACGGATTTAACTATGGCTAGGAGCTCCTTTCCAGTAACACAATAATTTCTCTGGTTTGGATAGCTTCTTGCTAAAAAATTCGATGACCCGTTCTTCTCCATCTTGTACTTGGGCGAGTACTGCTCCTATGCCATCGTTGCTCGCATCAGTATCTAATATGAATTTTCCTTTTGGAATGGGATATGCAAGAATCGGACTAGAACATAATGCTGCTTTTAGTCTTCTAAATGCTTGGTCACATTCGGTATTCCATTTGTAAGAAGCTTTATCTTCTGTAAGTCTATGTAATGGAGACGCTATTTTGGCGAATCCTTCTACAAATCGTCTGTAGTATGTACACAGACCCAAAAAGCTTCTCAATTCATGTTTGTCACGAGGTGGAGGCCATTCTTTTATTGCTTGTAACTTCTTTTCGTCGGTATGGATGCCTTCTCGGGAAAAACCTTGACCCAGGAACTCAACTTTTTCTTGGAACAGAAAACATTTCTTTGAGTTCAATTTAAGATTTGCGTTCCTGATTCTTGAGAATACTTCTCGTAAATTATCTAGATGATCTTGAAATGATTTCCCCATTACTATGACATCATCCAAATAGACTAGGCAGGTTTTCCAAGTAAGGCCTCGTAGAACGACTTCCATTAGTCTTTCAAATGTAGCTTGGGCATTGCACAGGCCAAATGGCATCACATTAAACTGATAAAGTCCACTTCCAGCAGAGAATGCAGTCTTCTCTTTATCTCTTTCAAAGATTCCTACTTGCCAATACTCACTTTTCAGGTCAAGAGTAGAAAACCAATATGATCCTGCCAACGTTGTTAATGTGTCGTCTATTCTTGGCAGTGGGTAACTATCTTTCTTGGTCACATCGTTAAGTTTCCTGTAGTCGACACAAAATCTAGTACTTCCATCCTTTTTAGTGACCAACACCACAGGAGATGACCAAGGACTTGATGACTCTTCAATAACACCGTCGCTGAGCATTTTTTTAATGAGATTGTGAACTTCTTCTTGCTTGGCCATTGGTAGTCTTCTTGGGGCTGTCTTATCGGTTGGGCATCGCCAGTGTTAATAGCATGTTGAATGCGGTTTGTGGGTCCCGAACTACTCCTAGTTTCGAAGATATTACTTTGTTCTTCTATAAACTCTCTCGCTTTACTAAATTCTTCTGGAGTGAGATGTTGCCAAGTTGACTCAAATTGCTGAAGTACCTCCATTGATAACTTGCTTGTATCCTCGGAAGTTGGCTCTTCACATCTTGTTACTTTCTGTACTGGTTCAAATAATGCTACCACCTCCCCCTTATTAATTTTGACACTATTTGGGAAAATATTGGCGACTCTAATCGGGATGTCTTTATCGGTTTTAACTAGTGATTTTGCAACGAGGTAGGTGTTGGGTGTGTTTTGTTGGCTTATGAGTCCGACGCAGCTTGATGTTTTACTTTCTAGCCTCCCAAAAATTATGGTCTCACTGTTACTGACTAGTCTTGTTGTGCATACTGCCACCACCTTTATTGGCTCTTTATTGATGTGACTATTTGACAAAATGAACTCTTCGTTCCCAAATCTTAGGGTATTAAGTTTATTATCAAACGCAAATCCATGTTTACTTATCAGGTCCATTCCCAAAATAAATTCGTCTTCTATGTCTGCAACTAATATCGAGTGGCGAATCTTCAACCTCGCCAGCTGTAGGTCTATGTCTGTCTGCCCCAACACGTCGGCGGATTCTCCAGTCACAGTCTTAAGTGTTATTTTCTTTTCTGTTGGTCGAATTTTATATCTCGTTGCAATTTTGAACTTAAGCAATGATATGGCAGCACCAGTGTCTACTGTTATATTAACTTTTCTTCCATTAATAAGTCCGTCGATGTTAAGACTGTCAGCAGTATGTTTTAAGCTCTTGATAGAGTAAATTTTGGGGGCTAAATTCCCATTAGCCAACACCCGCCCCTCTGCGTTGACTAGTTTTAGTTTTCCTGATCTCTACTTCGGTACTCTGTCCCACTAGATGGTGAGCGAGACCTCATTTGGACACGACAATCGCGGTGAATATGCCCTGTACGTCCGCATCTGAAACACTTTACATTTGGAGGGGATCGTCTACTTTCTTTCAAAGAATCAATCTTCTCTATCAGTGATTGAAACAGTTGGTTTAGCGTTTTTAAGTTGACCTCATCTCCAGTGCTCATTTCTTCTCCCTCCTGAATTGAAATACCTCTTACTTTTGGCCTGGACATATTATTTGATGATTCAATTTCAAGGGCCCGAATCAACACTTCACTGCTGTTATGGAAGCGTTCTCGACGTAGTAATTTTGCTAAGTCCGTGTCTCGCAAGCCGTTAATAAAGCGATCTACCGTGAAGGGATCTCTGTAATTTTCTGGCATTTCTGGGTAAGCCAAGTACATCAGCCTCCTGATATCCGCTTCATACTCTTGTAATGACTCCCCTGCTCTTTGTTGACGAACATTTAATTCTGACCAATGTAAATTTCGCAAGCGTTCGTCTCCATACCTTCTTTCTAGCGCTGCCACTAAAGCGTTATAATTCTGTTTTTGTTCGACCGTAAAAGTCCGAGTGCAGGTTCCCATAGAGCTACTAACAACGCTCTAGCTTTTTCGTCCTCGTCTCAACCATTTGCAGTGGCGGCAGCTTCAAATTGTTGTTTGTAGGTGGACCAGGAGGACGTACCGTCAAAATTTGGAGGCTTAATGTTTTGGTTGGAATTCACAACACATCCCTGAGCTTTTATTTTGTTATGTTCTTTCTGAAGCTGTATAAGCTGTTTTGACACATCCTGGAGCTTTTCTTCCACTGTTTGAAAAACTTCTTCTCTTACATTCTGTAGCTTGGTCTCCACTTTTTCTTCAACATTCAGCAATTTGTTCTGTAACGTTTCTTCTACATTCTGCAATTTGTTTTGTACCTTTTCTTCTACATTCTGCATTCTCTGAGTTATTTCTTCCTTAAGATCTTCGGTTGCTGCCTTGAACTCTCCTCTAAGCTGCTCGGAGTTGCTCTTTATTTGATCGAAGTTTTCTTGAATGCCATCTAATCTTTGCTCAAATGTCTGTTTCATATCGTTTTGGTTTTGTTCAATGGTCTGTCTTATATCGTTCTGGTTTTGAGCCATTTAACCTGCTAGAGCCTGCATCATTTTAGTTAGATCTTCCATCTTTGCCGTTCCTTGTCTAGTAAGCATCAACTTCCTGATAAAACACTTAAAATGTTTATTTTTTGGTCTATAAAGCTAATGTCGTAGTCGGTTTTGTTTTTTTTTCAATATCTCCTCTGATTCTTAAATAGGAGCTAATGGAATGTTCTAGAATATACTAGTAAATGTCACTCTTTCTGCTACTAGGCAAATGTAGAAGCCAGTTTTTGATTATCTCTTTTGGTTCTCGAATAGATCGTCGTAGAATGTTATGGAATATTCTAGAAATTCTTTCTAATTCTCACTATTTAAATATTTAAATAACTTAGCTAATGTCGAAGTCGGTTTTTGTATATCTCTTCTGGTTCTCGAATAGAACGTCGTAGAATGTTTTGGAATATTCTAGAAAATCTTGGTAATTCTTACTTTTGAAATAACTAAGCTACTGTCGAAGTCGGTATTTGTATATCTCTTCTAGTTTTTGAATAGAACGTCGTAGAATGTTATGGAATCTTCTAGAAATTCTTTTTAGTTCTTACTTTTGAAATTACTAAGCTAATGTCGAAGTCGCTATTTGGATATTTCTTCTGGTTTTCGAATAGAGCGTCGTAGAAAGTGATGGAATATTCTAGAAATTCTTTCTAATTCTTACTTTTTAACTAACCAAGCTAATATCGAAGTCGATTCTTAAATATCTCTTTTGGTTTTTGAATAAATCAATATCGAACTTCTTCGAATATTCTGGAAAAAATCACTTACTGTTTTTCTGTCCAATTGTCCTAGCCGGTGGTACTATGTAAGGATAGTCTTTACACTATTTATTTCTTTTAATCCCACTTCTGACACCAATTGTTACGGGTTCACAACGACAAATTAAAACTCGCAATTGTTGAAAACGATACGTCAATTTATTCCGACAAATTATGTACAAAAACACGCACTTAAACTTACTAATAACTTGCTAATAATTCACTACTTTAATAAGCCTATTAACTTCGCGTTAACATCTAGCGATCACTACCATTGGTTATCTCTGACTGACTCGATGCACGACGTCCGGCCCTATATATGAGGGTCTGCCCACTATTCGAGAATTTTCCATCCTTGTTCGACTCGGAAATCATTCCGCCCTTTTCTAGAACCGGACCGTTCTCATACCAGTTTGTCACAGATAAAGCAACTAAAACCTAGATTAAGAATACAACCATAAAATACGTCAACCTAATACTACACTAAACCTAAATAAATTCTAACTATAAAATTTAAATAACTTAAATTTTTAACAATATATAACCTCAAAACGCAGCTCTATAAAATACCCTTAATGTGTGTATAGAAAAACGAGTCGAATAGTTTTCGTTATTTACAGAAATAAAACAAATATGTAACGTGTGCCTTAAACGTAAAAATGACACGTAACAAAGTTTGAATGTTTTATGCTTATGCGTTCTAAAAGTTAAAAAAAAGTGATAAAATAGTATATTATCTTCTTAGGGACTTAAGTGGCACTTTTATCCCGAGAAGAAAAAATTGTATGTAGCACAAGTTCGCCGAGTGCTCAAAAGATACTTTAGTCATTTTTGGGCCCCGTTTTTATTAAAATTATTTTGCAAGAAAAACAGACTTCCCATTTTTACGTTTTATCTTTGAACGTCACTTTTTATCCACGGGATAAAAAGTGATACTTTATCCCTAAAATTTGTGATAAAAAGCGCACTTTTGCAGTGCAAAAAAACTATTTTTTTTTTAAATATTCGCCCACACAATCACCAGAATAATTTTTGGCATATATATTTTTAGACTGATAGACAGTATTTTTATAATTTTATTGGCTACCTTAAATTATTGTTTTTGTGCGTTCCCATTGACAAAAAACGGCCAATACGATATGCGATTCTAAAATATTTAATTTTCCATTTTGCTCACAGTAGTATAAGGTGACTTAGTACCATAAATATTTTGGGAATTTTTTTAAAATTTATTATCACCTATAACCACTCGCCATCACCGAATAATAAGCCTCATATCTTCTCCAGATTTAGTGCCATTTTTGACATCTTGCTGCCGCCATTTGACGTTGATGAGAGCTGTCACAATTTTATATTTGTCCAAATGGCGGCAAGACTGGTTTTAAGGGTATACCTAAACAGGAGATGATGTGAGGACTCTCAACCGGGGTGGTAACCAATGTGTTATAAATTATTAGGATTAAAATATATTATTTTAAAAAATACAGCACCCTTAGTAGCAGCCAGTAGCAAAAAATATGTATGCTACCTTTTTGCTAATTCATTGGACTAATATTAAGGATAAATGCCAGACCTTGCAAATCTTTGCAATTTTTTATAACCTTAATAAAATTGAAAAAAAAATTTTTTGTAAGCATAACAGTTTTAATTAAATTATTTTAAAAGCGAGACGTCAATTTGACAAAATTTTATTTAAACAAATAGCGTAAATATATATCACTGTAATACTTAAAGAAAAAAATTTTTATATTTAAATGCAGAACCAGTAAAATTAATTTTCTGATAGGAATTTTATACGATTTTTTTGTACCTGTTTTAAAATAACGACTAACTATTTATTTTGTTCACTTTCGCAAGTGTGACTAAAAAATAGGTTATGATTACAGATAAACTGGACATTTATCTATACTTTTGCAATATTAATACTTTTAAAATGTAACCTCAGTTTTTCGAATATTGCCCACAGGAGTCCGCCGGGCCAACTTGGCGCCGGACGAAAAAAAATTTTTTTGATAAAATGTGCAGATGAAAAACAAAATAGATGTATTTTTATACAAAAACATCTTTAAAAAATCCTTTACACAATTTTTTTGAAATTTGCTTTTATTAAGTAAAGCTAAATCCATTAAATCAAGCGTTGAAATTTGGTGGGTGTAGTGTTTGGTAACCTGGTAACACTACAATTTACGTTTTTTATTACAACAATGGCGGATCCAAAATAGCGGATTTCTTTATTTTTAAACCGATTTGTCTGAAACTTGAAAGTTTACAGGGCCTGAGTTCACTTAATACAGTTTTATCCTCAAACTTAAAAAATTCAAAATGGCGAATCCAAAATGGCGGATATTCTTATTTACTAATCGATTTGTCTAACAGTTAAAAGTTTGCAGTGCCTGAGAACACTTAATACACTTTTATTGGAGATATAATGTTCATCATGTATATTGCCGTGCCCTTATATTGAAGTGTTTAGGTTATTATTGATGTGATGTCAATGGAATTGATAGTTATATATAGTCATTAAAAAGTCTTACGTTTGTCACTGCTTTTAGTTTATTAAAGTCTTCATTTCACTGCATTTGAAAGGCTCTGCCATACCCAAACCTTAACAGGTTATGGGCCCAGAGGTGAAGAAGACGAAGGGTAAACATTGCTAGTTGAAATTCAGCATCAAAAGTTTTGAGATTGGTGTTCCATTGAAAAATGAATACAACACGTATTGATCTTCTTGGTAAGGAGAACTACGATACCTGGAAACTTCAAATGGAAGCCTTGCTTGTAAAGAATGATACCTGGTGCTATGCTAGTGGTGAGTGTGTCATGCCTGATGAAAATAAACCAGAAAAAGCAGATGAATTAAAGGCTTGGAGAAAGATGGATGGTAAGGCAAAATCTGATATAATTTTGTGTATTTGCCCATCTGAATTAAAACAAGTCAAGAACTGTAAAACGGCTAGAGACGTATGGCTAAAATTAGAGTCTATTTATCAGTCAAAGGGGCCAGCTCGAAAAGCAACTCTTCTAAAACAGTTAATGTTACAAAAGATGAATGAAGATGATAAGGTACGAGATCATATAAATTATTTTATGGATGTAGTTGACAAACTTTCTGAAATGGAAGTCGACATTAATAAGGATCTGCTCACTATCATGCTTTTGTATAGTTTGCCAAAAAGTTTTGAAAATTTTAGATGTGCTATTGAGTCAAGGGATAACCTTCCTGACCCTGAAACTCTAAAAATAAAAATTATAGAAGAGTATGATGCTAGAAATAATTATTGTAAAAGCTCAAGGCCTGAAGATGCACTAATTGCTAAAAAGTATTCGTACAGAAATGTAAACAAGGAAAGGTATGGTCAGAACTCAGAAAATAAGAAGTCGTTTCCATATAAATGTCATAAATGTCATGTTTATGGACATAAAGCCAGTCAGTGTCATTCAAAAGGTAAAAATGATGCGAAGCAAGCTAAAGCTGTAAATGAAGAGCTAAGTTTATGTGCATGGAACGTGACATGTAATGAATTTGAGAAAAAAGAATCGAAATGGTGTTTAGATAGTGGAGCGACAGCACATTTTAGTAACACAGAAGAAGATTTTATCAAAGTTTATGAAACCTGCAGTGAAAAATTAAGTTTAGCTGATCAAACGTCAACTGAAATAACTGCTAGAGGTAAAGTTAGATTTAGTTCTAATGTATTTGGTAATAATCAGAATGTTACGCTAAGTGATGCACTTTATGTACCGAATTTACGTTCAAATTTACTTTCCGTCAGCAAAATGACAGACAAAGGATACGAAGTTACTTTTAACAAAGAAAACGCTTTAATTTTTGATAAATCTGGAGAAATTAAGTTGGTGGCTGAACGCATAGGAAATCTTTATTTTGTAACCGGATCAGAAAAAGAAACGAGTGAGAATTCTGTTTTTGCTTCGAGTACTCAGAAGTCAATGGAAAATTGGCATAAACGTTTGGGTCATTTAAACTATAAAGATCTAGTCAACGCTGTGAATAATAAAAACATTATTGGACCTGAAGTGACAACAGCATTGGAAGGACTAGACTGTGAAGTTTGTTGCAAAAGTAAGATGACAAGAACACCGTTTCCTAAAATTTCTGAACGGAAATCTGAAGTTTTGGACCTAATACATTCTGACGTTTGCGGTCCAATGCGCGTTCAATCTAAAGCAAATGCCCTATACTTTGTAGAGTTTATAGATGATTACTCAAGATGGTGTGAGGTCAGATTTATAAAGTCAAAAGCGGAAGTTGCAGAAAAGACTAAAGAAATACTTACTATGTTTGAAAATCAGAAAGGAAAACGCGTTAAATGTATTCAGACAGATAATGGTACAGAGTATCTAAATAACAATTTAGACCAATTTCTGAAAGAGCATGGAATTGTAAGAAGACTGACAGTTGCTTACAATCCAGAACAGAACGGGATTGCAGAGCGAAAGAATCGAACTTTAGTTGAAACTGCAAGATGTCTATTAAATGAGTCTGGACTCCCTGTAAGTTTTTGGGCAGAAGCGATAAATACTGCTAATTATATTAGAAATCGATGTCCAACCAAAAGTCTAGGAGGAAAAACTCCGTACGAATTATGGACAGGAAGAACGCCAGATGTTAGACACCTTAAAGTATTTGGGTGCCATGTGTATTGTTTAGATAGAGTACCTGGAAAAGGAAAATTTGAATCCAAAGCAAAAGATGGTATTTTAGTTGGGTACTCAGAACAATCTAAAGCTTACAGAATTTGGTTACCTAAAGAAAAGAAGATACACGTATCTCGAGACGTAAAATTTTTGGAACATCAACGTTCCAGTTCGGATGTAACTGAGAATGACATCTTTGACACGTTGGAAGCGGAGTCTGAAAACAAGAAAGCTAATATAGAAATATTAGATGAAAGTTTGAAAAATAATACTTTGGAAGAAATTTTCGAAGATCAAAGACAAGGCTCTGATGTCGGAGAAGTTGAAAGTCATAATTTAAATGAGATAATTGATGAATTACAACTTGAAAACGAGGTACTAGAAAATAATGAGAATAGTGAAAAAGAAAGTAATCTAAGCGACGACGAACTTGGAGAAATGCAATTAGTACGTAGACCTGGTAGGCCAAAAATTATTAGAACTGGTTCACGAGGAAGACCAAGAAAGGAGTATAAAGTGACAGAGATTGAAAAAATGCAAGAAGATGTTAATTATACTTACCTTTGTGAAGTGCCATTAAAAAAGGCGATAACAGGACCAGATGCTAATGAATGGTATCAAGCTATGGCAAATGAAATCAAGTCAATTCTTAAAAATGACACTTGGGCAATAGTTGATCGTCCAACAGAAAGTCAAGTTATTGGAAGTCGAATGATTTTACGAAATAAGTACAAGGCAGATGGTAGTTTTGACAAGAGAAAAGCACGTTTGGTAGCGCAAGGCTTTAGTCAAATACCTGGGGTTCATTTTAATGAGACCTTTGCACCAGTAGCTAGACTGGGAACAGTACGACTTGTCGTAGCCTTGGCTGTACAATTTGACATGTCTATTCAACAACTTGATGTAGCCACAGCTTACCTGAATGGTGAATTAAATGAAACAATATTTATGGAAACACCAAAACAACTTGCAGAAATGTTAGAAATTATAGTACGAACCGAGAAAAGTGACAAGGAAATCAGTCAAAAAGCAAAAATGATGTTAAAAAAACTAGAAAACGGAGATAAAGTTTGTTCGGACTTAAGCAAGCTGGAAGAAGTTGGAATACAAGATTAGATAAAGCTCTTAGATTTTGCGGTGCTACACCTACAGCAACAGATCCATGTCTATATAAAATTCATGATGGCGAAAATTTAACTTTAATCACTGTGTACGTTGATGATATTTTGATAGCTTCGAGAAATATGGACGTAGTTTGTCAGCTGAAAGAAAAGTTAGCCAGTTATTTTGAGATTAAGGACATGGGAGAAGTGAAAAACTGTTTGGGAATTGAATTTTCACGAACCAAAAATGGAATTAGTCTTAATCAACGAGGGTACATTACAGACATCCTTGAACGATTTGGAATGACTAATTCAAATCCAGTTTGTACACCACTAGAGAACAAGACAAAATTAGTAAAAGTCATAAAAGTTTCTGAGGAAGATGAAAAATTACCATATCGAGAACTTTTAGGAGCTCTTACATATTTGTCCATTACTACGAGACCCGATATAAGTCATTCTGTCAGCTATTTGGGGCAGTTCAATAATTGCTATGATAAAACTCATTGGAACGCTGCTAAAAGAATGTTACGTTACTTAAAAGGGACCATTAATTTGGGAATAACGTACACAAAAAGCACAAATAGAAAATTGAAAGCATATGTAGATTCTGACTGGGGCAACTGTACGGTAGATAGAAAGTCTTTTACTGGATATGTATTCCTGTTTAGTGGTGGACCTATTTCTTGGGAATCAAGAAAACAACGAACCGTAGCTCTTTCGTCTACTGAGGCCGAATACATGGCCTTAAGTGATGCAGTTAAAGAAGTGATATATCTTAAGAAGATGTTTACTGAAATTAATTTAGAAAAATATGGTGAGACCATTGTATTTTGCGATAATGCAGGTGCTATTAAACTTGCACAAAATCAAGTTTTTCATGCACGTAGTAAACACATAGATATAAGATACCATTTTATACGGGACGAACTAAATCACGGAAGTTTTAAGCTAGAACATGTTTCAACAGATAATATGGTGGCCGATGTATTAACAAAATCACTCACCAAGGTGAAACATGAAGCCTGTATAAGAAGTTTGAAAATGAGTTCACATTAAGGGGGCGTATTGGAGATATAATGTTCATCATGTATATTGCCGTGCCCTTATATTGAAGTGTTTAGGTTATTATTGATGTGATGTCAATGGAATTGATAGTTATATATAGTCATTAAAAAGTCTTACGTTTGTCACTGCTTTTAGTTTATTAAAGTCTTCATTTCACTGCATTTGAAAGGCTCTGCCATACCCAAACCTTAACAACTTTTATCCTCAAACTTAAAAAATTCAAAATGGCCGATCCAAAATGGCGGACTTTCTTTATTTTTAAACCGATTTGTCTGAAACTTGAAAGTTTGCAGTGCCTACAGTTTTATTCTCAAAAATGGCGAATCCAAAATGGCGGATTTTCTTATTTACCAACCGATTTGTCTCAAACTTGAAATATTACATTGCTTAAGGTCATTTAATACAATTTTTTACTTAAACTTAAAAAAATCAATATGGCCGATCCAAAATGATGATTAGTGATTAACCGATTTGTCTTATACTTGAAAGCTTACAGTGCAATGTTACTTAAAACACTTTTTTTACTTAAACTTAGAATAATCACTCAAGAAAAAATAAAACATTTCAACTAAGAATAACTATTACTTAGCGGAGAAAAAAGTAGAACTTGGCCAAAAAGACATAGTTTTGGTGAATATTTTTATTTTAACAATCTTTTAAAATGAGTCAAAAATTATATTCAGCGACGATAAACACCACAAAATTCTAAATTTAATATAAATCGATTCCTAAATAAAATACCATTTTCTTTTAAGTTTGAGTTAAAAATTGTATTAAGTAACCTTAAGCACTGCAATCTTTCAAGTTTGAGACAAATCGGTAAGTAAATAAGAAAATCCGCCATTTTGGATTCGCCATTTGGAATTTTTTATTAGTTTAAGTCAACATATGGGCACATAAAAGAATGAAATGTTCGAGCGCAAATGCCACGATATAAATACACACGTAAGAGGTAGGCAGAGCTCTGAAGTATGGAAATTCATTTCTACAATAAAAAACCCAACAAAAGAAAAAGTAAACATCCAGATCGTCAAACCAGAACAATGGACAGAACACTATAAGGGACTGCTGCAGGAGACGAGACCCGAATATCTGGCAGCCTCTCCGAGGAGAGACATAGAAGTACATGGAGAGGAAGTAATCATCGAAAAAGAAATGATAAGGAATAGTATTAATAAGCTTAAATCCGGAAAAGCTAGAGGACCTGGGGGAATATATGCTGAAATGCTCAAATATGGATCAGAGAAACTACTCGAAAATCTCACATATATTATCAATCAATGCATAAACGGACAGCCAGCGCCTGATGATTGGAAAATTGCATTCATATCCTCAATACATAAAAAAGGAAACAAGCTGGATTGCAACAATTTCAGTAACAAGTACTCTAAGGAGATTGTACGGTAGGATTCTTAGAGATCGAATAGAGAATGATTTTCATGAACAAGAAGAAGAAGAGCAAAGTGGGTTTCGTGCAGGCAGATCTTGTAGTGATAATGTTTTTTGTCTTAAACAAGTAATTGAGAAAAGAAGCGCCAGAAATATAGAGACTTTCCTTTGTGGACCTACAAAAAGCATATGATACCGTTCCAGTAGAAAAATTATGGACAGTGTTAGAGCAGACTAATATCAATCATACATACATAAAAGCGATAAAAGAACTATACAAAGGGTCAAAATCTAAAATTAAAATTGGAAATCGACTTTCAAAAGAATTCCTGGTAACGAAAGGCTTAAGACAGATATGTTGTATCTCTCCAACTCTTTTTAAAATATATATCGCAGTAGCTCTAAAAAGCTGGACACGCAAAGTACACGGCATGGGAATACAACTTAACGACCGATTTACCATATACACACTACAGTTTGCTGACGACCAAGTAATTGTAGCTAATGATAAAGAAGACATGAAGTATATGATGAGAAAGTTAACGGAAGAATACCAAAAGTGGGGGTTAACAGTGAACGTGGACAAGACACAGTACTTATGTATTGGAAACGAATTAAGTGAATTAGAACTAGAAAATGGACAAAAAATATCTCCATGTAATGAGTATGTATACTTGGGTGTCACATTTGATAAGACGGGAACAGACTGTAAAGAACTGGAAAAAAGAATAGTAAAAGCAAAAAAGGTTGTTGGTTGTCCTAACAGTATTTTATAGAGCAGAGAGATAAAAAAGAATGTAAAATTTAATATATATGAAACAATGGTGAAAAGCACGCTGTTGTATGGAATAGAGACTTGTCGCGTAACAGAAAAATACAAAGCAAAAATGGAAAGTGTCGAAATGGATGCAATAAGAAGATCAATGAGAATATCTAGATATAAGAAATGAGATCATAAAAGAAAGAATGGGAATCGAGGGTAGCATAACGGATGACATCACTAAAAGGCAACTGATATGGTACGGCTATGTACAACGGATGAGCGACGAAAGATTACCAAAGCAGGTCCTAGAATGGCAACCAATAGGGCGCAGAAAAAGAGGGCGTCCTAAACTGGAATGGCAACAGTCAATCCAAAAATCAATGAGTCAAAAAAACCTGACGGAAGATGACTGTCAGGATCGAAGGAGGTGGAGAATAGGCGTCAGACAACGTAGAAAAACGTTCTAAACCGACATAGTAGTAGTAGTAAGTCAAAATCATAGTGACTTGAAACACCTCCAATTTCTATATTTGATACACATCAGTTCATAAATAAGAAAATCCGCCATTTTGAATTTTTTTAATTTGAGAATAAAACTGTATTAAGTGATCTCAGGCACTGCAAACTTTCAAGTTTCACACAAATCGGTTTAAAAATAAAGAAATCCGCCATTTTGGATCCTCCACTGTTGTAATAAAAAACGTAAATTGTAGTCTTACCAGGTTACCAAACACTACACCTACCAAATTTCAACACTCGACTTAATGGATTTACCTTTACCTAAAAACAAAATCAAATTTCAAAAAAATTACGTAAAGGATATTTTAAAGATGTTTTTCTATAAATAATATATTTTGTTTTTCATCTGCACATTTTATCAAAAAAAAATATTTTTGTCCGGCGCCGAGTTGGCCCAGCGCCCAGTTGCGGCGCCGAGTTCGCCCGGCGCCCAGTTGGCGCCGCCGAGTTGGCGGCGCCCAGTTGTCCCATTCCGGCTACAGTCGCCGCCGGCGGAAGATTACAGGGATGCCACGAACAATTTTCGTCTAAAAGACGTTATTGCTGGTTTTATACAGATAAAAATAAATATTAAAATAAAAGTAGATTCTATGGGAAAATGTGTTAAAGTCGAAACCACAAAATGTTTATTTAAGAATATCTAAATTACAGAATGTCAATATGCAAAATGGCAGAATTACAAAATGTTGAAAGTCCAAAATGTCGAAAGCTTGGGTTATTAGATATAATAATAAAAACTAACCTAACCAGATCAGGTGCCTTTTTTTTGTGTAATATACCTACTTTAAAACCTAACCTGATCCCCCCCCCCTTAGGTACCACCTTGCACGTTACGTTGTAAGAGGTTTTCGTAATAATATATTTTCGTAATAATAGTTGTCAAATGTGCCAGAAAGAAAAACAATTGTATGATGAGGTGCCCGGAAAAATACAAATTATAAAGAACTTGTGGATTATCAGTAGCCGAGTTTCAAGGTAGGTTTTAGATTAAATTTTCCCGCATATTTTAAATTTTTGGGTTTTTCAGAAGTTGCCGTGTGGTGTAAGACGTTATACACAAAGTTGAAACTTGCAATGTTGTCAAGATTTACGGCTAAAATCTGTCGTTTCAAATTTTTTCAAATTGTTTCAAATTATTTCAAATTTTGAAGAATTGCCCCCCATACTTCAAAAGACCTAAATAAAAATTAATATTGGTTTTTTATTTCTATTTGACGAGAAGTTATAGCAAAAAAACGACAAAAAGTCACATTTTTCAATATTCCAGTGGCGCGCATTTAAATAAATATAGCTCGAAAACGAAACCAATTTCTTTGAGACAAGTATTTGGACGGCTTGGGCCCTAACATATCATAAATTCACCTAATTTATTTAGTAAACATGTCATGCCTTAAATTATTATTTTTTAATATATATACTATATATACTCATTTCGAGTGGAGTTTACACATAAGTAGTGTATGCTCAAAACTTAATACATGCTACTTCATGATTAAGTCACTTAAAAACTCTCTCAGTTTAAAAAATCTCATTACTGTGTATTATGCTAATGCATACTCGGCTCTAGCCTATGGTGTGGCAGTATCGGGTAGTGCTCAGAATGTGGAAAGAGTATTGGTAGGTCAAAAGAGACTTATAAGATTAATTTTCAATATACGTTACAACGGTACTTGTCGCTCTGCATTTAAGGATAATAAAATTATGACAATAACAAGTATTTACATATATAAACTACTCATTTTCATTTTTCAACACCAAAATATTTTTACATTAAATAGTTGTTATCACAACTATCCAACTAGAAGTCGTAACCACTTCAGCATCCATAAACACAACCATGAGTATATAAAAAAAGTACTCATTATCTTGGATGCAAATTCTTTAACTTGTTGCCAAACAAAATCAAACAAACTACGTCGCTGCCAAGATTCAAAAAAGAAATCAAAAATCTTTTATTAAAAGAAACTTTTTATAGTTTAATTGAATTTGAAAACTACATGTTGGGCAGAAGGTAAATTTTTGTTATCAATATTTATATACATATATATACAAATCTTGTAAATGTGTTTTCGTTTCTATTTTTTTAAATATTTACACTATTATTATTTACACTTAATGTTATATTTTTTGTATTTGACGTATCTTACCTACATTATTGTAGCTGAAAAGATTAATAAAGTTGTCTATTGTCTATTGTCTAAATAGCCTGTAAGCCTATCACATAACCTATTATGCAAACATCACTCTAGAATAAAACGACTCACATGAAAGCAAGTGAAGTTAATTTTGACTATGCATTTTTAGTTTCCTTTCTTTATATTTAATAAATCTCAGGTATTTTTTCTACTTTTTTTTTAAATTATTTTAAGCCACTCTGTAGGTATGTAACGCAAACTATATGTCAAAAATTGACAAAAATTCCTAAAAGGATTCTTTTGTCAATAAAATATGACTAATATTAGTTTTTTATTTTTATTTGGCGATAAGTTATTACAAAAAAAATAAAAGAAGGTAAGATTTTTTCATATTTCAGTGGCGCGCATTTAAATAAGTATAGCTTTAAAAACGAATCACATGACCCCCCCAATTTTTTTTGGTAAAAATATCGGAAAGGTTTGGCCTTCAACATATCTCACATTCAGCTCATCTGGCGCATCCCGGTAAATAATGTATTTAGTGCCTCCTCCTTTGGCATTGTTGCGCTAACATTTGACTTTTGTTTTGATAAATAACATTTGGGCGCATTATCGTGAGAGTAGAGGACATTCGCTGTGAATCGGTGCAAGCCAACGGCACGTGTGTTCAGCTCCTGAAAATCACGAGTTTTCCCAGGGCGGCCGCCGCAAGAAAAATGGTCTTCTAGTGATAAAAACGACCAACAAACAAAGATAACCCAATTGTGAGTATCCAAATTTTTTATCTATATTGCCAATTATTTTTTGATAGTTTTTTTGTAGCAAATTTCCAATTACATTCATTGTTTTTACCGGCCCTTCGTAATTATTTTATTATATTATCTAGCCACCGCCGTATCTAGGCTTTGTTAAAAAAAGTGTGCATTGTAGTTCATTTAGTTGTATACTTTAATATTAGTTTTCATAACGGAGTTGAAAGGGCCATTAAACCAATATCTTTGGAAATAATTACGTAGTCTAAATATTTATTTTTTTGTATTTGTATTTATTCAGCACAGATTCTTAAGTACAAACTAATCTTAATTTGTTAGGGCAGGTACAAATATATTTTATCTACCTAAATTAATTTATTTAAATAAAAGGTATTAATCTCACGTCTTTATTTTTACAAAAAACTAGATTTAAATTGTTTTTTCTAATATGAGAACTTCCATATTTAAGATATTTTTTAACTTTGTTAAAGAACACCGCACCCGTTTACACATGCCTTATGGGAAATTTTTGGCTCGGTTAAATTGGCTATAATTTTAGGATGTTATTGTAGGATATGTAACTAAAATAAAATGTAAGTAAAGTTTTTCTATGTAGTTTTTGAGATATAAACGATCAAAGTTCGTTAAATGGTCGTTTTTGGGTATATTCTAATAATAATAACTCTTACATCTTGACCGAAAAAAATTTATTAACCATAAAAATGACTTAGCAAAGGTCTATGAACAAAGTCACTTATGATGTCATTCTTGTCAATTTATTAAATAATAAACGGGGGATAGTCAAATAAACATTTTTTTTATATCTGGACTATTACCGAATTTTATAACTAGCACATTTTATTTTGGCACAGATTAATAGTTTTATATAATATTAAAAAATATATATTTTTGTTTTTTGATTGCCCCCACTTTTATAGATATAAATTTTTTATTGCAGGTATTTTTTCTTACAAAATAAAATTGACTTTACTGTTTTAAGCTATTTTCCGTATGACAAAAATTTATTTGATAAATATTTTAAAATAAAATACAGCTCAAATAATATTTTTATTATATAAAAAATACTATAGGTTTTGGTTGACTTAAAGGGCCTTTATAAAAATAAAAAATAATTTTTGCTCCTAAATAATTTTTAAGTTATTTTTGGAAAACGGCTCGGTGAATTTTAATTAAACTTTACCTGCTTATTTTTGTAACTTAGCGTCACACTAGGAAAAATAAATGTTTTTTTTTTCTATGTCTAGTTTTGAAGATATTAATTTTTGTCGCTCTAACTATTCTTATGTTTACAGGAAGGCAACAAAAAAAGGTATTTAACGTCTAATTTTTGCTGTACGTATCGAAGAGCCAGTAGAAAAATAAAATATATACAGGGCGTCTCAAGAAATAGGTTTAATGCATGAGAATTATTAGTACTAATGCAGTACTTATTTTTTTACTTAACTAGAAAATATCAATAGTACGATACTTTTTGTTAAGCACCAGCTATGGGTGTCATTCTCGGTAATTCTTGAAGCCCCCGTAGACCAGCGTATCCTAGAATACTAGTGTACATGCAAAAGTGGAGCAAGGACAGTAGGATGCTGCTCTCATATTTTCAGTGTACTCTGGTACCTAGGATACGCTCGTCATCAGGGGTAGATAAGGTACCCAAGGCAAAGTTTGCTTCAAAATATCTTGGATGCCGCAAATAGACCACCTAATATTAATCAATGTACTCTGCCAATTATGGGCCCCTAAGCTCACACTAGGTACTATAGTTATAGTGTACGTTTGAGCTAATATAATTAAAAACTGAAATATATTTTATTCAACTCCAGACTAAATTATCTTTGGTTTGATAACAAACAAGCCATGTTTTATATTAAACTCAAATTTTTTAAATCTACCCCCACCCTTAAAAAAACAAAAACTAAAATATATTTTGTTTAACTCCGGACTCAATTACCTTTTGTTTGATATCACACATGCCATATTTTCACATAAAGTATAATTTTTAAAACCTACCCCCACCCTTCAAAAAAAAAACTAAAATGTATGTTTTTTATTCCAGACTTAATTTCGTTTGATATCTCACACGCCATATTTTTCACGTAAACTCTAATTTTTGAAATCTACCCCCACCCTTTTATTTGGCTTGTGTGGATTTTGTTTATTTTTAAATGGGACCATCTCGATTCAAGATTCAAGCGGTTTTTGAGTTATGCGCATTGGTCGTTACAGACAGACATACAGACAGCGCGACAAAAAAGTTTCAAAATCATCTAAAACGCAAGGATATTTTAAAAAAATTTGAAATCGGAGAAACTTTTTTTTTTCGAAAAAATTAGGATCACTATAGCTCACACTACTATAGTATAGTATATGTGTGAGCTAAAACACATAAATAGAAATTATTAAGGTTATAGTATATGTATAAGATAATTTTAATTTAAGTTAATTTGTTTAGTTATTTTCTAATTTAAGAGTCTCCAGTTTATAGTTTAAAAAAGAAGTTACTTGTTACCGTTACTAGTATTAAAATACTACAAGCTTTTTTCTTGAGACACCCTGTATATATTTTATTTTTCTACTGTTTAGCTCTTATTTGTTTAGAGATTCAATACGTACAGCAAAAATTGGAAAAAAAAAATCATATCTGTAAAAGTGGGGGCAATCAAAAAAAAAATTTTTTTTTAAATAGAATAAAAAACTATTAATCTGTGCCAAAATAAAAAGTGCTAGTTACAAAATGCGGTCATAGTGCAGATATAAAAAAAATATTTTTTGACTATCCCCGTATATTATTTATTAAATTGACAAGAATGACATCACAAGTAACTTTCTCCCTAACATTTACTCATAAAAAGTGAGTTTAGTTTGTTTGTTTTGCTTTGCAGTCGTTGATGTGTTGTGCATGT
The DNA here is from genome assembly GCA_963576565.1 of Aspidapion aeneum. Lineage (NCBI taxonomy): Eukaryota > Metazoa > Arthropoda > Insecta > Coleoptera > Brentidae > Aspidapion > Aspidapion aeneum. The sequence goes on from OY755043.1 coordinate 87,468,066, forward strand.
TGGTGGTGCGGTAAGTGTTTAAGATTTGATTTTCAGTTTTTTATTCGTTGTACATTTTACGAATCGCGGCTTGTTGATGAAAATGTATATTTTCGATACACGTTTATATATAATAATAATAATAAGAGCCAAAACGTAGACAAATAAAATATTATTAGTATTAATATGTTTTTAATCTAACGGAGTATGGCCCTAGTGTTTTTCCTTGTAAAAGTTGGGATTTATGAGGCTCCGTCGCGTTGTGGATTTGTATCCTATTTTAGGTATATTTTATTTTTTTATGGCCAATTAATTTTTTTCGGTCAAGATGTAAGAGTTATTATTATTCGAACATACACAAAAATGACCATTTAACGAACTTTGACCGTTTATAACTCAAAAACTGTACATAGAAAAACTTACTATAACATACTAAAGGCCTGTGTAAACGGGTGCGATGTTCTTTGTCAAATATTATAAGTTACTATAACTAAATTTGAAAAAATGAAAGTATTTAAACATTCTAATTTATTTACGACGCGAAATTAAACCTATACACCTAACGAAAATATTATTATACTGTGGGTTAATAAATAATAGTTATTTTCCTATGAGCATACGGAAAACAGCTGTTTAAGCACTTATTTGTGTGTAGAAAGTACCACGTGTGTATAAATGTTTTTTTTTACGGGTATGCGCACTCGCAAGGAGATCCCTATCACGCTTGAGAAGCGGCAAGTGCGCGGAAATGTTGGTGTGTGTTGGTTTTGAAACGGTTCAGGTTGTAACCTGCAGGGAAAACTGTCGCAGGGAGTTTATTCCACAGCGATGCTGTTCTCCAGAGATATGAATTCTGATATAATGAGGTTCTTGGTGCCTCTATTTTGACAATAAATTGATGGTTACCGTCTGTTTGACGTGTTCGCCTTGTAGGTGCTACTCCCGGGGGGATCATACGTGCCAACTCTTCAGAGCATTTTCCGTGATAATACCTGTAGAAGAGAGATAGATCGCCCACAGTTCTTCGATGTTCGAGACTATCCAAGCTACGGGTAAGTGCGGGGTCATTGATCAGTTTGATAGCTCGTTTTTGCACGGTGTTCAAAAGCATTAAGGTATGTTTGGGTACCGCACTCCATATATGTGAGCAGTACTCCATAGTTGGTCGAATCTGGGCTTTGTAGAGTGTCAGCAGTTGCCTTGGTGTATACAGATGTCTTGTACGAAATAGCACCCCAAGCTTTTGGGACACCCTTTTAGCTATATCTGCCCAGTGACTCCTAAGATGTTCAACTGGCTCTGCAATGCGACAGCACTTCCAGATAGCATGATGTTTGGCTCACCGGTGCTGGTCTTTTTTGAAAACAGGGCTGCTTGTGTTTTCTGCGCGTTGAACTGTACAAGGTTTTTGTTGCTCCAGTCCTCTATTATCTCCAAGTCGTTATTTATCTGTGATATTTCATGGAATTCACGTGCGGAGAGACATGTGGGTGATATGACTGAGGAGACTACATTGCCATCATCTGCAAAGCAATAAAGAGGATTTACTGTTTTATCTTTGAGGTCATTTATGTAAATCAGAACAAGTGTTGGCGAAAGGATTGCTCCCTGTGGCACACCAGCATTTATTTGGTAAGAGTTGGATGTCCGGCCATCCAGTGCAACATGAATGGATCTATCCTTAAGGTAACTTTCAAACCAAGTGCAAAGTCTCGGCGACAATCCCGTTGCTTTGAGCTTGTTGAGCAGATTTTCATGCCAGACTTTATCGAATGCTTTAGATATATCTCAGGCAATTGTTTTTGTTTCACCTCGCAACTCAATCGCTTTTTGCCATAAGTGAGTGACGTATGTAAGTAAATCGCCAGTTGACCTATATTTTCGAAATCCGTATTGCTTGTCGTTGATAATTTTGTACTTTTCCAAGTACTTGGTTAGGTGATTACCATACGCTGATTTGATTTTTAGCGTCTTAAACGTCACAATTATTGTAAACTTGACGTTTAAAAATCGTGTAAAGGGTTATTTAACGTAGGAAAGGGTACTTCTACGGGATTTAGTGGAAAACTAACCCCCCCTTGCCTCAAATTGCGTTTTTGCGCTACAGGGGCGTTTTGAAAACACTTTATTTTGGATTGAGGCCTATTACTTTTATATTATTCATAGTTTAGTTTCCGAGATATAACACAAAGTTATTTTTTTTTTAACGGAATGATAATTTTTTAAACTGATTTTCGAAATCGAGGTAAATTTTTCTTTAAAATAATGTAATCCATTATTACATTTTGTTTTTTTTTGTATATATTTTTATATTTGTTTATTATCCAAATTTTCTTTATCATATACTTTTTTAACGCAGCTTTTATTAAAAATTAAAATAAATCAAATTATAAAAAAATATTAAGAATATAAAAATATTAACAATATAAACTGAAACACATCATCTTAAAAAAAAATTAGGCTGATTTGAAAACTCAAATAAAAAATTATAACTTTGTGTTATATCTTAGAAACTAAAAGTTACAAATAAAATTGAGTTTGACAATTGCATCAAGCTTGAAAATTCTATACACAAGCCATTTAGACCAAAAATAATTTTTTTACCAAAAATCTTGTCTTGAAAATTGAGGATCGTAAAGGGGGGGTTACTTTTTCTCTATCTCCCCTAGAAGTACCCTTTCCCACTTCAAGTGTCCAATTTGAAACACCCTGTACCTTATTTGCACCACATTTGCAGATTCTTATCATTAAAATTAAAGGCTCATTTTGCGAAAATGTTAGAAAATATGGATTCAGAGATTCCGGAAAATATTCTAGAAGTAGCCATTACCGCCAGCTTAGAACTTGTGCCACATATATCGAGAGACATACGGAGATTTTTATTTTAATAATTTTTTGGTTTCCTCGCGCTTATAGGAATAATGTTGTATCGTAACTTGTTATCCACACTTACGGCTTGCAAGCAAAGCCGATGAGTACGGAAAAGTATTTCTTAAGCCACTTGTTAGGTAAATAACTATGTCCCTACTTTTCGCACACTAGTAGGAGAATAAATTAAAATTGAACATTGAAAAAAGTCTCTTGGTAATACTTTCTTTGAATTTATCAAAATTTACATAATAAAATACCGAACGGAAACCAAATGTAGGTAGGCAGGTAGGTGTATTCTTCTTAAAAAAAAAACAAAAATATATCACATGCCATAACTTCCTTGAAGCTTTCTATATTTAGGTTGAACTTGAGATCTGGGTTAGTAGAAGCAGTGTTCTGCTATTTTTCAAAACCCATTGACTGCGCACCTTACAGAAGGCTGCTGTGTACATTAGAGAAATATGCTTTTGCAGATTCAGAACTAATGTGGTTTACTTTATATCTTGATCACAGAACCCAGATGGTACAAATGGATTATGTATATTCTAGTATAACGTCAGTTAATAGAGGTGTTTCACTGGGGTCAGTCCTGGGACTAATTCTTTTTTTATGTATATTGCATACTTAGCAAAATTGAATTGAAGTGAAAAGGGGAAGCTCACTTTTTTCTGTGAAGACGTTTCGGTAGTTCGACGTGAGCCGAAGAAACTCTTGCCATTATTAATTAAAAAAGATGTAGAAATATTATTTAATTTAGAAATATATGACCTTGAGTTGAACCTACATATTATAAAAACTGCTTTAAATACAAGGTACCTGGAACTAGAGGTTGACAGAGATTTAAAATTTAAAAATTGCATAGAGAATTTGAAAGAAAAATTAGCATCCGACTGCTTTGCGGTTAACATATTGGCAAAAGAGCTATTTTGCGCTTATTAACTGACTGCTGCGTTATGGTGTTATCTTCTGGGGAGTTGTTTTGTCTTACAAAAGCCAGAAACAAGGAATTTATTTAAGGTTAGGGTGGGGGAACACTGTAAGCCATTATTTCGCCAAGCTTATATCCTAACATTTCCATGTCTTTTTATTCTAGAAAGAGTGTGTCTAGTACACACAAAATATAGAAGTGATAATATAACGTTTTGAACCCAACAAATCAAAGAAATAGACAAAGAAATAGACAAACCTAGAATGAGAAAAACAAAGAACTCTATTATTTGCCTTAGTATCAAAATGTATCTTTATCAGTGAAAGTTCTAGAGAGTCTAAAAAGAATGTAAATAACATGTTGAACTGCAAGGCATACTATAATGCTATAATGTAGAGGAATTAATATCAGAATTAATATCAGATAGCGTAAATTGTAAATGTAAAAACCAGGTACGGGTAAACCTCATAAGATGTCTATCAGCGGAAATGAATCGACCTCTGTCTTCCGTAGATTTCAGGTAGTCTGACCCGGAGGGTTAGCACCTTTCTAGGGTCCCTTTCCCAGGGATACGGGAGAAGACCACATCGATATGAAAGGCGGAGAGAATGGACCTCGGTACGGTGATCATAGCGTAGGTTGCAACCCTTTCTTTTAGGGATAGTATAAAAGACAGCTGTTGCCTTACAGTAAGGCGTTGGCTCGTCAAAGGCTAGAGGAGAAAAACCTTGATTAAAAATCCTGGCCCTCCAAGTAGGGGGTTGAGGCATTAGACTGGTTCTCTAATACTTGTAAAACAAAGCAATTACCAAAAAGCCTAAACAAAGCCTCGGAGCAATGGATGGAAATTCTCAAAGACGAAAAAAGCAAAGACAAAGACTATAATGGAATATAATAGCTACATAGAACGTACAGGGAGTGAAACAAAAGTTAGACCTTATTGCAACCGAAGTGCAGAATTGTAAGATCGATATTATTGCACTCACAGAGAAAAAAGAAAGGAAAAGGTACGAATAGTGTCGGAAATTTCGTCCATATATTCACTGGAGTCCAAAAAGAAAGGAGAGCAGCCAGAGGGGTATCCTTATTAAGAAAAACCTAAAAAATAAGATTACCGACTACGATTGCATTAGTGAAAACATACTTCGAGTGAACATGAAGATGCTTGGTCATAATATAAGCATAATAGCAGTCTATGCACCATCAGATGACGAAAAAGTAGCTACAAAACAACTGTTCTTTGACCAACTTGATGAGACTATCACCAAAATCGGTAATACCAGAGAAATAATTATGCTTGGCGATTTTAATAGCCGAACTGGTAGATAATCCCAGAGCAAAGTGATAGGACCATTTGGAGAAGAAGTAACAAATGATAATGGCTTGAGACTGATGCAATTGTGTGAAATCCACAACCTAAATAAATAATAGTAGTGTAGTTGTGTGGGTTCTGGACCAATTGGTAACATGCCATCCACTTCTGTATGTCTGTCTGTATGTTGCTGAAGAAGTGAACTTGGTATGACCTTGGGACTAAAAGAAGTGTGCAAGAAGTTGTCAGCAATGACGTAACAACCAGAGGCTGTTGAAAGGCCCTATTGGTCAATGAGTTAGGTGCCAATGAGAGAGTAGGTAAAATGGGGTGTTTTTTTAGTAAGATAGCCACTTTACTAGCTTAGCCTAGTCTAGGTAAGTCTTAATGTGAAAAAGGTCTTAGTTAAGTAATTGTTGGTTAAAAAATAAAATAATTTCTAAAAATATTTGTTTAAATTAATCGGGATTGCACGAGTATCTTATCGGTATTTATGTAGTTATAGGATAACCTTATGACCCACACACGTTCCGGTTTTATTTAATAGAGCTGGTTATTTATACTGTACCGGATGTCTCAAAGTAAATAACTCTAAAATAAAAACTCAAAATAGGTTTTGATTATATATTTTTATTCATATATATATATGTATATATATATATATATATATATATATATATATATATATATATATATATATATATATATATATATATATATATATATATATATATTTATATATATATATATATATATATATATCATATAAACCACACTCATCTCGACCATCAAATTTAAAAATAATTGATTGAAGATGTTTTTTCACTTTATAGTTTGGATATATTTTCGTATATTCCAGCGCTGCCTCTGTTAATCTACGTTTTCATATTGTAGGTAATAATGGATGTAAGGTTGGTAGTTTTCCTCAATGATGTATCTGCATGAATCAAACCCAAAATACATCCATTCTGCTAACCATTTATAAATATTTTCATTTAATTTTTTTCTTCTAAAAGTTCTTCTAGTTCAAAATCAATTTTAGTTGACCAATAATTATATTGAAAGTCCATCTTAAAAGTGTTCTAAATTTTAATTTATGATCTAACTGTTATAGCTCTGGCTGAACGAATGAATGAAGTGTTGGTTAAAAAGGTACAAGGCGAAAGTTGTTTGTGGTGTTTAACACCACGTGACCAATGTATGATATAATAGTGATATGTGTTTGTATTGCATCACCTACCTATTAAGTGACGTAATCCGTGGGTTGTTCAAGTTTGAAGGACCCAAGAAATAATGTGTACCTATTATTGTGTTGTGTAACACGGTGTAAAATTGACAGGATAGCCAACAAAAATACTCTGCCAATATATGGGCCCCTAAGCTCACACTAGGTACTATAGTTATAGTGTACGTGTGAGCTAATATAACTAAAAACTAAAATATATTTTATTCAACTCCGGACTAAATTACCTTTTGTTTGATACCACACAAGCCATGTTTTGACTTAAACTCAAATTTTTGAAATCTACCCCCACCCTTAAAAAAAACAAAAACTAAAATGTATTTTGTTAAACTCCGGACTCAATTACCTTTCGTTTGATATCACACACGCCATATTTTCACTTAAACTCTAATTTTTAAAATATACCCCCACCCTTTTTTTTAAATAAATTAAAATGTATTTTGTTTAACTGCAGACTCAATTACCTTTCGTTTGATATCACACACGCCATATTTTCACATAAACTCTAATTTTTTAAATCTACCCCCACCCTTTTATTTGGTTTATGTTCGGTGGATTTTGTTCATTTTCAGCATAGGTACCAAATTTCATTAAAATCGGCCAAGCGAATGTTTATGGTGTTTTATGCTAGATTAAATACCATATGAACGACAGGAAACTAACTTTACAGGTCGGTCTCCTCAGGTTAGTGTAAAAAGGGTCTTATTAACTAAAAATATTATAGCTCTGGTTAAATGGTTAGATTAACAAAATGTTGGTTAAAAAAGCATTAAGACTAATACTAGGCTAGTGTAGTCTAGTGTGACACACCTCTTTGTTAAGCAAGTTTAGTAAATTTTTGGTATTTCGTTAGAAGAGTTATCTATATCTATTACAAATAGAATGATACAAACACGACAAAGCCAATTTAATATTATTTTTCCTAATTTCTCAACATATATTGAACCGATTTAAGAAATTAATTTTGTATGTGATTGGTGCTGGATTCACATTGAGTATATTTTTTAGGAATATAACTCTCGGTCACTAGGACCTTGTTAAGTTTTTGTTGATATCACAAACTTTAAATAGACCGATTGGAAAAAAAATTGTATTGAATTGGAAGATCCAAATTAAATTTATTTTTATCAAGGCAAAGCTCAACCAAAAGTAGTTTTCTGTTGATATCTCAACTTCTTATTTAACCGATTTTAGATACTGTTTTTTTGGCAGTATTTTTTGGTTCAAAAATAAATGAGAAGAGAAAATTTTATTTTAATATGCAATCAAAAGAACATTATTATATAAACACACCCTAGGAAAAGTTGTTTACCTATAAGGTTAATTCCTGTTTGTTACCTATTTATTATTATGTGAGATTTGATTTTAAAAATTGAATTCGAACTAACACTTTAATTTAAAATAGAGCAAAAAAACTTTAATTTTAAATAAAGCAAAAAACTTTAATTTAAAATAAATAACTACCTATGTAACTGCTAAAGAAATTATTATTAACATTTTCTTCTTTGTTTAAACTTTAGACAAAATCCTTCAATATTTAAGATCCGAAGATGCCTGAATGTTAACGAAGATTTACGATTACCTTAGGAAATCTGGTTTAATGTTCGAAGTTAGGTACAAAAACTCTGACATGTGTCATATAAATTATCGGATTGGTGTAACGTAATGTATAAACGAAGAAGGCTGAACTTCTAAAGATAGTAAGTGGTTGCCACAAATCTCTCATATAAGCTTTTCAGTACAGCATTAAACAGAATAGTAAAAGATTGATAAAATGTGCACGCGCTTGCAGATAGAACAACAATCTATGAAAAAAAAAATGGATGTTTCTTTTGATAGCGTTATATTTTTTTAAATCATTTTGCATATATATGTAAAGCGAAAAACAGAATTAAAATATCATATACAAACAAGTGTTTCTTTATTGAACAATATTTGGCATTTGGTAACAAACCAGTGTTTCTTTATTAAACAACTGTTTTTGATTTATTTTTTCTTTATTAATACCATAGACTATAGGAGAAGACTAGCAAATAAACAAAAAACTTTAAAATTTATTTTAAGAAACTTACTTACTTAATAAAGAAGTTTAAAATCTTTGTTTGGCCCATCGATAACTCAATTTCCTTTCTCTTTAAGAATTACCAAAATTGTATTCTCCTCTAACCTTTATTTTTCTTTTTAAAATCAATGCGAGGGAAATCTAAAACAGTGCTTCTTTAGAAACCCTTATAATGATCATAGAACACCAATGTTATTTTTAAAGTCAAAGAACATTTAAAAGATATTAAAATGATGCGAGAGTCACTTATATAACAAGACTGAACAAAAGTGTTTAGAAATTTCGTTTCTCAGGTAAATCTTTTGAAACTGCTTGACCTTCAAACACCTTTCAAATCAAAATCATAAGTACAAATAAATCAAAGACATTTTGAGAATAATTAAGTGTGACTTTTTTTAGCACATACCAATATAGTACATTTTTTAATCCTAACTGTCATTCAAAAAATGTACAGAGTATCCCAAACTTTGGTGGTTTTAATATTTCTAGGTCTAGGGGATATGAAAATCATCAGAGCCTCATATTTTTAAACTATATTATATATATATTTTAAATAAAATTATTATTGTTTATTTTTATTGTAAATATGTCTATTCAGACGCCGATACTGGTAAATCTATAAATGTATAAAGAATAAATATACGTATGTCGTGTTTCATACAGCGTTGTTATACACTTTCTTAAAAATATTTCTCTTTTTTCCAACTTATAGGCGCATGTTGGGGTAAAAGCGAATTGTTTTCAAGAATGAATTTTTATCGCTGTTCCGGGTCTTTTGGTCTGGGTTGGTGTACTAATACGTTAATAATTAATACTATCTACCTACCTACCAAATAAATATTTAAAAAAAATAAAATAAAATATAAGAAAAATGTATTTATTTATATTATGGGCGATACTTACTTTTTAAGTTATAACAGAATTCCCCTCGAATTTTGTTGCGCTTATAGCAGTTTAACACATAATCAAACTAACTAAAGTTTATAATTATATACTTTCTTCTGAAAAAAACTAAAATCTTAACCATATTGAATTGATAAGTGAGGTAAGTGAGTGGCAGAATAGATTTGTCCTGTAAATGTCACTTATGTCCCGCTACCTTCTTCTTTCACTTTCCAAAATATAGTACTAATTTTATTAACAGTTGTTTTTTAAATGATATCACTTGATTTGACTGCAAATTTTTTCCAGGACTTAAGCAGTTGCGGAAAAATATTTTACTTGTGTTTTTCTTGTAGTTTTAAACTTTTTTTTATTTTTTAGTAATGGAAGCACAAACATAGAAACAAGTTTTTGACTAGGGACACGAATGACTCTGAAACTGGATATAAAATGTATATTTTTTTAGATGTAAATAACTTGATGTTTTTAGTAAGGTTTAGTTATTCCTATACTCCAAAAACATGTTTAAAATAATTATATCTTATGCTGTTTTATTTTATAAAAAAAATTACCTTGTTATTAAGCAAATTATACTGAAGACAGAGACACCACAAACTATAACTGATTACATTTAGTCTGCCTCAGATTAATTTCTTTAGTGATTTTTGAACAACAAGATCATACGTGAGTACTAATCATGGGGATATGATTTTAAACAAATGAGAATTGCTTCACAATAATATCGGGCATTCCGAAGGCTACAATTTACACAATGTGTTCACCTATATACATAGATAGTTAAATAAGCAAATTCCCAAGCAAACCTGGAAACCATATTTAAATAGTAAAATTCTTCTCCCCAAATTTTTGGTATCCTCATGTTTTAAGACATTATTCTAAAGTTGTCAGACACTTTTATACAACATTATATAGTAACTACTGGCCGTAATTTAAACAAGTAGTATGTTCTCAAGACGAGGCACTAGTTTTCTTTTTAATAAAAATATGCTGCCTGCAAATTTATATTTTTATCATATGTACGTTTTGTCTTGTTTTTAAATAAAGGCCAAATAATATTTTTGTATTTAGTCTTACAAGCTTGCATTCTTAAACGCCCTCTAGAATCTCGATGGACACCGCTCAGCTCTAATATTTGTTTGTAGATCTGATGCTCTAGAGGTGAAAAGTTCTTTGGTTCTTTAAATAATATTAAGGTTTCAAGCCCCGAAGTGTTCTTGAAAATGTGATCATCTAAAGCAATATTTTCATTATCCATTGATATTTTCCTATTACCTTACATCCACTTATTGTTATAATATCGGGGACCAAAAACCTTATGATACACATCTTCCTTATTGGAATCATTATCGTCTTGAACAAAACTTGCAGTTTGTTTTTGAGGTTCGAATAATGGCTTTAAAAAGTTTTCTGTTTGCTCTTCCTTGTCTAATTCCACTCTTTCTAATACGGAGCACCTATCATTTACACCGTACAACAACATATTGTTACAAATTTAAGTTATTTAAATTTTATAGTTAGAATTTATTTAGGTTTAGTGTAGTATTAGGTTGACGTATTTTATGGTTGTATTCTTAATCTAGGTTTTAGTTGCGTTATCTGTGACAAACTGGTATGAGGACGGTCCGGTTCTAGAAAAGGGCGGAATGATTCCGAGTCGAACAAGGATGGAAAATTCTCGAATAGTGGGCAGACCCTCATATATAGGGCCGGACGTGGTGCATCGAGTCAGTCAGAGATAACCAATGGTAGTGATCGCTAGATGTTAACGCGAAGTTAATAGGCGTATTGAAGTAGTGAATTGTTAGCAAGTTATTAGTAAGTTTAAGTGCGTGTTTTTGTACATAATTTGTCGAAATAAATTGACGTATCGTTTTCAACAATTGCGAGTTTTAATTGTTGTTGTGAACCCGTAACAATTTTGATAAGTTAATTATGTTTAAACTACACCTGAGGATAGCTGAATTACGTCTGCAGTACATCTAAAGTACAGCTGAATTACATCTGAAGTACAGCTGAAGAACAATTATGTGTTAAACTGCTATAAGCGCAACAAACTTCGAGGTGAATTCTGTTATAACTTAAAAAATAAGTATCGCCCATAATATAAATAAATACATTTTTCTTATATTTTATTTTATTTTTTAAAAATATTTATCTGGTAGGTAGGTAGATAGTATTAATTATGAACGTATTAGGAGACCAACCCAGACCAAAAGACCCGGAACAGCGATAAAAATTCATTCATGAAAACAATTCGCTTTTACCCCAACATGCTCCTATAAAGTTAGAAAAAAGAGAAATATTTTTAACAAAGTGTATAACAACGCTGTATGAAACACGACATACGTATATTTATTCTTTATACATCGAGTACATCTATAGATTTACCAGTATCGGCGTCTGAATAGACATATTTACAATAAAAATAAACAATAATAATATTTTTGAGGTTATATTCTCAAATACGGATGCCGAAGTTTAAAAATATGAGGCTCTGATGATTTTCATATCCCCTAGACCTAGAAGTATTAAAACCACCAAAGTTTGGGATACTCTGTACATTTTTGGAATGACAGTTAGGATTAAAAAATGTACTATATTGGTATGTGCTAAAAAAAGTCACATTTAATTATTCTCAAAATGTCTTTGATTTATTTGTACTTATGATTTTGATTTGAAAGGTGTTTGAAGGTCAAGCAGTTTCAAAAGATTTACCTGAGAAACGAAATTTCTGAACACTTTTGTTCAGTTTTGTTGTATAAGTGACTCTCGCATCATTTTAATATCTTTTAAATGTTCTTTGACTTTAAAAATAACATCAAAATAACTTAAAACTACCAAAAAAAAATTTCAACGTCGCAATTTACAGAAAAAGAAATAAAATTTCGGACTTCCATTGTCTTTATTTATTTTAAAACACGACGTTTCGGTTAGTAAGTATCTCTAACCGTTATCAAGTGTAAACTAAACAATCTAGTCTCTAGGCTACTACCTATACTACTTGGTGTGCAGTCAGGTGTGACGGCCCGCCCCCTTTTTTTCAATCCTAAGACGCCTGTTTTCCTTAAGGAGTGGTTTCCATATGTTTGGTATGTCCGTGCTTGGTTGACTAAAAACTTCTTTATTCTGCATTATAAACGCAGCTTCAATAAACTTTCGTTTTCGCCAATGCGACTCCTTATGTAAAACTTTAGCTTCTGACCACTGAATCCTGTGATCATTTGACCATGTATGATCTGCTAAACCGGATTTTTTCAATATCCCCTAATTGGGTACTTTTTTAGATGTTCATTTACTCTAACCTGAAGAGGGCGTTTCGTTTCACCTATATATGATTTACCACACAAAGACAACGGAAGTCCGAAATTTTATTTCTACACAATCATTGTCTACGAGTTTCAAACAAAGAGTCGCATTTTACCATTCAGAATTTATAGGCAGATCTTACAAGATTCAGTCCTTTATATTTTTTTATCATAGTAACAGTTTTATCTCTTTCTCTACAATTGGTTTAAGACAGGCTTGCTATATTAGGTGTTCTATGATCATTATAAGGGTTTCTAAAGAAGCACTGTTTTAGTTTTCCCTCGCATTGATTTTAAAAAGAAAAATAAAGGTTAGAGAATACAATTTTAGTGATTCTTAAAGAGAAAGGAAATTGAGTTATCGATGGGCCAAACAAAGATTTTAAACTTCTTTATTAAATAAGTACGTTTTTTAAAATAAATTTTAAAGTTTTTTGTTTATTTGCTAGTCTTCTCCTATAGTCTATGGTATTAATAAAGAAAAAATAAATCGAAAACAGTTGTTTAATAAAGAAACACTGGTTTGTTACCCAATGCCAAATATTGTTCAATAAAGAAACACTTGTTTGTATATGATATTTTCATTCTGTTTTTCGATTTACTATATATATGCAAAATGATTTTAAAAAATACAACGCTACCAAAAGAAACATATCAATATTTTTTTTTTCATAGATTGTTGTTCTATCTGCAAGCGCGTGCACATTTTATCAATTTTTTACCATTCTGTTTAATGCTGTACTGAAAAGCTTATATGAGAGATTTGTGGCAACCACTTACTATCTTTAGAAGTTCAGCCTTCTTCGTTTATACATTACGTTACACCAATCCGATAATTTATATGACACATATCAGAGTTTTTGTACCTAACTTCGAACATTAAACCAGATTTCCTAAGGTAATCGTAAATCTTCGTTAACATTCAGGCATCTTCGGATCTTAAATATTGAAGGATTTTGTCTAAAGTTTAAACAATGAAGAAAATGTTAATAATAATTTCTTTACCAGTTACATAGGTAGTTATTTAGTTTAAATTAAAGTTTTTTGCTTTATTTTAAATTAAAGTTTCTTTGCTCTATTTTAAATTAAAGTGTTAGTTCGAATTCAATTTTTAAAATCAAATCTCACATAATAATAAATAGGTAACAAACAAGAATTAACCTTATAGGTAAACAACTTTTCCTAGAGTGTGTTTATATAATAATGTCCTTTTAATTGCATATTAAAATAAAATTTTCTCCTTTCATTTATTTTTGAACCAAAGAATACTGCTAAAAAAACAATATCTAAAATCGGTTAAATAAGAAGTTGAGATATCAACAGAAAACTACTTTTGGTTGAGCTTTGCCTTGATAAAAATAAATTTTATTTGGATCCTCCAATTCAATACAATTTTTTTCCAATCGGTCTATTTAAAGTTGTGATATCAACAAAAACTTAACAAGGTCCTAGTGACCGAGAGTTATATTCCTAAAAAATAAACTCAATGTGAATCCAGCACCAATCACATACAAAATTAATTTCTTAAATCGGTTCAATATATGTTGAGAAATTAGGAAAAATAATATTAAATTGGCTTTTTCGTGTTTGTATCATTCTATTTGTAATAGATATAGATAACTCTTCTAACCAAATACCAAAAATTTACTAAACTTGCTTAACAAAGAGGTGTGTCACACTAGACTCCACTAGCCTAGTATTAGTCTTAATGCTTTTTTAACCAACATTTTGTTAATCTAACCATTTAACCAGAGCTATAATATTTTTAGTTAATAAGACCCTTTTTACACTAACCTGAGGAGACCGACCTGTAAAGTTAGTTTCCTGTCGTTCATATGGTATTTAATCTAGCATAAAACACCATAAACATACTTCATATATAAATATTAATGTACCTACTCAATGGCTAGTATATTTATTTCTATCAGACAACCTATAATTTACGTTAAAAATGACTATTTTTAGGTAATAAGGCCCTTTTTACACTACCTTGAGGAGACCTGTAAAGTTAGTTTCCTGCCGTTTATATGGCATTTAATCTAGCATAAAACACCACAAACATACTTAACATATGTATAAATATTAATGTACTTACTCAATAGCTATCAAAAAACCTAAATTACGTTAAAAGTGACTATTTTTCAATTGGATCACTTTTTAGTTTTACAAACCTATCAAAACGTAAACACAATATTGAAAAACTGGTTTTCCTAATCATACATTGATCACATGTTAAATACAAACAACTTTAATAATGCCGTTTAAACCAACATGTTAATTCGCCTAAAGGTGTAATAAGGCCTTTTTGGTTAACATCCATATTTTTACACCTCACCCTGTAACACTAATGCTTTTTAAACCAACACTTCATTAATTCAACTATTACCTAGTTAATAAGGCCCTTTTGATTGATCTAGATCTCCTTAAAAATTAGTACAAGTTAAGCCACACCAATGCATTAAAAAAATAATTTCTCGAAACGGTTCAATAGGTACCGAGAAATTAGCGAAAAATTATTAAGGCTAAAATTATTACGAATTAGATATATCAATCCCATACAAAAAGAATTTCTCGAATCGGTTCAATAGGTGCTGAGAAATTAGTGAAAAACTATTAAGGACCAAACGAGATTTGCGCAGTACACCGAAATGCGTCTTTCTTGGAAACTGTCGACGCAAAACATGCGCACATGCACAACCTTATTTTTATTTTATTTTATTATGCCTTGTGGCATTTATTTAGGGAAGGCTTTTTTATGATACATACATCTCTTGCTTGCTTAAGCTTTGTTTCTGTGTTTTTCCGATACTAAAATTAATAAGTATTTTGATGCAGTTTTAGTTGTGCTGAAATATTAACATTCAATATGTTTGCAATATTCTTGTTGGCTTTTACAACCATTTTTAAAAAATGAAAAATTAAAAATTACCATTTTTATCAAATATTATGACAAATAAATAACCAACTGTATTACATAATATTGCATCATATTACATACGATTGCATCATATTACGTGGCCTCGTGGCTATTGCTAATTCGATATCTGTTAACTATATAAACAACACTAAAACAAAACACATACAAAATGCACATCGAGAAATAATTTTATTTTTTAACAAACAGAGACAATAATTATTATTATTATTATTAATCAACTAACGCCTGTTTTACATTCAAACATACCAGGCTAAGCTAGTGTGGTTTTTTTGTTGGCTATCCTGTCAATTTTACACCGTGTTAGGTAACAACATAATAATAGGTACACATTATTTCTTGGGTCCTTCAAACTTGAACAACAGCCACGGATTACGTCACATAATAGGTAGGTGATGCAATACAAACACATATCACTATTATATCATACATTGGTCACGTGGTGTTAAACACCACAAACAACTTTCGCCTTATACCTTTTTAACCAACACTTCATTCATTCGTTCAGCCAGAGCTATAACAGTTAGATCATAAATTAAAATTTAGAACACTTTTAAGATGGACTTTCAATATAATTATTGGTCAACTAAAATTGACTTTGAACTAGAAGAACTTTTAGAAGAGAAAAATGAAATGAAAATATTTATAAATGGTTAGCAGAATGGATATATTTTGGGTTTGATTCATGCAGATACATCATTGAGGAAAAACTACCAACCTTATATCCATTATTACCTACAATATGGAAATAGTCTATGGACAAATCGGCCTAAAAGGGGGTTTCGTGTGCAAGTCGTGCCAACTTTTTGCCGATAAGCCAAGTTTGTTAAGGGCACTCCATAGATCAGGTTTTGACTTGTTGTCATTCTGGTAAATGCGTTTTTTTAAAGATATGGCCCCCACCACTTTTTTTTGCACGATACTTTTTAAAACGATGTATCTTTCTTAGAAATTGTCGTAGAGGGTTGCAAAAAATGGCAAATGAATCAGTAAACACCCGCAATAAAATAACTTTCTATGATATTTTTCAAAATTGGGCTTCGTTTTTTTAGAAAAAATAAAATAACTGAATTTTTACTTTTTTTTTGTATAGCTAGTAAAGTTTAACCTACATTCTAAATAACACCAAAGCAAAATTTTTAAAAAAAGTTTAAATAAAAGTTATAGAATGAACATTTTTCTTTAATTTGGTGTCTTATATAGATTATATTTTATATTTATTTCAATAAAAAAACATTTGTTGTCACCAAAACGACTACCGAAGGTGTATTACCGTACGCGAACGCCTATAAGGCGGCGCGCGGTTTTACGCAGCTGAGGCGTCTAGTAAAACAGGGGATTTCTATTATTATTGTTATCGTTGTTTGATGGACATTATCAAACAACGTTGTTATTATTATTTTTGAAAGTGACTATCAATAGACGAAAGTTTTTACAATATAGTGCAGGTGCTAGAGGTAGTTGAGTCTGCAAAATATGAGGACCGCAATTTGACAATAAATCCTAGCTGAGAATAGGTCACAGACTAACGATTTGGATGTTGCCGGGCAAGTTTTTGGTCCAATATTTTTTATTCCCCCTCCTTATATAGTCGTGTTCGAATTTCTAAAAATGTAACTAAGTTGACGCCCACCATGACAAAGAAATGGATAAAAAATGTGTAAAATCTAATTTAAAAATAAAATTATATTAGTTTTTTAAATTTTAGCTGGAAAATCCCCCAAAACCCCCCAGACTCCCCAAATCCTAAAATTTTTAGATTTTTTTCAAATTTTCGTAAAAACTAAGCTTACAGTGGGGTAGGACTAATGACAAAAAGATTTTATTAAAAACCCAACTTTATATCAAAAAATTAAATACACACTTTGTTCTAGATAATAAAATTGAGTAAATAAAATCAATTTTGAAAAATCACTAAATTTATCAAAATTAAGCTTTTTGAAAAAATATTTTACCGTTTATTGTAGAAAATAAAATTTCCTTTTTGACAATGTATTAGTCAGTGGGGTCAGGCTAATGACAAACTCTCCAGCGGCGTCCGTTTATTAAGAAAATATAAAAAAATTATAGAAACCATATAGGTTTTACCCGATTATCTTAAAAACCAAGCTCTCTATCAAAAATTGTGACCTATAGTCGATTGTAGACAATAAAATTTCCTTTTAAACGTGTGTAATAGTGTACGATTTATCTTCAGATTAAATCTTCACAGGCCTGTGCAACTAAAATCAATTTTTACAAATCACCAAACAAATTAATTCTGTTACAAGTTTTTTCCAATTTTCTCAGAAACTAAGCTCAATTGACAAAAATGTGTTTTATGCTTTATTGTAGGAAATAAAATTTTATTTTTAACAATGTGTAAGGCAGTGGGGTTTAATTAATGACAAACGCTTCAGCGACGTCCGTATATGGGGGTCAATTAAAAAATAAAATAAATAAAATCATTTTTGTCACCCGATTTTTTTTTCGCATATTATAAAAAATACATTTTTTAAAAAGTATTTTTTTTTAAATATATTTTAAATTAAGTAATTTACCCTTTGTTGTATTAAAATCGGATAAAAAATAAAAAAGATACAATTTGTTTTTAAATATGCTTTTCCGCCATATTTAAAAAAAGGTGCGATTATCACAATGACAATAAGTCAAAACCTGATCTGCTAGGTATGTTAAACAAATTTAAGTTACTTTCAAAAGGTTCTTATGGTTTTCATTAAAAGCATAATTTTTAAATATACCCCAAAGACCACTATTTTTTCCAGTTATTTGGAAATAACTTAAAAATTAATTAACGCATTCGAACACTTGAGCCAGATTTCAATAAAGAATCAAAATAGCTATCTTTTTTATATAAACTTTTTTTATCTAGCTCCAATAGTTTTAGAAATAAAATAAAAAAAATAAAAAAATTTTACTTTTTTTTGAATTTTTTTATTTTTTGACAAATACAAAAAAATAAGTATTTTCTGACCAATACATTTTTAAGTAAATTACAAAGCAAGTATTTTAAACTTTGTTCCATGAGAATCGGATAAGAAATAAAAAAGTTACAATTTTTTTAAAGATACGCCTTTCCGCCATTTTGAATCCGCCATAACTTTCAAAAAACGCATTTACCAGAATGACAACAAGTCAAAACCTGATGTATGGGACGCCCTTAACAAAGTTAGCTTATCGGCAGAAAGTTGGCACGACTTGCACACGAAACTTGATTTGTCCATAGACTAAAACGTAAATTAACAGAGGCAGCGCTGGAATATACGAAAATATATCCAAACTATAAAGTGAAAAAACATCTTCAATCAATTATTTTTAAATTTGATGGTCGAGATGAGTGTGGTTTAAATGATATATATGAATAAAAATATATAATCAAAACATATTTTAAGTTTTTATTTAAGAATTATTTACTTTGAGACATCCTGTACAGTATAAATAACCAGCTGTATTAAATAAAACAGGAACGTGTGTGGGTCATAAGGTTATCCTATAACTACATAAATACCGATAAGATACTCGTGTAATCCCGATTAATTTAAACAAATATTTTTAGAAATTATTTTATTTTTTAACCAACAATTACCTAACTAAGGCCTTTTTCACATTAAGTCTTACCTAGACCAGGCTAAGCTAGTGAAGTGGCTATCTTACTAAAAAACACCCCATTTTACCTACTCTCTCATTGGCACCTAACTCATTGACCAATAAGGCCTTTCAACAGCCTCTGGTTGTTACGTCATTAATAATAATAATAATAATAATAATAAAGGTCTTTTATTGATCATAAATAATATATAAAATAACTGACCAATTGGGCGAGGTTCAGTTCATCTGCCCAGCAACGACCAGATGCCCTGTTCTTCCACCCAACCCCTAAAACTAATCTAACTTAAGTAAGAGAAGCAACAATCTTAAATTTTAAATTATAAAATAGCAATAATCTTAATAAATTTTAAATATAAAATACATTAATCTATCCACAAATTTAGTGACTTTAAATTTCCAAATAAAAAATAAATAAATATGTTGCGAGGCAAAGCGAGACTCATGAATTTTGTTCTAAAGATAGAACTTTAAAAACGGCACTTCGGAAAGACTTCTTTGAGTTCATTGCAATAACGTCTTCGGGTAACCTATTTCATTCCTTCACAATCTGATGAAAAAGACCGCTCAAAAAATGTACTATTATGTTTAGGAAATGTTAGTCTACCTCTAAATCTCAAATTTAAGTTATTCACATCGGTTCGATAGCGAATTTTATTATGTAGGTATGGTGGCGTTTTTTGTTTTATTATTCCAAATATAAGAATTAGTAAGTGAAGACGACGTCTATGAAACATATTAAGCCATTTACTTATCCTTAACGTGTGACTGATTCTCTTTCGTTTTCTGATGCCATGGATTAATCTTAAGCATGCGTTTTGTATCCTCTGTAATCTGTTAGCATCAATCTGTCTTAGACATGGGCCATATACTGTGTCACAATAGTTGAGTTGTGACAGCACGTAGCTCTCGCAGAGCAATGTTTTTAGCTTCTTGGATAAAATATGTCTTTGTTGGTATATCATTTTTAGGTTAAAGTATCCTTTTTGAAGACATCTACCTACATGTTCCAAGAATCGCAGATCCTCCAAAAAAGACTTTTTTGCTAAAGGGTATTGGTTGTGAGTCTAGTATAATTTTATTTTTTGCAGCAGCTTCAAACGCAACCCTACGGGACTTAGACCCGAATGATATAAGCAGAGTTTTCGTCGCATTAAGTTGAAGGCAGTGTTTTTTAGATATCTCAGATATATTTGCCAAATCATAATTCAATGCAGCAATTGCCTGTTCTGCTTCAACAGATTCAAAGGAAAGGTATCCCTGGGTATCATCGCAGTCGACTGAAAAGCCTTAAGGAACTGTGAAACATAGAGTGAATAAAGCAAAGGACCTGGCAACGCCAGTCATAACTTTCAGAGGATTTGAACTTTCATTTGCATAACATACTATCTGCTGACGATTATCCAACATAGACCCGACCAGCTGATTTGCATATCTAGAGAATCCCAGATATTTTAGAATTGCCAGCAAAAGCCCGTGAATTATTATATCAATTGCCCTGCTGTAATCCAACAAGAAGAGAACTGTTAATTTATTTGAATCTGTAGCTGTAACGATGTCGTCCACGATTTTCGTTAGCGCTGTGGAACAGCTGTGATTTTTCCTGAAGCCAGATTGATGCATTGGTATAAGTGAGTGTTTTCTTACATGGGATTGAATTTGATTTTGCATAGCTGTCTCAAGGACTTTTGACAGGGCAGGCAGAATGCTAACTGGTCTTAATTGATTCAAATTTTCGGGGCTAGGTACTTTCGGTATTGGAATGATCCTTGCTTTCTTCCACTCTGACGGAAATACGGATTTTGTTAAACAGAAATTTATACAGTGAGTGATATATGGTAGCAAAACAGGAAGACACAATTCAAGGGTTGATTTATTAATACCATCTATCCCCACAGCATTTGTTTTGATTTTAGTTACTATTTGAATGATTTCTATCTCCGATACTGGATAAAAAGAGAAACTGGTGTCAATTAATTTATTTGAATCATAGAAGTGCAAAAGCTCGTCATCAGCAGGCAGTTTTGGTATACTATCAATAAAATGTTTGTTTATTATTTCCACATTACTGATTTCTTCTGGAATGATGGATGTTTTTTGCTTAGTTGAAAAATGAAAATGTTTTAAAGATGACCACATTTCTTTAACGCCCTTGACCTCTTGTGTTTTGAGTTAAGCCTTTTTCTCTTTATTTACAGCTGATGTAATAATATTTCGCATTTGTTTGTAATTATTCCAATAATTTTCGTTTTTTGTTTGTCTGTACTTAGAAAAAAGCTTATCGCGGTCCTTTATCATAATTTTTAGAGTTGGTGTTAACCATGGAGGTTTATTGATTCTATAAGTTTTATACAGAGCATGCAGATCCAAGAGTGGATATTATATTTTTATTTTAAAAACTAATTTTACCGTCAATATCTTCGATGTGAAATATATTTCTCCATGGTATGGATCTAAGGTCTGCATCAAATTGATCTCTTCGCAAATTCTTAAAATCTCGCGCAGTTTTAAATATTTGTTGTTTTTTATTGAAATTAAAGTTTAGTGTGCATTGTATCAGTTCATGATCACTAATATTGACATTCAAGCCCCCTGAAAATTTAATAGATGCTTCGTTTAATGTCAATATATAGTCAATTAGCCGTTTGGATGTCTGAGTGATACGGGTTGGTTCCTTTATTAGCTGGGTGAGTCCCAGAGATTCAAAAACATTGTAAGCCATTTTGGTGTCGCTATCTTCAAATGTAAGCCAATCAATATTAAAATCCCCCATACAGAATATCTACTCACTCTCAGGTAATAGTGTTGAGACCATTGACTCAAAGTATTCAAAAAAAGTTTTATATGAAAAATTAGGTGGTTTGTATACTACTCCAATTATACTTTCAAAATGATGGAATTTAATTTTTAACCATAGTTGTTCTATTTCACTGGCGGCTTCTAATCTTACGTATTTAATTCCAGTCCTAAGGTAAATAGCCACTCCTTCCCGATCTCTATCTAGTCTATCTTGTCTTATTAGATTGTAACCATCTATATGAACCATTTTATTCAAAATATGAGGTTTGAGAGAACTTTCCGTTATCGCAATGACATCAAAATCGTTCCGGAGGATAGTATTTTTGAATTCGTTAAAGTGCGCTAAAAGCGAAGATATATTTAAATGTACCAGGGTCAAATTTTTTGGTATTTTCATAATAATTCTTGATATTTATCAACAAAAAAAAAACAAAAAAATGAAATAAATATAGTGATATAAAATAATTTATTTTAAAATCGCTCTGGAATTATTTGTGGTCACCAAAACTGCAGGTAAAAAAAATATAAAAACAAATATATAAAATAAAACAGATAAAGTAAAAAAAAACGTAAGCAAACAGAAAACCTACACATTAAACAAACTAAATCAAATCCAACTATATTGCAACAGATAAATAACTAAAAGTTCTAAAGTTTTTGGGATGCTTTGCATTGCTGACAACTTCTTGCACACTTCTTTTAGTCCCAAGGTCATACCAAGTTCACTTCTTCAGCAACAGACAGACAGACATACAGACAGACAGAAGTGGATGGCATGTTACCAATTGGACCAGAACCCACACAACTACACTACTAATAATGGTTTTTTTAGGCTTATCCATCGATATACCTGGATTCAGCCAACAAGAAATTTTAAATCAATCATTGATTATCCTATAGGTGGACAACACTCGCAATTAAAGTGGTATGATGTGCGAGCACTTTGTGGTGTTACCTGTGGATCTGACCACCATCTGGTAAAAGCAAAAATATTATTCCCTTTAAGAAAAACAAATAAGGACGAAAGTATTGGAGAAAGATACGAGATAAGATAGTACTCAAAGATTGTATTAGAACCGATTAGATAAAAAATTAATAAACACAGAACACTCATTTGAAGAGATATATACAAACATAATAAAAAGCTTGAAGAACGCAAGCATCGAAGCTGTTGGATACCAAGATAATAGAAATAACAGGAAGATGTGGTGGACGGAAAAAATACAGGAAATGGTCAAAGTGAAAAAACGCACATACTTCAAATGGCTCAGTACTAAAGAACAAAGAGACCTAGAAATCTACAGGGAAACCAGAAGACAGCTAAGAAATTTGATACGCACAGAAAAAAATTAAATGTTCGAGCGCAAATGCCACGATATAAATACACACGTAGGAGGTAGGCAGAGTTCTGAAGTATGGAAATTCATTTGTACAGTAAAAAACCCAACAAAAGAAAAAGTAAACATCCAGATCATCAAACCAGAATAATGGACAGAACACTACAAGGGACTGCTGCAGGAATCGAGACCCGAATATCCGGCAGCCTCTCCGAGGCTAAAATCTGTCGTTTAAATTTTTTTCAAATTGTTTCAAATTATTTCAAATTTTGAAGAATTGCCTCCCATACTTCAAAAGACCTAAATAAAATTAATATTGGTTTTTTATTTCTATTTGACGAGAAGTTATAGCAAAAAACGACAAAAAGTCACATTTTTCTATATTCCAGTGGCGCGAATTTAAATAAATATAGCTCGAAAACGAAACCAATTTCTTTGAGACAAGTATTTGGACGGCTTGGGCCCTAACATATCATAAATTCACCTCATTTATTTAGTAAACATATGACATGTTGCCTTGAATTATTATTGAATTGAATTTTTTAAATAGGGCTGTCTAACAAAACATATGATCAAATCCAAGATGTCTTCCATAGGACAAACAAACCGATTTCCCATAAGCCGTAATGTTAACAAAAACGTAAATTTTACAAAAACGACAAGAGCTTTAGTCTAAAAAATTAATCAGTTTTAAGAACAGATCCTTTGTGCATATGGGAAAAATGCGTTTTTCTTAAAAATATTAAACTAAAGCCAGAAAATCTGAAATAAAAGGGACCATGTTTTCTTCAAAAAAGTAGGTTATGGTTTTGTTTATTTAGTTTTTTTTAACTTTTTTCTGGTTTTTTCACTTATTTTGAATTATTACATGGGCGCACCAAGGGGGCGGGGGGCTAGGGGCCCGGGCCCCCCCAAACCACATATTTTTTTAGATATTTTCCATATATTTCATGAATAAACAAAAAAAATAGCATAAAGTACATCATGAGACCTCTGGGGGCCCCCCAAAGGTATCGGGCCCCCAAAGGTTTTTGAAGTTTTTTGACCAATGAACTATCAGCCCAAGGTAGAGGAAAGTAGTTCTATTCAAAGAGCTCACTTCAAGGCTCAGTTAACAGAGACGAAATTGAAATAGACTAAACTTTTCTCATCAGATTCAGGTTTTCTATTAGGATCTTTTGTTGTACTTGAATAAACCTTTTGCTAAGTAATAGGCCTTCTATAGCGTTAAACTGTGAAAAATATTTCACTATGAGTTTTAGGTTTAGACAAAGTTTAATTGTTTTAACCCTCCAGTAGTGACATGAAAAAGAGGCACAACTTATAGGTAGGTCAGTCCAACAGATCAATATGCACATATGAGTTCCAACCGAGGTTGGTCAAGCAAACTTCTAAAGGCCACTTGACATGGTGCATGACAATAAAATTTGCAGGCAAATGTATGAAATTTTGCCCAGGTGCATGCGCAGTACAAATCCAGCTGATTGTTGCAGGCAATCCATTTTTATCGGTCCGGTGCCATTTTTTTTGCATGCAAACTGTACTTGCATGCAAACTGGCGAATTTTTACCTAGATTCTGGGGAATCAATGCATGGCCATGCACAATGTCAAACGAAAAGAAGATTTTTTTGCAGGCAACAATTTGACTGAAATTTTTTGCTTGCAAATATTTGCAGCGTGTCATGCACCATGTCAAGCGGCCTTAATAAGTACTTTACAAAATATGTTTATTTAAAAAAATATAAGTAAACATTATATAAAAAAAAACTTGCAAAATTAAAATACAGTTTTTCCTTGTCATTGGCCTCACACACCATACATCACCATATGATTTTCCATGAACTATAATACATAGGGCTTAAGTACGGTCAAGCCTAAGGTTCATCAGCACACAACAGTAAGTACTGTTCAAATTTTACAACAGTACAATATTCGCTGTTGTATTACTACTGTTACTTTTATTTCTGTTTTTTTGTAACAATATTTGCTCAATTATGTATCTAAAAGTTTATGCAAATAAATATATACTCTACTCTACAATTGGGCGTAACAGCATATGACCCATTAGGAGTATTAGAACCCAAGTTTGTTTGAGAGAAATTGAAAAAAATATCTGAGAGAACTTATTTGTTTTTCTTGTGGTCATCAAAGTCAACAAAGATTACTTTTTTTCCATCTATTATTAATGATGCCATAAAAAAATTTTTTTGGTAATAAGCTCAGAACAGTACCATAGAAATTTCACAACAGGACTTGTAGTAGGTCCAGTCAGATACTATACAAATTTTACGGTGTACAAGTTTTAGGTGTCAAAAAGCATGGAAATAAAGGCTAATTTGCAGTTTAACACAATTCTATGTTACACTTCTGCAAAAGGTTCACTCAAGCACAAAAAAAGATCCCAATAGAAAATGTTGCCAAAATGGCAGTTACACATTTATCCAAAACAAATCTGACAAAAAACTTTCGAATATTTCAATTTATCCTCTGTTAAGTCAGGTAATAGAGCACTTATCCACTTTCTTTTCCCTTCTTTGACCTGATACCTAGTTCATTTGATGATTTTTTAAGCTCAAAATACTTGGCATTCCATCAAAACTAACCTTATCAAGCTCTCCCCAGCTGCCACAATTCATAACAGCACAGAAACTAATAATAATGATTCAAACTGAGTAAAAAACTGGAAAAAAAGTAAAAAAAACAAAAGTAAATAAAAACATAACCTGACTTTTAAACAAAACATGGTCCCATTTATTTGAGATTTACTGGCTTCAATTGATTTTTTTTTAAGAAAAACGCATTTTTCCCATGTGTACAAAGGTTCAATACTTAAAACAGCATCTTTGTTGTAAATTAAATCGTTTCACTTTTTTTAAAAATTACGTTTTTGTTAACATTGCGGCTTATGGGAAAACGCTTTGTTTGTCCTATGGCGACCATCTTGGATCGAAAAACAGCTGATCGTGACAGTTCGTTAGACAAGCTAATAGCCTGTAAGCCTATCACATAACCTATTATGCAAACATCACTCTAGAATAGTTAAAACGACTCACATGAAAGCAAGTGAAGTTAATTTTGACTATGCATTTTTAGTTTCCTTTCTTTATATTTAATAAATCTCAGGTATTTTTTCTATTTTTTTTTAAATTATTTTAAGCCACTCTGTAGGTATGTAACGCAAACTATATGTCAAAAATTGACGAAAATTCCTAAAAGGACTCTTTTGTCAATAAAATATGACTAATATTAGTTTTTTATTTTTATTTGGCGATAAGTTATTACAAAAAAACAAAAAAGGTCAGATTTTTTCATATTTCAGTGGCGTGCATTTAAATAAGTATAGCTTTAAAAACGAATCACATGACCCCCCAATTTTTTTTGGTAAAAATATCGGAAAGGTTTGGCCTTCAACATATCTCACATTCAGCTCATCTGGTGCATCCCGGTAAATAATGTATTTAGTGCCTCCTCCTTTGGCATTGTTGCGCTAACATTTGACTTTTGTTTTGATAAATAACATTTGGGCGCATTACCGTGAGAGTAGAGGACATTCGCTTTGAATCGGTGCAAGCCAACGGCACGTGTGTACAGCTCCTGAAAATCACAAGTTTTTCCAGGGCGGCCGCCGCAAGAAAAATTGTCTTCTAGTGATAAAAACGACCAACAAACAAAGATAACCCAATTGTGAGTATCCAAATTTTTTATCTATATTGCCAATTATTTTTTGAAAGTTTTTTTGTAGCAAACTTCCAATTACATTAATTGTTTTTACCGGCCCTTCGTAATTATTT
Source organism: Aspidapion aeneum (assembly GCA_963576565.1). NCBI lineage: Eukaryota > Metazoa > Arthropoda > Insecta > Coleoptera > Brentidae > Aspidapion > Aspidapion aeneum. The sequence goes on from OY755043.1 coordinate 87,495,138, forward strand.
TATTATATTATCTAGCCGCCGCCGTATCTAGGCTTTGTTAAAAAAAGTGTGCATTTTAGTTCATTTATTTGTATACTTTAATATTAGTTTTCATAACGGAGTTGAAAGGGCCATTAAACCAATATCTTTGAAAATAATTACGTAGTCTAAATATTTATTTTTTTGTATTTGTATTTATTCAGCACAGATTCTTAAGTACAAACTAATCTTAATTTGTTAGGGCAGGTACAAATATATTTTATCTACCTAAATTAATTTATTTAAATAAAAGCTATTAATCTCACGTCTTTATTTTTACAAAAAACTAGATTTAAATTGTTTTTTCTAACATGAGAACTTCCATATTTAAGATATTTTTTAACTTTATAAAAGAACACCGCACCCGTTTACACATGCCTTATGGGAAATGTTTGGCTCGGTTGAATTGGCTATAATTTTAGTATGTTATAGTAGGATATGTAACTAAAAAAAAATGTAATTAGAGTTTTTCTATGTAGTTTTTGAGATATAAACCATCAAAGTTCGTTAAATGGTCGTTTTTGGGTATGTTCTAATAATAATAACTCTTACATCTTGACCGAAAAAAATTTATTAACCATAAAAATGACTTAGCAAAGGTCTATGGACAAAGTCACTTATGATGTCATTCTTGTCAATTTATTAAATAATATACGGGGGATAGTCAAATAAACATTTTTTTTTTATATCTGCACTATTACCGAATTTTATAACTAGCACATTTTATTTTGGCACAGATTAATAGTTTTATATAATATTAAAAAAAATATATTTTTGTTTTTTGATTGCCCCCACTTTTATAGATATTAATTTTTTTATTGCAGGTATTTTTTCTTACAAAATAAAATTGACTTTACTGTTTTAAGCTATTTTCCGTATGACAAAAATTTATTTGATAAATATTTTAAAATAAAATACAGCTCAAATAATATTTTTATTATATAAAAAATACTATAGCTAACTTTGGTTGACTTAAAAGGCCTTTATAAAAAAAAAATTTTGCTCTTAAATAATTTTTAAGTTATTTTTGGAAAACGGCTCGGTGAATTTTAATTAAACTTTACCTGCTTATTTTTGTAACTTAGCGTCACACTAGGAAAAAAAATGTTTTTTTTTCTATGTCTAGTTTTGAAGATATTAATTTTTGTCGCTCTAACTATTCTTATGTTTACAGGAAGGCAACAAAAAAAAAGGTATTTAACGTCCAATTTTTGCTGTACGTATCGACGAGCCAGTAGAAAAATAAAATATATACAGGGCGTCTCAAGAAATAGGTTTAATGCATGAGAATTATTAGTACTAATGCAGTTCTTATTTTTTTTACTTAACTAGAAAATATCAATAGCACGTTACTTTTTGTTAAGCACCAGCTATGGGTGTCATTCTCGGTAATTCTTGAAGCCCCCGTAGACCAGCGTATCCTAGAATACTAGTGTACATGCAAAAGTGGAACAAGGACAGTAGGATGCTGCTCTCATATTTGCAGTGTACTCTGGTACCTAGGATACGCTCGTCATCAGGGGCAGATAAGGTACCCAAGGCAAAGTTTGATATATATAATATATCTTGGATGCCGCAAATAGACCACCTAATATTAATCAATGTACTCTGCCAATTATGGGCCCCTAAGCTCACACTAGGTACTATAGTTATAGTGTACGTTTGAGCTAATATAATTAAAAACTGAAATATATTTTATTCAACTTCAGACTAAATTATCTTTCGTTTGATAACACAAGCCATGTTTTAAATTAAACTCAATTTTTTTAAATCTACCCCCACCCTTAAAAAAACAAAAACTAAAATGTATTTTGTTTAACTCCGGACTCAATTACCTTTTGTTTGATATCACACATGCCATATTTTCACATAAAGTATAATTTTTAAAACCTACCCCCACCCTTCAAAAAAAAAAACTAAAATGTATTTTTTTTACTCCAGGCTTAATTTCGTTTGATATCACACACGCCATATTTTTCACGTACTCTAATTTTTGAAATCTACCCCCACCCTTTTATGGGTGGGGGTAGATTTCAAATGGGACCATCTCGATTCAAGATTCAAGCGGTTTTTGAGTTATGCGCATTGGTCGTTACAGACAGACATACAGACAGCGCGACAAAAAAGTTTCAAAATCATCTGAAACGCAAAGATATTTAAAAAAAAATTGAAATCGGAGCAACTTTTTTTTTCGAAAAAATTAGGATCACTATAGCTCACACTACTATAGTATAGTATATGTGTGAGCTAAAACACATAAATAGAAATTATTAAGGTTATAGTATATGTATAAGATAATTTTAATTTAAGTTAATTTGTTTAGTTATTTTCTAATTTAACAGTCTCCAGTTTATAGTTTAAAAAAGAAGTTACTTGTTACCGTTACTAGTATTAAATTACTACAAGCTTTTTTCTTGAGACTACTACTACTATGTCGGTTTAGAACGTTTTTCTACGTTGTCCAACGCCTATTCTCCACCTCCTTCGATCCTGACAATCATCTTCTGTCAGATTCTTTTGACTCATTGATCTTTGGATTGACTGTTGCCATTCTAGTTTAGGACGTCCTCTTTTTCTGCGCCCTACTGGTTGCCACTCTAGGACCTGTTTTGGTAATCTTTCGTCGTTCATCCGTTGTACATGGTCGTACCATATCAATTGCCTTTTAGTGATGTCATCCGTTATGCTTTCCTCGATTCCCATTCTTTCTTTTATGATCTCATTTCTTATGTGATCTAATCTAGATATTCTCATTGATCTTCTTATTGCATCCATTTCGACACTTTCCATTTTTGTTTTGTATTTTTCTGTTACGCGACAAGTCTCTATTCCATACAACAGCGTGCTTTTTACCATTGTTTCATATATGTTAAATTTTACATTCTTTCTTATCTCTCTGCTCCATAAAATACTGTTAAGACATCCAATAACCTTTTTTGCTTTTACTATTCTTTTTTCCAATTCTTTACAGTCTGTTCCTGTCTTATCAAATGACACCCAAGTATACATACTCATTGCATGGAGATATTGTTTGTCCATTGTCTAGTTCTAACTCACTGGATTCGTTTCCAATACATAAGCACTGTGTTTTGTCCACGTTCACTGTTAGTCCCCACTTTTGGTATTCTTCCGTTAACTTTCTCATCATATACTCCATGTCTTCTTTATCATTAGCTACAATTACTTGGTCGTCAGCAAACTGTAGTGTGTATATAGTAAATCGGTCGTTAAGTTGTATTCCCATGCCGTGCACTTTACGTTTCCAGTTTTTTAGAGCCACTGCGATATATATTTTAAAAAGAGTTGGAGAGATACAACATCCCTGTCTTAAGCCTTTTGTTAACAGGAATTCTTTTGAAAGTCGATTTCCAATTTTAATTTTAGATTTTGACCCTTTGTAATAGTTCTTTTATCGCTTTTATGTATGTATGATTGATATTAGTTTGTTTCAACACCGTCCATAATTTTTCTACTGGAACGGTATCATATGCTTTTTGTAGGTCCACAAACGTAACATGAGTGTCTATATTTCTGGCCCTTCTTTTCTCAATTACTTGTTTAAGACAAAAAACATTATCACTACAAGATCTGCCTGCACGAAACCCACTTTGCTCTTCTTCTTCTTGTTCATGAAAATCATTCTCTATTAGATCTCTAAGAATCCTACCATACAATCTACTTAGAGTGCTGATGACTGAAATTCCTCTGTAATTGTTACAATCCAGCTTGTTTCCTTTTTTATGTATTGAGGATATGAATGCAATTTTCCAATCATTAGGTACTGGATGTCCGTTTATGCATTGATTGATAATATATGTGAGATTTTCGAGTAGTTTCTCTGATCCATATTTGAGCATTTCATCATATATTCCCCCAGGTCCGCTAGCTTTTCCGGATTTAAGCTTTTTTATACTATTCTTTATCATTTCTTTTTCGATGATTACTTCCTCTCCATGTACTTCTATGTCTCTCCTCGGAGAGGCTGTTAGATATTCGAGTCTCGTCTCCTGCAGCAGTCCCATTGTTCTGGTTTGATGATCTGGATGTTTACTTTTTCTTTTGTTGGGTTTTTTCCTGTAGAAATGAATTTCCATACTTCAGAGCTCTGCCTACCTCCTACGTGTGTATTTATATCGTGGCATTTGCGCTCAAACATTTCATTTTTTTCTGTGCGTATCAAACTTCTTAGTTGTCTTCTGGTTTCCCTGTATATTTCTAGGTCTCTTTGCTCTTTAGTACTGAGCCATTTCAAGTATGTGCGTTTTTTCTCTTTGACCATTTCCTGTATTTTCTCCGTCCACCACATCTTCCTGTTATTTCTATTATCTTGGTATCCAACAGCTTCGTTGCTTGCTTCCTTCAAGCTTTTTATTATGTTTGTATATATCTCTTCAAATGAGTGATTTGTGTTAATTAATTTTTGATCTAATCGGTTCTGATACAATCTTTGAGTACTTTCGATTTCTAGACTTCTAAAGTTGTATTTTTGATTGTCTTCGATGCACTCTAGGTTTTCGTTTTCTCTAATACTTTCATCCTTATTTGTTTTTCTTAAAGGGAATAATATTTTTGCTTTTACCAGATGGTGGTCAGATCCACAGGTAACACCACGAAGTGCTCGCACATCATAGCACTTTAATTGCGAGTGTTGTCCACCTATAGCATAATCAATGATTGATTTAAGATTTCTTGTTGGCTGAATCCAGGTATATCGATGAATATCCTTATGTTTAAAAAAACCATTATTTATTTTTAGGTTGTGGGTTTCACACAATTGCATCAGTCTTAAGCCATTATCATTTGTTACTTCCTCTCCAAATGGTCCTATCACTTTGCTCTGGGTTTGTCTACCAGTTCGGCTATTAAAATCGCCAACCATAATTATTTCTCTGGTATTACCGATTTTGGTAAAAGTCTCATCCAGTTGGTCAAAGAACATTTTTTTTGTAGCTACTCTTTCGTCATCTGATGGTGCGTAGACTGCTATTATGCTTATATTATGTCCAAGCATCTTCATGTTCACTCGAAGTATGTTTTCACTAATGCAATCGTAGTCTGTAATTTTATTCTTTAGATTTTTCTTTATTAACAAGGATACCCCTCTGGCTGCTCTGCTTTCTTTTGGGACTCCAGTGAATATATGGACAAAATTGCCGACACTATTCGTACCTGTTCCTTTCTGTTTTGTCTCTGTGAGTGCAATAATATCGATCTTACAATTCTGCACTTCAGTTGCAATAATGTCCAACTTTTGATTCACTCCCTGTACGTTCGATGTAGCTATATTCATAGTCCTTTGTCTTTGCTTTTTTCGTCTTCGAGGGTTTCCATGCATTGCTCCGAGGCTTTGTTTAGGCTTTTTGGTAATTGCTTTGTTTTACAAGTATTAGAGAACCAGTCTAATGCCTCAACCCCCTACTTGGAGGGCCAGGATTTTTAATCAAGGTTTTTCTCCTCTAGCCTTTGACGAGCCAACGCCATACTGTAAGGCGACAGCTGTGGTCTTTTATACTATCCCTAAAAGAAAGGGTTGCCACCTAGGCTATGATCACCGTACCGAGGTCCATTCTCTCCGCCTTTCATATCGATGTGGTCTTCTCCCGTAACCCTGGGAAAGGGACCCTATACAGGTGCTAACTCTCCGGGTCGGAGAGTACCTGGAATCTACGGAGGGCAGGGGTCGATTCATTTCCCCTGATAGACATCTGACGAGGTCTACCCGTACCTACCCGTTTCTTGAGACACCCTGTATATATTTTATTTTTCTACTGTTTTGGCTCTTATTTGTTTAGAGATTCGGTACGTACAGCAAAAATTGGAAAAAAATCATATCTGTAAAAGTGAAGGCAATCAAAAAAAATTTTTTTTTTAAATAGAATAAAAAACTATTAATATGTGCCAAAATAAAAAGTGCTAGTTACAAAATTCGGTCATAGTGCAGATATAAAAAAATCATTTTTTGACTATCCCCGTATATTATTTATTAAATTGACAAGAATGACATCACAAGTATGTGATGTGTTGTGCATGTTGGTGGTGCGGTAAGTGTTTAAGTTTTGATTTTCAGTTTTTTATTCGTTGTACATTTTACGAATCGCGGCTTGTTGATGAAAATTTATATTTTCGATACAAGTTTATATATAATAATAATAATAAGAGCCAAAACAGTAGAAAAATAAAATATTATTAGTATTAATATGTTTTTAATCTAACGGAGTATGGCCCTAGTGTTTTTCCTTGTAAAAGTTGGGATTTATGAGGCTCCGTCGCGTTGTGGATTTGTATTCTATTTTGGGTATATTTTATTTTTTTATGGCCAATTAATTTTTTTCGGTCAAGATGTAAGAGTTATTATTATTAGAACATACACAAAAATGACCATTTAACAAACTTTGACCGTTTATAACTCAAAAACTGTACATAGAAAAACTTACTATAACATACTAAAGGCCTGTGTAAACGGGTGCGATGTTCTTTGTCAAATATTATAAGTTACTATAACTAAATTTGAAAAAATGAAAGTATTTAAACATTCTAATTTATTTACGAGCGAAATTAAACCTATACACCTAACGAAAATATTATTATACTGTGGGTTAATAAATAATAGTTATTTTCCTATGAGCATACAGATAACAGCTGTTTAAGCACTTATTTGTGTGTAGAAAGTACCACGTGTGTATAAATGTTTTTACCATATGCTGATTTGATTTTTAGCGTCTTAAACGTCAAAACATGGCGATGACACAATTATTGTAAACTTGACGTTTAAAAATCGTGTAAAGGGTTATTTAACGTAGGAAAGGGTACTTCTACGGGATTTAGTGGAAAACTAACCCCCCCTTGCCTCAAATTGCGTTTTTGCGCTACAGGGGCGTTTTGAAAACTCTTCATTTTGGATTGGGATTTATTTAAGCATACTTTTATATCATTCATAGTTTAGTTTCCAAAATATAACACAAAGTTTTTTTTTTAACGGAATGATAATTTTTTAAACTGATTTTCGAAATCGAGGTAAATTTTTCTTTAAAATAATGTATTATTATCCACATTTTCTTTATCATATACTTTTTTAACGCAGCTTTTATTAAAAATTAAAATAAATCAAATTATAAAAAAATATTAAGAATATAAAAATATTAACAATATAAAGTGAAACACATCATCAAAATTAGGCTGATTTGAAAACTCAAATAAAAAAAGAGTCATTCCATAAGAAAAATATAACATTGTGTTATATCTTAGAAACTAAAAGTTACAAATAAAATTGAGTTTGACAATTGCATCAAGCTTGAAAATTCTATACACAAGCCATTTAAACCAAAAAGAATTTTTTTACCAAAAATCTTGTCTTGAAAATTGAGGATCGTAAAGGGTTACTTTTTCTCTATCTCCCCTAGAAGTACCCTTTCCCACTTCAAGTGTCCAATTTGAAACACCCTGTACCTTATTCGCACCACATTTGCAGATTCTTATCATTAAAATTAAAGGCTCATTTTGCGAAAATGTTAGAAAATATGGATCCAGAGATTCCGGAAAATATTCTAGAAGCAGCAAGTACCGCCAGCTTAGAACTTGTGCCACATATATCGAGAGACATACGGAGAATAATTTTATTATATTGAAAAATGGTGCAGTGAATTTTTATTTTAATAATTTTTTGGTTTCCTCGCGCTCATAGGAATAATGTTGTATCGTAACTTGTTATCCACACTTACGGCTTGCCTGAACTCCACTGGTGCGTCTTTCGGTTAAAAGCCGATGAGTACGGAAAAGTATTTCTTAAGCCACTTGTTAGGTAAATAACTATGTCCCTACTTTTCGCACGCAAATGAGTATCGTTTTTCGCACACTAGTAGGAGAATAAATTAAAATTGAACATTGAAAAAAGTCTCTTGGTAATACTTTCTTTGTATTTATCAAAATTTACATAATAAAATACCGAATGGAAACCAAATGTAGGTAGGCAGGTAGGTAGGTGTATTCTTCTTAAAAAAACAAAAATATATCACATGCCATAACTTCCTTGAAGCTATCTATATCTGGGTTAGTAGAAGCAGTGTTCTGCTATTTTTCAAGAGCCATTGACTGCGCACCTTACAGAACGCTGCTGTGTACATTAGAGAAATATGCTTTTGCAGATTCAGAACTGATGTGGTTTACTTTATATCTTGATAACAGAACCCAGATGGTACAAATGGATTATGTATATTCTAGTATAACGTCAATTAATAGAGGTGTTTCACTGGGGTCAGTCCTGGGACTAATTCTTTTTTTTATGTATATTGCATACTTAGCAAAATTGAATTGAAGTGAAAAGGGGAAGCTCACTTTTTTCTGTGAAGACGTTTCGGTAGTTCGACGTGAGCCGAAGAAACTCTTGCCATTATTAATTAAAAAAGATGTAGAAATATTATTTAATTTAGAAATATATGACCTTGAGTTGAACCTACATATTATAAAAACTGCTTTACATACAAGGTTCCTGGAACTAGAGGTTGACAGAGATTTAAAAGTTAAAAATTGCATAGAGAATTTGAAAGAAAAATTAGCATCCGACTGCTTTGCGGTTAACATATTGGCAAAATAGCTATTTTGCGCTTATTAACTGACTGCTGCGTTATGGTGTTATCTTCTGGGGAGTTGTTTTGTCTTACAAAAGCCAGAAACAAGGAATTTATTTAAGGTTAGGGTGGGGGAACACTGTAAGCCATTATTTCGGCAAGCTTATATCCTAACATTTCCATGTCTTTTTATTTTAGAAACAGTGTGTCTAGTACACACACAATATAGAAGTGATAATATAACGTTTTGAACTCAACAAATCAAAGAAATAGACAAAGAAATAGACAAACCTAGAATGAGAAAAATTAACAGATAGACTAACAACAAAATTTGACGGATATCAATCAAAGGAACAAGCAGGCTTTAGAAAAGGTTTCAGTACAGTTGACCACTTATTAACCATGAAAATCCTAATAGAACGAGCCAACGAATATATCATTCCATTATATATTGCGTTTATAGACTTCGAAAAAGCTTTCGATAGCATTGAGCACTGGGCAGTAGAAGCATCTTTAATTAATAGCCGAATAGATCACAGATATACTACTATGTCGGTTTAGAACGTTTTTCTACGTTGTCCGACGTCTATTCTCCACCTACTTCGATCCTGACAGTCATCTTCCGTCAGGTTTTTTTGACTCATTGATCTTTGGATTGATTGTTTCCATTCCAGTTTAGGACGCCCTCTTTTTCTGCGCCCTATTGGTTGCCATTCTGGGACCTGCTTTGGTAATCTTTGGTCGCTCATCCGTTATACATGGCCGTACCATATCAGTTGCCTTTTAGTGATGTCATCCGTTATGCTTCCCTCGATTCCCATTCTTTCTTTTATGATTTCATTTCTTATATGATCTGTTCTAAATATTCTCATTGATCTTCTTATTGCATCCATTTCGACACTTTCCATCTTTGCTTTGTATTTTTCTGTTACGCGACAAGTCTCTATTCCATACAACAGCGTGATTTTCACCATTGATTCATATCTGTGAAATTTTATATAGTAGATCACATATATACAGACTTAATAGCCAATATATATAGCGAGGCAACAACATCAATCAAAATCCACGAAGGAACCAAGCCAATCCGCATAAGAAAAGGTGTCAGCAGGGTGACACAATATGCCCTAAATTTTTTAACCAGCCCCTAGAAGATGTTTTTAAAAGCTTAGATTGGAAATAAATAGGCATCAAAGTAAACGGACAATTCTTGAACCACCTAAGATATGCTGATAATATCGCCTTAATAACAGACAAGAAACAAGAACTGATGAAAATGCTGGCAGAACTAGATACAGCAGCTAAACATATTAAGTATGAACTACACTAAAACTAAAATCATAACAAACACAGATGAAGATATTACGCTCACAATAAACCAAAAGAAAATAGAACAAGTAGAGGAATATATTATATACCTGGGACCAATTATTAAACTGAAAAAAGAAAACCAAACAGCTAAAATCAAGAGACGAGTAAGATTGGCCTGGGCAACATTCGGTAAATTAAGCTACATATTAAAAATTAAAAAATATATTCAGTACCTCAAAAGGAAAGTGTATAACAAACATTCTAATTTATTTACGAGCGAAATTAAACCTATACACCTAACGAAAATATTATTATACTGTGGGTTAATAAATAATAGTTATTTTCCTATGAGCATACAGATAACAGCTGTTTAAGCACTTATTTGTGTGTAGAAAGTACCACGTGTGTATAAATGTTTTTACCATATGCTGATTTGATTTTTAGCGTCTTAAACGTCAAAACATGGCGATGACACAATTATTGTAAACTTGACGTTTAAAAATCGTGTAAAGGGTTATTTAACGTAGGAAAGGGTACTTCTACGGGATTTAGTGGAAAACTAACCCCCCCTTGCCTCAAATTGCGTTTTTGCGCTACAGGGGCGTTTTGAAAACTCTTCATTTTGGATTGGGATTTATTTAAGCATACTTTTATATCATTCATAGTTTAGTTTCCAAAATATAACACAAAGTTTTTTTTTTAACGGAATGATAATTTTTTAAACTGATTTTCGAAATCGAGGTAAATTTTTCTTTAAAATAATGTATTATTATCCACATTTTCTTTATCATATACTTTTTTAACGCAGCTTTTATTAAAAATTAAAATAAATCAAATTATAAAAAAATATTAAGAATATAAAAATATTAACAATATAAAGTGAAACACATCATCAAAATTAGGCTGATTTGAAAACTCAAATAAAAAAAGAGTCATTCCATAAGAAAAATATAACATTGTGTTATATCTTAGAAACTAAAAGTTACAAATAAAATTGAGTTTGACAATTGCATCAAGCTTGAAAATTCTATACACAAGCCATTTAAACCAAAAAGAATTTTTTTACCAAAAATCTTGTCTTGAAAATTGAGGATCGTAAAGGGTTACTTTTTCTCTATCTCCCCTAGAAGTAGCCTTTCCCACTTCAAGTGTCCAATTTGAAACACCCTGTACCTTATTCGCACCACATTTGCAGATTCTTATCATTAAAATTAAAGGCTCATTTTGCGAAAATGTTAGAAAATATGGATCCAGAGATTCCGGAAAATATTCTAGAAGCAGCAAGTACCGCCAGCTTAGAACTTGTGCCACATATATCGAGAGACATACGGAGAATAATTTTATTATATTGAAAAATGGTGCAGTGAATTTTTATTTTAATAATTTTTTGGTTTCCTCGCGCTCGTAGGAATAATGTTGTATCGTAACTTGTTATCCACACTTACGGCTTGCCTGAACTCCACTGGTGCGTCTTTCGGTTAAAAGCCGATGAGTACGGAAAAGTATTTCTTAAGCCACTTGTTAGGTAAATAACTATGTCCCTACTTTTCGCACGCAAATGAGTATCGTTTTTCGCACACTAGTAGGAGAATAAATTAAAATTGAACATTGAAAAAAGTCTCTTGGTAATACTTTCTTTGTATTTATCAAAATTTACATAATAAAATACCGAATGGAAACCAAATGTAGGTAGGCAGGTAGGTAGGTGTATTCTTCTTAAAAAAACAAAAATATATCACATGCCATAACTTCCTTGAAGCTATCTATATCTGGGTTAGTAGAAGCAGTGTTCTGCTATTTTTCAAGAGCCATTGACTGCGCACCTTACAGAACGCTGCTGTGTACATTAGAGAAATATGCTTTTGCAGATTCAGAACTGATGTGGTTTACTTTATATCTTGATAACAGAACCCAGATGGTACAAATGGATTATGTATATTCTAGTATAACGTCAATTAATAGAGGTGTTTCACTGGGGTCAGTCCTGGGACTAATTCTTTTTTTTATGTATATTGCATACTTAGCAAAATTGAATTGAAGTGAAAAGGGGAAGCTCACTTTTTTCTGTGAAGACGTTTCGGTAGTTCGACGTGAGCCGAAGAAACTCTTGCCATTATTAATTAAAAAAGATGTAGAAATATTATTTAATTTAGAAATATATGACCTTGAGTTGAACCTACATATTATAAAAACTGCTTTACATACAAGGTTCCTGGAACTAGAGGTTGACAGAGATTTAAAAGTTAAAAATTGCATAGAGAATTTGAAAGAAAAATTAGCATCCGACTGCTTTGCGGTTAACATATTGGCAAAATAGCTATTTTGCGCTTATTAACTGACTGCTGCGTTATGGTGTTATCTTCTGGGGAGTTGTTTTGTCTTACAAAAGCCAGAAACAAGGAATTTATTTAAGGTTAGGGTGGGGGAACACTGTAAGCCATTATTTCGGCAAGCTTATATCCTAACATTTCCATGTCTTTTTATTTTAGAAACAGTGTGTCTAGTACACACACAATATAGAAGTGATAATATAACGTTTTGAACTCAACAAATCAAAGAAATAGACAAAGAAATAGACAAACCTAGAATGAGAAAAATTAACAGATAGACTAACAACAAAATTTGACGGATATCAATCAAAGGAACAAGCAGGCTTTAGAAAAGGTTTCAGTACAGTTGACCACTTATTAACCATGAAAATCCTAATAGAACGAGCCAACGAATATATCATTCCATTATATATTGCGTTTATAGACTTCGAAAAAGCTTTCGATAGCATTGAGCACTGGGCAGTAGAAGCATCTTTAATTAATAGCCGAATAGATCACAGATATACTACTATGTCGGTTTAGAACGTTTTTCTACGTTGTCCGACGTCTATTCTCCACCTACTTCGATCCTGACAGTCATCTTCCGTCAGGTTTTTTTGACTCATTGATCTTTGGATTGATTGTTTCCATTCCAGTTTAGGACGCCCTCTTTTTCTGCGCCCTATTGGTTGCCATTCTGGGACCTGCTTTGGTAATCTTTGGTCGCTCATCCGTTATACATGGCCGTACCATATCAGTTGCCTTTTAGTGATGTCATCCGTTATGCTTCCCTCGATTCCCATTCTTTCTTTTATGATTTCATTTCTTATATGATCTGTTCTAAATATTCTCATTGATCTTCTTATTGCATCCATTTCGACACTTTCCATCTTTGCTTTGTATTTTTCTGTTACGCGACAAGTCTCTATTCCATACAACAGCGTGATTTTCACCATTGATTCATATCTGTGAAATTTTATATAGTAGATCACATATATACAGACTTAATAGCCAATATATATAGCGAGGCAACAACATCAATCAAAATCCACGAAGGAACCAAGCCAATCCGCATAAGAAAAGGTGTCAGCAGGGTGACACAATATGCCCTAAATTTTTTAACCAGCCCCTAGAAGATGTTTTTAAAAGCTTAGATTGGAAATAAATAGGCATCAAAGTAAACGGACAATTCTTGAACCACCTAAGATATGCTGATAATATCGCCTTAATAACAGACAAGAAACAAGAACTGATGAAAATGCTGGCAGAACTAGATACAGCAGCTAAACATATTAAGTATGAACTACACTAAAACTAAAATCATAACAAACACAGATGAAGATATTACGCTCACAATAAACCAAAAGAAAATAGAACAAGTAGAGGAATATATTATATACCTGGGACCAATTATTAAACTGAAAAAAGAAAACCAAACAGCTAAAATCAAGAGACGAGTAAGATTGGCCTGGGCAACATTCGGTAAATTAAGCTACATATTAAAAATTAAAAAATATATTCAGTACCTCAAAAGGAAAGTGTATAACCAATGTATCCTTCCTGTACTTACCTTTGGATCCCAGACCTGAACACAAAATCAAACATGGATAAGGTAAAAAAAGCCCAAAGATCAATGGAAAGACAAATGTTACATGTAAAGCTAACAGATAAAAAAAGGAATGAATGGATAAGAAATAAAACAAAAGTAAGGGATGTCAGAGGAGAAGTAGCAAAATTAAAATGCAAATTTGCCGGTAATAATATCAGACAGAAAGACGATCGATGAAACAAATGTATTGTAAACTGGAGACCTTGGGAAAATAAAAGAAGTAGGGGAAGACCCCGCCGGACTTGATGGATAAACACGGCGACAGACAGAGAAGAGTGGAAGATATTGGGGGAGGCCTATGTCAAAAGATGGATTGAAGAAGACTAAATAGAAGAAGAATGTGATGTGTAATACTGTCTCAGATACCATGCTACTTTAAGGTTATACTGGGACTTCTATCTAGGATCCATTGCCCAGTCTATCAAAGCTTAAAACAACCACAAACATCCATCCAAATGTGCTATCACCAAACTAAGGATGACAACATATTTAAAAACAAAACAAAGCACTACATTTATGGACTGGGCACTTAATTAACACTTCATATATTTTTGTTTATTTAACAAACTGGGTAATTTTTTTCCAACAATGTATTGCTCGGCTGCCTATTACAACTAATTTTTTTAATGGGGTACTTAATTATCACTATGCTTTTTTGTCCTGTTTATCTTGCTTTGCTAGCTTTAGGGACATGTTTGTTTCATGTGTTAATTTACAAACAAAAATGTAAAATGCACAATTTTCTAATTATTTATTTGCAGAATACCTACTTACTTCAATCTCCAGTTCATGTTTTCTTCCCAAACAACTAGTGGCAACTGACAAAAATCCCAGAGTTAAAATAAAACTCCTCATTTTCAATGTCTATGACTAGCTTTGCACCACATCTAACACACTCTCATTTGTTTGCTAAAACACATAAGAAAAAAAGTTAAACATAGAAGTCATCCAACTGATCTCTATATAATTCTTCTTTCCCACTGTCCAAAGGTATGATAACTCAAATTAGACGTAAAGAATTAACGTCTGAAAGCATGAGATCACCTTTTCGTGTGTTAAAATTTCTGATCGCAATGGGCGATTGCCAATATAATTATCAAATACCAAATTGCAAATAATGCCAGGACATAAAACTATAAACAACAAGTGAAATTTAAGAAAGAAAAATGAGAAAAAAGTTTTTGTGTCTTCGGCCGGGACTCGAACTTGGAACCTCTTTACCGTACGCAAACATTCTAAGCATTGAACTACCGAAGACCACACATAAATTTTCGGAAAACTTTTATCTATGCAGGTGCGCGGTGTCTCAATACAAGAACGAGAAATTCTCAGGGTATTAACTCGACCAAGTCATCCAACTGATCACTATATAATTCTTCTTTCCCACTGTCCAAAGGTATGATAACTCAAATTAGACGTAAAGAATCAACGTCTGAAAGCATGAGATCACCTTTTCGTGTGTTAACATTTCTGATCGAAAAGTTTTCCGAAAATTTATGTGTGGTCTTCGGTAGTTGCTGCTTAGAATGTTTGCGTACAGAGCAAGAGGTTCCGGGCTTTTTAATCATTTTTGAGATTCGATAAAAAACCTAGCGAAATTTAGAAAAAAAATAAAAGATTTTTAGCAAGCAAAGCTTACTATACTTTGGAAGAATACTTTGCTGAGTTTTGATTTCATTGAATTTAAATTTTGACGTTGTTTTGTTTTAATCAAATTCAAATTCGTGGTAAGACGAACGAATGGTTCAGAGATATTTTACTCGTCCCTAGTCTATGGTGTGGCTGTGTGGAGTAGTGCTCGGGATGTCGAGAGAGTGCTGAAAGGCCAAAAGAGGCTTATGAGGTTACTTTTCAATATACCTTATAACGGTACCTGTCGCTCCGCATTTAGGGATAATAAAATTATGACAGTAACAAGTATTTACATATTTAAACTATTAATTTTCACTTTCCAACAGCAAAATATCTTTACTTTAAATAGCTCTTATAACTATGCAACCAGAAGTTGTAACCACTTAAGCACTCATAAACACAACCATGAATATATTAAAAAAACCACGTATTATGTTGAATGCAAATTCTTTAACTTGTTGCTAAATTGGATAAAAAAATCACAAGAAATCAAAAATCTATTATTGAATGATACATTCTATAGTTTAACTGAATTTAAATATTACATGCTGGGCAGTGAGTAAATTTTTTCCTTTTTTAGTGTTTGTGTACATAATGTGTTTTATATGTACAATTTATACATTTATTAATCCAATATTATTATTTATCCTTTTATTAATGTGCATGTTTTTTTTATTTTTAACTTTTCCCCTTTATTGTAAGATTTTTTGTAATTGACGTGTTTTATCGACATTATTGTAGCTGAAAAGATAAATAAAGTTGTCGTCTATGGTCTTTCAAACCGCAAAATTATTGTAAACGTTATCGATAAGTTATATAAAGAATCAACTATGAAGTTCGGTGTGCCTCAAGGTAGTGTACTGATATCATCACTTACATTTCCAACCACTGCAAAAATATGAAAATCATTTCTTATGCTGATGACTGTACTATAACTATTTCCGCAGAAACACTGGAAACCTTCTAAAAACAGTGAATCTAATCTTAAATTTATTCAATGAATGGTGTCAAAAAATAGATTGCTAGTAAATCACAGTAAAACCAATTACTTAACCTTTTACAAAAGAAAGCAACTTCCAAACTCATGCTATTTCTAAATGGTGGAGAAATTAGAAACCTGCATTTTTCTGGGACTTAGAATTAAACAGTTTATATTGTACCTATACTATAAACAATCTTTGTTAGTTTAATAATATTATGAACATCAATAATGTATTATGATCTTGTTTTTGGGTCTATTCCAATAGATAACAACCATCCATGTTTGGTCCCTAAAAACATCGTAAACCAACTGCAAATTAGTGCCAACAACTAAATTTAATTTTAAAAAAACCACTAATGTATGAGCTTCTTAGGCAACAAGTCTGGGATGATTTATCAAGCCTCACCAACGCAAACCTGAAACTTTCTATAAAATTATTTCCAATTTATTTGAGAAGAGTGATCGATGATCGACTCATAAAAGTAAAAACTACCCAACTTGGTTTAGGTATAAAATAATTAAATTATTTAAACAAAAACATACTTGCTTAATCTCACCCATACAAATGAAAAAGAAAATAAAAAGAAAAAGCTTTTAGGAAAGTAAATCCCAATAAATCTATTGGGCATGATGGTATCAATGCTTTCATATTAAAAGGGTGTAGAGAGTTTTTGCATGTTCCTTTGCAGATTTAATATTATGATTCAAACGTCAATTTTTCCAGAAAAATGGAAGAAAAGTTATACCCATTCATAAAATTGGCCCTAGACAAGTACTTGAGAACTATCTGCCAATGAAAATAGTATGCATATTTTGAAAAATATTCAAAATCATAATATTTTATACTTTTTGTAGAAGTGTCAAATGAAAGATATCCCAGTCAGCACGGCTTCTTGCTTAAAAGATCTACCTTTACAAATCTAAAAACTTTCTTGCAATACGTACATGAGGCTTTTAACAGAAAGAGTCAAGTTAATGTTGTTTACACGGATTTGGAACAGGCTTTGGTAAAGTAAGTCACAGCACCATTTTGGATGGTGTGGAATGAATTTTTCTCCATACTTAACTAATTTAATTCAATCTTACTTGGGAACTAGCACAAGTAAAAGAAATCAGTTTGTAGAATTAAAATGTAGTAGGTCCACAATTTATGTAAGTTATTCGTGACTCAAGGGTCAAATTTTTTTATTATTGCTTTCAACAAAATTATTTTTAAGGTGAAAAATGTGGAATAAGTTGGCATTTGCAGATGATTTTATATTTTTTGTTGAAGTTTTCTCATTAGACGATTGTGAAACACATCAAAGAGAATTTTAGGACACCGTCCCACATTGCCAGGTAAATAGTTTTAACTTAAATTTGTGTAAATGCTTTTGTTTTTCCTTTAGTCGTAAAAACCTAATTAAATTTGATTACACAATAAATAATTAAAACTAAGTTAAACGAGTATCTGAACAAAAAGACGTGGGTGCAACGTTCGATGCTAATCTTTTATTTTCATCACATATTATTTCGAAAACTAAGAGTGCTCCAAAAGTTACTGGATTTATTTGAAAAAGTACAAAAAGTTTTAACATTGAAGTAAGCATTTACTTATTTGACAGTCTAGTATTGCCAATACTGGTATATGGAAGTGTTATCTGGTCCTTCCAATATGACATTTGGATCAGTATGATTGAGGGAGTGCAAAGAAAATTTTTAAAAGCCATGCAATATAGAAAGTTTGGGTTTTATCCACAAAGAGGCTGTGATAATAACAATCCTATCAGAAATATTCAATATATTGTCACTAAACCAAAGGACAACATGTTTTTAAACAACAATGTATAGAATCCTTAAAGAGGATGTTGACTGTTCTAATATAATTGAACAACTATCTTTTGCCATAAATCGAATCAATTCAAGGTCGAAAAATATGTTTTTAGCTTATCCACAACCTAATCTATAAAAATCAAACAAGTATGCTTTAGATGTTGATATTAACAATGTTAGTTATAAGAATTTTTTTTTTATTCTATTTAAAATTGCACTATAGTTAGTTAATGTCATTAGAGTCAAGAATAAGTGTTATTATAACTAATTATGTAATTTGATTTGTTTGGTATTTATCATGTGTAGTGTAAGTGAAGTATTTTATAAAATAGATGTCTTTTTAATGTAAAAAAGTATCTAAAATTGGCTTTTTGCTGTAGATACTGTTAAATAAATAAATAAAGAAATAAATAAATACATAACAAGCAGTCAAAGATACTGATGGATTTAAGACAGAACTAAGGAAATATTTAGTGTCAAAAAGCCACTATTCTTTAAAATATTTTTTTTTCAAGAGGTTGTTAGCTCCAGCTATGTTGAGGTAGAATACTGTACCTATGATTTTTAATTAATTATATTAGTTCTTTGTTTGAAACTCGTAGACAATGATTGAGTAGAAATAAAATTTAGGACTTCCATTGTCTCTATTTATTTTCCGTTTTCAAGTGTAAACTAAACAATGTAATCTCTAGGCTACTACTTATACTACTTGGCGTGCAGTCAGGTGTGACGGACCGCCCCCTTTTTAATCATAAGACGCCTGTTTTCCTTTAGGAGTGGTTTCCATGTTTGGTATGTCCATGCTTGGTTGACTGAAAACTTCTTTATTCTGCATTATAAACGCAGCTTCAACAAACTTTCGTTTTCGCCAGTGCGACTTATGCAAAACTTTAGCTTCTGACCACTGAATCCTGTGATTATTTGACAATGCATGATCTATACCGGATTTTTCAATATCCCCTAATTGGGTACTTTTTAGATGTTCATTTACTCACCGGGATTTGGTAAATACATTTCTTATTATTTGAGGGATTTTCTGGTTTTGTTTTAGTTACAAAACTTCTTATCGTATTTCCCGATGAAAATACTGTTTTGATACTATAGTGCTTGGCTCTTCGTCTTATGTTTTCTGAAATCCCTTGAACATATGGAATGTTAATAACACCCAACGAATTATTACTTTGAGAATTTGTTACATTTGGTTTGTTTTTAATTTTAGAGATCACTGAGTTTATTAATTTATATTATTAATATTGTTACAAATTTAAGTTATTTAAATTTTATAGTTAGAATTTATTTAGGTTTAGTGTAGTATTGGGTTGACGTATTTCATGGTTGTATTCTTAATCTAGGTTTTAGTTGCGTTATCTGTGACGAACTGGTATGTGAACGGTCCGGCTCCAGAAAAGGGCGGAATGATTCGGAATCGAACAAAGATGGAAAATTCTCGAATTGTAGGCAGCCCCTCATATATAAGGCCGGACGTCGTGCATCGGTCAGTCAGTCACAGATAACGTACTGTAGTGGTCGTGAGATATTAACACGAAGTTAATAGACCGATTATAGTAGTAAATTATTAGCAAGTTATTAGTAAGTTTAAGTGCGTGTTTTTGTACATAATTTGTCGAAATAAATTGACGTATCGTTTTCAACAATTGCGAGTTTTAAATTGTCGTTGTGAACCCGTAACAATTGGTGTCAGAAGTGAGATTAAAAGAAATAAATAGTGCAAAGACTATCCTTACACAGTACCACCGGCTAGGACAATTAAAAAGAAGAACAGTAAGTGATTTTGCCAGAATATTCGGAACTGAATAGTGCAAAGACTACCCTTACATATTACCACCGGATAGGACAATTGGACAGAAAAACAGTAAGTGATTTTTCTAGAATATTCGAAGAAGTTCGATATTGTTTTATTCAAAAACTAAAAGAGATATTTAAGAACCGACTTCGACATTAACTTTACAGTCCAAAAATTGATAATTAGAGAGATTTTCTAGAATATTCTATAACATTATACGACGTTCTATTCAAAAACTAGAAGAGATATACAAATACCGACTTCGACATTAGATTAGTAATTTTAAAAGTAAGAATCAGAAATAATTTCTAGAACATTCCATCACTTTCTACGACGCTCTATTCGAAAACCAGAAGAAATATCCAAAAAGAGACTTCGACATTAGCTTAGTAATTTCAAAAGTAAGAACTAAAAAGAATTTCTAGAAGATTCCATAACATTCTACGACGTTCAATTCAAAAACTAGAAGAGATATACAAATATCGATTTCGACATTAGTTCAGTTATTTCAAAAGTAAGAATTAGAAAGAATTTCTAGGAGATTCCATAACATTCTACGATGTTCTATTCAAAAACTAGAAGAGATATACAAATACCGACTTCGACAGTAGCTTAGTTATTTTAAAAGTAAGAATTAGAAATTATTTCTAGAATATTCCATAACATTCTACGACGGTCTATTCGAGAACCAAAAGAGATAATCAAAAAAAAGTGACTTCTACATTTGCCTAGTAGCAGAAAGAGTAGCATTTACCAGTATATCCCGGAACATTCCATTAGGTTCTATTTAAGAATTGGAAGAGATATTGAAAAACCGACTTCGACATTCGCTTTATAGCCCTAAAATAGACGTTTTAAGTGATTTATCAGGAAGTTGATGCTTACTAGACAAGGATTGGCAAAGATGGAAGATCTAACTAAAATGATACAGGCTCTAGCAGCTCAAATGGCTCAAAATCAGAACGATATAAGACAGACATTAAGCAAAATCAGGGCGATATGAAAGAGACCATGGGACAAAACCAGAATGACATGAGACAGACATTAGATAGCATGCAAGAAAACTTCGATCGGATAAAGAGCAACTCCGAACAGCTGAGAGAAGAGTTCAAGACTGCAACCGAAGATCTTAAGGAAGAAATAACCCAAAGAATGCATAGTGTAGAACAAAAGGTACAAAATAATTTGCAGAATGTAGAAGAAACGGTACAAAATGTTAAAGAGAAGGTACAAAATGTTAAAGAGAAGGTACAAAATGTTGAAGAAAAGGTACAACATGTTGAAGAAAAAGTGGAGAACGAACTACAGAATGTAAGGGAAGAAGTTTTTCAAACCATGGAAGAAAAATTCCAGGACGTGTCGAAACAGCTTATACAGCTTCAGAAAGAACACAACAAAATAAAAGCTCAGGGATGTGTCGTGAATCCCAACCAGAACATTAAGCCTCCAAATTTTGACGGTACGTCCTCCTGGTCCACCTACAAACAACAATTTGAAGCTGCCGCCGCTGCAAATGGTTGGGACGAGGACGAAAAAGCTAGAGCGTTGTTAGTAGCTCTACGGGAACCTGCACTCGGACTTTTACGGTCCATTCCAGTCGAACAAAAACAGAATTATTTTTTATTTTATTTTATTTTATTTACACCACTTAACAGGAGTTAACCCAATTACAAAGTGGGGAAGAATACAGTGATTAACAATAACAGAAACTAAGGATAAAATGAAGTACAAAATAAAAGAAATTTACTACATCTACACTGAGTGAGCAGAAATAAAAATTATAAAAATCGTATATTTTTTAAAGTAGAGATACTGCAATTAAATATGTCACATCTGTCGCAAGTCTGATTGCACGTGTTACAAGCCCGAATTATTGGAGAATTTTTGCAAATATTGGTGCGCTGGTAAGGAAGATAAAACGGAACAGTAGTGCGTGCTGATGTTCTGGGTACTAAAAAATTAATCTTACGCAATAATTCCTGGGAGTCGATTTTATTATGTATTAATTTGAAAATGAATTGCAACTCTGCCAACTTGCGCCGGTCCTCCAACGAAGATATACTGAACCTTTCACAAAGGACCTGGTTCAGAATACCAATTTCGGGATACACACCATCAAGCTTAAAAACAAGGTACTTCAGAAACTTACGTTGAATTTTTTCAATAGTATTAATGTGAGTATCATAATACGGAGACCATACTATGCATAAGTATTCCAATTTAGATCTGACATAAGCAAAATAGAGTAATTTTATACTAGAAATATTTTCTAGGTACTGAGAATTCCGTATTATGAACCCAAGCATTCGGTAGCTTTTCTTTACAACATCCTGGATGTGGGGAACAAATGATAGAGCACTATCGAATGTTACTCCGAGATCTTTAAATTCCAGCCTCCTGGGTATTACGGTTGTATCAATGGAGTAATTGAATTGAATTACCTGTTTTCTAAGGGTGAAAGACACTACATTGCATTTAGATGGATTGAGAGGGAGAGAGTTATCAAGACACCAAGTATATACCTTAATTAGAGCAGCTTGAAGTTTTTCACAATCAGCTATGTTATTTATTCTACAGATAAGTTTTAAGTCATCAGCGTACAATAGGCAAATAACTTCTATGTCCTGAACTATGCTATTTATAAAAGCTATAAAGAAGAGAGGACCTAGTATAGAGCCTTGAGGAACTCCGGAAGTAGCCTTGATCGTAGAGGAGGTTTGTCCATAGCATTCTACATACTTTCAGTTAAGTATGAATAAAGAAACTTAGATAAATCATCAGAGATGCCAAAGGTTACAAGTGTACGGAGAAGAATACTATGGTCTAGTCTGTCAAAGGCCTTAGAAAAATCGGTGTAAATAACATCAATCTGAGCACCCGCATACAAGGATTCAGCTATTAGGCGTGTAACAGTAATTAAATTGGTTGTGGTAGATTTGCGTTTCATGAAGCCGTGTTGACAGGAATCTATTTGACTGCTCAGGGGAAAGTAAAGCGATGTATGGAGAACGCGTTCAAAACATTTGGAAAATTGTTTATTATGGTAATTGGCCGATAATTTACAATTCGATCTTTTTCTTGTTTTTTATGGACAGGTATAATTTTAGAATTTTTCCAAGTATCAGGAAATGTGCAGAATTTTAAAGATAAGTTAAAAAGAACAGTTATGGGGTAAGCAAAGACGTATGCACAATCTTTCAGTAAAAATGCAGGAATTTTGTCGGGACCGACAATGGCCTTGGGTTTCATGGTCTTTAGTGCTTGCAATACCTCAGATTCATTGAAGCTTTTAAGTGAAATGAAATTTGAGTTAAGGTTAGAAGAAATATTATTTTGTACTGAGGTACGCTGCTGAGATGGTGTATATGAACTCTGAAAGTAATCAGCAAATGCATCAGCTATGCGCTGGGGATCCGTCGTACTCTCTTCATTGTGATCTGTCATGCACTGCGGCAGACCATTATTCGACTGCAATGATTGTATTAGGCGCCAGAAATGTCCAGGTTGAGTTGTCAGGTTCGCTTCAAGTCTAGCGCAATACTCGCGGTATGATGTTTCTGTATCGCGTTTTATTTTATTACGAAGTTCTCGAAATTTAAGTAAATCATTATCGCTGCGACTTTTTTTGTGTTTTTGAAAGAATTTATGTTTTTGTTTAATCGACCGTATGATGAGGGAAGTATACCAGGGAGGATATTTTCTACGCCGCTTAGATGTTTTTGGCACGTGGGTGTCTAGACAGGAGTATAATTTGTAATAAAATAATTTGACAGCCTCATTGACGTTATCAACCGTTTCCAAAACACGCCAGTCAATCTCAGCTAAGCTCGCATATAGATTTCTCAGGTCAGATCTCTTGAAATTATAAAAGATGTCATTAATTTTGAGTTTGCTCAACTTTTTGTCACCGGCCATTTTATAGTCAATTAATAAAGAAGGATGGCACCTGTCCTCGTTTAGCAGGATGTCATGACATCTCTGCACGGAAGTGAGGTTTGAGGAAGATGTTAATACTAGATCAAGCAGTCGATTATCAGAATTTTTGACAGTGTTAATCTGATGCCAATCAAGAAAATTAATAAAATTCATCAAGTGAGTTAACCTACTGTTGGGAGGAGGATCCCTCTCCATGTAAGTTACGTATTCAGGGTAATTAAAATCTCCGAGAAAGACTACTTTAGCACTATATAGGAAATTCAGGGATGACAGATATTCAAAAAGTTGTTCATATATGTATGAGATTTTGCCTGGCGGAATATATACAAGGAAAATATAAAGAGATAGTTTGTTCGAGAAAGATACTTTGATTCCAGCTATGTCTATTGTGTCACGGATTGATACAGGCAATTCAATTTCCAGGTTGGTTGTCTGTAGATTTTCCCTTACAGCCAACAAAACACCACCCCCCAAGTTTTGTTCTACTTCATCGTAGTTTCTGTCAGATCTAAAGATGCAATACCCCGAATGAAAAAGTTCTGTATCGTGAATACCCGGGTACAACCAAGTCTCAGTCAACGCTATGATATCAAATTCACAGGCGAGTGTGGAATTAAAAATAGTTTTTGTTTTTGTCCTTAGCCCGCGTACGTTTTGATAATAAATTGAAAGGATATCACAGCGCCTACCAGACTCAGTCGACTGTAGTGAAATATTGTGGGGATCAACAGTAAACTCAGCTAAGGAGGGGGCTAGCGTGGATGGCTGCTACATGGTGGACCCAAAAATTTCCGACTTGTATTTTTGGTTTGCCTGTTTATAAGCGTAACAAGCATTATAATTCCAGCAAGCATGATTTATTTCGATGTTTAGGTCGAATTTGGTTTTAAGATGCTTACAATTGACGCAGCATTTATTGGCAGAGTTGTCACACGCGTTTACCAAGTGTGGCCCAGCGCAGAGGGGGCAGGTGGGGTCTTTTTGACAATATTTTTTTGAGTGGCGAAAGTTGTTGCAGTTGAAACAGCGTGATAAAGAAGTTGAATCATAAACGGTACAATAATCAAGACCAACTACAAGGCGTTTTTTATCAGTTAATTTTTTGTGTGTGACCATATCTACTTGCAGTACCATCTGGAAAATGCTCGCGTTATTTTTGGTTGGCCAGACTTTTAGAATATTTATATCTGCTGAGTTATTAAAGAAAAAAATTTGAGTTTTTAGGTGTCGTAATAGTACGTCTTTGTCGTACTCGGCTGAGAGACCAACAATCTTGACCATCGGCGATACGGATTTTGATTCCCGAACCTCGTAATCGTCTGCTAAGTTTTGGCTAAAAAGATCTTTCATGCGTTGGGCATCATTGTGGTTGGTGGACAGTACGATGCCTCCGTTGGAAATATGCTTTACACGATTGATTTCGATTTTTTCTTGGTCTGGCTTGATTTTATGGAGAATATCGCTCTTTGTTTGCGTATTGTTCTGATTTGTAACTTTCGGTTTGATGATAATATTAGAACGAAATTGATTCTTAAGAACGTCAGAATACCTGGGTTCGCTGAATGTTCGAGGACTGACATCCTGGAACTTTTGATCGATTTTTGTAAATAATTCCTCTACAATTGATTGTTTCACCGAGTTGAGTTGTGCTTCAATACGTCCTTCCAAGTTAGCTGTAAAAGTTTCGGCAGGTAGGTTACGGCACGTGGGACATTTCCAAGTTAGCCCTGGTACACTCTGTATTACTGCTACTGAATCGTTTGGTATACGTAAACAATCTGCGTGATACTTTCTCTTGCAAACCCCTTCGCAAGAGAGAGATGGCTTGCGTGTTGACGTGTCGCAAACACCACAGCTGCGAGATGACATCGCGGAATTTTAGGGCGGGAATTTCATCAAAGGGCCAATTTACAGTATTGTGGAACAGCTACAGTAATTTTTTCAACTCACCAATGTGCTAGACCATCTGAGGGTATGGTTCTCAGAGAATCACAATTATCAAGCCAATAAATCACTAAAAATGCGATACTTTAAGATGAGTGAAGTGAAACACGTGCACTTGGGTCGACGTGCAGAAAATACCGCTTTAGTGGCAGCGCTAGAAAGAAGGTATGGAGACGAACACTTGCGAAATTTACATTGGTCAGAATAAATGTTCGTCAACAAAGAGCAGGGGAGTCATTACAAGAGTATGAAGCGGATATCAGGACGCTGATGTACTTGGCTTACCCAGAAATGCCAGAAAATTACAGAGATCCCTTCACGGTAGATCGCTTTATTAACGGCTTGCGAGACACGGACTTAGCAAAATTACTTCGTCGAGAACGCTTCCATAACAGCAGTGAAGTGTTGATTCGAGCCCTTGAAATCGAATCATCAAATAATATGTCCAGGCCAAAAGTAAGAGCTGTTTCAATTCAGGAGGGAGAAGAAATGAGCAATGGACATGAGGTCAACTTAAAAACGCTAAACCAAATGTTTCAATCACTGATAGAGAAGATTGACTCTTTGAAAGAAAGCAGACGATCCCCTCGAAATGTAAAGTGTTTCAGATGCGGACGTACAGGGCATATTCAACGCGATTGTCGTGTCCAAATGAGGTCTCGCTCACCATCTAGTGGGACAGAGTACCGAAGAAGAGATCAGGAAAAACTAAAACTAGTCAACGCAGAGGGGCGGGTGTTGGCTAATGGGAATTTAGCCCCCAAAATTTACTCTATCAAGAGCTTAAAACATACTGCTGACAGTCTTAACATCGACGGACTTATTAATGGAAGAAAAGTTAATATAACAGTAGACACTGGTGCTGCCATATCATTGCTTAAGTTCAAAATTGCAACGAGATATAAAATTCGACCAACAGAAAAGAAAATAACACCTAAGACTGTGACTGGAGAATCCGCCGACGTGTTGGGGCAGACAGACATAGACCTACAGCTGGGGAGGTTGAAGATTCGCCACTCGGTATTAGTTGCAGACATAGAAGACGAATTTATTTTGGGAATGGACCTGATAAGTAAACATGGATTTGCGTTTGATAATAAACTTAATACCCTAAGATTTGGGAACGAAGAGTTCATTTTGTCAAATAGTCACATCAATAAAGAACCAATTAAGGTGGTGGCAGTATGCACAACAAGACTAGTCGGTAACAGTGAGACCATAATTTTTGGGAGGCTGGAAAGTAAAACATCAAGCTGCGTCGGACTCATAAGCCAACAAAACACACCCAACACCTACCTCGTTGCAAAATCACTAGTTAAAACCGATAAAGACATCCCGATTAGAGTCGCCAATATTTTCCCAAATAGTGTCAAAATTAATAAGGGGGAGGTGGTAGCATTATTTGAACCAGTACAGAAAGTAACAAGATGTGAAGAGCCAACTTCCGAGGATACAAGCAAGTTACCAATGGAGGTACTTCAGCAATTTGAGTCAACTTGGCAACATCTCACTCCAGAAGAATTTAGTAAAGCGAGAGAGTTTATAGAAGAACAAAGTAATATCTTCGAAACTAGGAGTAGTTCGGGACGCACAAACCTTATTCAACATGCTATCAACACTGGCGATGCCCAACCAATAAGACAACCCCCAAGAAGACTACCAATGGCCAAGCAAGAAGTTCACAATCTCATTAATAAAATGCTCAGCGACGGTGTTATTGAAGAGTCATCAAGTCCTTGGTCATCTCCTGTGGTGTTGGTCACTAAAAAGGATGGAAGTACTAGATTTTGTGTCGACTACAGGAAACTTAACGATGTGACCAAGAAAGATAGTTACACACTGCCAAGAATAGACGACACATTAACAACGTTGGCAGGATCATATTGGTTTTCTACTCTTGACCTGAAAAGTGGGTATTGGCAAGTAGGAATCTTTGAAAGAGATAAAGAGAAGACTGCATTCTCTGCTGGAAGTGGACTTTATCAGTTTAATGTGATGCCATTTGGCCTGTGCAATGCCCCAGCTACATTTGAAAGACTAATGGAAGTCGTTCTACGAGGCCTTACTTGGAAAACCTGCCTAGTCTATTTGGATGATGTCATAGTAATGGGGAAATCATTTCAAGATCATCTAGATAATTTACGAGAAGTATTCTCAAGAATCAGGAACGCAAATCTTAAATTGAACTCAAAGAAATGTTTTCTGTTCCAAGAAAAAGTTCAGTTCCTGGGTCACGTCGTTTCCCGAGAAGGCATCCATACTGACGAAAAGAAGTTACAAGCAATAAAAGAATGGCCTCAACCTCGTGACAAACATGAATTGAGAAGCTTTTTGGGTCTGTGTACATACTACAGACGATTTGTAGAAGGATTCGCCAAAATAGCTTCTCCATTACATAGACTTACAGAAGATAAAGCTTCTTACAAATGGAATACCGAATGTGACCAAGCATTTAGAAGACTAAAACCAGCATTATGTTCTAGTCCGATTCTTGCATATCCCATTCCAAAAGGAAAATTCATATTAGATACTGATGCGAGCAACGATGGCATAGGAGCAGTACTCTCCCAAGTACAAGATGGAGAAGAACGGGTCATCGAATTTTTCAGCAAGAAGCTATCCAAACCAGAGAGAAATTATTGTGTTACTAGAAAGGAGCTCCTAGCCATAGTTAAATCCGTAGATCACTTTCACAAATATCTCTACGGACAAGAGTTTCTGATTAGAACGGATCATGCTGCGTTACAGTGGCTCATGAAAATGAAACAACCTGAGGGGCAAGTCGCGAGATGGATAGAAAAGATACAACAATACCATTATCAAATTAAGCACCGAGCGGGAAGGGTGCATAATAATGCGGATGCATTGTCCAGAAGACCTTGCCCTGAGGATTGTAAACATTGCAGGAAAATTGACCAGAATGAAGGAATTACCTACGTGCGCCAGATAAAGTTAGAACCAGATGAAGAATGGATGTCGGCTTCGATTAGAACCACACAACTTAACGACGATTGAAAGAAGAGGTGATATTCAAATCACTGTGGGCACAATGGGATTCACTGATAGTAGAGGAAAACATCCTTAAACGTGCCTGGGAAAGTGCCGATGGTCTTACTGTGGTTAATCAAGTAGTGGTTCCTATGAACATGTTAGACAATATAATGGCCGAATGCCATGGTGGAAAATCAGGCGCGCACCTAGGCATAAATAAAACCATGGACAAAATTCGAAACCGATTTTATTGGGTCAATTACTTTCAAGGTGTGAAAAACTGGTGCCGCCGATGTTCGACTTGTGCAGCCAGCCAAGGTCCCAAAACAAGGTCCAGAGGTCAAATGAAACAATATAACGTAGGTCTGCCATTCGAACGCATCGCTATTGATGTGGCCGGACCATTTCCAGAAACTAAAAAGGGCAACAAATACATCCTTGTTGTCATGGATTACTTTAGCAAATGGCCAGAAGTTTTTGCTTTGCCTAACCAAGAGGTCGCTACAGTTGCAGAAGTTCTGGTAAATGATGTTTTCAGCCGATTTGGCATTCCTTTGGAACTACATTCAGATCAAGGACGAAACTTTGAATCAAAGCTCTTCCAGAATCTCTGTGACCTTTTAGGAATACATAAAACACGGACTACGGCTTTACATCCGCAGTCAGATGGCATGGTTGAAAGATTTAATAAAACAATAGAAGAACATCTGTGCAAAGTTGTTGATGAGCACCAAACAGATTGGGACCAATATATTCCATTGTTTTTGATGGCCTATAGAACCGCCATTCACAATACGACAGGAGCTACTCCATCTAGTATCCTGTTTGGTAGAGAACTGCGTTTACCATGTGATATCATGTTTGGTTCAACTGAAGAAGCACACTTAGAGGTTAATGACTATGTCGAACGTTTAAGGCAAAAGCTGCACGATATCCATGAAGTGGTTAGAGAGCGAATAGAAATAGCCAGTGACCGCATGAAAGCGAGGTATGTCCTGAAAGCAAACTCTTCAGGGTTCAAAGAGAATGATCAAGTCTGGCTATACAATCCTCAACGCAAGAAAGGAAGATCACCTAAGTTGACACCACCATGGGAACGGCCTTATAAAGTTGTTAAGAGAATTAATGATGTAGTCTACCGAATCCAGAAAAGCCCGAAGTCCAAGATGAAAGTTGTTCATCTAGACAGACTAAAACCTTACCTGGGAAATGTTGATCGAGACGATCAAACCTGAAGAGGAGGATAGTGTTACAAATTTAAGTTATTTAAATTTTATAGTTAGAATTTATTTAGGTTTAGTGTAGTATTAGGTTGACGTATTTCATGGTTGTATTCTTAATCTAGGTTTTAGTTGCGTTATCTGTGACGAACTGGTATGTGAACGGTCCGGCTCCAGAAAAGGGCGGAATTATTCGGAATCGAACAAAGATGGAAAATTCTCGAATTGTAGGCAGCCCCTCATATATAAGGCCGGACGTCGTGCATCGGTCAGTCAGTCACAGATAACGTACTGTAGTGGTCGTGAGATATTAACACGAAGTTAATAGACCGATTATACTAGTGAATTATTAGCAAGTTATTAGTAAGTTTAAGTGCGTGTTTTTGTACATAATTTGTCGAAATAAATTGACGTATCGTTTTCAACAATTGCGAGTTTTAAATTATCGTTGTGAACCCGTAACAATATTTTATTTCTAATTCTATTAGGTTTAACAATAAATTTGTATAACCAGAAATATGTTTATTTTATACTCGTAAAGGTTTAGTGCAATTTTCATGCTTTGTAGCACATTCTCATTCAAACTTTTTTTTATGTGACAATGTCTATATTTACTATGCAAATCAAATGGCAATAAAGAAAACTTAAAACTTAAGGCCCACAATGCCACAAAATGTTGGCATTTTTACAAATAAAAATAAAACTTTATTAACTATCGATCCATGATTACAGCGTTGAATTTCTATATCGCGTCGGCCAAACACATACCAGTGAACAAAAAAAAACAATAGTAGTGTCTGTGTTTTTGATTTTGCAAAATCAATTAACTTTGCAACAACAAAATGGTGCTGCTAGCTCTAGCGCTTTTGCTGCGTCGCACAGTGCGGACAAAAATAGGGTTTTTGGACAATAAGCAATCTGTTGTTTTTCAAAAAAGTTAATTTTTTATAAGGTATGTGATAAAGCGTAATCCAAAGGTTAAAATAAGTATAGTTTTTTATTATACAGTGCTCGACATCGAACGTTTAGGCTTTATGAAAAGCGTATAGAAAAGGATGAACTTATGGAAAACAAGAAGTCAGTGAGGGACCAAAGACGCGCATATTTAAGAGCATTTGCCGCTGTGACTCAAAATTCATTAATAGTTTATTATTACTAAACAGGAGCAAGCACAGTAAGATTTCCACTTTTAAAAGACGAAGAAATAGTCAATATTATTTATTTTTAGCTTTAATCAGAAAAAATTTTTATAATTTTTTCCTAAGACATTAACTTTGCTCATTTATTAAAGTCGCGCTTCGCGCTGTTCGATCTGCTAGCAGCGGCTAACTAGGTAAGTCAAGTTGCTAAAATAGTTCAGGCCCTACGGGGTCCGATACTGCGAACCGGTCCCCTCTTAAACGTGCTTTTTGATAGTTTTTTGCTAATAACTCGAAAACAATCAACTTTTTCAAAAATCTTCTGAAGATCATTTTTCAAGCGGATACAATTTCCTTTCCAGTCATGTACCTTAGTACCCTCTGACGGCATATTTATTTTTCTCTTTTTTTGTGGTATTTTTCATCCTTAACACATATATTTTTGTTTAAAAGCCCATTGTATACAGTTAAATACTTATTAAGGTAGGCATGTTTTTTTAAATAGCCCCCTTGAAATAAAAATAAATGTGTTTGTAGAAATCCTTAAATCAAACGAAAATGTTGATCATTAATTTTTTTAACTGAGTAAATAAAAATAAGAGTGAGTAAAAAATTATTTTTGGTTAGTAATAACTTAAAACTGACTTTTTCTAGTTAACCACCCCCCTCAAAAGTGCTCTCTTACAGTATTTTCCTAATTATTTGCAAACTTTTAACTTGGAAAAAAACATTAAGTAATAACTATAAAGGCTCATGAAAAGTTCTCTTTAACGATGTGTAAGATGCTCCCCTTACATCAGTGGCGCACCTTTTATAGGCATTTAAATAAATTAGAGGTGTGGAAAAAACTTGTTTTTTTAATTTTCTTAAATTTTACTGTCCCACATATTATTTAAAACTTATTTTTAAAGCTGAAGAAGTTGCCTTTCCAACGATGTATATCACTCTCCCCTCAAGGCAGCGCTAGACCTAGCATAGTCGCACCAAAAATGGTCAAATTTGGTATACACTTGAATCTTCATTTAAGACAATCTTTTTGGAACAGTATTAATACACACACTACGTTCAATGAGAGAAGCAACACAATTGGTATGGATATACAGTATACTCCCCCCAATAATATAACGAAGGGAATCCACGCGCCTACTCTAGGCGGGGGGTTGATCCCCCCCGTTGATCAAAGAAGTGACAGTACGATACGAAGTGATAAGAAAAATTTTTAAATTTTTAGAAAAATCTTAAGTTTTTAACAGTATTAATTTGAAAAAGAATACCTCTGAAGGACATGGGGAGTTATCCCTCCGGCTGATGCATTGGGTGAGATTGGTGAAGAGCAGGGACTCTTAAATTTGCCAAAACCTAAACGGTGTAGTTTCTGTTTTTTATAACAATTTAAGATTTGTTTACAAAAATCAACAAAAGTTCCCACTAAAAATTCACAAAGCTGTGAGGTTAGGTGCCGTGACATTCAGTCAGTTTCAGTTTCCTTAAGTATTGGCTTTGTCCTTCGTGGACAGTTGGCCAGACACGATGCGGTGGACCTTCAAGGTTGTCTGGTATTGCACCACTTGAGGCCCTTTTGATAATTTAATCTCTGTAGATCAGTTTATTGGTTTTTTCTCTTTTTTTTTGTTTCTTTTTCTTGTGATAGTCTTTCTCCTTTCTTTTTTTTCTTTCTGTTTCTTGGTAAATCTACCGTTTCTGTTTTCTTTCTTCCCTTCCTCTGTCTTCCTTCTTTCTGTCTTCGTTCTTCACCGCCGTCTTTATTTCTGTAGCTATTTTGTCCTTGCCTTTGTTTATTTTTATTTCCCTTTTTTGTTTTTTTTTAGGTCTCATTCACCCATTTCCCATTCATACATATCTCCTTTCATACAAGGACGCCACAAACATTTTAAAATTATTATTATTTTTTCCTCTTATTCTAACAATTTTATAATAAAATAATATAATTTTTTTTTTTACAGTTTTAAATTTGGTTATAATAATTTTTTTTTATTATAATGAAAAAGCCTTATTTTTATTCTTATTTTCACATCTTTTCTTCCTTTTTTTCTTTTCTTTTAAAGTAAACATTATTTTATTTTGTTTCAAAATTTTTATATTTTGGGTAGTGAGCCCGTCAGCCAAAAAAAGAGAAAGTACATACATATATGGCTAGAAACCGTTTGTTTTTATTTTTAATTTAAAATTCTCTCTACATCAGTTAGTAGCGGACCATGGGAAGGATTACCCTCTTGCCTCTCCCATATTATTGGATTCCTCATATGTTGATGATGTTATAGGAAAGAGCTTGTCAATAGACCATGGCTTGGAGCTTCAAAAACAGCTTATTGGATTGTTAAGCTGTGGGGGCTTTGAACTCCGAAAATGTACCCCAAACTGCCCGGAACTCCTAGCTGCCATTCCAGAAAGCCATCAACAGAATATCTCGTTCGAAGAAAAGGATAACACTGTTTTGAAAATTTTGGGCTTACAGTGGAACCCTGCTATTGATGCCTTTTCATATTCTGTTAAGCCAATTAGCAGAGATTGTACCAAGAGAGTTATACTCTCAGAGATTGCTCGGATCTATGATCCTTTAGGTTTTTTGGCTCCTGTGGTATTGGTTGCCAAGGTTCTTATCCAGCGTCTGTGGCTTGAAGGTCTTTCTTGGGATGAAAAACCATGTATTGATGTTGTTACTCAGTGGCAGCAATATGTCACACAATTACCTTTGTTGTCTACCATTTCTATACCTCGCTATGTGGTAAGACACACAGCTGTTACCACAGAAATCCATGGTTTCTGTGATGCTTCCAGTGTAGCTTATGGTGGTGTGATATATGTTCGGCAAATCCACCCAGATGGTAAAATTTCAGTGGCTCTATTATGTGCAAAAAGTAGAGTTTGCCCGCTGAAGACTATATCAATTCCTCGTTTAGAATTGTGTGCTGCCTTGTTGTTGGCAGACCTGATGGAGTTTGTTGTTACCAATTTTGAAGTTGTACCTATAGATAAAATCTATGCTTGGTCTGACTCTCAAGTTGCCCTAGCATGGATAAAAACCAGCCCTTCCAAAAGGAAGGTTTTTGTTGCAAACCGTGTGACAACCATTCAAGAGAAAATCTCTCCTGATTGTTGGTACCATATAAGTGGTGTTGAGAATCCAGCTGACTGCCTGTCAAGGAGTTTGCTTCCTAGTCAGTTTGTTCACCACTCTTTGTGGCTCACCGGACCTCCATGGTTGTCATCTAGTATTGAATATTGGCCCATTTCCAATAGCATGAAAGTTGAGGAAATGGATGTACCTTTTGAGGAGAATCGTATAGTTCTTGTTACTACTGCGCAAGTCCCAGGTGTGCTTCCTACATTGTTGGATAAATTTTCCTCCTTGCGAAAAATCCAGGGAATATTTGCTTATTGTTTGAGGCCCTATCGATTAAAAAAGGATCCGACTTTTTTATCTACCTCTCAGGCACTCTGTTATAAGGAATTGTATTTTGCACTTTGCATCATGATTAGGATTGTGCAAAAGGAGACTTTTTTTGATGATTTGAAGAGGCTTCAAAAAGGCGAACCATGTTCCAAACCTCTTCGCAAGCTAGCCCTCTTTTTGGACTCCCAGGGTGTCCTTAGGGTGGGGGGACGCTTACGTCCCACCGATTTGGCTTATGAAGTTAAGCATCCAATGTTGTTACCACGTGACCATAGACTAACCATGTTAGTGATTGAGAAATGCCATACTGACCATGGGCATCCAGGACCTCGCCTGTTGGAATACCTCCTTGCCCAACAGTTCTGGATCCTATCTGTTAAACGAGCGATACACAAGGTGATTGCTGATTGTTTCACCTGTGTTCGAACCAACCCAAAACCATATAATCCCTACATGGGTGACTTACCAAAAAACCGAGTGTCTCAGTTGAAACCCTTCTCCCATGTTAGTGTGGATTTTATGGGACCATTCCAAATTACCTTAGCTAAGCGTCGAGGTGCCAAGAGCCAGAAGGCTTATGGGTGCATTTTTGTTTGTTTTTCAACTAAGGCCATCCACCTTGAAGCAGTCTCCGACTTGTCCGCTGAAGCTTTCTTAGCAGCTCTTCGTAGATTCGTAGGGCGAAGAGGGCGTTGCTCCGCGTTGTACAGCGACCAAGGAACTAACCTGACTGGGGCTAATAACCTCTTAACTGGGTACTGTCGTCAAGCCGCCGAATCGTTGTCCATCAAGTGGCATTTTAATCCCCCAGCTGGTCCACATTTTGGTGGTCTGCACGAGTCTGGAGTGAAATCCACAAAGACACACCTGCGTCGTATTGTTGGCAACCAGATCATGACTTTTGAGGAGTTGATGACAGTTTTAATCCAAATGGAGGCCACTCTCAATTCGAGACCTCTTTGCAGCCTCAGCCCTGATCCTAACGATTTACAGTCGTTAACACCTGGTCACTTCCTGACCCTTGAACCTTTGACCTCCCCACCTGATGAGAACTTGGTAGATTTTAAACAAAATCGATTGACTCGCTGGCAACTTGTGCAGCAAATAAACCAGCATTTTTGGCGACGGTGGCATATTGAATACCTGCACTCGTTGCAGCAGCGAGA
The DNA here is from genome assembly GCA_963576565.1 of Aspidapion aeneum. Lineage (NCBI taxonomy): Eukaryota > Metazoa > Arthropoda > Insecta > Coleoptera > Brentidae > Aspidapion > Aspidapion aeneum. The sequence continues at coordinate 87,530,990 of OY755043.1, forward strand.
AAAGTGGAACACCCCTGACAATCTTCCTAAGGTTGGTGCACTCGTTGCGTTGAAGGACGAGAATCTGCCTCCCTTGAGGTGGTCGCTCGGTCGTATTGTTCAAATTTACTCGAGTCCCGACAAAATACCAAGGATAGTTCAAGTAAAAACCGCGAAAGGTTTCCTTGACAGACCTTTGGTCAAAATTTGCCCTTTGCCAGCTCGTTAGATACCAATTTACCAATTTCCAAAATCATGTGTGTGATGTCCATTTTAGTTATTTGATTGCATTGAATCAAATAAATACCAATTAGAATTTTTTGGGATAACATTGAGTTTGCTGCAAGAAATAGTGTGGCAAATAATGTTTAATTTTTATCTTTTATTTTTTTCTCTTTTGGGCCTGAACCTTTTTTCGTATAAAAATTTAAGATTTTTATGGTGGGGGGAATGGCTAGAAACCGTTTGTTTTTATTTTTAATTTAAAATTGATTTTGTTTATTAAAAATGCGGGGTTAAGATTTTTAATAATCACCTGGGTTGTAAAATCCTATTTTGGGAAAAGCGATTTTTAGCACCTTTTTGGGACCTTTTTTGGTCATATGACTTTTGTCAGCTTTTGTTAAAATCGCGATAAAACCACGTTTTGACTTTTTGGAAAGCGCCGACCTGCGCCAGAAAGAGAAAGAAAACCACTTCCGTCGAAACTTTTGCCGAGAACGCATCGCAACAAAAAACCTTAAAAACTATTTTCGGGAGTGAAAACCCGGATCGGCCCTACCATCACTGATAAAGACGAGCGAAGCTGCAGAAAACAAACTGGTAAGTCTTAACGTGGGCGAAACTTAATTTAAACATCACAAAATTAACCTTTTTTATAGAAATCCCAAAGTGTTTTTCAGGGTATTTTTTCGTTTTTTGGGGAAAATACCAAGGACCACTCTTTCGGGACTCCACCCAATATATATATACATCCGTTGTCCATTTTGTGCCCAATGAAATGGGCAAAATCAATTGGTGTAATTATTATAATTTAATACTGTTTCTATTTAAATAACTCATAATCAAATTGCTTTTTTTGTTAGTGATACTTTTTAAGATGGTTTTCATAGATATGGGACCTTCCATGTTCCCACGAACGGCTCCATATAGGTCAAAATCTACCAATTTGTTGATAGGGCATTCAAAAAGTACATTCACAGAGAGGCCAATCTTTGATGTAAATCCTACTCAGATTGAACAGATGTTAAGCAGTGTTCAGTGCGCATTCTGACAATTGTTGTTATTTGTTTCCTATTTATATATTTGAGTTTTTCGTGCCATGCCTGTGTTGGAAATTTAGTTTGAATGGCTCCATACCATGACCCCCTCTCCCTTGGTTGTTCTTTCCATGTTTTTTTAAAGGAGTTTAAAGTTTTTTCTTTTGTTAAGCAATAAATATCTTCCATAGTGTAATCCAGTTCTTTAGGTACGTTTAAAACTCTTCCGATGTTAGCAAGCTTATCCGCCTCCTCATTTCCCGCTATCCCACAGTGTCCAGGTGTCCATGCTATGATTATTTAAAAGTTTTGGCTCATAAGAGTTATCAGGGATTTTGTGTTTAATGTTATGTAATCTTGTTTGCCATCAATTTTGTTTCTCTTGAGTTTTTCAACTGCACTTTTGGAATCTGTAAATAAGGCTATGTTTGTTATGTTTTGTTGTAGGCAAAGCCTAAGGCCCTCATTAATAGCCACCATTTCGGCAGTATATATTGAAGTTATCTGGCAGTCTTCCTGCAGATATTTGTTTACTATATCTAAGGCTGCATTTCTGTTCTTTGTCATCTGTATGACATTTTCACCCTTGCAGAATAAAACCAGGTCATCAGCATATCCCATTATTTGAACTGATTTTGGTAAAATGCCAAATATTTCTTTAATGTAGATGTTGAAAAGAGTAGAGCTCAGGGGGGAGCCCTGAATCAATCCCATGGTCGCCTCCCTAGGTCCACTCTCTCCACCATCTCCACATTTTATATATAATTGTCTGTAGCTGATTAATCTATATATTAGGTTGCAAATTGATATTGGGATCTTGGCCTTAACTAGCAGGTCGTAGAGCACCTGCACCCTGACTCCATCATAGGCTCCTTTTATGTCCAAGAAGACCCCTATGACTGACTGAGTCTGAGCAAATGCCGCCTGTATGAAAGATGTTAAGTAGGCCACATTGTTATTTATACCTACCCCCTTCCGAAATCCCATTTGGAATGGTGAAAAGAAGCCTGCATTTTCCAGAAACCAACCAATTTTGTTTCTTATTATTGTTTCCAAAATTTTAACTATACACGAGCCTAGTCCAATGGGTCGGTAGTTCTCTGGTTTCTCTGGATCTTTGCCTGGTTTTGGGAAAGCTATAATAATCTGCTGTTTCCATTTTAAGGGGATTTGACCCCCGCTTCTTATTTTATTAAACAATCCAACCTGCAACAGCAAAGCCACTCTAGGTAGGTTGAAAATCATGGAGTAGGTTATGAAATCCATTCCTGGAGCTGTATCTTTTTTTTTATCTTTCAAGTTCGTCTAAATTAAATTCCATTCCATCCTCTGTGTGTTGTTCCAATTGGAATTCTGGATTTATGTCAACTGGTGTTAGATGTTCTAATATTTTTGTAGCCATTTCTTTGTCTGGTGTTTGATGGTTTTTTTTGTTCTCTTGTATATGGGAGAATTTCCTGAAGGTCTCCCAGGTTTTCTTTATGTGGGATTCTCTGTTTAAGCCAGCACAAAAAGTTTGAAATTTGGATTTTTTTTTATATTTGAGGAATCTTTTAGTGTGCGCTATTTTGTTTTTGACTTTGAGATAGTTTTCCAGACTATGTGTGTCTTTAAATGTTGTGATCGCATTTTTTCTTTCTTTTATTTTTGCTGTGCATTCACCATCCCACCATGGGTTTCCAATTTTATATAACTTTTTTGCTTTTTTTCTTGGTAAAGTTTCTTCTGCTGTCTCAGATATTCGATTCTCAAATTCATCATAGTTTTTTATGTTTGTATTTAGGACTTTATTTTCTGCTATAGTTTTGTATAATTCCCAGTCCACCCTTCTCAAATCATATTTGAGTGAGTGGCCTGAGTTTTGTCTTAGAGGGTTCCTCACACTGCCAATATCACAAACTGTGGGAGAGTGATCACTCCCCCCGCAGTCCGGCAAGACATTCCAAGTGGTTTTATTGCTTAGATTTTGTGAAACCAGTGTTAGGTCCAAAGGACTTGGTTTTTCCCCCGGTTTTTGTGGGCAAGTTGGTCTGCCATCATTTAAGATCACCAAGTTTTGGTCTTCCACCAATTCCAGAGTGATTAGGCCCTACCGGTTTCGGTTTTCACTTCCCCACAGTTCATGATGTGCATTGAGATCTCCCATGACTATTGATGTTTCTCCTAATAGATTTAAAATATGAGTAAGCTCATTCTCAAAATCATCCACCCGAGGTGCAGCATATATGTTCCCGATAACTAAATCATTTAATTGTAATAGGATTGCATGAAATCTTAAGTTGGATTTTGAAATACACTTTATCTTATAACTTATATGATTCCTAATTAAGGTGGCTATGCCCCCATATCCATCCTGTCTATCTACACGTATTACCTGATATGATTTTATATGAAACCCAAACTCTGATTTAAGCCAGGTCTCATTAAGTAAAATCATATCTGGTTCATATTCCCTAATAAAAGATATCAAATTAGCCCTGTTAGCATTGACACTTTGTGTATTCCATTGCATTATTCTAATTGTTGTTTTGTTTTGATTGAATTTAGTTTTGTTTTAAAGTTTATTGGTTAACCTAGTATTTAAAGGGCTTAAAAATAATAACAAAGTTAAGTTTAAAATTAAATTAGTTAATTTTTTGACTACTTAAGGATTCCTCTTCATTATTTATTATTTTTTTAATATCTTTGTTTATATTTATTTCAATTATTGTTTGGTTATTTACCCCATCTGGGCTTGATACAGGGGAAACTAGAAATGAGCTGTTGGCACTCGGTCCGTCATTGTCCAAGGACTGACGACTCACCAGAAGCTTCAGGCAATGGGCTCTGACAAACCATGCTTCTCCCTGTGGGTGAGAACAAGCACTGACTGTGATCTTCTTTGTTGTAGCCTTTGTTTTTTGCCCTTTTTCTCTTGTATGGAGATTCTTCCTCATTTCCTGCTCTCTTGTTGTTGTTTTTTGTTGACAATTGAGATTCTATCCTTAATGGTTGTGTTGTTCTTGAGACTCCTGTTTCCTCCCTCAGCAGAGGTGGGAAGCTTCTTGGATCATATTGGTAGTTGCTTTTTCTCTGGAATCTTAAGCTTGCCTCAAAGAAGGTGAGTCTCTCTAGGGTCATCGTTTTTTTTTATGTTCTTTTGTCTTTCATACTCCGGACACTGTGCTTGCTGTGTAGTGTGCTTTTGCAATGTATACAATATGTTGCACAGACTGGGTGTTCCTCTGAGGACCCCTCATGACACCCCCCACAGTTTTGACAGACTTTTTTGGTTGCCTTGCAGTTTTGACGTATGGCCAAAACGCAGACATCCAAAGCACTGTGTTACTGGAGGGATGTAAGGAAGTACCCTCATTGGAAGCTCATATATAGAGATCTCCCCAGGTAAGAGCAATCCCTCAAAAGTGTGTAACATGGTTCCTGTTTTAACCCAATTTCCTGTTGTTTTATCCTTTCTATTAAAACGCCTTATACTAAGAATTCTGCAGTAAGCCTGACTCGCGGCGAGGATCTCCTCCTCTGAGAAGGACATATCAACCCCCCGAATCACCCCCCTGCATGTGACCAGATTATATGGAATAAAGACATTAAAACTCAAAACGAATTTTATACTTCACACAAAGGTATGTGTGCCTAACTTGCGAGTGTCAGAAGGAGAGGGAAGAGTTGATTTTGGTTGTTTTCCTACTTACACAAGGTTGCATCTCTAGACGTACGTTTCTGTGTGTTTCACGTCATCAGTAGAGAACAGCAAACCCAGGTAAGCCAATTTTAACCAAAACCAACTCCTATATATGAAATACTCGCGGCGGTGCAATGCGAGTAAATTACAAGTTGTTGCGCCATCTAGCGGACTGGCTCGAGCACTCGAAAATTTAAACACACTGGCATCGTCTTGTCTGAGACGTCGAAGCGCCATCTATGACAAGTTTCGTCCATTAATGTGGTATTAAAACCACGTAATCATGTAGCAACTAAAAGGCCGTACTGCCCGAAGCATATGCAAAGAAGAAAGATGGAAAACGTGCTGTGTGTGGATCGATAAAAATCAAAACGTATTTTATACTTCACACAAAGGTATGTGTGCCTAACTTGCGAGTGTCAGAAGGAGAGGGAAGAGTTGATTTTGGTTGTTTTCCTACTTACACAAGGTTGCATCTCTAGACGTACGTTTCTGTGTGTTTCACGTCATCAGTAGAGAACAGCAAACCCAGGTAAGCCAATTTTAACCAAAACCAACTCCTATATATGAAATACTCGCGGCGGTGCAATGCGAGTAAATTACAAGTTGTTGCGCCATCTAGCGGACTGGCTCGAGCACTCGAAAGTTTAAACACACTGGCATCGTCTTGTCTGAGACGCCGAAGCGCCATCTATGACAAGTTTCGTCCATTAATGTGGTATTAAAACCACGTAATCACGTAGCAACTAAAAGGCCGTACTGCCCGAAGCATATGCAAAGAAGAAAGATGGAAAACGTGCTGTGTGTGGATCGATAAAAATCACAACGAATTTTATACTTCACACAAAGGTATGTGTGCCTAACTTGCGAGTGTCAGAAGGAGAGGGAAGAGTTGATTTTGGTTGTTTTCCTACTTACACAAGGTTGCATCTCTAGACGTACGTTTCTGTGTGTTTCACGTCATCAGTAGAGAACAGCAAACCCAGGTAAGCCAATTTTAACCAAAACCAACTCCTATATATGAAATACTCGCGGCGGTGCAATGCGAGTAAATTACAAGTTGTTGCGCCATCTAGCGGACTGGCTCGAGCACTCGAAAGTTTAAACACACTGGCATCGTCTTGTCTGAGACGCCGAAGCGCCATCTATGACAAGTTTCGTCCATTAATGTGGTATTAAAACCACGTAATCACGTAGCAACTAAAAGGCCGTACTGCCCGAAGCATATGCAAAGAAGAAAGATGGAAAACGTGCTGTGTGTGGATCGATAAAAATCAAAACGAATTTTATACTTCACACAAAGGTATGTGTGCCTAACTTGCGAGTGTCAGAAGGAGAGGGAAGAGTTGATTTTGGTTGTTTTCCTACTTACACAAGGTTGCATCTCTAGACGTACGTTTCTGTGTGTTTCACGTCATCAGTAGAGAACAGCAAACCCAGGTAAGCCAATTTTAACCAAAACCAACTCCTATATATGAAATACTCGCGGCGGTGCAATGCGAGTAAATTACAAGTTGTTGCGCCATCTAGCGGACTGGCTCGAGCACTCGAAAGTTTAAACACACTGGCATCGTCTTGTCTGAGACGCCGAAGCGCCATCTATGACAAGTTTCGTCCATTAATGTGGTATTAAAACCACGTAATCACGTAGCAACTAAAAGGCCGTACTGCCCGAAGCATATGCAAAGAAGAAAGATGGAAAACGTGCTGTGTGTGGATCGATAAAAATCAAAACGAATTTTATACTTCACACAAAGGTATGTGTGCCTCACTTGCGAGTGTCAGAAGGAGAGGGAAGAGTTGATTTTGGTTGTTTTCCTACTTACACAAGGTTGCATCTCTAGACGTACGTTTCTGTGTGTTTCACGTCATCAGTAGAGAACAGCAAACCCAGGTAAGCCAATTTTAACCAAAACCAACTCCTATATATGAAATACTCGCGGCGGTGCAATGCGAGTAAATTACAAGTTGTTGCGCCATCTAGCGGACTGGCTCGAGCACTCGAAAGTTTAAACACACTGGCATCGTCTTGTCTGAGACGCCGAAGCGCCATCTATGACAAGTTTCGTCCATTAATGTGGTATTAAAACCACGTAATCACGTAGCAACTAAAAGGCCGTACTGCCCGAAGCATATGCAAAGAAGAAAGATGGAAAACGTGCTGTGTGTGGATCGATAAAAATCAAAACGAATTTTATACTTCACACAAAGGTATGTGTGCCTCACTTGCGAGTGTCAGAAGGAGAGGGAAGAGTTGATTTTGGTTGTTTTCCTACTTACACAAGGTTGCATCTCTAGACGTACGTTTCTGTGTGTTTCACGTCATCAGTAGAGAACAGCAAACCCAGGTAAGCCAATTTTAACCAAAACCAACTCCTATATATGAAATACTCGCGGCGGTGCAATGCGAGTAAATTACAAGTTGTTGCGCCATCTAGCGGACTGGCTCGAGCACTCGAAAGTTTAAACACACTGGCATCGTCTTGTCTGAGACGCCGAAGCGCCATCTATGACAAGTTTCGTCCATTAATGTGGTATTAAAACCACGTAATCACGTAGCAACTAAAAGGCCGTACTGCCCGAAGCATATGCAAAGAAGAAAGATGGAAAACGTGCTGTGTGTGGATCGATAAAAATCACAACGAATTTTATACTTCACACAAAGGTATGTGTGCCTAACTTGCGAGTGTCAGAAGGAGAGGGAAGAGTTGATTTTGGTTGTTTTCCTACTTACACAAGGTTGCATCTCTAGACGTACGTTTCTGTGTGTTTCGAACGATCGTAGAGCAGCAATAATAACAATAATTACAACAATAATATCGAGAATTTCAACAGTAATAATAACAATTTTAAGAATAACAAAATCAAAGATCAAAACTTAAAACACAGGATTCTCTTACTAACTGATGAATATGGAAAATATTTGTATTCCTATTTGAATAATCTCTTAGCGCCAAATTACAATGTAGAGACTATATGTAAACCAAATGCAACTTTTAAAGATGTTATAAGCGGACAGAAAACTTGGATTTCGGAATTAACTAAGAATGATTTCGTGGTGGTTTTAGCGGGACTAAATAATGAGGACATCAGACTGGATGATATAACCTTATTATCTAATATGTGTTTTTACACCAATTTAATTATTTGTACTATCCCTGCTAAATATGAAGCGTCCTTTCCTTACAGGAACATAGAAATTGGAAATGATAAAATAGTTAATGTAGTTTCTAATCTTAGGAGGTACTCACTAAATATAAACTTTCTGGATTTGTACAATTCTTTTAGATATTCGGATTACGCAAATGGCATTTTTCTTAATAAAAAGGGCTTGATGAAAATGGCTAACATTATAAAAATTTTTATATTAAACTTTAAATCCTTTAACTTTTCATTTTTAAAACATATTGAAAATAATTATCAAATGGAAGGTCATTGCAATGTGTCTCACTCCGATAGCTCAAAAAATTGGTTTACCTAGCGGACTGTATTTATACAAGTCCTCCGCTTTCATTTGAAGGGTATACGAACGCACGCGAAATCGTACCTTTCTGAAGTGAAATTTAATTGAGACATAAAAATAATATTGGAATATGATGACTATTTAAGAGCGAAATAATAGAAAAATATTAATGATGCGATCTTATAGGAGAGGGACTTACCGGTGATGTCTTGATCTCTTCCAACTGGTGCACCAGATCCGCCAGAAGTCTTCTATAGCGGTCCAGCACTCCCGAGTTTCAATGTTTGGAGTTTTAGAGGAATTTAATGGTTTTTAGAGTTCACCATTTGTTATAAAAGCGTTGATCGTTCAAAATATTCCGATCGAGAGCGTGTGTTAATGGCGACAGACTTTTCGGTTCTGTCTTGTTTTTGCGGCGTGTTTCTTCGCCCTCTATAGGAAAATCGCATCACTTCTGATTAAAAGAATTTAGAATTCTAATTTTATTAAAAAGAATAAAAACGCGATTTAAATTAAAATATGCAGAGGGCGGTAGTAATATGAGGATTGAATTAAAATTAGAAATACATTATTAAATGCGTTTGGAATTTAAATATTAAACTATGCCAAATTGATAGTTTATAGCTAGTTTTAAATATAGCCTTAAATTTAACTTAACCTATTGAGTAAAACTACAACCCAATTATACCCAATTGTAACCCAAAATATGAGTTTTAAAAATAAAAATAAAATGTTCTGAAAAAATAATAAAAATTAGATTAAAAGAAAAAGAGGTTTTTTGCGAAACCGAAACACAATGTAAATTGTAGTCAAGGTCAGGGAAGTGTTAAAGAAACTGGACCAATTATTATAGACTTGGATGAGACAGGGAATGGTAGTACTTTGGAAGCTCAACATTTTTTATAGGCATGTCTCCTACTAAGGAGAATTTTAAAAACAAAATTAAATACAAAAACAAAATTAATAATAGTAATAATAACAAAATATCAATCATGGTTCAAAATATTCAATCTCTAAGAAACAAGTGTGATGAACTTTATATTTTTTTTGGAATTAAATGGGTTACCAGACATTGTTATAATTACTGAACACTGGCTTCATCCAGATGAATATTTTTATCTACCTCATTACAAACCTGTTTGTATATATTGTAGAGACGAGTCATTACATGGTGGTACATTAATTATGACAAAAGACTCATTTGGCTTTAGCTTTGAGAAGATTGATAAATTTGACAGATTCCTAGTGGAAAAAATTTTTGAGTTTTCAATGGCTTTTTGTCAACAACTTAATTTGTATGTACTTTGTGTTTACCGATCTCCTTCCAGCAGTGTTAGTGAGTTTTTAAACACGCTTGATTCCATTTTGTGTGACATTTCAGCTAAATCCAAAGTAATATTGGCAGGAGACTTTAATATTGATTTCGCTAACAAAAATTCTAGAGATACAGCTCTTCTGTCTAATTTGCTCCTATCATATGGTTTAGAAATGCATGTTGACTCACCTACTCGGATATGTGAGACAACAGCTACCACTATAGATTATCTCTGTTCTAATTTTAATAATCAAACATGCGATGTAACTAACTTGATCTATCAGACCATGAGGCAATTAGCGGACAATTTACACCAGAACTAAGTAAAATAAAAGTTAACAGAAGAAAGGGGCGTATCTACAATAAAACATCTTATTCCACATTTAAAGAGCTCAGTCATAATGTGAACTGGAGAGCAATAGAGCACGCTCCTGAACCCTTAATAGCTTTCCACTCAGCTGTGTGTACAACTTTTGAGAGAGCGTTTCCCTTAAGGTGACTTAAGCATAAATGTCGTAAACGTAATAAAATATGGCTTACTCAGGGTCTGAGGGTTTCAGCTGTAAATTTGCGGTCTTTAAAAAATATCAAAAAACATTGTAAAGACAAACCATATAAATTTATAGAGTACTGCAATAACTATCAGAAAGTTTACCATAGATTAATAAAACTTGCCAAAAACGAATACTATCAATATAAAATTAAAAATTCCAAAAACAAAAAGAAAGCTGGTCTATGGTAAACGAATTTCGCAATAAAAACAATCAATCAAAAGCAGTGGAAGTCAACATTGACCCAGATTCGCTAAACAACTATTACTGCAGTATAGTAGAAAATTTAACGCAGAATCTGTCTTCGAGCCCTGATCCTTTAAGCTACTTAAATGAAGTTGAAGTATGTGATTCCTTTTACTTTTTCCCCACAACTATCCTCGAAGTCAAACAAGCCCTAAAAGAAATTTCTAATAAAAATTCTTTCGGCGAAGATGGACTATCAGTTGAGGTACTCTCCAAACTTCCTGATTGTGCCTTTAAAGCTCTTTCGGAAGCAATAAACCATTCGTGGAATAAAGGAGTCTTTCCAAAGTGCTTAAAGAAAGGAATCGTAATACCTTTGCACAAAGGGGGAGAGACTAATGAACCATGCAATTTTAGACCCATTTTTCTACTCTCTACGCTGTCTAAAGTTGCCGAAAAGTTAGTTAAGAAAAGGGTCTGGGAATATTTGAAGAATCGTAGCCTTATTTGTTGCAATCAGTACGGGTTTCAGCCATCCAGGGGCACCCATGATGCCATCTTTAAATTTTTAGAACATGTATATAACAACATTAATAACAAAGAGGCTTCGGCAGCGGTGTTTTGTGATCTCTCCAAGGCCTTCGACTGTGTAGATCATGAAATACTGCTGCGGAAGCTTGAAAAATATGGCGTTAGGGGCACTGCTCTTGGGTGGTTTAGATCTTACCTAAACGAAAGATCTCAAGTCGTTTTGTGTCCGCAGGGAGGTTCGTCGGCGGGGAGGGTGAAGTGCGGAGTCCCCCAGGGATCTGTTCTGGGCCCTCTCCTTTTTTTAATCTATATTAATGACAGTAAACTTGGACATTTCAGGTATATTTACTCTCTTTGCCGATGATACTGCTGTTGTGTGGCATAATAGAGACATCCAGACTTTAAAAACTATTATTTCTCAGGACCTTAACAAAATCAAAATGTGGTGCGATGCTAATAAATTAACTTTTAATATAAAGAAAACCAACATTATGGGCTTTAATTGTGACGTGGCGGGCACGAGGTTGGCGGACGAGCTTTTGACGCAGAATGATTCTTCGAAGTTCCTTGGGTTAGTAATAGACCAAAAATTGAAATTTGATGATCATATCTTTCAGCTTGGCAAAAAACTGCGTGTTTTGCTATACGCATTGTGAGGAGTGAGTTGGGTTCGGGGATTGCTCGCTCGGTTTATTTTGCTCTATTTGAGTCTCGCTTACGTTATGGCATCGCCTTTTGGGGATCGACCAACAAATATTTATTAAACTCAATTTTTTTGTTGCAGAAAAAAGCACTTCGCTTTGCTACTAATACTCACCAACGAGAAAGCTGCAAACCAATCTTTATAGCGCAAAACATTTTAACAATGACATCATTGTACATTTTAGAGATTTGCACATTAATATATAAAAACAAAGGTAACACTGCTGGAGGATCTGGAGCATCGGGTCGCACCCGCCGGACTGGTGATTTGCCACTGCCAATTCCAAAGTCAAATCTAACAAAAACTTCTCTTATATACGAAGGTAGAAAAATTTTCAATCATTTACCGGGTAGTATAAAATCCCAAAAAACCATTAATTTTAGAATTAATCTAAAAAAAAGTCTTTTAAAGAAGGCTTATTATAATTTAAGTGAATTTTATGACAATCCTCTAGTCTAGTCATCAAGTACCTGACCTACATTGATTTTTCCTTTTTTTACTTTTTATCTTTAAATTAACTGGTGCTTTCTATGTTTGTGTTTTTTTTTTGTCCTGACAGATTTTTCTTTTATATTAGAGTTTTAATGTCTTTTATATTATAATTTTTAAACATTTTAGCTTTAAATTAATCATGATGTGACCTATTTTGTAATTTTTTTTTACTGTCTTTTTAACGCAATTTTTTTGTTTGTTATGTATGTTTTTACCTTTTATATATTGTATTTTGTTTTAACTTTAATTCAGTTTTTGATTCTTTTAACTTAAAGTTTTTTTATATGAATGTAACTTGTTCAAGTATAAGCCTAGACACCTAAGGATTATTGATGTATTTATATTAGTGCGCATTAAAAGGTAATTCAAAATTCAATTTAAAAAAAATCCTAAATATACTAAATCAATAATTAGTTATTAATAGGATAGAAACTCACCCTTGGTTGTTTATTATTTGGATTTTTTTTTGTTTATTGTCGTAGATTTAGCCTGCTTTGTCTTGTGAAAATTTATTTTCTTTTGTGACAATAAAGTATTTTTGATTTGATTTGATTAAATATATTTTTCACATTTTTTCTAATAAACCGAAAATTGTCAAAAAAACATTTAGGGTAGGGATAGCCCCCCCACCAAGGGTGGGCGGGTCGTTCCCGGTCGTTATATTTTCGGGGGAGTATACTGTATTTTCATACCAAGTATGTTGCTTCTCTCATTGAACGCAGTGTTTGTATTAAAACTGTTCTAACATGGTTGTCTTAAATGAAGATTCAAGTGTATACCAAATTTGACCATTTTTGGTGCGTCTATGCCAGATCTACCGCTGCCTTGAGGGGGGAGCGATATAAATCGTTGCAAAGGAAATTTCTTCGGCTTTAAAAATAAGTTTTAAAGCCAGACATGTGGGACAGTAAAATTTAAGAAAATTAAAAAAAAACAAGTTTTTTCCACACCTCTCCTTTATTTAAATGCCTATAAAAGGTGCGCCACTGATGTAACGGGGGGCGTGTTATACATCGTTAAAGAGGGTTTTCATCTGCCTCAATAATTGTTACTTAGTTATTTTGCCAAGTTAAAAGTTTGCAAATAATATCACATAATAAGAATACCACAAAAAATACTCTGCCAATCTATGGGCACCTAAGCTCACACTAGGTACTATAGTTATAGTGTGAGCTAATATAATCAAAAACTGAAATATATTTTATTCAACTCCAGACTCAATTACCTTTCGTGTGATACCACACAAGCCATGTTTTGACTTAAACTCAAATTTTCTTAATCTACCCCCACCCTTTTAGAAAAAACTAAAATGTATTTTGTTTAACTCCAGACTCAATTACCTTTCGTTTGATATCACACACGCCATATTTTCACTTAAACTCTAATTTTTGACATCTACCCCCACCCTTTTTTTAAAAATAAACTAAAATTCATTTTTTTTAACTCCAGACTTAATTACCTTTCGTTTGATATCACACACGCCATATTTTCACATAAACTCTAATTTTTGGAATCTACCCCCACCCTTTTATTTGGCTTGCGTTCGGTGGATTTTGTTCATTTTTAAATGGGACCATCACGGCCCAAGACCCAACTTAGGTACCAAATTTCATTAAAATCGGACAAGCGGTTTTTGAGTTATGCGGGTTGGTCGTTACAGACAGACATACAGACAGACAGACAGCAAAACCAAAAAGTTTCAAAATCATCTGAAACGCAAAGATATATAAAAATTTTTGAAATCGGAGCAACTTTTTTTTTTCGAAAAAATTAGGATCACCATAGCTCACACTACTTACTAGTAGTAGTGTGAGCTAATAGATTAAAAAAATATTTTCAAAATTTACTCCTTTTTTCGTACGCTAATGAAATATGCACCACTGCCGTTAAAGGGTGCTAAGGAACATCGTTAAAAAGGAAATTGTATCCGCTTGAAAAATGATTTCTAGAATATTTTTGAAAAAGTTGGCTGTTTTCGAGTTATTAGCAAAAAACTATCAAAAAGCACGTTTAAGGGGGGGACCAACCCCTGCCAGGGGGGGTGGTTCCCTTTCGTGAAATGTTCGAGCGAGTCTTATGTCTATCCATGCCAAGTGTGTTGCTTTTATCATTAAACGCAGCATGTGGCTGTAATCTCGGATGCAGGGCCTGTACTAAAAGCAGAATCACGGATTCGCAGTATTGATTATTAGTCATACAGATCAAATAATATCTAAGAGATGGCGCAACAGCAATTAAAATCAAGTTGGATTTTATTAATGGCCGGCTTTGGCCTACTCAGCCGGTAAGAGTAACGCCATTAGATCGCGAAAAGAAAACCATTTTCTTGAATTGCTAACTTGACAACAGCGTTAAACTACTTATCTCTCTTAGTGCCATTTATTTAAATAGCGATCTTACTAAACGATCGTTGACGAACCCTGTATATATACAGGGTCTCCTAGACCACCCGTCCACTCCTTTTAAAACGTAGCGAATGGATTTTTTCAATGATCTAAAAAATAACTGTTTAATTACAAAATTAAACAGATCTTCTTTTTTACCAATTTTCATAAATCTTCATTTTTTAAATTTATTATTTAAACACAGGTGATCTTGAGAAATTAGGTTTTAACAACATAAACTAACCTTCTTAAGTTTACCTATTTAAATTATATAAATTATTTAGTTTATAAAACAGGACGAAATATTGAATTTTATATTTTATAATTTCTCACGAACTACAACAATTTTTTAATATAAAAAGAGAGGATTTATCTTAATAAAGCAGATTCAACATTTGACAGTTGTTCTCACTATACCTACTTAGTTACTGTACCATAAGCCTTCTTGGTCATTGCAGGGAGTGAGGCTGCTCCCTGGCATGACATGACATGAAGTAAACTTTTTACTTTAATCCCGCTGCTTAACCAAGCCGAGTTAAGCAAGTGTAATTGTCAAGCACAGCTTGCACATTGGTCCTTCGAACCGGATCAAGCACATTGGTCCTTCGAACAAAGAAACCGCCGCCGAGGCCCGTAGGACTACAGCCCAACCGTCCACCTGCCAGTACGACTGTCCGTACACTTGTCCTGTTCTAAGCCAGTACTCAAGACAGCTTCAACCGTCCTCTAACGCGACATTCCACGAGAAAGTCCGTTCATTCTACAAGCGTCAAAAAACCCTCCACCTGCCCGTACGACTGTCCGTACACTTGTCCTGTCCGAAGCCACTACACCATAAAGCTTCGCCCTTCAACCAGAGCGACCTTCCACGAGAAAGTCCGGCCATTCCACAAGCGTCAAAAAACCGTCCACCTGACAGTACGACTATCCGTACACTTGTCCGAAGCCACTATTCAAGAGAGCTTCAACCAGAGCGACCTTCCACAAGAAAGGCCGTCCATTTTACAAGCTGCAAACAGCCGTCCACCTGACAGTACGACTATCCGTACACTTGTCCGAATCCACTATTCAAGAGAGCTTCAACCAGAGCGACCTTCCATGAGAAAGTCCGTCCATTCTACAAGCTTCAAAAAGCCGTCCACCTGACAGTACGACTATCCGTACACTTGTCCTGTCCGAAGCCACTACGCAAGAGAGCTTCAACCGTCCACAAGAGCGACCTTCAACAAGAAAGTCCGACCATCCGCCAGTCAGTCTGAACAGTCCAACTATAGATCAATTACCAGTCCACCATAGTCCGAATAAGCGATAGACCAGCCCAACAAAAAGGCACAACCAGAGGACACACCGTTCTCCTATCCACCACAGTCCGGCCACATAGCCAGTCCAATGACAAAAAGCCAAACTGTTAATCAGGAAAGCCAACTGTCCGTCAGGCCTACAGAAGCCTAAATGTTCAGATAAAAAATAAAGCCATAAAACAAAAGCATTAAAAAGAAACCAGTACAGAAAGCCAACCGACCATAATGATAGCAACAAACCTCGAAAGAATGTTGCTAGAAAGACAGCTAAGAAGATACAAAATGGGTTCACACCTTCTAGATTGCCTTCTAGACATGCACATAATGGAGCATGCGTCAGTCCAAAAATTAGCACAACTTTTGCTACATGCCGAAGATCTACTTGAGTTTTCACAAGCCATTAAAGTCAATTGGGAGCCAATAATCATAAACAAAATTTACCAGAAATGGGATTTCGAGACGCACATTTTACACCATGAATGGGTAAACTATGAAACTAGACAGATTGCCCACATTGAACGAAGTCCTTCAGTACTTAATTAAAAGAATCGAAGAGTTGAACAAGAGCCCATCAGCTGATTTTAAGTACAGTGAAATTTTTCAAATTCCAAACGTCGTTAAGGATCATTTAGATGATATCCGAGACATCCCAAGTATGGATAAAGAAACAGTTACAGCGGTATTTACTAAGATGGTTTAAGGTTAAGTTTAACTTTTAGTTTATCTTTTGTGAAACGTTTTAACTGAATTTCTTTTAAACTTAATAAAAGTTAATGGAATTTTGGACTAATTATAACTACATATGTTATATCGCAATGGAAAAAAACCGGTTTAAATAAGAATCTGCAAGGATTTCGTAAAAAAAAAGGGAAAAAACGGAAAAGAAATGGTTTAAACTGTAGGTTAAAGTTTGTAGGGAACGAGGTTTAAGTGAAAATGCAGCGATATTTAAGTGAATTACTTACATTTTTCAATTTACACTTACTTCCCAAACTTGACATTGTCGGAAAATGTGTTCGAATTTCGTAATTTTTAGTATATAACTTGCACAAACAAAACGAAACTGAAAAATACATTTTTAAATTTATTAAAATGACGTAAAAGTGACTTGACTGACACTTGCTGGACTAAGTACAGGGTTTGTCATCTGCTGTCATCTCGGTGCACATACATCTTAAATATATCTGTATGGGTAGAGCGTATTAAAACCATTAATGGAAAATGACTGCTACAAGCGTTCCGCCATATTGGATTCAATTGAACACAAAATGGATTAAAAAAGCCAGTGACGTATATAAGGGGGGGAACCCCCCTCCTTAAGCTAATAGTTTTTTTAGAAATTTTTCACATATTTCATGAATACAATTATAAAGTAACATAAAATACGGCCTTATGAGGTCTCCCCCCACCCTCAAAACTGTCTCGGCCCTCTAAAACCTTTTTCCAAATACGCCACTAACAAAAGCAAACGCTTTCAATAAAATTTATATTTATATTGAGTTGATTTAGGGTGGAATTTATAGTCGAGCCTTAAGGTCGGACGTTTGCGGGGCGTCCTCAAAGATTTCTCAGCGTTTTCATTTTATAAAGCTTTCCTTAAGAAAGGTTGAGTCACGGAAGCGAATGAGCTGGCTACATTGACATTTATATTAATTTTTGATATTTATAACATCTTTTAACAATTTTCAGCTAATTTATCAAGATTGGTTTAAATAACAGTTTTTAGCTGTGATAAAAGTTTCGCTAGAACGAAAAAGTATGATTGTGAAAAATGGTTTAAAACTAAAAAAAATCCTACAAAATAAAAAACACTTGGATGGAATTACCTACTTGAAAAAACATGGGACAACAAAGGCCTGAAAGAAAATGAATTTGATGATCAAGAAATTTATATAGAAAGCCTTTTCAGGAAATTAGAGACCTTATATTGGAAAAAAGGAAACTAAGAAGAAAGTGGCAACAAAGCCGTGATCCTCGGGACAAAACAAATTTTAACAACATGACGCAGCGCATAAGGCGAGAAATTCTAGTAATAAAAAATGAATCTATTAACCATTTTCTTAATGAACTTACAGATGATAAAAATATCGACTATTCCCTTTGGAAAGCAACCAAAGATTTTAAAAAACCAATTATCCAAATTCCACCCATACGAAAATCTAACAACCAGTGGGCAAGGAGTAACGAAGAAAAAGCAGATATTTTTGCAAGTCATTTAGAAAAAACATTTCAGCTCCACGAAGCACCAAATGAAAACTTTCATTTAAATAAACCCCATCAAATCGAAGACCATATTAAGCTTACATCACCGAAAGAAATATTAACAGAAATCAAAAATATTAAAACGAAAAAAGCCCCAGGGTATGATCTTATTAACGGGGTAGTCATAAAACAACTCCCCAGAAAAGCTATCGTAAAACTATGCAACCTAATTAATGCGTCCTTTAGGGTTAGGTATGTACCTAAACTGTGGAAAGTTGCAGAAGTTATCATGATTCCAAAACCTGGAAAACCACTCCATGATGTGTCATCTTACAGGCCAATATCTTTGCTGCCAATTATATCCAAGCTCTATGAAAAATTATTGCTTAAAAGAATAAAACCCATCATAGAAAGACAAGAAATTATTCCATCTCATCAATTTGGTTTTCGAGACAAGCATTCCACGATAGATCAAGTACACAGAATTACTAATATAATAGAAAAAGCACTAGAAGAGGGAAAAGTTTGTTCTGCAGTTTTTCTAGATGTAGCACAAGCATTTGACAAAGTATGGCATAAAGGCCTTAATTTTAAACTAAAACGGTTTCTGCCAAAACTCTTCGGATATTTTGGAATCATACATATCTGATAGACATTTTAGAGTAAAACAGGAAGACTTATACTCAAATTTAAGAGAAATTCAAGCAGGCGTGCCCCAGGGTAGCGTACTAGGCCCATATCTATACTTATTATTCACTTGCGATATCCCAAATCCAGAAAATTGTCACTTAGCAACATTTGCCGATGATACTGGTTTATTGACGGTAAAAAAATCTATTGAAAAATACATAGAAAAACTTTAGGATGCAGTCACCGAAGTTCACACTTGGACCACAAAGTGGCGAATAAAATTAAATGAAAACAAATCAATTCATGTTGATTTTACAAACAAAAATATAAATCACATACAAATAACAATTAACAACATTCCCGTACCATATTCAAATCAGGCAAAATATCTAGGTATGACACTTGATGCCAAATTGCGCTGGAAAGCACATGTTAAGAAAAAAAAAGAAGGACTTGAGATAAGGTATAGACAAATGAACTGGGTAATTGGAAGGAAGTCCAATTTAACAATTCATAATAAGTTACTGCTTTACAGACAAATACTGAAACCAGTATGGACATATGGTATTCAACTATGGGGTTGTGCTAAAGAGAGTAACATTCTAGTTTTACAGAGATTTCAAAATAAAGTATTAAGAAACATTGTGAATGCACCTTGGTACGTTCGAAATAGTGTCATCATGATCTAAAAATCGAAACTGTAGCAGAGACTATAAAAAAGTACGCAAAAAACCATGAAGATAGACTCCATCGGCATGTGAATGTGGAAGCAATTCAGGTTCTAGACAAAACTTTGCTAGTTCGAAGACTACAAAGAGTGAAGCCGTTTGAGCTAGTAAACTAAGTGAATTACAAAAAACCAAATAATGCTATAAACACAACACAATTGTGAGTTACAGACCAAACAAAGCGGGGAGAACTGTTGAGTGAATCCTAAGTTTAAATTTGACTTTTCTAGTAAATTAAGTTAAAACAAAATTGCTGCACAGTGTTTGACTGCCCCAGGGTATGATCTTATTAACGGGGTAGTCATAAAACAACTCCCCAGAAAAGCTATCGTAAAACTATGCAACCTAATTAATGCGTCCTTTAGGGTTAGGTATGTACCTAAACTGTGGAAAGTTGCAGAAGTTATCATGATTCCAAAACCTGGAAAACCACTCCATGATGTGTCATCTTACAGGCCAATATCTTTGCTGCCAATTATATCCAAGCTCTATGAAAAATTATTGCTTAAAAGAATAAAACCCATCATAGAAAGACAAGAAATTATTCCATCTCATCAATTTGGTTTTCGAGACAAGCATTCCACGATAGATCAAGTACACAGAATTACTAATATAATAGAAAAAGCACTAGAAGAGGGAAAAGTTTGTTCTGCAGTTTTTCTAGATGTAGCACAAGCATTTGACAAAGTATGGCATAAAGGCCTTAATTTTAAACTAAAACGGTTTCTGCCAAAACTCTTCGGATATTTTGGAATCATACATATCTGATAGACATTTTAGAGTAAAACAGGAAGACTTATACTCAAATTTAAGAGAAATTCAAGCAGGCGTGCCCCAGGGTAGCGTACTAGGCCCATATCTATACTTATTATTCACTTGCGATATCCCAAATCCAGAAAATTGTCACTTAGCAACATTTGCCGATGATACTGGTTTATTGACGGTAAAAAAATCTATTGAAAAATACATAGAAAAACTTTAGGATGCAGTCACCGAAGTTCACACTTGGACCACAAAGTGGCGAATAAAATTAAATGAAAACAAATCAATTCATGTTGATTTTACAAACAAAAATATAAATCACATACAAATAACAATTAACAACATTCCCGTACCATATTCAAATCAGGCAAAATATCTAGGTATGACACTTGATGCCAAATTGCGCTGGAAAGCACATGTTAAGAAAAAAAAAGAAGGACTTGAGATAAGGTATAGACAAATGAACTGGGTAATTGGAAGGAAGTCCAATTTAACAATTCATAATAAGTTACTGCTTTACAGACAAATACTGAAACCAGTATGGACATATGGTATTCAACTATGGGGTTGTGCTAAAGAGAGTAACATTCTAGTTTTACAGAGATTTCAAAATAAAGTATTAAGAAACATTGTGAATGCACCTTGGTACGTTCGAAATAGTGTCATCATGATCTAAAAATCGAAACTGTAGCAGAGACTATAAAAAAGTACGCAAAAAACCATGAAGATAGACTCCATCGGCATGTGAATGTGGAAGCAATTCAGGTTCTAGACAAAACTTTGCTAGTTCGAAGACTACAAAGAGTGAAGCCGTTTGAGCTAGTAAACTAAGTGAATTACAAAAAACCAAATAATGCTATAAACACAACACAATTGTGAGTTACAGACCAAACAAAGCGGGGAGAACTGTTGAGTGAATCCTAAGTTTAAATTTGACTTTTCTAGTAAATTAAGTTAAAACAAAATTGCTGCACAGTGTTTGACAAATAAAATTTTTTTTAAAAATTCAGACTTCCACGCTATTATTATAAAAGTTAATGACATCAATATAGTAACATATATGCAACACCAACAGTTCAAAACTTTCAAAACCATATGAAAGCATTGTTTGTTAAAATAAATGGAAAAACCATTATAATGGGGGACTTAAATGCACACAACAGATTGTGGGGAAGTGCGACACACAATGCAAAGGGGACAAATTTTAGCAGAACTTATTGAAGAACATCACTTTATATATTGTTACGGGTTCACTGCTTCAAATAAAACTCACAAACGTCAAAAACGATATGTCAATTTATTTCGACAATTATGTACAAAAACACGCACTTATACTTACTAATAACTTGCTGATAATTTACTACTATAATCGGTCTATTAACTTCGTGTTAATATCTCAAGACCACTACAGTACGTTATCTGTGACTGACTGACTCAATGCGCGACCCCGGCCCTATATATAGGGTCGTCCATCTCTCTCGAACTTTCCGGCAGCCTTCGAAGTCCGGAAAGTTCTCATATTAATGCGACCGCAAGTCACAGATAACGCAACTAAAACCTAGACTAAGAATACAACCATAAGATAAGTCAACCTAATACTACTCTAAACCTAAATAAATTCTAACTGTAAAATTTAAATAACTTAAATTTGTAACACTATCCTCCTCTTCAGGTTTGATCGTCTCGATCAACATTTCCCAGGTAAGGCTTTAGTCTGTCTAGATGAACAACTTTCATCTTGGACTTCGGATTTCTCTGGATTCGGTAGACTACATCATTAATTCTCTTAACAACTTTATAAGGTCCTTCCCATGGTGGTGTCAACTTAGGTGATCTTCCTTTCTTTCGTTGAGGATTGTATAGCCAGAATTGGTCATTCTCTTTGAACCCTGAAGAGTTTGCTTTCAGGTCATATCTCGCTTTCATGCGGTCACTGGCTATTTCTATTCGCTCTCTAATAGCTATAGCAACTAAAACCTAGACTAAGAATACAACCATAAGATAAGTCAACCTAATACTACTCTAAACCTAAATAAATTCTAACTGTAAAATTTAAATAACTTAAATTTGTAACACTATCCTCCTCTTCAGGTTTGATCGTCTCGATCAACATTTCCCAGGTAAGGCTTTAGTCTGTCTAGATGAACAACTTTCATCTTGGACTTCGGGCTTCTCTGGATTCGGTAGACTACATCATTAATTCTCTTAACAACTTTATAAGGTCCTTCCCATGGTGGTGCCAACTTAGGTGATCTTCCTTTCTTTCGTTGAGGATTGTATAGCCAGAATTGTTCATTCTCTTTGAACCCTGAAGAGTTTGCTTTCAGGTCATATCTCGCTTTCATGCGGTCACTGGCTATTTCTATTCGCTCTCTAACCACTTCATGGATATCGTGCAGCTTTTGTAGCTCCTGTCGTATTGTGAATAGCGGTTCTATAGGCCATCAAAAACAATGGAATATATTGGTCCCAATCTGTTTGGTGCTCATCAACAACTTTGCAAAGATGTTCTTCTATTGTTTTATTAAATCTTTCAACCATGCCATCTGACTGCGGATGTAAAGCAGTAGTCCGTGTTTTAAGTATTCCTAAAAGGTCACAGAGATTCTGGAAGAGCTTTGATTCAAAGTTTCTTCCTTGATCTGAATGTAGTTCCAAAGGAATGCCAAATCTGCTGAAAACATCATTTACCAGAACTTCTGCAACTGTAGCGGCCTCTTGGTTAGGCAAAGCAAAAACTTCTAACCATTTGCTAAAGTAATCCATGACAACAAGGATGTATTTGTTGTCCTTTTTAGTTTCTGGAAATGGGCCGGCCACATCAATAGCAATGCGTTCAAATGGCAGACCTACGTTATATTGTTTCATTTGACCTCTGGACCTTGGCTGGCTGCACAAGTCGAACATCGGCGGCACCAGTTTTTCACATCTTGAAAGTAATTGACCCAATAAAATCGGTTTCGAATTTTGTCCATGGTTTTATTTATGCCTAGGTGGTGAGGTTAGGCCTTCTGTAGAAAATAAAAATATACTGAAGGACCACTCGAGATAGCTCAAGAAAAACGTGGGGGAGTTAAGAGGGACTATATCTTTCCACAGGGCTCCAACAAGGAAAAAAGAGTCTAAAAACTTAAATCCTAAAAATAGCGCAGCAATGAAAAATTATCATGAAACGACTTACCATTAGATGTCTTTTGTAGCTGCTTGGCTGGCCAGCCCGATTATACGCGAAGTACCGGACTCTCCATTGTTCTATAGTTCAAAATGTTCCAAACACTAATATCTAATAAACTAAAGCGTAAAATTAATAGTTTCCACAATTTTAATATAAAATGATAGCGGTGCGGTGACTTTCCTTGCACGTGGCGCGTGGTTGTGTGTTCGCGCAGACGATCGGCGTTTTCGTCTGATCGGCCGAATTTAGCCGCTTATCTCAAATCCTTCATTGCTGGAAGAATCGCGCGAAGTTTAAATTTAAAATATGGAAAGATATAGCGTAAAGTAAATCAAAATAATATTCGAAAAACGCTTGTAAGCGTAGAAAATGTAACCCAAAAATATTTAAAAACTAAGAGAGATAGCTTCTCTAATTTTAAGTGAAAATTAGAGAATATAATTATTTACAAAAATAAAAACAAGTTGGGAAACTTGTTCATTCGGCCCACCAAAATGAGCATCATTTTTCGGTAGGTGAATCTGAATCAATTGGAAGGGGGCAAAACTTGACTAAAGGTCGTTTAAAGATACCGGACGCGGTACGAACATTTGTCACCCTAGCCTGCCCATCAGGCCCTTTAAAAATTTCAATAATGCGACCTACCCGCCATTGAAGGGGCGGTGATAACTCGTCTTTGATAAGAACGAGGGTACCTATTTTTGGCTCTGCGCATGGTTCCAACCATTTATTTCGTACTTGAAGGGTATGTAAAAATTCTTGGCTCCAACGACGCCAAAAATCGGCTTGGATTCGTTGGACCAAGTTCCATCGCGATAACCGATTCTCAGGTTTACTTGAAAAATCTTCATCAGGAACAGAAACTAAAGGTCCATGTGTTAAAAAATGTCCCGGTGTTAAAACCTGTAGATCGATACAGTCGGTAGATTGCGGGGTCAAGGGGCGAGAATTTAAAATCGCCTCAATTTGACAAAGAACCGTGTACAACTCCTCATAACTTAGAATTTGCGAGCCAATGGTACAAATTAAGTGAGTTTTTACTGATTTTATCCCTGACTCCCAAATGCCGCCGAAGTGGGGAGCTGATGGAGGGATAAAATTCCAGGCGATAGCTTGTTGCGTGCAAGCATTTCTTGCAAGATCAAGCAATTCTTTGCTTGATTTAACGAAATTTGTGCCATTATCTGAAAAAAGAGTTTTTATGTAACCTCTTCGGGCAACAAAGCGACGTAGCGCAGCTAAAAAAGCGTCCGAAGTTAGATCTGACACTAACTCGAGATGTAAAGCTTTAGTATTTAGACAAATAAAAAGGCAGATATATGCTTTTTGTGTTTTTACACCTCTGTGTTTACTGAGAGTGATAGGTATAGCACCACTAAAATCTACTCCACTAAAAAGTAAAAGGGTTGATTTGCTCATAAGA
This sequence comes from Aspidapion aeneum, assembly GCA_963576565.1. Taxonomy (NCBI): domain Eukaryota; kingdom Metazoa; phylum Arthropoda; class Insecta; order Coleoptera; family Brentidae; genus Aspidapion; species Aspidapion aeneum. Next base: position 87,555,756 of record OY755043.1, read on the forward strand.
ATGCGGTTTGACGCGAAAGCAACGAACACATTTGGATAAAACCGTTTTAATTAAGCGTTTGGCAGATAAAATTCCAAAAATTTGACTAATGAGATATTGGACTGTTTGCACTCCGACATGCAAATATTTTTTGTGCATATATTCAATAAAAATATAAGAAAGTCTACTTTCCTTGGGTAAAAGAAGAGGATGTTTTTGTCCGTAAGAAATAGTCATGGCTTGTTGAATGCGTCCTCCAACTCTTATAAGACCATCCTGGTCTAAAAAGGGATTCAGTTTTTGGATGGATTTTATGCATTTTTTCTGGTTTTGAAGGTTAAGAATTACTTCAGAAAAGTATGTTTGTTGTTTGTGCTTAGCCAAACATTTTAAAGCGTTAAAGAGATCGATAGAATCTATATAAAAGTAGTTGAATAGCGTAAAAATCGGATTTATTATTTAAAAGCGAATCTAAAAAATTTTCAGTTATTCGGTCACAAGAAATCAGAGCAACATTTTTTCGTTCCTCAGTCTCTAAACTGTCATTTATTTTGACTTGCGGGATTTTTGTTGGCCATTTATCGAAAGATTCTTGTAAAAACTAGGGGTGGCCCACCATAGGCGATGATTTAAAAGCTCACTCGGCGAGCAGCCGCTGCTGGCTACATCGGCACTATTGAGAAAGGTGGGGGTATATAACCAACATTCTGGATTAATATTATCTTGGATAAGACTAACACGATTTGCGACAAAAGTTTTCCATTTACTTGGATGGGATTTTATCCAGTGTAAAACAACCAGTGCGTCCGAAAAAGCGTAAATATTATTTATTGTGAACCTTTTTATGAATATATCGTATGTGTATTTTAAGACCTCAGATAAAAGAGTAGCGGCTAGAAGTTCTATTCTCGGAATACTAACAAATTTTTTAAGTGAAGCGATGCGACTTTTCGCAAGAACAAAATATATGTGATATTTAGCGTTTCGTAAGACACGTAAGTATATTACGCATGCGTACCCTCGTTCACTCGCATCACAAAAACCACAGAGATCGATGGATTCGGCGTTGGTGATGTCAATGTGGCGGGGTAAACTAAATTTTTCTAAAACTTGAAACTCAGATTGATAGAGTGTCCACTGACGAACTATTTCTAAAGTAGGCGTGGCGTCCCAGGAAATACCAAGTAACCAAATTTGTTGAATCAAATATTTTAAAGTGAATGTTACTGGGGTAAGATACCCATGGGGGTCATAGCAGCGTGCTAAAAAAGAGAGAAGCGTCCTTTTAGTACAGCTTTGCTGATTAGGTAATATGTTAAATCGAAACTCGTCCTAGGAAGGATGCCAGCACAGGCCTAAGACCTTAGTGACGTCATCCGAATCGAGAGATAAAACTGCGGGGTTGACTAAGGAGGGATCTAAATGAGAGATCACTTCTGAGCGATTGCTAGACCATTTGTGTAATTTCAAGCCAGCGTTTCCTAATAACTCCGTAAGCTCATGCTGCAAATTTAACGCCTCTTGAACCGTTTTACATGAAGTAGTGACGTCATCAATATAGGTATCGTTAAGTATAACTTTAGCAGCGTGAGGGTAGTTATCATATTCGGACTCAGCTAAGTGCTGAAGGGTGCGTAAAGCGAGATATGGTGAACAGTTCACTCCGTAAGTGACAGTTCGTAGTTTAAAAACGGAAACTTTTTCATTAGGGTTAAACCGCCAAAATATTTTTTGGTATTTTTGATGATCAGGGTTGATATTTATACCACGATACATTTTTTGAATATCGCAGGTGAGCGTCACAGGGTTAAGGCGAAAATGTAATAATATTTGAATAATATCTTTTTGTAGTTTTGGACCTGATAATAATACTTGATTAAGCGAAATATGCGTAAAAGGGTCAGTAATACTCGCATTAAAAACTACCCTTGTCTTAGTAGTGATAGCTTCATTTTTAACAACAGCGAAATGTGGAATAAAATAGCTGTCTGAATCGTCTTCTTTTTCTGAGTCATAGTCCATATGACCCAATTCCAAATATTCATTCATAAATTTAGAATATTCACAATACAAGTTTTTGTCGCGAAGCAGTTTTTTTTCTAAAGATAAGAAACGATTTAGCGCGACTTGTTTTATTGCGGGAAACTGCGGTGGATTTTCAAATGTGCGAAAGGGAAGGGAGACTGTATACCGGCCGTCTTGATTACGCGACACGCTCTGGTTAAAATAATTTTCACAAATTTCATCCTCTGGTTTCAAATGAGTTTTTTGGGGGACGCAGTCGGTTTCCCAAAATTTTGAAATTAATTGCGAAAGCGAGTCATTTTCATTTTGACAAAAAAGAGCATTAATTGGCGGGGTAGAAATTAAGGGTTGATTTATTTGTCCCATTAAAATATAGCCGAAAATAGTTCCCATAGCAAAGGGATGATTTGGATCATCGCTAGCGATTTTTTCACACTGTATAATTAGTGGATATAGATCCATACCAATTAGTAAATTTACAGGCGAAGGGTTGTAAAAAGTGGGATCTGCTAAGGGTAAATTTTTTATAAAATGCCAATTTTCTGTATTTATTTTTACTGACGGTAAATCAGTACAAACTTTTGGCAAAATAATCGCTTGCGTAGACACAAAAATATCTGGTTTTTGAAAATTACAAATTTTAATAAAAATCGATCCTAGATCACAAGTAAGAGAGTTGCCTCCAACCCCCTGAATATTTGAACATAAGGGTTGTCTGGGAAGGCCCAATTGTTGCGCTAATTTTTAAGAACAAAAAGTGTTTTGCGAACCGCTGTCCAACACGGCTCTAACTGTTTGAAAGTTACCGCGGACATCTTGAATTTTTACTAGGATAGTTGACAATAAAACTTGCGATTGCGCAGAAATAAAACCACAATGCGTGGGGTTAGAACCCGAAGGAGTTGCGATTGGTACTTGTGAATCAGAAGACGTCGAAGTAAAATTTTGATTATTTTGAGGAGGGGCACTTCGAGGGAAATTATTTTGAGTAGAGTAATTTTGAAGCGGACAACCAGTAGCCGGGGACCTAAAACTTTGCTGGCTGGCCAAGTAACCACGTGGTGCGCTACTTGGAGACGCATTGGGAGAAATATTAGAGAGATTTTGTGAGAAATTCACGTTAGCATCAAAATGTGATCTATTTTGATTTTGAGAATTAGAGTAATTAGAATTTCGCTCAAAATGAATTAATGAGTGATGTCTTTGATTACCAGGGCAATAGCGACATGAGCGTAGACTTTGACAAGAATTTGTTAAATGTATTGAGCTTAAACAATTTAAACATAGTTTTTTATTTTTAGCCTAAGCATAGCGTTCGTAGGGAGATTTACCTTTAAATGCGTGACATAAATATATTGAATGTGTGTTAGAATCACAAAAAGCGCATCTATCTTTAGAATGAGTATTTTCCGTACCAAGTAGCGTTTTTGTATAATAAGGCGAGGCGTTATTTTAATAAAACTGTTTATTATTTTTAAATCTATTTTTAGATTGTAGCGAATAAAGCGAATTACATTGACTTTCAAGGAAATTATAAATTTCTTGATATTTGGGCATTTCATTAGACTTAGAATTAGCTAGTTCAAAGCGCGAAAGTAGTACCTCAGGCAATTTATCTAGTAAAATGTTGGCGAGCGGAAAACACCATTGATCAGTGTCCTAATTTAGAGTTTTTAAAGCCTCAATGTTTTCTGAAAAAACATCAAGCAGCGTGCGCAGCGTTTCTGGATTGTCGTCTTTGAGAGCGGGAAAATTATACACGGAGCGCCAATAAGTTTGAGCCGATAAGCGGGGGTTATGATAGCGTTTTAGAAGCGTATTGTAAGCGATTATATAATTAGCGTCGGTTATTTGTAAATGTTTAACTACGTTTAAAGGCGGTCCTTTTAGGTAGGACAGTAACAAATTAAATTTAGCGTTTGTAGGAATACTAGGATTATTGTGTACAGAACTATTGTACATATCTAGAAAGGTTGGAAACTTAGTGATGTCGCCATGAGATTCGACAATGCGCAGTCTTGGCATTAAAGACGCCATAAAGCGGTCTGGATCAGAAGAATTTGAAATTTGCGTTAAGTTTTGAGGTTAAGGAGCTTCAATTTTCACCTCAAATAGTTGTTTTTGAATTCTTTTAATATCATAGAAGCTGTCGTCAAACTCAGTAAGGCGTTCATTTTCTTCTTTCAGTCTCTCCGGACTTGCCGAATAAGCCTCTATTATTTGATTTTGATAAATAAAAAATGATTCTTTCATTTCATCAAGGTCGATAAGTCGAACCTGTAAACACGGTTTTTTTGTATCATCCGTTAGGCATGCATTAGCTAAGTTATGAAGAGTATTAATGCGATTATGTTGCACATTACGGAGTGCTTCTAACTTCTTAAGTTGCGTACTCATTGTAATGTTTTTAAAAAACTCCGTTAAAACAGGTGAACGAGTAGTTTCCGGAATTTTTAATATTAAAAAATTAAAAGCGTTTAAAAAGAAAAGAAAATAGGCGATAAAAATGTAAACAAGTCTCATTTACCTCTCTAATATTGTTTACAGCGATGTGTTGGAAAATTTTCCTACGTGCAGGCGACGCAAAGCCAAAAAGAGGTAGGAAATGCGCGAAAACAATGCGCGTTCGGTACTTTTTATTTTCACTGCTAGCAGAGGAAAAAGATCAAGGTCATGCGAAATCTTTTAATTGCGAATTTATTAAAAATTTTATTTTTAACAAAATGCGATTTAGACTTTAATTTTTCCCGGGGTCCTGTTATCAGGCTCGAACCTGGACCAAATGGTGAGGTTAGGCCTTCTGTAGAAAATAAAAATATACTGAAGGACCACTCGAGATAGCTCGAGAAAAACGTGGTGGAGTTAAGAGGGACTATATCTTTCCACAGGGCTCCAACAGGGAAAAAAGGGTCTAAAAACTTAAATCCTAAAAATAGCGCAGCAATGAAAAATTATCAAGAAACGACTTACCATTAGATGTCTTTTGTAGCTGCTTGGCTGGCCAGCCCGATTATACGCGAAGTACCGGACTCTCCATTGTTTTATACTTCAAAATGTTCCAAACACTAATATCTAATAAACTAAAGCGTAAAATTAAGTTTCCACAATTTTAATATAAAATGATAGCGGTGCGGTGACTTTCCTTGCACGTGGCGCGTGGTTGTGTGTTCGCGCAGACGATCGGCGTTTTCGTCTGATCGGCCGAATTTAGCCGCTTATCTCAAATCCTTCATTGCTGGAAGAAGCGCGCGAAGTTTAAATTTAAAATATGGAAAGATATAGCGTAAAGTAAATCAAAATAATATTCTAAAAACACTTGTAAGCGTAGAAAATGTAACCCAAAAATATTTAAAAACTAAGAGAGATAGCTTCTCTAATTTTAAGTGAAAATTAGAGAATATAATTATTTACAAAAATAAAAACAAGTTGGGAAACTTCTTCACTAGGTGCGCGCCTGATTTTCCACCATGGCATTGGGCCCATTATATTCTCTACCATGCTCCTAGGAACCACTACTTGATTAATCACAGTAAGGCCATCGGCACTTTCCCAGGCACGTTTAAGGATGTTTTCTTCTACTATCAGTGAATCCCATTGTGCCCACAGTGATTTGAATATCACCCCTTGGTTTGCGATATCTTGCCATGATGGTCGTGGCTTGTTCTCTTCTTTCAATCGCAAGATAGGTCCTACATCTTTGTCGTTAAGTTGTGTGGTTCTAATCGAAGCCGACATCCATTCTTCATCTGGTTCTAATTTTATCTGACGCACGTAGGTAATTGCTTCTTTTTGGTCAATTCTCCTGCAATGTTTACAATCTTCAGGGCAAGTCCTTCTGGACAATGCATCTGCATTATTATGCACCCTTCCCGCTCGGTGCTTAATTTGATAATGGTATTGTTGTAGCTTTTCTATCCATCTCGCGACTTGCCCCTCAGGTTGTTTCATTTTCATGAGCCACTGTAACGCAGCATGATCCGTTCTAATCAGAAACTCTTGTCCGTAGAGATACTTGTGAAAGTAATCTACGGATTTAATGATGGCTAGGAGCTCCTTTCTGGTAACAATAATTTCTCTCTGGTTTGGATAGCTTCTTGCTGAAAAATTCGATGACCCGTTCTTCTCCATCTTGTACTTGGGAGAGTACTGCTCCTATGCCATCGTTGCTTGCTTCAGTATCTAATATGAATTTTCCTTTTGGAATGGGATATGCAAGAATCGGACTAGAACATAATGCTGCTTTTAGTCTTCTAAATGCTTGGTCACATTCGGTATTCCATTTGTAAGAAACTTTAACTTCTGTAAGTCTATGTAATGGAGACGCTATTTTGGCGAATCCTTCTACAAATCGTCTGTTGTATGTACACAGACCTAAAAAACTTCGCAATTCATGTTTGTCACGAGGTTGGGGCCATTCTTTTATTGCTTGTAACTTCTTTTCGTCGGTATGGATGCCTTCTCGGGAAACGACGTGACCCAGGAACTCAACTTTTTTTTGAAATAGAAAACATTTCTTTGAGTTTAATTTAAGATATGCGTTCCTGATTCTTGAAAATACTTCTCGTAAATTGTCTAGATGATCTTGAAATGATTTTCCCATTACTATGACATCATCCAAATAGACTAGGCAGGTTTTCCAAGTAAGACCTCGTAGAACGACTTCCATTAGTCTTTCAAATGTAGCTGGGGCATTGCATAGGCCAAATGGCATCACATTAAACTGATAAAGTCCACTGCCAGCAGAGAATGCTGTCTTCTCTTTATCCCTTTCAAAGATTCCTACTTGCCAATACCCACTTTTCAGGTCAAGAGTAGAAAACCAATACGATCCTGCCAACGTGGTTAACGTGTCGTCCATTCTTGGCAGTGGGTAACTATCTTTCTTGGTCACATCGTTAAGTTTCCTGTAGTCGATACAAAATCAAGTACTTTCATCCTTTTTAGTGACCAACACCACAGGAGATGACCAAGGACTTGACGACTCTTCAATAATACCGTCACTGAGCATTTTATTAATAAGATTGTGAACTTCTTCTTGTTTGGCCATTGGTAGCCTTCTTGGGGGCTGTCTTATTGGTTGGGCATCGCCAGTGTTGATGTAATGTTGAATAAGGTTTGTGCGTCCCGAACTACTCTTAGTTTCAAAGATATTGCTTTACTCTTCTATAAACTCTCTCGCTTTACTAAATTCTTCTGGAGTGAGATGTTGCCAAGTGGATTGAAATTGCTGAAGTACCTCCGTAGGTAACTTGCTTTTATCCTCCGAAGTTGGCTCTTCACATCTTATTTCTTACTCCCCCTTATTAATTTTGACACTATTTGGGAAAATATTGGCGACTCTAATCGGGATGCCTTTATCGGTTTTAACTAGTGACTTTGCAACGAGGTAGGTGTTGGGTGTGTTCTGTTGGCTTATGAGTCCGACACAGCTTGATGTTTTACTTTCTAGCCTCCCAAAAATTATGGTCTCACTGTTACCGACCAGTCTTGTTGTGCATACTGCCACCACCTTTATTGGTTCTTTATTGAAGTGACTGTTTGACAAAATGAACTCTTCATTCCCGAATCTTAGGGTATTAAGTTTATTATCAAACGCAAATCCATGTTTACTTATCAAGTCCATTCCCAAAATAAATTCGTCGTCTATTTCGGCAACCAATACCGTGTGGCGAATCTTCAATCTTCCCAGCTGTAGGTCTATGTCTGTCTGCCCCAACACGTCGGCGGATTCTCCAGTCACAGTCTTAAGTGTTATTTTCTCTCCTGTTAGTCGAATTTTATATCTCATTGCAATTTTGGACTTAAGCAATGATATGGCTGCACCGGTGTCTACTGTGATATTAACTTGTCTTACATTTATAAGTCCGTCAATGTTCAGGCTGTCAGCAGTATGTTTTAAGCTCTTAATAGAGTAAATTTTGGAGGCTACCTTTCCATTAATTAACACCCGCCCTTCCGCGTTATCTAGTTTTAGATCCTCCTGATTTCTTTTTCCGTACTCGTTCCCGCTAGATGGAAGGCGAGACTTCATTTGGACACGACAATAGCGTTGGATATGCCCTATACGTCCGCATCTAAAACACTTTCCATTTGGAGGGGATCGTCTACTTTCTTTCAAATAGTCAATCTTCTCTGTCAGTGATTGAAGAATTTGACTAAGCGTCTTTAAGGGAACCTTTTGTTTAGTGCTCGTTTCTTCACCCTCCTGAATTGAAACAGCCCTTACTGTTGGCCTGGACATAATATTTGATGACTCAATCTCAAGGGCTCGAATCAACACTTCGCTGCTGTTATGGAAGCGTTCTCGACGAAGTAACTTTGTCCGTGTCTCGCAAGCCATTAATAAAGCGATCTACTGTGAAGGGATCTCTGTAATTTTCTGGCATTTCTGGGTAAGCCAAGTACATCAGCCTCCTGATATCCGCTTCATACTCTTGTAATGACTCCCCTGCTCTTTTTTGACGAATATTTAATTCTGACCAATGCAAATTTCGTAAATGTTCATCTCCATATCTTCTTTCTATAGCTGTCACTAAAGCATTGTAACTCTGTTTTTGTTCCGCTGGAATAGACCGTAAAAGTCCAAGAGCAGGTTCTCGTAGAGCTACTAACAAAGCTCTAGCTTTTTCGTCCTCGTCCCACCCATTTGCAGCGGCGGCAGCTTCAAACTGTTGTTTGTAGGTGGACCAGGAAGACGTACCATCGAAATTTGGAGGTTTGATGTTTTGGTTGGAATTCACAACACATCCCTGAGCTTTTATTTTGTTGTGTTCTTTTTGGAGCTGTATAAGCTGTTTCGACCCGTCCTGGAATTTTTCTTCCATGGTTTGAAAAACTTCTTCCTTTACATTCTGTAGTTTGTTCTCCACTTTTTCTTCAACAGGTTGTACCTTGTCTTCAACATTTTGTACCTTCTCTTTAACATTTTGTACTGTTTCTTCTACATTTTACAATTTATTTTGTAAGATGTTCGGATGCAGTCTTGAACTCTTCTCTCAGCTGTTCTATCTAATGTCTGTCTCATGTCATTCTGGTTTTGTTCCATGGTCTGTTTCATATCGCCCTGGTTTTGTTCGATAATCTGTCTCATATTGTCCGGGTTTTGCTCAATGGTCTGTCTTATATCTTTCTGGTTTTGAGCCATTTGAGCTACTAGAGCCTGCATCATTTTAGTTAGATCTTCCACCTTTGCCGATCCTTGTCTAGTAAGCATCAACTTCCTGATAAATCACTTAAAACGTTTATTTTAGGGCTTTAAAGCGAATGTCGAAGTCGGTTTTTCAATATCTCTTCGGATTCTTAAATAGAACCTAATGGAATGTTCTGGAATTTTCTAGTAAATGCAGTAATTTATCACTCTATCGATGACTAGGCAAATGTAGAAGTCCTTTTTTTTATTATCTCTTTTAGTTCTCGAATAGAACGTCGTAGAATGTTATGGAATATTCTAGAAATTCTTTCTGATTCTTACTTTTTAACTAACTAAACTAATATCGAAGTCGCTTTTTTTGATATCTCTTCTGGTTCTCGAATAGAACGTCGTAGAATGTTATGGAATATTCTAGAAATTCTTCCAGAATTCTTACTTTTGAAATAACTAAGCTAATGTTGAAGTCGCCTTTTGGATATCTCTTCTGGATCTGGAATAGAACGTCGTAGAAAGTGATGGAATATTCTAGAAATTCTTTCTAATTCTTACTTTTTAACTAACTAAGCTAATGTCGAAGTCGCTTTTTGGATATTTCTTCTGGTTTTCGAATAGAACGTCGTAGAAAGTGATAGAATATTCTAGAAAATCTCTCTAATTATCAATTTTTGGACTGTAATGTTAATGTCGAAGTCGGTTCTCAAATATCTCTTTTGGTTTTTGAATAAAACAATATCGAACATCTTCGAATATTCTGGAAAAATCACTTACTGTTCTTCTGTCCAGTTGTCCTAGCCGCTGATACTATGTAAGGGTAGTCTTTGCACTATTCAGTTTTGAATATTCTGGTAAAATCACTTACTGTTCTTCTTTTCAATTGTCCTAGCCGGTGGTACTATGTAAGGATAGTCTTTGCACTATTTATTTCTTTTAATCTCACTTCTGACACCAATTGTTACGGGTTCACTGCTTCAAATAAAACTCGCGACCGTCAAAAACGATATGTCAATTTATTTCGACAATTATATACAAAAACACGCACTTAAACTTAGTAATAACTTGCTGATAATTCACTACTATAATCGGTCTATTAACTTCGTGTTAATATCTCAAGACCACTACAGTACGTTATCTGTGACTGACTGACTCGATGCGCGAACCCGGCCCTATATATAGGGTCGCCCATCTCTCTCGAACTTTCCGGCAGCCTTCGACGGCCGGAAAGTTCTCGTATTAATGCGACCGCAAGTCACAGATAACGCAACTAAAACCTAGACTAAGAATACAACCATAAGATAAGTCAACCTAATACTACTCTAAACCTAAATAAATTCTAACTATAAAATTTAAATAACTTAAATTTGTAACAATATTTAAATGATGGAACATCTACAAGGGTAGTGCCAAAAACATTCAACTAAAGGTAGACCCCGTATAGAAATCCTAAACTTCATCAGACATAAAAAGTATTATACTGAAGGTTTCTTTCAAATTCGCAACAATGTTGCCAGTACTTTTATAACTTGTAATTTTGAAGTAGGTACATAAGTAAAATGGTAACTAATAAAAATCAAAAGAATATTTTGTTTTTGAGTTCGGCTTACGTTTTGGATTGCTATACATGTACCTGTAATAGAATATGTTTACCATCCTATGTGAGAAAAGGTATTGTTTTCATTAATTTTTTTTTTGAGATTTTATCATTAATAATGTTTTTCTATACAATTTGATTCTAGGTTGTAAGTATAACCTCTAGATATGTATGTATGCATGTCTGTCTGTTTGCCTATATGCACATATGTATATAACTGTTTGAAAAAAAGTTTTTTTTAAAGTTAGAATATGTTATCCAATAATCAATCGGTAAATTTTTGTTTACATAGGTACCTAAACTTAATAAAAATCATAAAACATTTGGTTTTTAAGTCCCTGTTTGGAATTAAAGGAAGGAATTGGTTTTTTTCGAAGATTGTTGTTTGTCGATTTTTATAGAACGTACAACGATTAGCACAAAATTGCAATTTTTGTGCAGTCAACCAACTTGAGTTTATTTTTTGCAGGAACACAAAATAACTAGCGGCTATATCCTGTAATGCAAACCATTTTTTTAACTGCACATGCGCACCTATCTCTTTCTTATCACATAAAATTATCTTCCTCTTACTAACTTGACACATGCTCGACCACAGCTGAGAGGGAGATAATTTTATGTGAGAAGAAAAAGTACGGTAGCGAATGCGCAGTTTAAAATATTGATTTGGTTTTCGGTTTTCTGAAAAAAACGGGACTCCATGTAAGTGTGAAAAACATTCAACTAAAAGTAAGTTTAATTAAATTTCTTTGGTGTGAGGTTAGAGTTCATAAATAGTTTATTAATTTTGTCTTCCTAGGTGGTATTTAAAAAGTTATTAAAACCAGAAGACTAAACTGCACTTTTTACTATTAATTATTGTTCTCACTACAAATGTTTTCGGTATAAAAATAACACTTGCTTTTAGTCCAAATAAATTTAAGTTAAATGTTGTGATCACAAAAGTTAAAAAAACCTTTTTTTTTATATAATATATAATAGCTTAAAAGAATTAGTCTACAACCCTCCCCTGGGCAACTCTGGAAAACTCAAAAAGCTTTTTGATTTGATTTTACGCGAAAATGGAACGTCGCAGAGAAAATCTTTGTTGACAAAAAAAATTGTGTGTGCTATAGACCACATGGCAGAACTGTAAACTTTAACAAGGCGAAATTAATAATACTGGCCTTCATCTGCATCATCATATTGCTCGCTGAATGTTCCTCTCACAGTTAGTCGACTCGAGCCGACTTCACCCGAATGAGCGTTGAATAGCCGAGCCTAACGGCTTAGTTCAATTAAGTACCCACAAAAACTGCTAAACGCGCCTAAAGAAGTTTACACTTCAAAAATTCCTTTACAATTTTTCTTTAAAGGTTATAGCTCTAGACTTACATGTATAGAAAATAGAGGGCACCAAAATTGACAAAAATCAGTTTTTTGCATTTTACGCAAAAACGGTAAGTCGTAGGGAAGAATTTTATTTAAGAGAAATATTACCCATACGAGTCTTTACAATCAATCTCCATAGTCTATAGGTCTACAACGACATGTTTAGAAGGTAGATGGCGGCTAAGTTGTCAAAAATTGTGTTTTTTTTATTTTACGCAAAAACGGTAAGTCGTAGAAAGAAACTTTATAAACATAAAATGTTAAAGGACACAATTTTCTACATTCTTTTCTTTTGGGCCACAGGTTTACAACTAAGTGTAGAACATATAGGGCGCCAAATTTGCAAAAATAATTTTTTTATTTTATGCAAAAACGGTAGGTCCTAGAAAAAAAACATTTTTGACAAGAAATCTCCAGGACGCCATTCTCTACAATTCACCTATGTGAGTTACAGCTCTATGATTTATGGTTTTTGCGTAAAACGCAAAAAAGTATATAATGGGCATTTTCGGCACCCTCTGTCTTCAACACATGTGGTTGTAGAGCTGTAAATTGTCATTGTCGCATTGTAGAGAATTGTGTCTTGATCATTTTATGTCAATAAAGTTTTTTTTTTATGACATATATATAACCGTTTTTGCGTAAATTGCAAAAAACATAATTTTTGGAAATTTTCTTCTAAACGTGTGGTTGTAGACCTTTAGACTATGGAGACCGATTGTAGGGAATCCTATGGGTAATATTTCTCATACATTAAATTTTGCCCTACGGTTTACGTTCTCGCGTAAAATACAAAAAACTGATTTTCGTTCGCTATTATTCAGAAAAAAAATTAATAGCGGCAACCATGTAGACCAAACGTCACCCTTGCATTATTTATCGTTGCCTTTGAGAGGTTATCCGAATAAACGTGTGTTTTAGTTGGTTTTTTGGGATATTTATCACAAAATAAAGATTTTTTTTTATTAAATAACTTTAAAAATGCCTAAGAAGTGCATTCTGTGTGATGAAAGTGACGAGAAGTGGCTGGATTTATCATTTCACCGGTAAGTTTAAATCTCTTTCAAAAAACCGTCATATTGTTTACGTTTTGGTAAGACAGTGGTGTGGTTTATAACTTTTTTTACAAAATATTAGTGATTTATTTTACAAAGAAGTTTTAAGAAACATTAATTATTGTTACAAATTCCCTTATTTTCCCACCTCTAGTGTTTGGGTTATTTTGGAAAAGTTTCTTAATTTATTCTGGCAATAATATATAACTCTTAAAAATATATTTCTTATGTAAACAACCATTTTCAATATGTAATGTTATGTTATGTCATGCTACTGTACAGTTATTAAACATTTTTAAAATATTCAAATTTATGAGTTTTTTAGGTTCCCCACTGATCCAAACAAGAGAGAGCTTTGGAGGGAGATTATTGACCTTAATAAGGAAAAAAATCTGTCAAAATGGGCATGTCTTTGTTCTGACCACTTTGATCCTCAGTATGTTCGTTTAGCACCTACTGGTAGGCACTATCTTGTACCAAATGCCTTGCCCAAGAGTGAAAACTTTGAGTTTTTGTCTTCTAGGTAAGGAAGGTCAGGTGTTAAAGACTAGTTCAAATTAAGAAAACTACTTACTACTAGTGGTTAGTAGTTAAATATTCAACTATCTCTTTTTATTATAAAGTATACATAATATATTTTCACTGGTTGTTTTTGATGTTTGATCATCATGTAATGATGTAAAAAAGTAGTTAGAATTAACAAATATAACTATAAGAAGAAAAAAGGTAGTATCTACTTTTACACAGAATTTTTTTTTAACTTTCTTTTCACTTACTTACTGCATAGTCCCTGGTGATTAATTAAAAGAGAGCCTTGAGTCAAATGGATTAAAATATTGTTCTTAATTTTTATATTTGCCAAATTTATTAATGTTTGTATATACAGGGTGTCCCATAACTTAGGGGCCATAGGCCAACAAGTGATAGAGGAGGTCATGTCTGATAAAAAACTTATAATGCATGAGTCAAAACTTTCTTTGTCGAGATACAGAGCATCAAAGTTGGCAATTTTTTTAACTTTTGTGATAATAACTTTTAAAAAAAACGCAGTAAAAATATGAAATTGGGTAGTCTTGTATTAGAACAAAAGCAATAAATTGAAATTAATTTAAAAAAATTAATTTGAAAAAAGTTAGTCAATTTTTTTAGAAAATACTCTTTTTTTGGAATACACTTTTATGAATGCCATATTAAATGCAATGTTTTTTAAATATTTTTTGTTAATAAAAACAAGTCTCTAGCGAGACATAATAATGGAATATTATTGATATTTTTTAAAAGAGAAAGCAAAAATTAATTTAAAAAAAAATTATTATTTTTTATACATTTTCGAGGTTATTTTGACAGCCTGTACCTCCTCCACTTGTAATATTATCAAAAAAAAGGAGTACCACATTTTTTAATCACAATTAGCTGAGTATTCAGCTGGCTGTGACAGATTTTTTTTTGTATAACCCGTTTTCACCCACTCCTCTTTAAAAATCCTATATCTTAAAAACAGATATATGTTGACCCCATGTTATATAAACTTTTTTAGAACCTCCTCTATCACCTGCTGCACTATGGCCCCTAAGTTATGGGACACCCTGTATAATAATCACTTAATTATAAATAATATATTTTATTTTTTTTTTATTTGGTAAATAAAATTTAAATAGATTTTTTTATGGAAATCAAAAGTATTTTGTTGATAAAACTGAATGAGTCATATTTTTTAACATTTGCAAATGTAAAAAACACAGACTCATACCAAATATTTTCTAAAAAAACTAATTGCTAGAGTTTAATAAACTAATGAATGGATTTTGGTAAAATGCTCTGAATTTCGGGATTTGTGGATAATTTGCGTTATTTAGTTTTTTTCTCTAAAATTAATTTTAATATCTACAAAAAATCTTTACAGGTACATTTGACTTTTTTTAGTAAATCCAATTAATCATCTTGATTATTTAAAAATTTTGTCTAAATTATTTTTTTAGTTCCACTTTATTATCGTCAGCCGTTGAGACTCCCAAATCTGCAAATATCCGGCCTGATATCCAATTTGATGATTTGATTGAATTCCCTAACAGCTTAAAAGATAATATAATGGAGGAGGTGTAAAATTTATGGTATATGTCATAAAAGTGAATAATATGGGCAAAATTTTTGAAATATGGTATTTTTAAAAAATTTTTATTTATAGACTATTCTTTCTACAATTCTCGGGACATTTTTGGGAGATACATAACTTTTATGTCTATTTTAAATAGAACTTGCCATTTTTACCTAAAATTACATAAAAAAAACGTTGCTTTTTTTAATATGACAAAAGCAGACTACATGATTTTGTGCGGAAAATACCCAAAACTCTGGAACTGGATTGATTGAAGTTTTCAAATGCATTACTTGTGCTTTGATAGTTGGTACAGGATCAGTTTTATATACAATTTTAGGGGGATTCTCTACTTTTGGTCAGTACTGTTTGTTGGCACCTATTATGTGAAAGGTAAAATAAAAGCAAGGAGAAAAATATGGACCAATAAAAGAAAAAGTCTTAAAGCTCACTACAAAATATAAATAAATATAAAGGGAAGGTCAGGTTTCTTATGTGCTGATGGATGTGAAGTAAGTTAATCTAGATCCTAGGTAGTTGCATATTGATTATTTTTATGTATTAATAAGTTAAGTCTTTATTAAACTTTATGTACCTATTATTTTTAAATACTAAAAACAATGAAAAGTTAATTGCTTTAAAAAGTTATATTAAAATAATTTTAATAAAAAAACATAAACCAATGAGTGCTTTTTATTTCGAGGCAAGAGTTTTGCTGATAAAATATAACAAAAAAATCTATATTATAAGTATAGGCTTTCCTATTTTTATCATTTGGGTGGTTTCAGGAACTTCTAGAGAAGATTGAAGAAAAAACGACTACACCTTAGTGTGCTTTAATTTGAAGAGAATAATGATGGTAAACATCGCATATCAATATTATAAACATAGAAACCGAAAACACCCAAAAGTGTCGAAAATGCACCCTGTACACTAGGGGATCAAATAGACTCTTTAAATCCTGATGCAAAAATTTTATACGAAAATGTCTATAATATATTTTATTTTATTTTCAACAAAATCTGCACGCCCATGGTTTTTTCATGGATTTCTCTTTAATACCTATTACAGTGTTGCCTGCGAGGATTCGGCGAAATTTTCTGAGATTTCATGCATGATGAATGAATTTGCGTATTATATAATGGGGATGCGTCTTCTAGGGTTCCTTGAATTTCTTTGGGTAGTGCCACCAGGGGGAAATCCAAGCCCACTCGACATCACACTTGTATCTCAAAATTTAAGTGGAAATGTACAATGGAATATCTTAGATGACTGCGGAGGAAGGGACCACTACCCCACAGTCTGTTGTTTGAACAGGTTCATTCCATGTTTAAACACAAATCAACGAACTAATCACAAATTTGATCTAAACAATGCTGACTGGTAAATGTACCAAAGCAAGGAAGAAGAAAAATTCAGGAAAAACAAACAAATAAAATATAAAGAATTTGAAGAAATTCTAATCAAACAGCAGAAGAAGTTTTACCAACTAAAAAAGAATACAAAACGACACAAAAAATAGGGAACCCATAGTGGGACAATGACTGCAGCGAAAAAATTAAGGAAAGGAGAGAAGCATTAAAAAAATTTAAGGAGACACCGGATTTAAACAACTACATCAAATTAAAAAACAATTAGCTATTACGAAAATATTCCTTAAACAGAAAAAAAAATAAATTCCGAAATTTTTGTGAAAATCTAAATCGAGATTTTTATTCAAGTAAGACTCGGAGATACCATACCCGATAAATGGAAACAACATCTTATAATTGCTCTACCTAAACCAAATAAAAGTTTAGAGGACCCAGGGAGTTTCAGACCTATAGGGTTGGGATCCTGCATAAATAAATTATTAGAAACTATTCTCAGAAATAAGCTGGATTGGTTTTTGGAGAAAAAAGATTCTTTTCAGAGTATCAAACAGAATGTAGAGAAAACATGGGCATTCAGAACAGTTTAGGATACCTAACAACTTACATACAAACAGCTTTCACACAAAAACAAACTGTAATAAGAGTTTTTCTTGATATCAAAGCTGCATATGACAACGTCAAAATACAGGTGCTTTATGACCAGTTCGTTGATGCTAAAATTCCAATCCCTATCTGCAACCTAATTTATAGACTCCTTAATAACCGTTCAATCTACACAAGAGATAATAAAGGAAATTTAATAGGCCCAAGACTTTAGGGATTGTACAAGGATCACCGCTAAGTCATCTCCTTTTCAACATCTATATCAAAAAAATCTTTTACATAATACCAAGGGATGTCAAAATAATGGCATACGCTGATGACCTCGTACTTTGTATAAAAGGAGAAAATGTCATACATATGACTAAATATATTAATGCAGCTCTCAAAATCATTAATGAATATCTGTCATCCCATAACCTTAAATTAAATAAACAGAAATGTGAAGCAATTTGGTTTAAACCAAACAGAACCAAAGTTATAACCCCAGATATTTATATCTCAGGGGATAAAATTTCCTATAAAAATCACAATAAATATCTAGGAGTTATTCTACAAAGTAATTTTGGCTTTTTGCGGAACATGGTGGGACTCTGACCTCAAAACCCTAAACATAGCAGGCATTGGACTGGTCAGATCGCACCTAGACTTTGCAGCTATGTTCATAGAACCAACATCACAAAAAAACCTCCAAAAACTTGATAATGTTTATCATCAGATTCTCAGAATAGTGACAGGGTGAATCCACATTGATGGATATGTACACTAGAAGAAGAATTCTATCAAAAAACTTATAGTTAAAGGGTAAATCCATATCAAATCAACCAAAAAATAATAAAAATTTTACTCGACCCTCTCCAATTTTGATGATTTTTGGTACACATTTTCTACCCACCAAAAAACTCAAATTCCCAAAATTTTATATTTTTTTGACCAGTACTTTTTTTGTAATTAATTTTTGAAAATTAAAAAAAAAACCTAATTTGGTGTTGATATGTATATACAAAAAAATTAATATTTTAGGGACTACTTAAGCTAGCAAAATGAGCGATGGGTCGTTTTAAAGGTATTTAAAATACCTTTCGAATGATCTAGCACAATGCATAAATTTTTCAAATTTTTTTTTTGTTTTTCAAAAAAAAAATTTTTTTATGAAAAATCTCAAAAAGGCCATTTTTGATTTTTTTCAAAAAAATATATTATTTTCTCCAGACCTTTACCTAGTTACCCTAAAAATTTCATGATGGAGAAATAAGGGGTTCACTGGCAAAAAAAAATTGAAAATGTTGTTACACCTCAAAATTACTAAAATTTGGGTTTATATGGCTTTGAATTTAAATTAGATCTCTGTATTTGCTTATCTAATAATTAAAACATAACATTAGGATTTTTCGTATATTAAAGGCATTTGACAAGTAAAATAAAAATATATACAATAGGTATATACAACTTTAAATAAGAAATACAAAATATCATATTAATTATACAACTACATTTTTTTGTCCAATTGTCTTTTAAGAAGTTGTGAGGACTCCATCATTTCCTTTTTGTTGAGTTTATATGTTCTACCGGTAGCAGTAATAGGTTCGACTTTTTTTACCAAATTTTCGGGTTTTACTACTAATATATCCGGGTTACTTGGGTAAAAGAACGAGGCTGCAGGGCCTTTTGGATGAAGGAAGCTTACTTTTAGCTCTCCAGTCTC
The DNA here is from genome assembly GCA_963576565.1 of Aspidapion aeneum. Lineage (NCBI taxonomy): Eukaryota > Metazoa > Arthropoda > Insecta > Coleoptera > Brentidae > Aspidapion > Aspidapion aeneum. Next base: position 87,574,697 of record OY755043.1, read on the forward strand.
AATATTTTTTCCCAAAATACATGCTAACCACCATTCTTTATCATACTCCACAGTGAAAAATCCTGACTCAACATTTTGTATTTCGGAAATAATGCCCCCCCCCCTGGCATAAGGTGATGATTTTCTGTTAGTATACTTTCCGAAAAAAGTTTTGCTATAAAAGAACTTTCTGTATAGGGAATTACAGCGTGAATTTTTTGTGTACCAGGCATGGTTAGTACATCAGTGAACCTTTTATTCAATAATTTTTCATGGTTGACATATTCATCCTCAGTGTAATATTTAAAATTAATGCCAGTAATGTTTTCTTGGCACCAAGTAAACAACTGAATGGGTGTCATTATTTGGTCACTGTATGGCCTCTGAAGACTAGCCTTCGCTGCAAGCCTTTTAACTGTGCCTCCTAAACCGTCACAGGCACTTTTGCCATGGGAAGTGGCAAAATAATGCCATTCTGCTTCAATTCCAAAATCTTTTTTATGGAGGCACACATTAAGAAAAATTTTTTTATTTTTATATTGTGCTGCACTACCATCAGAAAAATAAAATATTTTTTTAAGTCCTAAAATCTTTTTGTTTTAAATCTGGTATTAATTTCGACAAAAATAAATGAAATGCCACAGTATTGTGAGTAAGGCTTTCCGAGATACAAACGTAATTTAAGTTTTGAAGTGTGTCATCAGTTTTAAAATAAATTGCAAATGGATGGAGGGTTGCCTGGCTGTTGTTCCAATGGTAAGCCTGAACCTCATCCTGCATAACAAATGAATAGTTTTCGGCAAAATCGCATGTAATAAGGGCTTCTACAGGTTTCAGATTATTTTTAATGTCGTTATATTTTTATTTTTGCATATCAGCGATAAATGAATGCGATTTCAGTTTTATTAGGCTGTCTGTGAATTCCTGCACAAAATCATCGGTTTTTTTCACAATGGTTTCCATTGTGCATCGATCTACAGATACCCATTTGTTATATATTACCTCATCAATGAGTTCCTCTTCAAATTTTTCCAGAAGGATATTTTTATAATGGTCTAGTCCAGGACATTCCTGACCTCTATTTCCTACATAGCAATCTATTGAAGGTGGATTACACATCATCTTATACAAACACTGATAGTAATTTGCTGCCAAAGACCTATTATTTTCATCAAGCATTTTATTTAATTTTGAGGCATTTATCATTAATTTGACATTCTGGTGAATAGTACACACACAGACGGAATGTGTTCCACTTTTTCCTGCCAAAATACAATTTTTAGGTCTCAGTTGACAAAATTTGGAGAAGCCAATTTTTTTGTCTGGAAAATCAGTTTTAAATAAACAATATATTTCCTTAAGATTAGCCAAGACTAATCTTTTCTGTACATGTTCCTTCTCGCCTTTATCTTTCCTTATCACAACAAAATCTTTTTTGCCGGGCATTGGTCTGCTTATATCATCCCGTTGATAAAAGTCCTTTACATTTTGGACAACTCTTTCATTCAGGTTTTTTCCAGGCTTCGGATTTGGAGAGCTTAATATCCCATTCTCTTTCACCAATTTCTGTACTGCCCTGGCCATATATTGAGAGACTCCAAATTCTTGTTGAATTTTTGCTCTACTCCAACTTTGCGGTAAACAAGATAAAACAAGACATTTTTCACTTCTCTTTGTTGTATATAAAAATTTTGTCTTCAATTGATTGATCATTTCTCGTTCATCGCGGTTGTACTCTTCTTGCTGCGTTGAAGTAGACGCTGATTCCTTGGCAAATCTAGTCATTAATGATTGCACCTTTTCTATTTTCTGTTTATATATATTTTTTTTCTTAATTGGCGACTCTCCTAGCAGTTCCAGGGACTTATTTAACATAGAGAGTGACTCATTGTGGTCTTCAAAATCAGGATCATTTGTTTGAACTTGACTGGGTCTAAAAAGTAAAATTTAAAAAAATTACAATTTATTTAATTTTTGAAAAGTAATATAAAAATATATAATATATAAATAAAAGTGACAGAAATTATACAGCCTACTTCTATTTTGCATTTTTATAAATATGAATATCAAAAAAAATATCTTATTAGGTACAAATTTAATAAATAAATAATAGTAAAAAACCTAATTCTTACCCAGCCACATCCTCGTTTTCTGAAGTCTTAAACTCCTTAGCAAGCCTAAGTCTACACACATCACAAATTTTCATGCCTATTTCAATATTTTTATAATTGGACATCCACTGCGTAACATTCCTTAATTTTCCAGAATGTTTAGTTTTAGACTTAATATCAAATGGATTACAACATTTGGTTTTAAACTTGCTCCAATCATTCTTTTTATTTGACATGATTTTGAAAAAATTTGCTAGATTTACGCACACCCGACACTGTAGAAAAACTTCTAAGCAAATGAATATAAAATTTTGGAACAAAGTTGAGCAAACTTGCATAAAATCAGTCAGGTTCTGCAAGAAATTTCCTGTTAAAACTCGATTTGAAAACTTCAAGAAACCAATAAAATGAAAGGGGTGTGGCCTCAGGGGTGGTGCAAATATTAACAGGAATAAACAGGTACTGTAAATCGATTATTTGAGCAGGAATGGCAAATTTCTCTCAATTTACACATATTATGAGCGAATTATCAAACAGTGGTATATATGAGCATTAATTTATAGTAAGGAATTTTTGTGTAATGAGTTTTTTATTATTTTTTTTGGTCAGGAACCCATCATTTCTCCATCATAAAATTTTCAGGGTAACTAGGTAAAGGTCTGGAGAAAATAATATATTTTTTTGAAAAAAATCAAAAATGGCCTTTTTGAGATTTTTCAAAAAAAAATTTTTTTTTTGAAAACAAAATAAAATTTTTTAAAAAATTTATGCATTGTGCTAGATCATTCGAAAGGTATTTCAAATACCTTCAATACGACCCATCACTCATTTTGCTAGCTTAAGTAGTTCCTAAGATATTAATTTTTTTGTACATACATATCAAGACCAAATTAGTGTTTTTTTTAATTTTCAAAAATTAATTACAAAAAAGTACTGGTCAAAAAAATATAAAATTTTGGGAATTCGAGTTTTTTAATAGGTAGAAAACGTGTACCAAAAATTATCAAAATCGCAGAAGGTCAGGTAAAATACCCTGGTTGATTTGATATGGATTTACCCTAAAGCAGCCTGTGTTAAGAACAACCCACTGATAAACCTCCTAAAACATCAAAAAAACATAACTAGAAATCTAGAAGAATGGACTCAAACAATAAAATATTTAAAACAATTGTTTATATATAAAATAAAAAATGTAAAATCAAACTATGCCTAGATGAAATAGAAAAAATCAAAACAAAGATAGACAAAACAAATTAATAAAAGCAGAAGCTTATAAAGAAGTTTAAAAATTAAAATTATATGCATAAAAATAAGTTATTATACTTAGATGCATTCTATAATGTAGATTTAAACAATGTTAAATAAATAATAAGAAAAAATACAAAACACAAGAACACACAAAAAATTAAATTAAAATAAAAATAAAAATAAAGTTGGTTGATCGACAGGGATATCTGCAAACCGCATGTCTTTAAAACCACTTAAATAGGAAAAATACTGTTTAAAAAAACTATACAATCTTCACAAAATTTAAAACTGGAAGTTGAGGAATTCCTCCACGGTGTAGAATGCCTCATGGAGCAAAATCGTTTTAAGTTCCTTTCGAAACTTGGAAACAGCTAAAATTTTTTTAAGGGTTGCAGGTAGATGATTATAAAGTTTAATACCTTGATAGATAATAGATTTTTGAACAAAAGTTGAATGTGGTATGGGAAGTGGTAATTGATTTCTTTGTCTAGTTTTATAACGACTTTGGTTATCTAGAGTTATTTGAGGAGCGAGAGTCTTATGAATAAGGCTGACCGATTCCAAGATGAAAAGACCTGGAAGAGTTAGAATTTTAAAATGTATGAATAGTGGTTTGCAATGATCTCTCGGAGAAGAACCAGAAATGAATCGGACAGCACGTTTTTGTAGTTTAAACAGGGATTCGAAGAGATACTGACTACAACAGCCCCAGAATGGTAGTCCATAAGATAAGTGAGAATGAATCACAGCATAATAGACAATATTTGCTCCCAAATTTTTAGACACAGCTCGAACACCATAACAGCCAGACGCTAATTTCTTGTTAAGTGTAAATATGTGGGACTCAAATTTCAAGTTAGTATCCAAATGAATACCAAGAAATTTAGTTTCGAGAGTACTTTTGATTGTAAATTCTTGGCAGTCAATTTGGTCAATATTACAGCGAAACCCAATGATGTGCGTTTTGCTAAAATTAAAAAGCAACCCGTTGGCATCACACCACTTTTTGATGCCATTTAAATCATGAGATATGACTCGAATCAGCTCATCCGGGTCACGCCCATGCCACACCACAGTTGCATCATCCGCGAATGCGGCAAATACACCAGATATGCCTAGGCACAACAGATCGTTAATATAGATAAGAAATAGAGTGGGTCCAAGAACTGACCCTTGTGGAACTCCAAATGTGACTGACCCCTCTGATGATTCCTCACCATTCGCTGAGACACGTTGACTGCGGCATGACAAGTACGATTTAAACCATTCCAGAGTTACACCAAGAAAACCATATTGCTCTAGCTTTCTCAGAAGTGTTCCGTGACTAACACAGTCAAAAGCTTTGGAAAAGTCACAGAACACTCCCGCGGTAGCAAAGCCGTTGTTATAATGATGGTATAATTGTTCCATAACTCGGTACATGGCATCATGTGTATTTTTTTTTTTTTTGGGTAGAAATCCGAACTGCGCTGGGTTAAAAACGTTGTGCTTAGTTAGGAAGTTCATCATGCGTTTCTTTACTATTTTCTCAACTACTTTTGAAATTGTTGATAGTAATGAGATAGGGCGGTAGTTTGACGGATTCTTCGTATCTCCATTTTTATGTATAGGAATTACCAATGCTTTTTTTAGACTGGCAGGAAATATCCCACTCAAGAAAGATTGGTTTATGGATTCGGCCAAAGTAGTTAAAGCCACATCAGGTAATTCCTTAAGTATTTTGGTAGTTATGCCGTCTGTTCCTGAAGCAGACTGATTTTTAATCGATTTCAAAACAGACCGAATTTCATGTTGATTTGTTGGTAGAAACATGAAAGATTCGGGTATTCGCAAACTCTCCATGAAGCTAAGCAGAGTTATCTTTTTTTATTTCTTTTATTGTTTTTAATTTATTGGTTTTATTTTCCTGCATTATGTGATAAAGTGATGCGTCTTCTTTTTCTATATTTGTAAAATGTTTGTTTCTAATTTTTAAACCGCTAGTATAAACTTTTTGCTCTTGAACAAGTAGTGCCTTATACTTTTAAATTTCGATAAAAGTCTGTTAAAATTTTTTGATGCCATAAGTGATGTTAAACAATTGCTAAAAAAATCTATTTTTTGTTTTCTTTCCTTGTTCATAATACCTACTCTCCATTTTAAAAACGATTGAACTTTCGATTTTGTAGAACAACACCACCAGTCTATGGTACTTTTAAAGTTTTTTTTTGAGCGGGACCATTTTGTCCAGTTTTCTTTAAAAAGTTCAGTAGTTTCTTCATCTTTCAGAACCAAGTTATTTCATTTCCACAAGTTTCTTTGCTTAAAAAAATCAGGATTTTGCTGAAATGAAAATCTATAATTAAGTGTTACAACTCTGTGATCAGAAAAAGCGAATGAACGCGACATGATCCTATTCTATCCAGATTTTTTTGTGACACATAAAATCTGTCCAGTCTGGAGGCACCACCATTATAGAAATACGTAAATTTATTTAGATTGCTGGTATTTTTTTGTAGCCAAGCGTCTTTAAGGTTTAAGGTGGAAACTAGTTTCACTAAGTTTTTGAGGAATTTTCAGAACTACTTGTGCTATCTTCAGATGATATTATACAATTAAAATCTCCTCCTAAAATAAGCTTTTCATTTTTGTTAAAAAGATCTAAAATATCTACGTTAAAAAAGTGCTCTCTATCTAACCTATTTTGGCTACCGCTTGGGGCATACAAATTAATAAATCTAGTATTGTTAATTAATACAGATAACCCTCTGGACGAATTCAAATATTTTACATCAGAATACCCTATTCCTTCTCTAATTAAAATGGCGGTCCCTCTTTTGTTTGTATTAATATTTACGATTGCATTATACCCGGTCAAAAATGAAAAATCTGCTATAGCGACTTCCTGAAACATAAGTATATCTATGTTGTTAACATAGACAAATGACTTTAACATATCTAGCTTAATAGGAGATGAAATTATACCCATGTTCGAAGTTGCTATAACGTATGAAATAATTGTGTTTGTATTATCTGGCGGGTTCATTGCTGGCTGTCTCCCTGTTCCATCTCCTCAAGCCAGTCCTTTGTAAACTTTTTTGACGGTTGTGTTATGCGTTTTCCTGTGTCGTCACCAGATTGCTCGCTAGACGAGGAATCTATGGGCCTTTTCTGTTAAGAATCGGACCTAGACCTGCAAAATCTACACTTGCGTTATTTAATACGCCCGCGCCCGTAGAAACCCCAGATGTCTGACCAATAATTTGTTCTGTAGGTGTAGTAACCTGCTGTCTTTGTTCATTCGATTTTACTTCGTTTAGTTTCTCACTGTTCTATTTCCGGCTCCGTGGGAGTCTGAACTGGTTTAGGCAAAAACTGCGCAGCCGCTGCGGCATAATTGGCTGGTTTTTCTTGTGACACAACTTTTGAGTTTCTAAGTCTTACGCTTGGGTCTCTTGGACAATCTCTTATCTCATGTTCTATGGAATTGCATCTACGGCAGGTTCTTGCTTGCCCAGAATAGGTTACTAAAAATAACCTGCTACCTATTAGAACAAAGGATGGTTTGGGTTTTCTAATTTCCATATAAACAATTTTGATTTCATTATAAATAAGGTAAGGCATTTCCCTCCAGGAGTCATTTTTAATGTTTTCCACGATGCCATAATTGGCAAGTGCTCTTCGTATATCAATTTCATCTGTTTCAAGTGGTATTCTATGTATCTTCACAGCCTGTTTCTCACTTTCCGATTCCAGAATTACGGGGTACTCTACACCCTTGCTATCTTTGTACACTAGTTTCCCTTCAAATGTTTCAAAAACTTTTTCAAAAATATCATGGTTTCTAACTTTCATTCTTACTATCATTCCGGCATGTAATCCAATAGCTTGCACGTCTTCTACATTTAACTTTAGGTTTTGCTCGATATATCTGTGTGCATCCAAGGGGCTAAGTTTCTCAGGAATAGCCGAGAAGTTCAAACTAAATGTATTAACTACTTTCATCTTAACTTGCTTTACTTTACTTATACTTTGTCACACGGGCGAAGTTCAACCTTGTTTAAGGCGTACGCTATCTACAGTCGTACGATTGCAGGCGCTCGTGAACCGCCCTGTACCGTGGCACAGGACGTACTGTGGGCTTAATTAATTAATTGATTGGGCACGGTGGCAGTGTTGCCAACCCTACAGATTTATCTGTAGATCTACGGATTTTGGATTTCGATCTTCGATTTTGGATCCAAATCTACAGATTTTTGGCAATTCTAAAAATCGATAAACATCGAAACACAACGGCGGCCGCGCCTCATTCCTCCTTATCAGTCCTCAGTAGGGACCTATTACAATAGTGCCAGCACAAATTGTGCCGGGGACAATATTGACAGTTTCTCATTATAAGAACAGCTGTGTCCTTTCAAAATTAGGCCTTTGTGTATTATACGAGCCGGATTTAATAGTGACGCCACTATGGAAAATAAACGACGGGATTTATAAATTCGACTTTGGTATGTCAATTTTGAAAGATCAACTATTGCAATAGGTCCCTAACTTTTTTTCCTACATTTTAATCATTTTGTAAAAAGGTTTTGCTTGGATCAGTGACCTTATTTTTCTAGACATCCAGCGGACAGTCGTTGCAACATTATTAGAACGAATTGTATTACTTCGCGCGTTGTTTGATGGGGAGTCAAACAACGCTTCGCGCCACGAAAGTTAAACTATGTTTTACGTTATGTATGTTGCACTAGAAAATATTGGTGTTTGTACGTACCTCAACTAAATAAAAAAGGTTAAAAAAGTACGTACTTTTTATTTCTTCTAATTATAACGGTTTATCCGCTTAAAAAATTGGCGGCACTGCAAAAAAGTTTATTTGGATCCGTTGGAACGGAGCAGTAGGTACCGTACCATTCTCGTGCAATTCCGAACCAAAAAAGTTGTGCACTTCTGTCACTGTCAAAAAAAGAAAAAAATCAAACCAATATAAACTTTTTAATTGTAAAAAAAGCACCTTTTTTGTTTTTAGTCTTCTTTGAACCTACGGATTTCTACAGATTTTTCGCGTTCACGCTACGGATTTTCGCTTTCCAATAGTTGGCAACACTGCAAGGTGGTCTGAGTACCCTAGATCAAAGTTTGAACATTGACACAGTCTTTTATGGTGTTTATTGTTTGTGTCTTTGTCAATGTTGAAATCCCCACACATAATAACATCCTAAAATTTACAAAATACTATAGTCATCTCTGCCCTAACATTAAATCTGATATAGCCATCTGGGGTGTGAGCATTGGAGGTTTTGCGGTGGCTTCTTGTATAGACCTCTAGAAATGCCTAAAAGGCTGCAGACAGAACCTCCACTGTTTCTTAGTTGGATAACCAATGACATGCCTTGCAACATACTTAGCATGTGGCCATAACTGGAAACCTAAATGAAAGTTCTGCAGAGTTTTTTCAGACTATGAGATGGTACATGTTTCCATTACCATTCGTAAAAACTTTGCAGTTAGTGTAGGCACAAAATGTATTATATATTGATATAATCATGTGATTTGTTATCTCTTATTGGCTTTTATGTGTCTAGACATGCTAACATTAGAAATTGCAGGCTTTTTCATATACAACATGACCATACTAATTATGGGTATAATTCCCCAATTTCTAGATTTTGTAGACTAGCAAGTAAGCAAACAGTCTTAACCAATTGGGATATGTCAGCTATATAAATAAACCTTCCCAAGTAACTGTAAATAGCAAGATTTGTATAGACCACTCTTTCTTAAAGAATTCTCTAAAAGATAAGATCATGGCTAAGTCATTTGTTATAGAAAGTGATCTGATCATTTTCCAATACTTCTTTCTCTTAGGCATGAAAAAATACAAAACCAGTGAAAATAATGAAATTTTTATTAAAACAATTATTTATAATAAAATTAACCAAACTTAAAAGAAGCAAACTGGGAAGAAGTGCTGCAAGGTGCTAACCCAGATCTCTGTACTAATAGTTTTATCAATAAAATATGAAATATAATAGGAGATGCAACAGATAATATAAAATTATAAAAACGCAAAAAAAAAAGAACTGGGTAACACTAGGTATAATACAATCAATAAAAAATAGAGACAAACTAAAAAAAGATACCTTGAGAGACCCTTTAAATAGAGATTTACTTACTTACTAACTAATTAAAAAAGTCAAATATGCGTTTTTTAAATCTAAACTAACTGAAAATCAAAACCATATGAAAAATATCTGGCAAATTGTAAATGAGGCATCAAATGAAACAAAACATAAAAATAACAATTTAAAATCGTTAATAAATAATGACAAATTAATAACAGAAGATCAGGACATAGCTAATGTTTTCCTTGACCATTATTGCAATATCGGTAAAAAGTTAAGTAATAAAATAAAAAATAACGACTACAATTTTGAAACTAAAAAGGTAAATTCTGTTGCCAAATTTAAGCCATTAAATGAGGAAGAATTAATCTCACAAATAAGGTCACTAAAAAATAAGTCGCCTAGTGAACCAGATAACACTTCAGCAAAGATATTGTTACGGGTTCACAACGACAAATTAAAACTCGCAATTGTTGAAAACGATACGTCAATTTATTTCGACAAATTTTGTACAAAAACATGCACTTAAACTGACTAATAACTTGCTGATAATTCACTACTATAATCGGTCTATTAACTTCGTGTTAATATCTCACGACCACTACAGTACGTTATCTGTGACTGACTGACTGATGCACGACGTCCGGCCTTATATATAACGGGCTGCCTACTATTCGAGAATTTTCCATCCTTGTTCGATTCGGAATTATTCCAACCTTTTCTAGAACACGGACCGTTCGCATACCAGTTTGTCACAGACAACGCAACTAAAACCTAGATTAAGAATACAACCATAAAATACGTCAACCTAATACTACACTAAACCTAAATAAATTCTAACTATAAAATTTAAATAACTTAAATTTCTAACAATATTAAAAGAGAATCAGGACAGCTTAGTCAAACCTATATTACACATTGTAAATTTGGTAATAAGAACTGGAATATATCCTGAAATTCTAAAAAATTCAATAATGTCTCCCATATTTAAATCTGGGGATAGACAAAACAACCTATAGCAGTTACAGAAACTATAAATAAAATACTTGAAAAATGTATAAAGTTAAGGTTATCAAACTACCTTGAACAAAATAAAATACTATCTGACTCCCAGTTCGGCTTTCCTAGTGGTGTATCCACTGAAGATGCCATACAGAGCATGACTGAACAAGTAATAAATAACTTTAAGTCTGGTTACAAAACCATTGGAATTTTCATAGATTTAGCCCTTGCTTTTGATACTGTGGCACACCCAATTCTATTAAACATGTTAAGAAAAAGAAAAAGAAAAAATAGAGTTTGGTGTGCCACAGGGGACAGTCCTGGGCCCGATATTATTCTCGGTTTATATAAATAATTTGCGAAACATACTTAGGAAGGATAACTGTTGGATAGGATGTTATTGTGATGATACAGTATGCCTTGTCAGAGCAAAAACATGGGATCAGGCTTTTAAATTTGCAGAAAAATATATTACTGTAATTAAACTATGGATGGACCAAAATCTCTCAACACTAAATAGCAAAAAAACACAGTTTATACAATTTCAAATGACAAATAAAAAATACTATAAAAAAAGACAATATAACTATCCATACATATGAATGTCTTAAAAAAGATATTGAACAAAATTGTAGTTGCAATACTTATATTAAATCTGCTGAAAACATAAAATATCTAGGAGTATATATTGACAATAATTTAAAATATAAAGCTCATACTGAATACATAACAAAAAAAATTGGGAAAACAATATATAAATTTTACCAATTACGCCTGTTTATGCCTCAAAAACTATTGAAAATTTTATTGGTTTATCAAGCCTTAATTGAATCTATAATAAACTATGGTATAAGGATCTTGACTAAATAGAATCATAAAAAATAGTAAAAATTGTAATATTAAATCCATCGATACAAATGGCTCTGTCCTAAGTCAGCCGAAATAGCAAATGCTTTTTGTGAATATTTCTCCAGTAGTGTAATAGAAAAACTGTCAGTACTACCCCATAGCCAATGTACTTTACCAGCATATAACGTCAATTCCATTTTCTTCTAAGAGATATCCATAGATGAGACCTTGTCAGCCATAAAATCATTGAAGAATAAGAAAGCATACTGTAGCAATGAGGATATTCCAGTATTTGCTCTTGAGTATATATGGGATTATATCAAGTATCCACTTAGGTTTCTGTACAATTTGTTTGTTACATGTGGTACCTTTCCAGACAAACTTAAATTAGGACATGTTGTCCCTTTATTTAAGAAAGGTGATTGCCAGCTTCTCGAGAATTATAGATCTATCACTGGCCTTCTGTCTTTTTCCAAAATCTTTGAGAAAATAAATGTAAATAGAATGAGGTCATTCCTGAATCATGAAAACCTTCTCTCAAATGCACAGCATGGTTTCAGAGATAAATTGTCAACTAATACTGCCGCTTATGATTTCACTCAAGCAATTTACAACTCAATGGACTCAAGCAAGTTCACTGTTGCTCTCTATTTTGACCTCACACGTGCATTTGATTGTGTTGATAGTGTGTTCCTTATTCAAAAAGTAAATGCTTTAGGGTTTCGAGGTGATTTCAGAAATCTTGTTACTTCTTTTATGACAGGTAGGAAAATAAAGGTAAAGTTTGGTTCAGATTTCTCTAGTACTTGTGAGCAAAGATATGGGGTGCCCCAAGGTAGGGTGCTATCCCCACTCCTATTTATTCTGTTTATTAATGACCTTGTAAGTTTTCTAGAAAGTTGTTGGTCCCCACAGGATAAAATAAAAATCGTTCTGTATGCCGATGATTCCACCATTGTCATATCGTGTGAATCCCTAGAAATTTTTATCGAAAAGTCCAATCTCATGCTTGATAAGTTTCATGAATGGTGTACTAGTAACAAACTGCTAGTCAATGAGAGCAAAACTAAATACATGGTGTTTCACAAGAGAAGGTTAGTACCAAACTTTGTCCTCTCCATGAATGGTGTAAATGTTGATAGGGTTGACAGCTATAAGTTCTTAGGATTACATATCGATAGCCAGCTTACCTGGATCTGTCATATTGACCATGTAGCTGGAAAACTCAACTCTGCATACTTTGCAATAGTTCATTTGAAAAACATATTAACAACAAAACAACTTATAAATGTATATTATGCTTTGGTATAGTCATCTGAAATACATGATTCTTTATTGGGGTCAATCATGCGAAATTGGGAAGGTTTTTGTGCTTCAGAAACGAATCTTAAGGAAGATTTTTTCCTTGAAGCTACTTACTATTTATGGCATTTTGATACTTGAGGCGGCTATGTTTGTAAGGAGAAACAAAAGCAAATTCCCAACAGTTTCAACAAGTCATAACTATAATACTAGACAAACAAGTAAAATCTTGATTCCAAATTTTCATCTATCAGCTTTTAGGAAAAGTCCAAAATGTTTTGCTAGTTATGTATATAACAAAATTCCTAATGAAATAAATAATGTCACATCAGAAAAACAGTTCAAAAAAAGACTACAGAGCTACCTTATTGATAAATGTTTCTATAGCATTAATGACCTTTTTGATCATTGACTAGAGTTAAATGTAATATTATATAGTATTTTTTGCTGTAAAATTTGACATTGTATATACTTTTATAAGTCGATGTACAATAAAAAATTGAATTGAATTGAATTGATCTGGGGGAGTGCCTGCACGACGACATTAAATAATTTAATAATAACTCAAAAATACATTCTTAAAATTATATTTAAAAAAACAAAAAGATATAATAGTATCGAATTCTTAAGGGAAAGTGGTATGCTCCAAGTAAGGGAACTATATCTAAAAACTATAGCTAAGTTTATGTTTAAAAGTAAAAAATACATAATACAAAATCATTAGTACATAATATAAGCACTACATCTATAACCAATCAACAAATTGCTATCCCTAGAGTGGACTTCACAGCGACACAGAGGCATTTGGCATTTATTGGGCCAAGACTTTACAATATGATACCTGCAAACATAAAAAATCTAAAGAATAAAAAAACATACAATATAAAAATTACTGAATGGATCAAATATAACTATGAAGATATAAAAAATAATTTCACAATTTTTTAATTCAGTCTGAAAATAAATATATTCAATATTATGATAAATATTTTAAACAAGAAAAAAAAAGAGCTACCTAGTTAGTACAGAAACTGTATGTGTGTAAAATATATGTGTGTAAAGTATGTAATGTGTATTCTTTTAGTAAATAATATAAGTATACACACTTATTTCCTGCTCCAACTTCCTGACCTCTTATGACAATATTATAATATCTTATTATATTTATAAACTGTGATAGAAAGTACAATTATTAATATTTAAATAAATAAGTACAATTTTAAATGTAGTATTTGACAGAACTAATATTAACATGACTGATGACTTTTTTAATGAGTCTGAATAGCTTCAAGAAAAAGTTAAATCAATATACATAAAAAATGTAGTAAACATGTGTAGATACACATTTGCTAAATTCTTTTACTTACTGATAAAAAAAAATTAAATTGTACTATACAATAATAAGCCTTTTTCCTCAAAGTAACCACAAGTAACCAGCTAACCTGGTTACTCATTTTAGCTTTTTCCTCGCTGAGTAACACTAAGCACAGTGTTGCCAACTATTGGAAAGCGAAAATCCGTAGCGTGAACGCGAAAAATCTGTAGAAATCCATAGGTTCAAAGAAGACTAAAAACAAAAAAAGGTGCTTTTTTACAATTAAAAAGTTTATATTGGTTTGATTTTTTTCCTTTTTTGACAGTGACAGGAGTGCACAACTTTCTTTCTTTCTACCTACTGCTCCGTTCCAACGGATCCAAATAAACTTTTTTGCAGTGCTGCCAATTTTTTTAACAGGTAAACTGTTATAATTAGAAGAAATAAAAAGTACATACTTTTTTAACCTTTTTTATTGAGTTAAGGTATGTACAAACACTAATATTTTCCAGTGCAACATACATTACATATTTTGACTTGTAAACGCACTTTGTGTAATATTTTACCACTAAATAAACTAAACTATAACTAACTAAACTAAACTACATAACGTAAAACATAGTTTAATTTTCGTGGCGTGAAGTGTTGTTTGACTACCCATCAAACAACGCGCGAAGTAATACAATTCGTTCTAAAAAGGCCGCTTGACATGGTGCAAGCAAAAAATTTCGGTCAAATTGTTGCCTGCAAAAAATCTTCTTTTGACATTGTGCATGGCCATGCATTGATTCCCCAGAATCTAGGTAAAAATTCCCCAGTTTGCATGCAAGTACAGTTTTTACTTTTTACAGCTAGTTTTGTTTGTCAAAAGGCACTTGGAACTTTTTCCAACAAAAACAAGGGACCTGCACATAGTGACGAGAAATAGAAATGAGTTAAGAACCCCACAACACATTTCAGCATTTTATGAAAATAGCACTTTTTACAGAGGCGTAAAGATCTTTCAGTCTACCACAAACCTTAAAAAACATTCAAAACTTTGAGGCGTTTAAAAGAGCTGTCACTATTTATGTTAAGGAAAAATTTTTTTACAACTTTGATTTTAATAGTATGTTGTAGCTTTGGTGTGTTTTAACCAACTTTAAATAATTTTACTATATTTTAATAACTTACAGTGTTCGTCTTTTTATCAGGTTTGTTGTATATTTTAAATTGTTATATATTTTAAATTGTTAATAACATGGTAATAATAACATATTAGATAATTAGTTACTCACTAGTATAAGAAAATTATCACAAAATCTTGATGTTGCTTTTTTGTAGGATATTGATGTAATTAATGTCTTATAATCTTGTTGGCAATAAAGTGATTACTTACTTACTTATATGCTAAAAAATGGCACTGGACCGATAAAAATGGATTGCCTGCAACAATCAGCTGGATTTGTACTGCACATGCACCTGGGCAAAATTTCATGCATTTGCCTGCAAATTTTATTGTCATGCACCATGTCAAGCGGCCTTTAAGTAAAATTGCCAAAAATCTGTAGATTTGGATCCAAAATCGGAGATCGAAATCCAAAATCCGTAGATCTACAGATAAATCCGTAGGGCTGGCAACACTGACTAAGCATGATGTCACAAGTAACCACACAGGCTTACCAGCTTAGCAGATAAGGTTGCTTTAAAATTTTAGGGTTAAGTGTGTTTGTTTTTATTTTAAACTTGGTAATTACAAAATATTTAGAATTGAAGTGTATTTTACAATGAATTTAGAGAAAAATCAGATGTCACTGACCAGTGATGTCATACAACTGGTCCCTACAAGTAGGGTTACCAGATGAAAACGTCTCTAACCAAGACCAGCCGTGAAGAAAATCCAGACGTCAAAATTTTTTCGATGCCACACACAAAAAATCAACTTTTTTTTTATTGAAACAATAACTAATAAATAACATAATATACCTACTATTTTATAGGTACTTTTCACTGCTTTGTATTTTATTCAACAGCGTTGAATTTTTAGGCAGAAGTACAAAATCGTAAAATTCTGAGCAGCTCATATTTCTTAAATTGTATGAAGTCATGAGTATTCCTTTTACAGAAGATAAAAGCAGCCTATTTCTTTCTTTGGTCCACTGGGTAGAAATACTTGCATTAACATATTTTGCCCATTTTTCGTGGGTAGGCAGATTGTGGTCTTCAGAAGTAAAATTGTCTGATATGTACTTTTTTAGATTACAAACTTCATCAAAAAAATTGTGTGTGCTTAAGACCACACGGCAGAAGTGTAAACTTCAACAAGGCGAAATTAGTAATACTACTGTCTTTACCAGAGAAACTCTTAACAATTTTCCTTCCCTTCCAGATGAATCAAAAATCCTAAATACACTAGAAGCCTTCAACTTCACTACAGAGAAGGTAGAGGAAGCCCTTAAAGACCTAAAAACATACTCTAGCCCAGGGCCGGACGGAATACCAGCAGTATTTTTAAAAAAGTGCGCAAATACGTTATCGCCACTGTTAGCCAGGCTTTACCAAGATTCAATTAACGAAGGAATCGTACCTGATATCTGGAAGCATGCAATCATTATCCCAATATACAAAAGTGGAGACAAATACGATCCCGCCAATTACCGCCCAATCAGCCTGACATGCACCCTATGTAAACTAATGGAGAAAATCATAGCGAAGGAGACAACAAAATTCGTCCTAGAGAATAACGTTATTCCTTCTTCCCAACACGGCTTTTTACCGCAAAGATCCACTACCATAAATCTAATCTCCTGCGTAGATAAATGGTCGAAAGGCATGGATGAAGGAAAACCAGTAGATGTAATCTACTTAGATTTCCAAAAGGCCTTCGACACAGTCCCTCACGAACGACTCTGTTACAAACTAAACCACTATGGAATCAGGGGAAACTATCTAGAATGGTGTAACTCTCTCTTAAAAAACAGGCAGTATCAAGTTAGGGCATATGGAACATACTCCGACCGCCATCCAGTTGTTAGCGGAGTCCCTCAAGGATCAGTGTTGGCCTCACTATTTTTTACTATATACAGTGTGTCCATGTAAGTTGGCGGCATATGGGAAACTTTTTTATTATTAGCTTTACAAAAAAAAGTTATTCTTCATAAAAAGTTCTGCATGGTCCAAAACCTAAAATGCAACCATCAGATGTTAAATTTTTTCAGTCATATTACGAGGTTTGTCAAAAAATGTGATTTTTGCTCTAGAGTAAAGTACCTTTCGTTTTGACAATATCGAAAATTGTTATAAAGAAAAGATGTTTAGAATTAAAAATAGCTTTCAAATATTCAACATTGTTTATTTACATTATTATTATTTGCATCCTAGATTAATTATGCCTTAATGTGCAAACTTAAATTTCCAACGTAATCGCCGAGAAAATGTAGAAAAAAATATTTTTTTAATGTAAATAAACAATGTTGAATATTTGAAAGCTATTTTTAATTCTAAACATCTTTTTTTTATAACAATTTTCGATATTCTCAAAAAGAAAGGTACTTTACTCTAGAGCAAAAATCACATTTTTTGACAAACCTCGTAATATGACTGAAAAAATTGTTGAATGTTTTAAACTATGACTACTTTTATAAAGATTTTAAACACGCAGATTATAGGATAGTTAACGAATTATTAAGTATTTATGACTGGAATAAGATTCTAAATGTACCTGATATAAATAAGGCAACTGATTTATTTTATAGTATTTTATATTTTATTATAGAATCCACCATTCCTACAAAACGTAGCAAAAGTAGAGTGTTCCCTCAATGGTACTCAAATGAGTTAAAGCAAACAATAATTAACAAAAAAATAGCTCACAAAAAGTATAAAATTTCACAATCTACAGACGATTATTTAACTTTTTCTATTTTACATAAAGAATGCAAAGCTCTCCTGGTAACTTGTCACAAAGATTATATTGCTGAACTAGAAAATACTGTCACCAATAAAAAAGTTTTTGGAACTATGTTAACAACAAAAGAAAATACTCTGCCAATCTATGGGCACCTAAGCTCACACTGGGTACTATAGTTATAGTGTATCTACGTGAAAGCTAATATAACTAAAAACTGAAGTATGTTTTATTGAACTCCAGACTCAATTACCTTTCGTTTGATACCACACAAGCCATGTTTTGACTTAAACTCTAATTTTTCAAATCTACCCCCCCCCTTTTTTTTTAACTAAAATGTATTTTGTTTAACTCCAGACTCAATTACCTTTCGTTTGATATCACACACGCCATATTTTTTCATAAACTCTAATTTTTGAAATCTACCCCCACCCTTTTATTTGGCTTGTGTTCGGTGGATTTTGTTCATTTTTAAATGGGACCATCTCGACCCAAAACCCAGCCTGGGTACCAAATTTCATTAAAATCAAGCAAGCGGTTTTTGAGTTATGCGCGTTGGTCGTTACAGACAGACATACAGACACACAGACAGACAGACAGACAGACAGACAGACATACAGACAGACAGACAGACAGACAGACAGACGGCGCAACAAAAAAGTTTCAAAATCATCTGAAACGCAAAGATATATAAAAAATTTTGAAATCGGAGCAACTTTTATTTCTCGAAAAAATTAGGATCACCATAGCTCACACTACTATAGTATAGTATATGTGTGAGCTAAAATCATGACATTCCTAATTTAATACAATTTAATGATCAAATGTCCAATGACCCAAAACAAATCACCAACTACTTCAAAGAATTTTTTTCCTCAGTATATAATGGATCTGACAGAACATTGACGGAAACACCCTGCTTTGAGAGAGATGTGGATATAAATGACTGTCATATAACTCCTTCTGACATTCTCAATTGCATAGAAAATTTTAATTTAAAGCTCTCAACAGGTCCTGATAATATTTCACCAATTTTAATATATAACTGTCGATTTATTCTTTGTAATTTACTACATAAAATCTACACACAATCAATATCAACTGGAATTTTCCCAGAAAAATGGAAAGAATCATTTGTAAGACCAATTTTTAAAAGTGGAAATAGATCACATGTTGAAAATTATCGACCAATTTGCCATATTAACATTTTTGCTAAGATATTCGAGTCCATAGTAGCATCTAAAATACTCTGCCAATATATGGGCCCCTAAGCTCACACTAGGTACTATAGTTATAGTGTACGTGTGAGCTAATATAACTAAAAACTGAAATATATTTTATTTAACTCCAGACTAAATTACCTTTTGTTTGATACCACACAAGCCATGTTTTGACTTAAACTCAAATTTTTGAAATCTACCCCACCCTTAAAAAAAACAAAAAACTAAAATATATTTTGTTAAACTCCGGACTCAATTACCTTTCGTTTGATATCACACACGCCATATTTTCACTTAAACTCTAATTTTTAAAATATACCCCCACCCTTATTTTTTAAATAAATTAAAATGTATTTTGTTTAACTGCAGACTCAATTACCTTTCGTTTGATATCACACACGCCATATTTTCACATAAACTCTAATTTTTGAAATCTACCCCCACCCTTTTATTTGGTTTCTGTTCGGTGGATTTTGTTCATTTTTAAATGGGACCATCTCGACCCAAGACCCAGCCTAGGTACCAAATTTCATTAAAATCGGCCAAGCGGTTTTTGAGTTATGCGCGTTGGTCGTTACAGACAGACACACAGACAGACAGACAGACAGACAGACGGCGCAACAAAAAAGTTTCAAAATCATCTGAAACGCAAAGATATATAAAAATTTTTGAAATCGGAGCAACTTTTTTTTTTCGAAAAAATTAGGATCACCATAGCTCACACTACTATAGTATAGTATATGTGTGAGCTAATAAGTCCTCTATTAAAAAATACTATTATCAATCAACAACACGGTTTTATTAGTGGCAAATCAACTATCACAAATCTAACAGTTTTGACAAATTACCTGTTGGAAGCCTTGGAAAAGCGGCGTCAGATAGACGTCGTCTACACTGACTTTTCCAAGGCTTTTGACAGAGTAAATATAAAAATACTTATTCAGAAACTGTCTGCTTTAGGCATCCACGGGAAATTGCTTTCCTGGATTGAAGGTTTTTTGTCAAATCGGAGACAAGTTGTTAAAGTTCACAACAGCCTTTCAGAAACCATAGAAGTGTCCTCTGGCGTCCCGCAAGGAGGACATCTTTCTTCAATTTTTTTCAATTGTTTCCTGAATGATATTTTAAAATGTTTTAAATATTGTGAAGTTCTATTTTACTGTGATGACCTGAAGATTTTTAAAGAAATAACAAGTATTGATGATTGTATTTTAATTCAACAGGACTTAGACAGATTTTTTAAATATTGTGTAGAAAATAATCTAGATTTAAATATTGAAAAATGCAAAATTATGAGATTTTACCGAATATCTAAGCCAAATTTGTTTGACTATAAAATTAATGACTGCCAATTGGAAACTGTTGAGAAAATAAAAGATTTGGGAGTTATTTTGGACGCTTCATTGTCATTTAAAGAACATCTTGATTTTATAACAAACAAATCTCTTAAAATGTTGGGTTTTGTAAAACGTAGCCTATCAGATTTAAATAATGTATATTGTTTTAAAAGTGTATATTATTCGATTATTAGATCTGTACTAGAATATGCATCTAATATTTGGTCTCCGTTCTATGAAACTCATATGCAGCAGCTTGAGAAAGTCCAGAATAAGTTTTTGCGTTTTATTGCATATAAATTAAATATACCTGTAATGGACATAAATTATGACGAAATTCGAAAATTATTGAATTTACCAATGCTTCATCTAAGAAGAAACTTTTTAGATGTAATTTATCTATATAAAATTATCAATGGAATTATAGACTGTTCAGATATATTGCAAAAAGTAACTTTATCAGTACCACAAGCTAATTTAAGAAATAATGAACTTTTCAACATAGAGTATCATAGAACGAATTATAGCCAAAATATGGTTACTCAAAGAATTTGCAAGTTAGGTAATTCAGTTGCCAAAAATATTGACTTTTTAATGTTAACTTAAATCAATTTAGGTCTAGATTAAGAAAACTTTCCTTAGTGCCTTAAATAATTTTCAAATTGATTTTTTAATTATGAAAATTGTATGTAAATTTTTAAAATGGTTTAACAGTTAAATAAATCTATTCTATTCTATTCTATTATTGCTAAAGTTAAATGCAAATAAGTGTACAGTGCTACATATTGGCCAAAACAATCCAAAAAACAAATACGAAATAAACAATGTTGAGCTAAAGAAAGTGTCAGAACAAAAAGATCTTGGTGTCTACATCACAAACGACCATAAATGGGAATCACACGTCTCTAAAACAGTCAAAAAAGCAAATCAACTTATCTTTCTCATGAGACAAGCATTTGAAAACCAATCGATTAGCATGATCAAAAAACTGTACACAACTTACATTAGACCAAAGTTAGAATATGGCCACACTGTCTGGAGCCCATACTACATCAAAGACATCGAACTCTTAGAACGAGTCCAACGCAAAATTACCAAAATACCAGTAGAACTGCGCAACTTACCATACGAAATAAGACTACAAAGATTCAACCTCACAACATTAAAGGAAAGAAGGGAGAGGGGAGACAGTGCTCAGATTGGAAGAAATGTTTCTCAAAAACCAAAACAATCTCAGAGGCCATCATCAGAAACTCAAAAACGAAAAATCTGCCCTCCTTGGGAGAAAAAACTTTCTGAGCAACAAAAACAGCTTCAAAAACAAACTGGATAAAAACTTAATTAGTTTGCGCAACACACTAGTGAACTATTTTTAATAGTGAAGAAAGAAACCTTAAAAATTTTAAAAAAGTGAAACAAACTAAAACTGACCAACCATAAGCAATAGACTCATCGGTGTTCCACCGCTTCCTATTGCTAAACATATAATAATAATAATAATACTTTAAGCAGGGTCTTTACATAATGTTTTACCTTATGTCTTGCCTGTCAGTCAAATGGGTCAAGTATGACGGTTGAAAGACTAGCATAGACACTTGATAGTTTTAACGTACATTTTTAGATCAGTTTTTGATACAAATCGATGGTTTTATTGGAAAACAATGCGTTATCCGGACAGTTCTCTAGGCGGTCTTCCGTCTTAAATCAGTTCAAGTAAAACGTCCGTTTTTCCGCCTACACACAAAGTTTTACTTGATGCGTTTTGACTGAACAGGCAAGATGTAAGGTAAAACGTTATGTGAAGACCCCGCTTAAAGGTGAATTCACACTGCTAAATTGATCAACGATTATTGTTTAATTACATTTTTTGAAACTAGTTTATTTTGCATTATTTGATGTTTATAAAGGCGGCTACTTTAAAATCCGGACGTTTATGAAAAATCCGCCCGGACCCACCCAGACGTAGTAAAAATCCGGACATGTCCGGATTAATCCGGACGTCTGGTAACCCTACCTACAAGTAACTGTCAGTTCATTTTGAGTTACTTATATAAAACAACAACAACATATAAAACAATAATTCACTTTTACAAAATATCCTATTGAAAAATCAATCAGGCCACAAAAAGTACCATTAACATCCCTGCTCCCAGGTAGGTAGGTTATCTTTGGTTAAAAAATATTTACACATTTCTTGGTTATACACTATTAGATTCTCCAATTTAAAGTAAGAAAACCAAAAACTGACTATGAGTCTGAGGGAATCCGCTTTGCGGTCCGTGTACTGTGGAGGGAATACTAGAGAAATACCTATACAAATTTTGGCCCACAGAACACTAAAGGTTTTGGCCAGTAAAAAGCTAGAGGGTTGTATCATTGACACATCCTGAAATATTAATATATTTTATTAAGGTATCAGGGACTCTATTACCTACTTGAACGCCTACTGACCAGAACGGGACTTATCCACGCAGCTACAATATTTTACACAAGGTAAACGTAACAAGGAAATTACCTTTTATTTGCTAACATGGAAAATCAGGGATTTAAAAATAAATATTTTGAGTGGAAATTTTTTTTCGTTGCCTTAAAATGTCATGATCACAGAACACCAAAGGGAAGAAATGCAAACTACGTGGTAAACCGTTGGCAACACAAAGAGAGAAGGCTGTTCCTCTGACCAGGGCTATCAAAATGGACGGGCCACGATCCTCCACTTTGTTGACGTCACATCCGGGGCTGATTTTTTTTTTGATGGTCACGTTACGACACGGCTGATTGTCTTTAAAATATTGAAGTTGGAATGACGGTTCATGGATATTTGATTTTTTTTGTAAATAAAGTCGTTTTTGAGATTATGATTATGCTTGACTGGTGGCACCATCTCTTAATATAATATAATAATAATCTTAAACGGCAACGTTCAACATCAAAAAGTCAGCTGACTATTTCGACCAATAGCAAACGGAATGCAAGTTGTGAACTAGCCGCTCATGAAAAAAGGTACAGCTCAGCTGACAAACTTCAAGAAACCGTCGTCCGTAACGAGAAGGAAGATATGACACGGCACCGCGACGTTGCCAATTTTTTTTTTGGAATTTATTGAATAAAATAAAATTATAGCTCTCCTGTCCTCAATTTGATTTGGGACGGCCAAATTGGTGTTGACCTAACCTTGGTCATTTGATCGAAACCGTGTCCTAACCTGAACAGGTTAAAATACGTTTTCGATTAATTGGCCAAGGTTAGGTTTACACCAATTTCGATCTTCCAAAAGAAGGACAGTGAAGGTAATTTAAAAAAAATATTTTTGGAAAAAAATTTAAAAAAAAATTGTTTTAATAGTTGCATAGACAAGTCATAGATCAAGGATTTGCGGCGCGGTTCGGTGAGTTTTTATTAGATAGGCAACTCTGGCTGTTTAACAGATCGTTAACTCTGTGGCGCCCACTACTGAGCTTAGTGACGAACTAAAAGTTGAGGCGGGAAATTTGAATCGCCTTTTATAATAAATTTTCTTAAATTTTAGTTTTTTTTGAAATTTTTAATCAGTCAATATTTTATAAAGACATACAATGTCTTTATAAGATATAAACAGATTGAAAATGATATATAAAGTGCAATAAATAAAACAGTTTTTAAATGAGTTTTAATTAATTATTATAACAAAAGCTACAAATTAACGACTAACTATTGATGAAATAATAAAATAAAAATATAATGAAAAACCAAACACTATCTAGTATATTTAAATTTGCTTTTAACATTTCTGGTGAGTAATGAGTGAATAAATAATTAAACAGTTGTTCGTGAAGAGAATCATTCTTAAATGTCTACTTTTTAACAGCTTGACGAAAATCTGACAAGATTTAAAAGTACCTCCTCACCTTGGTTGTAAGTTGTGTAGGGTATGTTTCAAACCAGTATATACATAGCTTATCAGTGGTCGCACATATTATCCAAAAGCTGAAAACAATTTAAAAAAATCAACTTATTACCACAATAATCATAGGTACTAGATTATGGTAGGATAAAGATTTAAATTTAAGGAATAAATTTATTCAAAGTACATTACGCTGCTAGGTAATCCCTCGTTTACCCATCAATTAAGCACAAATTTAGTCTTAAATTTGTATGTGTCTCCCTTTTACTTAATATCAAAAGAAAGGGATAGACATAAAATTAACACTAAATTTGTGCTTCATTGATGGGCAAATAAGGCACCTACCAGGCATTGGAAACCTGCATTCAGAGTTCCGTAAGGTAAGCGATAAGAAGTTAAAAAGACACTACCAATACAAATTTTATCAAATGCCAATCTAACCTCAAATGAGAAAATAAGAAAACGTACCTTAAAATGTCTCGGAAAACTTTGCATTTTATACTCGTCTGAACTTTAGACACTTCACCCAGAAAAGCAACTAGAAATTCTTATTCTTTCATTTTAAAAATTGCAAAAGTTACAAATTTAACAAAATTTAATTTTAATGCGTCACAGCAGCAAAGATTACCTACATAAGCCAAAAAGATAGATTTAAAATGAACCCGAAATAAAATGCGGTGGAAGAGGTTTTTCTACCTGAAAAAAAAGGAGGACGGAAAATCCAAACCACAGATAATTCTCAAAAAAAATAGAATAAGGAACAAACGCGCGACCGCAGCGCCTCTTTTGAGCTTAGTGAGAACTTGAACCTAACGACCTGTCGAATTGCTTTGAGTTTCCTAGGCATGGATAAGTCACATAAGATAAGTAGGTATGTACCCGTCCCGCTACACTCTCTGCTAACTTTTTGCAACTAGTATATAAAGTTAATTTACGCCGAAAGCTAGAGGTAAAATATACGGCTTTACTATTAGCGCCATCTATTAAAACCTTTTGCAATCTCTAAATTACAAAGGAGAAACGAGGAGGTCGAGCGAGAATTTCTCTGTACAAATCGCAACAGTGCTTGGGGCGGTATAACGGGTTGCAAGGGATTTTAAGATATAGCACTGATTGCCAATTTCATAATACATTTTAATCTCCAGGTTTCGGCGCAAAATTACTATACAGGGTGTCTAATAACTTAGGGGCCATATGCCAACAGGTGATAGAGGAGGTCATGTCTGATAGAAAAGTTCATATAATGTATGGGTCAGAACTCATTCTTTGTCGAGATACAGAGCATCAAAGTTGTCAATTTTTTTACCTTTTTTTGGTAATAACTTAAAAAAAAAAACGCAGAAAAAATATGAAATTAAGTAAAGTCGTGTAGTAGGACAAAAGCAATAATTTTAAATAAAAATATTTTTAAAAAAAATTATGCGGTCAATTTTTTTTAGAAAAAACATTTTTTTGGTATAAAGTTTTATAAATGCCATATTAAACGCAATGTTTTTTTTGATATTTTTTGTTAAGAAAATGACGTCTCTAGGGAGACATAATAATAAAATATTATTGATATTTTTTTAAAGAATCAGTAAGCAAAAATTTTTTAAAAATTTTAATTATTATTTTTTATAAATTTTTCGAGGTTATTTTGACAGCCTGTCTCTACCCAACTTGTAATTTTATCCAAAAAAAGAGAGTTTGAATCACAATTAGCTGGGCATTTAGTTGACTGGGACAGATTTTCTTTTTTTGCAAAACCCTTCTCCCCTCCACTCCCATGTGTGTTGACCCCCATGTTATATAAACTTTTTTATCGGAAATAATCTCGTCTATTACCTGCTGCACTATGGCCCCTAAGTTATGGGACACCCTGTATATACTTGTAAGTACTTAAAAAGTGTGGCCGAATCGGCAGTGCATACTAATGTTGTCCTTTTTTCATTTATTTTAAGCATAAATATTTCTTAAGTCTAGATAGATTTAACTTTTAATTTAAATGATTCTAAACTCGTAAGAAACATTTAACGAAATATACGTTTTGAAATATACTCTAACACACATCCCCTTCACCCCTTGAATAGAATAGAATATCTTTTATTGCCAACAAACATTACAGTAGCAGTGGCGCACCCAGGAATATGTCTTGGGGGGGGGGGGGGGGGGGCTCGAGGCCTCTTGTGGGAGGGGGGGCCCGAAGCCTCATGATGTCGAATATTAAGCTTATTAAGCTATTTTTTGTGTTTTTTATTTCTGAAATATGTCGAAAATATGTAAAAAAATCTAAGGCTTGGGGGGGGCCCGGGCGCCCATGCAGTAGTACAAAAAGCACATTTCTATAACAAATAGCAACGTCAAAAAGCGTTACGTAATTTAAGAGACGAAGATGTCGACCTCTCAAAAGGAGAACAGGGTAGATATAATTTTAAAAACCCGCCTAAAATATTTCAATCCTATAATTCCATACTCACAGGTAGCATTGGCAACAGCGCAAAGTTTTCCTCGCACGCCCGCTCTCCGACCGTATGGCTAAGTTACACAAATAAGTGCATAACTTTATTCGTGTTCTAATAAAGTCTAGCAAAAGCTTTAGTCAAGTCGACCTTATTTTACGGCGCAAGTGCGCAAGCGTAGATGTCAATATAATGCTAGCATTATTCGTGCCAGACCTTATTTCACTTCCAATAAGTCTTTTACTTTTATTTTGCACTAATAAAGTCTAGAACAAGCTTTCTTAAGGTCTGTCTTATTTTACGGCGCAAGTGCGCAAGCGTAGATGTCAATATACTGTTAGCATTATTACGACTAGACCTTATTTCACTTCCAATAAGTCTCTAATCACATATGACAAAGTCAAATACATGTCAAATCAAGGCCAACACAAAAATAGAGGCCACGACCCTGAAAAAATCAGCTGTTCTCCCGGGGCTGAATTTTACATTGGGTCTTATGGGAGGTCAGACGTTTTTTTATGATATTTTCAAAACGGCACTACAGATTTCCGCAAAATTTCAGTGAAATATTCTCAGACACCATCCCGATATTCCACCAAAGGTTTGTAAGAAAGCAACATGATTAAAAGGTTAAAATCTTCAAGATTTAGCATTCCTTATTTTGAATTCAAATTACCCGCCATGTACCACATGTCAACTGTTATATTTGACATGTATTTGACTTTGTTATCTGTGATTGTCACATTCGCTTCTGCTTTAAACTTATTTTTTGTCTGAGCTAATAAAGCGGCTATGAAAAATTAAGGATTACTATACATTTAAAAAAAATTGTTCTGCCAGAATAAAGTAAAAACAATCTCAAAAATGACTTTATTAAAAAAAAAATCAAATATTCATGAACCGACATTCCAACTTCAATATTTTAAAGACAATCAGCTGTGTCGTAACGTGACCATCAAAAAAAGTCAGCCCCGGATGTGACGTCAACAAAGTGGAGGATCGTGGCCCGTCCATTTTGATAGCCCTGGTCAAATATAACAGTTGTACATGGCGGGTAATTTGAATTCAAAATAAGGAATGCTAAATCTTGAAGATTTTAACCTTTTAATCATGTTGCTTCCTTACAAACCTTTGGTGGAATATCGGGATGGTGTCTGAGAATACTTCACTGAAATTTTGCGGAAATCTGTAGTGCCATTTTGAAAATATCATAAAAAAACGTCTGACCTTCCATAAGACCCAATGTAAAATTCAGCCCCGGGAGAACAGCTGATTTTTTCAGGGTCGTGGCCTCTATTTTTGTGTTGGCCTTGCTCTGACTAGATCAGAGACAAAATAAAAAGAGTCTGCCGAAAAGATAGGTCCGCGCAGCCAACAAGTCCCAGTAGCGCACAGCGCTGCAATCGCGGACTATGTTTCTATTTGTATTTAAAACTGATTTTATTCTGTTCGATTGGGGCCGTTTATAAATTACGTAAAACTTTGAGAAAATTGTCTAAACATAACACTTAGTATTTTCTTAATGCCATTTTTTTGTTAGAAATGGTTTACTATGTTGAATTGAATAAATCTTTATTAGCAAATCATGCTATTTCAAATTACAAACAAATATAAAAAATACATTTAAACGTTAATACATACACCAGTATTTCTATAACATAACAAATCCAAACTTATAAAACTAATAACTATTTACTTCTTATTATTACATAATGGATAATTATTGAAATAAAGCCAGGTTCAATAACAGCAATTTTTATTTAAATAGTATAAATACTGAATTAGGATATGTCATTGTTTTATAAAGGAATCACATTGTATAACAAATTACCATTAGACATCAAAAATTGCAAATCAAATAATATGTTTAAGAGAAAACTTAAGAAGTACAGGGTTCCCAAATTGGGCACTTTTACAGGGCTTAAGGTACTTCTAGGGAAGACAGAGAAAAACTGACCACGCATTGCAAGGCTCAAATTTCAAGAGAAGACTTATAGTGAAAACCGCATTTTGAAATATCATCTCGTCTTTGAGCTACGGGGGCTTTTTGAAAAGTCTGCATTTTTGAAGGGGGTCTATAACTTCGTTATTAGTGGAAATATTGATTTAGAGCAAATTGCAATTTTATAGACTTTGTCACGAGGAATTCACCCGCTAAATTAAATTGTAACTGTCACTTTTAGTTTTTGAGATATGACATAAAGTTGCATTTTTTCTTATGGAATGGCCTATATTTTAATTAATTTTCGAATTCGTCATTGAATTCTTTTCAAAATGATGTATCATATCTCATAGTTTGATTGAGCGGTTTCGAAGATAATTAAAGTTTTTTATTTTTGTCTAGTGTGCGTGCAAATCAAGTTGGCCTTGCGTCTTTTAATATATCAAAAACCAATATTTTAAACTTCAAGTGTGAAATACAAAACATTCAGCTACAGAATGAAAATATAAATAATCCCATTGTAAACAAATTTCTTGGCATAGACAACTCTTTGAAATTTAGTGAACATGTTAAAAAACTAAACAGTAAAATTTCATCAGGCTCTTACGCGCTAAAGGTGGTAAGGGATAATCTGGGCCTTGAGACAGGAAAAACAGTGTACTTTTCTTTAATCCAATCTCACCTGTCTTATGGTATTTGCTTTTGGGGATCGTGTGCTGACTATTTATTTAAATCAGTATTTACATTACAAAAAAGAGCTCTTAGAAACTTATTTAAAATTAATAGACTAACTCCTTGTAGACCTATTTTTATAGAGCATAAAATATTGACTTTGTGTGGTATTTTTATTCTTGAAATGGTTTGTTTAATGTTTAAAAAGTATAGAAATGAATTGACTAGGGTCAGTCAATATAGTGTAAGTCGTCCTTTCTTGTTACAGCTGCCAATACCACAAAGCACTCTTGTAAGAAATTCATTTGTCTACAATGGTAGGAAAATGTTTAACCATTTACCTCTTAATATTCGGAAAATAGATCTTTATAAAAAATTTAGAAAGAACACAAAGGATTTTTTGACTGAAAATGCCTTTTACTCATTAGAGGAATTTTTTTTCCAACTGATATGTTTTACCATTTTAAGATAAAGAATGTGTTTTTATTTTACTTATTTCTGAGTGTAACTGTATTTGACTATGTTGTGGCTACATGTTTTTTCCTGATTTTGTTTTTTTCTTTTTTTAATAAATTTTAAAATAAAAATAAAGATAAATAAAACTATTTTAAACTGTTTTGTCAATCAAAATTTATGACGTTTTATGCATGATAAACATTTATATACATATTACCTAATTAGTTGTTTTTTTTGTGAATTTTTCTTTTATCTTAAGTAATTTATGTGTTTAATAATTTTAGGGTTTGTTCTGATAAAAATTTGGATTAGGTCAGATTCATTTTAAACAAATTTACTACATATTTTATTATAATATTAAGTAACTACTCTGATTTATTATTAATTTATTATTAATTTAGTTTAAGCAGGGCTTTGTCTTTGTGTACATGATATACTGACAATAAAGCTACTTTTGAGTTGAATTGATCTTGTCGTTTTGTCATTATTTTCAATTGTTTAAACAATTTGACATTACGCTTTGATATGAAATTATTTTGCACAAAAGCGTTTTCATTTTATTTTGAAATATGTATTATTTTTGTTACTTTTTATAACTAGGCTTTGATGGCCGTCAGCTGAATTATAACTTTTCCAAACCAGCCGTACTATATTTTTGACTGTGTAAAATAATAAAAATACTGGAGTGCCTTGACCTGCCTCAGCAGGAAATCATAGCGCACTAGAAATAAGTGAAAAAGCTGAATATCTCGTAAACCGCTCAATGAAACTATGACATATGACACATCATTTTGAAAAGAATTCAATGACAAATTCGAAAATGAATTAAAATATAGGCCATTCCATAAGAAAAAATGCAACTTTATATGATATTTCAAAAACTAAAAGTGACAGTTCAAATATAATTTAGCGGGTCAATTCCTCGTGACAAAGTCTATAAAACTGCAATATACTCTAAATCAAAATTTCCACTAATAACGAAGTTATAGACCCCCTTCAAAAATGCAGACTTTTCAAAAAGCCCACGTAGCTCTAAGACGAGACGATATTTCAAAATGCGGTTTTCACTATAAGTCTTCCCTTGAAATTTGAGCCTCGCAATGCGTGGTCAATTTTTCTCTGTCTCTCCTAGAAGTACCTTAAACCCCCTAAAAGTGCCCAATTTGGGACACTCTGTACTTGTTGCCTAGTCAGCCTGTAAGCCTGATTGTTTATCCCTTGGTACCATATTATATTATATTATTTTGTTATTTTAGTCTCCATATAATTTTTTTGGTGTGTTTGAGTATAGTAACCTTTTCTCATAAAGAAATATGGTATCAATGTTTTTTTTAGGATAGGATGTAAAACATTCTACAGTACAGTGTAAGTACTTGATAAAGCTGTGTGTTACTAGATTATTCTTTTAGTAGGTAGGTATAGTTAGTTCTGTTGGAAATGATACAGTAATGCTTGTATCGGTATTATTAGAGCATTATTTGAATATAGCCACGCTATAATTGTGCCAGGCAAAATTTTTACACCTTCACATTGAATCAGCTGTGATCTTTCAACACATGGCCTTTGTTTACTATATGAACCGGAATAAATAGTGCCTTCTTTTATTAATTGAAAATAAACGACGATAGTTTTAAATTCGACTTTGGTATGAATTTTGAAGGATTAACTGTCAGTTTTCAATGTGAATGTGTCAAAATAGTGCCTGGCACAATTATAGCCTGGCTATATTTCTCTAATAATACCGAAACACCATTATAAGCATTCCTGTATCATTCCCAACAGAACTAACTGTTAGCTCCCGCTAAATTTCGCGGTTGTTTGTAAATTTTAAAAACCACACAATTGGATGACGGACAGAGTGCATTTTCGCGCATTTTGGACATGCGCACCAAGAATCAGTGAGATCCTTTCTACCGCCTCGAGAAAATGGCGTGTTAATTTACTTTCTCCAACGATTTCAAATTTCTACACTTGAAAGTGCTCGATTTTGGTGTACTGAAGCATAGAACTAGAAACTTCAGCCCTTCAGTTACGTGGTGCCAGCATTAGATCAAGGCAGGGGCCCCTTGGAACGTGGGAAATTGGCTGCAAACTGGTGAGTGCTTTGTTTCTGATTTCCGTTGTGTGGTACCAACAATTAACCTATGGACCTTTAATTATTTCGTGATTTCATATCAATATATTTATGTTTGTTCGCGCTTTCATTAATTAAAATATATACAGTCCATTGCAGTTATCGTTTTTCTAACTGCGGGCAAACACTAACTATACCTACCTACTAAAAGAATAATCTAGTAACACACAGCTTTATTAAGTACTTACACTGTACTGTAAAATGTTTTTAATCCTATCCTAAAAAAAAACATTGCCACCATATTTCTTTATGAGAAAAGGTTACTATACTAAAACACACCAAGAAAATAATATGGAGACTAAAATAACAAAATATAATATAATATGGTACCAAGGATTTACTTAAACAATCAGGCTGACTAGGCAACAAGTACTTCTTAAGTTTTCTCTTAAACATATTATTTGATTTGCAATTTTTAATGTCTAACTCAGTATTTATACTATTTAAATCAAAATTGCTGTTATTACTTGTTGCATAGGTATGAACATCTGTAACATTCATCAATCAATGTTAATAGAAGTTGCAACCAAAAAATAAATAAATAATACAAGTATATTCTACCCATATTACAAATTGCAAGTCATTTTTAAAAGCAAGTTACAAGTGTATTGTAAACGCAGTCGAGTCAGACCTAACCTCAAATTCTTGGTTTGTTTTTCTGGAATTTTCGGATGCAAAAATTTTGCTATGAAATAACTTTTTCACTACAAAGGAGATATGTTTTGTGTTAAAGCGTGTGTTATTAGACAAAATTATTCTAGTTTTGTGACTAAGATAAGGTAAGAAAGATAATTTATGTTATTGAAGTTAGGGTCGATTTATATACTTGTTATTCTAAAAGTTTATTCATGTTTTTCAAGAAGATTTTCGGGTATTCCCTTCAATCATTTTGTTTCTCATTTTTAAGGCAGATTTCTTTGCCATTGATAGTCATAGGTTCTGCTTTTATGCTTCTTAATAAAAAAAAAAGATGTTTTTAAGGCTTTTTAATTCTTTTATCCTTTGGGGCCACGCAAATATATACAGATTGACACTGAACATATTGGTTTGAGATAAAATGTGTCAACTTAGTATTGGTGCATTGTAAGCCTTTTTCCTCCAAGTAACCAGGCAACCTGGTTACTCATTTTAGGTTTTTCCTCGCTGAGTAACACTAAACATGACATCACAAGTAACCACACAGGCTCACCAGCTTAGCAGAAGTGGTTGCTTCAAAATTTTAAAGTTAAGTGTGTTCGTTTATATTTCAAACTTGGTAATTCCAAAATCTTTAAAATTGAAGTGTATTTTACAATGAATTTAGAGAAAAATCATGTCACTGACCGGTGATGTCATGACTTAGACGAACAAACACGAAACAAAACAACGTGTGAAAAATTGCTCTTGATAATTTAAACTTTTTAGTGAAAAGAACTGAGTTTTAATTATAAAATCCTAGTATAAGGGTTTCTAAAATGCGTAACGTGTACATTAATGTGAAAATCTTGTTAGAAAACATTATGTAACCTGATACAATTGAATTTTGAGTGCTATTAGTGTGTTCGTTTTAAAAAAGGATAAGTTAGTTTACTGATCTCAGGTCACATAGGATCAGTTTGTTTTTTAAGTTAAACACAATGTTCTTCTGATAAGACTTGCCAGGCTAAAATTAATAAAAATCAAAACGTAAATAAAAAGGAATTTTAATAAATTTTAATAAATTTTAAAAATATAAATATACAGGGTACTTTTAAATGTTTTTAAATTCTTAAGTTTGCCGAAATTAATAAAAATGGAAATAAACATATATAACTAAAAAGTGGAAGCTATAAATCAATTATGGCGGACAGATTTAGAGACCTAATTTGCTCAAAATGTCTAGAAAACTGTGTATTTAAAGACAGACCAACTAAAAATGAACTTTTCGGAACAGCGTGTGATGGTTGCAAATTGGTGAATTGTAAAAAATGTGCTGGTATTAGCACGTCAGAAGCTCAAGCCTTAGCTCTGATTGGGAAAAAATTAATTTTTTATTGTGAAAATTGCAAAGAAAATCCAAGAAATCTATGCAGCGATGAGAACCTAGAAAAGATATACCAAGAGAATACAAAACTTCAGGGAATCATAAGTCAAATGGAAAGTGATCACGAAGAAGCTAAGGTCGAACTGATAAAACAAATCAAGGATTTAAAACAGAATATAAAAAGTAAAGATGAAGTTATCAGTAAGATGAGACGAAGAACTATAGACTTCGAAGATGAGGTTTTTGCCTCGGAAGAAAAAACCGAAAAAAAACTTATAGAGAATGCAACAAAGATAATAAATTTGGAAAGCGAGTTAAAAGCCTCGAAGGAAGAACTATTGGACAAAGAAGAGAAAACGAAAGAATTATTGTTAAAGATACAAAAAAGTGAAAAAGAAATATCAAGGTTAAATAGAAAACTAAAAAATAGTATAACAACCGAAAAGCAAAACGAAGAGAATGATAAAAAAATGATCACTATTCTATCTCAAAAAAATCTTCAATTAGAGGAAACATTAAAAATCGAAAATCAAAACAATATAAAAAAACAGGACGAAATAGAAGATTTAAAAAACAAAATAATGACATCAGAAGTAATGATAAAGAAATACTCAGACAGCCTCCAGGGTATAAATGAAGAAATTACTAAACATAAGGAGAAGATCGAACAAATAACTCAATTGAACAGAGAAATGATAACAACCATAAAAGTTTTTGAAGAGCAGAATAAGAACTACGAAACCCAGATTAAGGATATTAAAGAAGAATATAGGTTAAAAATGATAGAATGGGAACTCTCAACTTCTAAAAATAACGAAAATGACAATGGAGTTTTGGAGATAAACAGTAATGAATGGAACGATGACCAAGGCCCGGAAGGTAATAAAGATGTTCAAAGAAAAAGAAACGTTTTGCTAATAACTGATGACTGTGGTAAATACTTATATGACTATGTTAATAAATATTTAGATTGTAAGTATCATCTTCAAGTTGTATGTAAACCTTATGCCAAATTTAAAAATATAGTAGAAAATGTAGATTCCCATTTAAAAGATTTCAATAATTTAGACTTTGTGATTGTATTAGCTGGGATTAATAATGAATTTTTAACTCTTGATGAAATCACGTTGCTTGTAAATAAATGTTTTTATACTAATTTAATAATATGCTCCATTCCATTTGCTTCAGTAAGTGTAACCAAAATTAATATAGTAAATAGAATAAATAACATTTTATATAATTCAGTAAGAAAACTTAAAAGCTTCACAAATAGGTTAGGTTATGTAGAACTTTTTAATATTTTAAACAGGATGGACTACATAAGAAATAGCAACTACTTGAATCGCATGGGTCTTGACAAGGTTGCAAGTGTTATAACAAAAAGTATCGATGACTTTGGTAAGGCTGAAAATAAAATGTGTAATTTGAAAGAAATCGAAATTAATTATAATAATACACTCAACGAAAACCAAACCAACAATAATCAGTATTTGAGTTCATCAAGTACTTTTTTTGTAAATACTCAGGAAATCATAGAAATAATCTAACAAAAAATTTCGTTTTTTATGCAAATGCAGGAGGACTTCTTTCCAAAATGCAAAATCTTTTGGCAATAGTAAACTATTTTAATCCTGTGATTATATGTATATCTGAAACCCATATAACGGAAGACATTTTTTCAGCTGAATTTGGTGTAAATGGTTTTTGCGCATTGAATTGCGGGTCTCATAGTAGACATACAGGAGGAGTTATAACGTACATTAGAGATGATATAAAATATCAAGAGCTTTTGAATGAAACCTTTGAAAACAATTCATGGATTATAGCAGTTAAGATTCAATTTAATAAAACTTCATACATATTGTGTAACATATATCATTCACCAAGTTCATCAAATGCTCAATTTATAAATTTTCTAGAGGAAAAGTTCGAGGAACTGTTACAACAAAGATGTTTATTAATTATTTTGGGAGACTTTAACATAGATTTAAAAACGGTGACAACTTATAGTAAAAAAATTATGGAACTGTTTCAGTTTTTTGGTCTTAGTCAACTTGTAACTGAATATACAAGGGTTACCAAATATTCATCCACACTTTTAGATTACTTGGTCACAAATGATAGGAACCTAATAAAACATGAAGTATCTGATCATTTGAAAGTGTCTGATCACTCAAGTATTCTGGTACATATACCAATTAAACTAAATTATAATAAATCAAATCAGAAAACAAGGAAGAGAAACTTCAAATATTTTAATAAGACAGAATTCCAGTTTACAATACTTAACTCGAAATGGAACACAGATACCACTGATGTAAACAAGTTGGCTGAAACGTTTACTAATAATATTGTAAATGCTTTAGATATTTATGCACCAATTAAGGAAACTGGAAATTTTAACAGTTTTAAAATAAAAATTTGGTTTTCTGAAGATCTAATGAAAGAAATTAAAAATCGAGATAATTTGTTCAAACTAGCCAAAAATTCCAAAAACGAAGAAGACTGGGAACGTTATAAAACCATTAGAAATAGAGTGACAAATAAAATTAGGAACGAGACAAGACAGCACTATGAAGAAAAAATTGATCAAAACAGAGGCGATGCCAAAGCAATGTGGATAACATTAAAAGAATTAATAAAGGGTAAATCAAATATGATGCCACAAACAATAACATTTGAAAATGGAATTCAAAGTTCAAATGATAACATCGCAAGCTCATTCAATTTTTACTTTATAGATAGCATTAAGAATATTATAGGAACTATAAGAGGTACTGAAAGTCATCAAAATATTGCTGAGGAAATAAAATTTAACGGACAAGAGCTTGCAGTATTTAGAAAAATTAGTCTAAATGACTTAAATAAAACTATAAAAAACCTTAGCAAAAACAACTCAGACAAATATGGTATAAATTTAGAAATATTAAAACTGGCAAATGAAATTGCAGGAAACCATTTGCTTAACCTAATTAACACATCATTAGAGGCTGGAGAGTTTCCTGAGAGTTGGAAAGTATCAGCAGTAGTTCCAATACAGAAAGTAACAAACACAACAAATTGTTCAGAGTTTCGTCCTGTAAATACTCTTCCAATATATGAAAAAGTTCTGGAATTAATAGTCAAAGATCAACTGACACAACATATACACGAAAATGATATCTTAGTTAAAGAACAATCGGGATTCAGAAAAGAACATTCTTGTGAAACAGCTTTACAATTCATTATATCAAAATGGAAGCATGAAATATCTAATAAAAAGATGGTCATAATTTCTGTATTTTTGGATCTTAAACGAGCTTTTGAAACAGTAAATATCGACTTGCTATTAATGAAGCTAAAAGCATATGGAATAAAAGGAAAAGCTTTAAAATGGTTTCAAAGCTATTTAAAAAATAGAAGGCAATATGTTAAGTATAATCAAGAACTTTCCGACACTTCGCATGTTCCCTTTGGTGTTCCACAGGGAAGTGCGTTGGGTCCATTATTGTTTCTGATTTTTATCAATGACATTGTAAAACAAATAAAAAAATGTAAAATCAAACTGTTTGCCGATGATACGATGATTTATATTATTGGAGAGCCTAAGAATATAAAACAAATGATGCAAGACCTTAACTCTGACCTTGATAATGTAACAAAGTGGCTTGCAAATAATGGACTTAAACTAAATACAGAAAAAACTAAATATATGATTTTAGGAAATAAGTATAACTTAGATAAACTTAATTTAGGAAACACCCTAGTAAACACTGAATATAAAATCATCATTGACAGAGAACAGATTCAAAAAGTAAATGAGATGAAGTATTTAGGCTTTATAATTGATGTGGAACTTAATTTTAATGCACATTGCCAGTATGTTAAAAAGAAGATGGCTAAGAAAATCCGGTTTCTTTTTAGATTAAGTAACAAAGTGTCTATGTTTGCTAGGCTTACTATTTATAAAACAACAATAGCTCCACATTTAGACTATTGTGGAACATTTATTTATTTTATGAATCAAACCCAAAAACACAATTTGCAAAAATTACAAAATAGAGCTATGCGAGCTATTCTATTATGCAAAAAACGAACCCCTATAAAGATGATGCTGGACACACTCAACTTCCTTAATGTCTCACAGAGGGCTGCGTTTAATGTGCTGAAATTTGTCTTTCGCCTAAGAAGGGGCACCTTACCTAAATATTTAACCGACGAAATTAAATATATACATGAAATACACCCTGTAAATACAAGAGCAAGATCAATGAGTAATTTCTATATTGATTATGCAAATGCTGCTGGTAAAACAGTGTTTACCGAAGGATTAAAACTGTTTAATTCTTTGCCAAGGGACACCAAGGAAACTTCAAACATAGAGAGTTTTAAAAGACTTTGCCTAAACTTTGTCAGGACCAATGTAGAATAATAAAATATTTTTACAATGCAGATATAATAGATTTAACCATTTGTGATTTGGAGAGATATCATGTTTTTCGTGTTTTGTGTGGGACTTTTGAATGGTAAGTAACTAGTCAAAATTATCAAACAAATATTATCTGTAGTTGCTAAGTCTTAAATTTTTAAAAAAGTTACATTTTTGGTTTCGATTTATATAATTTACAACTTTAGGATCAAAGATTATAGATTATAATATGTTTAGGATGTTTGCTTAAATGCTGACATATGTATAAATTTAAAGTTGTTTATATTTTGTTGTTTGTTTGTATCACAAGTTTATTGTCTTTTTTAACATGTATTTTTTACTGATTGTACTTTTTTTTTTTGAGCAGGTTTGCTAATAAAGACTATTATTATTATTATTACAACTGGTCACTCCAAGTAACTGTGATGTCATTTCGAGTTACTTATAGGAGTGACTAGTAACCTCAAGGAAAAAGGCTGTGTGTGTTAGGGAGGGGTGATCATCTGTCCACAGTAGGTATACAAATTTTTTTAACAGGACCGAATAGGACTCCACAGGACACTAAAATACACTACAGGGCCAAGCATTTATTTAAGTCCTGTAGGATGGTGTACAAATTTTGTTCAGCTGTTCACCCCTCAGTTATGGCAGGGGTGGATCTAGGAACTTTATTTAGGGGGGTAAATATCATAATGAATATTGCATAAAACTGTTTTGCATAGTGACCAGGATGTGTATTCTGTATGTAAAAACTTAATATAGTTTGAGATTTGGGGGGGGGGAATTTCCCCTCCCGTAGATCTGCACCTTCTTATGGGTCATTGTCCATATAATTTTATTATTATTGATGTATTGCCTTTTCAGCATTTTCATGAAATATATGGAAAATGTCTAAAAATCCTTAGGCTTCTGTCTTTTAGTTTAGTGTTTGAACATAATTCTAGCTATTGCTTTTACATTTTAGGTACACAAACATTATGGATTTGTATGGATCATTACATCACATTGAGTACACACTGCTTGGTTGCAAATGTTTTTTCATTTAGGTAAGTAATAGAGAAATATTGGTTAATAAGTTCTGTCTCTTTCCACACCTATACTAGGGCCTATTCTTAAAATACATAATGCCATTTAACATATAATTATATGTTCAAAAGTAATGCTCAAGGGGGGAGCAGGGTTTGGCCTTGTATTACCCATAACTTTTTTTTAATGTATTTTGTTTCTTGAAAATTCTGTACAGAGGGGGGAGGTGGGTCAACTACATAATTTAAGAATAGGCCCAAAGTGTACTTAGGGCAGAGCTTCAAGAGCTAAGCTCCTCCTTAAAAATTTGGTTAGCCCCTGAAATTATATTACATATAAACACATATTTCGGACAGAGTCGACACAAAGGCTTATTGGGGTGGGGGAGGCCACCTTTCCTAACTAATAATTTTTTTTTTAAACTATCCAAAAAGTTTTAGGTTGCCAAAAAAAATGTTACCACCGAGGGGTAAATATCTGCCCAAAATATTGTACACCATAAATCCTTTTTGGCAATTAAATCCCTAGAAATCCTAATAAATCCCTAGAAATCCTGTTAAATCACCAATAATTCCCTATAAATCCTAATAAATCCCAATAATTCCAAAGAAATCCCTATAAATCACTATAAATCCCCATAAATCCGAATAAATCCCTGTAAATCCTATATAGTTTTACTTATGTAGCTTGTTTTTAATTTAAATCTGACAAATGACCTGACATATTAGATGCGAGGGAAGGAGCAAGTAATAAGATGCGTTCAAAGATAAAAAAAATTTTTTATTACCATAGCAAGTAATAAAACAATTGAGATTAACTAATAACGTCATCAATTCTACTTTTTATTTCTGTAAGCGATATTAATCTGACTTAAGACATCCTCGGTAATATTGAAAATATTCGATTCATTCTCCTTTATTGATATTGGTCCGAAAAATATATATTCTGTTTCTACGTTGGACAAATCTTGTTTCCCAGGCCATTTAAATTCATATTTTTTTCGTTTATGTTGTCTTAAATATTTAATTTCGACTATCGGATTATAGGCAGTACCATCAACATGTCTTACAAGTTTATCAACAAACCAGCCTTCGTCTTAATACACTACAAAAAACTTATCAATCTCTAAAAAAATTGTCAAAGCCGATGAACTGGAATGTTGATGGGAGTAATCTTTTTGAAAGTTTTTCCCTTGATATTCTCCTTCATTAACGTTAATTTCCATTTCAATACCATTTTCCGAGTCATTTTCAGAGAACATTTCTGTACTTGGGCTATCGTCATATTTTATGATGGTATTATCTTCTGAACTATCTGAGCTATCTCGAGAGCTGTCTCTTTTACCTCTCTTCGAGTTTCTCTTTATGTAGGTTCCTTTGGATTTTAATGAATTTACCTTTTTGTGACCTAATTCTGGTGTCTTAGTCTTTTAAGTTCTGCCTGTACTTTTTAGAACAAAACGTTGTAGCCTGTCTGTACTAACCCTATTTTTAGTTTCCTCTAGCAGCTAACAGAGCGAAGACTTTGTGACAATTTTCGATTTATTACCAACAGCGACTCGGGCATATGGACCATCTTCAATTGTTGCATCGATGAATCTTTGATCATAGCTTCTCAAAATTAAGTTATCCATAACTCCGACACTGGATATTTTGCATAAATCCTTAAACAAATGACTATTTGGATTGTTTAAGTCAAACGCATATTAATATGCTCTCGAATAGGCTGAATTAGTGGCAAATGCATAAGATGTTGCCAAACTTTACTCTCAAAAAACATGAGTGCCGAGCATAAAGTTAGCCAACAAATAATCTTTATATAAAAACCGATTAATCATAAATTTAAATTTTCACTTGCTTAATTCGTTGTTTATATTTTATAGCTAATTTCTGTATAATATGGCAACTGGCAACGCCGCGCCAAAAGCGTGTTTATCGAGATCCACGAACGATTTTTGGCACCTGGTAGGCGATTGCTTTTGCGCAGAACATGATTTAAATCCTTGATAAATCCTTGGTAAATCCTTGATAAATCCTCGGTAAATCCTCGTAAATCCTCATAAATCCCTAGTAAATCACCGTAAATCCCTGTAAATCTCCCTAAATCCCCGTAAATCCCCGTAAATCCCCATAAATCCTCTAGACTGTACACCATAAATCCTCAGATATTTACCCCTCGGTTACCACCCAATTTTTTTAAAGTTTTTGTCCAAAAACTGTTTACTCAATTTTTTTTGGTTTTACAGAGAAAAAGTTAATAACAGAAAAAAGGGTCCTCACTCAATTTTTTTTTTATTTTGCTTCCAAAAATCTATATATATTTATCGGTTTCACAACGTTCTACGTCTTCCGATACCCAATCTCCACTCGTTTCTGTTTGCCCATAATTCATCATCTAGGCCTCTTATTCTTATTTCACTGTCTATTCCTTCTCTCCAGCTTCTCCTTGGCCGTCCTCGTTTTCTTCGGCCAGTTGGTTTCCATTGTAGTATTTGTTTAGGTAGTCTTTCATCATTCATTCTTTGTACATGTCCGTACCACACCAGTTGTTTTGTTCTTATATCATCCACTAAAGTACGTTCACCCACTGTCATAATTTCTCTTATTCTTTGATTTGTAACTCTTTCTCTTTTTGATTTCCCTGCTGCTCTTCTCCAATAGTCCATCTCCGTAGCGGAAAGCATTTTTTCTGTTCTATCCTTGATTGGCCATACTTCTGAGCCGTATGTAATAATACTTTTTATAATGGTGTTATATATAAGCTTTTTGTTATGTTTTGATATACTTTGGTCCCAAATTATTCCATTTAATAAAGTTATTGCTTTTCTTCCTTGTACGTTTCGATCTTTTATAGCTTTGTCTAGTGTTCCGTCAGCTGTAATTTTTAGACCTAAGTATTTATACTCATCACAGGAGTGAATTCGCTGCCCGGTATTTAAGATTAGATCCTGTTTCATTCCACCGATACACATATACTCTGTCTTATTGAGATTAACCTCTAGTCCCCACTTATTGTACTCTTCTATTAGTTTTCGTGTCATATATTCGAGGTCGTCATAATCCTGAGCCACTACTATCTGATCATCGGCGAAACATAAAGTATACAAGGTGGTTTCGTCCAACGGAATTCCCATGTTTTGGCATTTTCTCTTCCATACTTTCAGGACTTGTTCCAAGTATATCTTGAAGAGCGTAGGCGAGATACAGCAACCTTGTTTAAGACATTTATTTACTTGAAAGCCTTTGGTTAGTTTTGCTTTAATTTTAACTTTTGCCTTACTATTGCGGTATAACTCTTGGCCTTAATTAGTTGTACGCTTATGTTTGTGTTTTCCAACGCTTTCCAAAGCAGATTTAGTGGTATACTATCATATGCCTTCTGCAGATCCACGTAAAGCAGATGCAGCTCTTGACCGTATGCCATTTTCTTTTCAATAACTTGGGTTATACAAAAGAGGTGATCTGAAGTCGATCTACCCGCCCTGAAACCAGCTTGTTCTTCTGCCTCCATGTCTTTATATTCGCTCTCTACTTTATTTCTTATTATTTTACCGTATATTCTGCTTAGCGTACTAGTCACAGATATACCTCTATAATTGTCACATATATCTTTCCTTCCTTTTTTGTGTATTGTGGATATATATGACGTTTTCCACTCAGTTGGGACTACAGTTCCATTTAAATATTTTTGGAAAAGATTCCGTTATCTCCAAAACAGTTCTTCAGTGCCATATTTAATAAGTTCGGCTGGGATATTTCCGGGTCCGGCAGATTTACCGCTTTTTAAGGTTGTGCACACGTTTTTGACCTCAGAGATTGTGAGGGGTACTGGAGATCCCATCGTTCTTATTATATTGTCTCTTGCGTCTTCCTTGAATTCTGCTCTATCTTCAGTTAAAAGTTTTTTAAAATGCTCATCCCATTCTTTGTCTGGTATTGGTGAAATGATATCTCTGCATGTTTCTTTTTTAATCGATCTTATAGTTTTCCAGCTTTCGGTACTTCTCCTACCTCCTAAGTAAGAATCTATTTTCTGGCACTTTTGCGTCCACGAATGATTTTTCTTATCACTGATCATTCTTCTCACCTTTGATTGCGCGATTTTGTATTCTTGTCTGCTTCTATCTGTCTTTTGGGATAAGTAGGTGTGATATAATTTCCTTTTTTCCTCTATTTCTCTCTCAATCTCAGCATCCCACCAGTATGGTTTTCTTCTTTTAGAAGTTTCTTCCTCTAATCCTAGTGCTTCTTTTGCAGCTTGGTGGATGCTTAATGTAATACATTCGTATTCCTCATCTGGGGTTTCACCTGAACTTGTATTAAGTTTTTCGTTCAGTCTCTTTTTGTATAAGTTTTTTACGCTGTCATGTTCTAGGCTTAGTAGATTAAATTTACAGTGATCAATTTCTTCAATCACTGTATCATCAAGATGTTGTTGATGCAGGCTTCGGCCTTGATAAGGAAAGAGAATTTTGGACTCCAGAAAATAGTGATCACTTCCGCATGTTGATCCACGCTTTGTTCTGACATCTTGAATTTTTAGTTTTGTCTTTTGTTTAGTGATAAGATAATCAATGACGGATTTCAGGTTTTGTGAGGGTTTGGTCCAGGTATATTTGTGTATTTCCTTATGTTGAAAAAAACCGTTTTGGATTTTTAGGTCTAATTGCTCACATACTGTAATTAGCCGGTTTCCATTGTCATTAACAAGATTTTCTCCATATTGGCCAACTGTCAGATCATTAACTCTGTTACCGGTTCTACTATTT
Source organism: Aspidapion aeneum (assembly GCA_963576565.1). Taxonomy (NCBI): domain Eukaryota; kingdom Metazoa; phylum Arthropoda; class Insecta; order Coleoptera; family Brentidae; genus Aspidapion; species Aspidapion aeneum. The sequence continues at coordinate 87,618,776 of OY755043.1, forward strand.
AAATCTCCCAATATGACAATTTCTCTAGATGCACTTACTGCTGATATTTCATTGTGTATTTCTTCAAAAAACTTGTCTTTCACGGCTACATTTGCATCGTCGTTATACGCATAGATTCCAAAAATCGTAAGTCTCATTCCTTTTATTGTTATATTCATTTTAATTAGCCTTTCATTGACTGCTTCCCAGTTGGTGATAAATTTTCTAAATCTTTTGTTGACCAAAATAGATACTCCTTGTTGGGCATGTTTTTCTTTTGCCACTCCGCTATAGAAATGGTCATATTGTCCTAGGTTTTCAGATCCTTTTCCTTTCTTTTTCGTTTCTGTTAGTACAGCAAGGTCTACCTTCATTCTGCTGCACTCATGTACTATTTCATTCATTTTTCGATTCATTCCTTGTACGTTCCATGTACCAAAAATCATATTCCTGTTTCTTTGCTTGGTTCGTCTTAGGTTTGTCATTTCTTTCCGAAGCGTTTGATTGGGTTTTTTTAACAGTGTACGTTTTTTCCGGGTATCAGAGAGTTAGTCTGATGCCCCAACCCCCAACCTGGAGGACCAGGTGATTTTTGATCGAGGTTTTCTTCCCCTAGCCTTTGACGATTCCAACGCCGGTACTACAAGGCAGTAGTCTTTTATACTATCCCTAAAAGAAAGGGTTGCCACCTACGCTATGATCACCGTACCGAGGTCCATTCTCTCCGCCTTTCATATCGATGTGGTCTTCTCCCGTAACCCTGGGAAAGGGACCCTATACAGGTGCTAACTCTCCGGGTCGAAGAGTACCTGGAATCTACGGAGGGCAGGGGTCGATTCATTTCCCCTGATAGACATCTGACGAGGTCTACCCGTACCCCTCCAAAAATCTTTCTACCTAAAATTTTATGTGTTATTTTCTACTTTTGCTAAAATTTAATATTGTTACAAATTTAAGTATTTAAATTTTATAGTTAGAATATATATATTATATAGAATTTATTTAGGTTTAGTGTAGTATTAGGTTGACGTATTTTATGGTTGTATTCTTAATCTAGGTTTTAGTTGCGTTATCTGTGACAAACTGGTATGCGAACGGTCCGTCTAGAAAAGGGCTGGAATGATTCCGAATCGAACAAGGATGGAAGGGTTCTCGAATAGTAGGCAGCCCCTCATATATAAGGCCGGACGTCGTGCATCAGTCAGTCAGTCACAGATAACGTACTGTAGTGGTCGTGAGATATTAACACGAAGTTAATAGACCGATTATAGTAGTGAATTTTAGCAAGTTATTAGTAAGTTTAAGTGCGTGTTTTTGTACATAATTTGTCGAAATAAATTGACGTATCATTTTCAACAATTGCGAGTTTTAATTTGTCGTTGTGAACCCGTAACAATTGGTGTCAGAAGTGAGATTAAAAGAAATAAATAGTGCAAAGACTATCCTTACACAGTACCACCGGCTAGGACAATTAAAAAGAAGAACAGTAAGTGATTTTGCCAGAATATTCGGAACTGAATAGTGCAAAGACCACCGGATAGGACAATTGGACAGAAAAACAGTGTGAAACAGAAGTGATTTTTCCAGAATATTCGAAGAAGTTCGATATTGTTTTATTCAAAAACCAAAAGAGATATTTAAGAACCGACTTCGACATTAACTTTACAGTCCAAAAATTGATAATTAGAGAGATTTTCTAGAATATTCTATCACTTTCTACGACGCTCTATTCAAAAACCAGAAGAAATATTCAAAAAAAAAAGAAGCGACTTCGACATTAGCTTAGTAATTTCAAAAAGAAGAACTAAAAAGAATTTCTACAAGATTCTATAACATTCTACGACGTTCTATTCAAAAACTAGAAGAGATATACAAATACCGACTTCGACATTAGTTTAGTTATTTCAAAAGTAAGAATTAGAAAGAATTTCTAGAATATTCCATCACTTTCTACGACGCTCTATTCGAAAACCAGAAGAAATATCTAAAAAGCGACTTCGACATTAGCTTAGTAATTTCAAAAGTAAGAACTAAAAAGAATTTCTAGAAGATTCCACAACATTCTACGACGTTCTATTCAAAAACTAGAAGAGATATACAAATACCGACTTCGACAGTAGCTTAGTTATTTCAAAAGTAAGAATTACCAAGATTTTCTAGAATATTCCAAAACATTCTACGACGTTCTATTCGAGAACCAGAAGAGATATACAAACTTCGACATTAGCTAAGTTATTTAAATATTTAAATAGTGAGAATTAGAAAGAATTTCTAGAATATTCCATAACATTCTACGACGATCTATTCGAGAACCAAAAGAAATAATCAAAAAGTGACTTCTACATTTGCCTAGTAGCAGAAAGAGTGACATTTACTAGTATATTCTAGAACATTCCATTAGGTCCTATTTAAGATTCAGAGGAGATATTAAAAAAAAACAAAACCGACTACGACATTAGCTTTATAGACCAAAAAAAAATAAAATTAAAATAAAAAATAAACATTTTAAGTGATTTATCAGGAAGTTGATGCTTACTAGACAAGGATCGGCAAAGATGGAAGATCTAATTAAAATGATGCAGGCTCTAGCAGCTCAAATGGCTCAAAACCAGAACGATATAAGACAGACCATTGAAAAAAACCAGAACGATATGAAACAGACATTTGAGCAAAGATTAGATGGCATTCAAGAAAACTTCGATCAAATAAAGAGCAACTCCGAGCAGCTTAGAGGAGAGTTCAAGGCAGCAACCGAAGATCTTAAGGAAGAAATAACTCAGAGAATGCAGAATGTAGAAGAAAAGGTACAAAACAAATTGCAGAATGTAGAAGAAACGTTACAGAACAAATTGCAAAATGTTGAAGAAAAAGTGGAGACCAAGTTACACAATGTAAGAGAAGAAGTTTTTCAAACAGTGGAAGAAAAATTCCAGGACGTGTCAAAACAGCTTATACAGCTCCAAAAAGAACACAACAAAATGAAAGCTCAGGGATGTGTTGTGAATTCCAACAAAAATATTAAGCCTCCAAATTTCGATGGTACGTTTTCCTGGTCTACTTACAAACAACAGTTTGAAGCTGCCGCTGCTGCAAATGGTTGGGATGATGAGGAAAAAGCTAGAGCATTGTTAGTAGCTCTACGAGAACCTGCTCTGGGACTTTTGCGGTCCATTCCAGTCGAACAAAAACGCTTTAGTGGCAGCGTTAGAAAGAAGGTATGGAGACGAACACTTGCGAAATTTACATTGGTCAGAATTAAATATTCGTCAGCAAAGACCAGGAGAATCATTGCAAGAGTATGAGGCAGATATTAGGAGGCTGATGTATTTAGCTTACCCAGAAATGCCAGAAAATTACAGAGATCCCTTCACGGTAGATCGCTTTATTAACGGATTACGAGACTCGGACTTAGCAAAGTTACTTCGTCGAGAACGCTACCATAATAGCAGTGAAGTGTTGATTCGAGCCCTTGAAATCGAATCATCAAATAATATGTCCAGGCCAAAAGTAAGAGCTGTTTCAATTTAGGAGGGAGAAGAAATGAGTAATGGACATGAGGTCAACTTAAAAACGCTAAACCAAATGTTTCAATCACTGATAGAAAAGCTTGACTCTTTGAAAGAAAGCAGACGATCCCCTCCAAATGTAAAGTGTTTCAGATGCGGACGTACAGGGCATATTCAACGCGATTGTCGTGTCCAAATGAGGTCTCGCTCACCATCTAGTGGGACAGAGTACCGAAGAAGAGATCAGGAAAAAACAGAACTAGTCTGGTGTTGGCTAAAGGGAATGTAGCCCCCAAAATTTATTCAATTAAGAGCTTAAAACATACTGCTGACAGTCTTAACATCGACGGACTTATAAATGGAAGACAAGTTAACATAACAGTAGACACTGGTGCTGCCATATCATTGCTTAAGTTCAAAATTGCAACGAGATATAAAATTCGACCAACAGAAAAGAAAATAACACTTAAGACTGTGACTGGAGAATCCGCCGACGTGTTGGGGCAGACAGACATAGACCTACAGCTGGGAAGATTGAAGATTCGCCACACTGTATTGGTTGCCGAAATAGAAGACGAATTTATTTTGGGAATGGACTTGATAAGTAAACATGGATTTGCGTTTGATAATAAACTTAATACCCTGAGATTTGGGAATGAAGAGTTCATTTTGTCAAATAGTCACTTCAATAAAGAACCAATAAAGGTCGTGGCAGTATGTACAACAAGACTGGTCGGTAACAGTGAGACCATAGTTTTTGGGAGGCTAGAAAGTAAAACATCAAGCTGTGTCGGACTCATAAGCCAACAGAAATTATCCAACACCTACCTCGTTGCATAGTCATTAGTTAAAACCGATAAAGACATCCCGATTAGAGTCGCCAATATTTTCCCAAATAGTGTCAAAATTAATAAGGGGGAGGTGGTAGCATTATTTGAGCCAGTCTAGAAAGTAACAAGATGTGAAGAGCCAACTTCGGAGGATAAAAGTAAGTTACCAACGGAGGTACTTCAGCAATTTCAGTCAACTTGGCAACATCTCACTCCAGAAGAATTTCGTAAAGCGAGAGAGTTTATAGAAGAACAAAGTAATATCTTGGAAACTAAGAGTAGTTCGGGTCGCACAAACCTTATTCAACATTCCATCAACACTGGCGATGCCCAACCAATAAGACAGCCCCCAAGAAGACTACCATTGGCCAAACAAGAAGAAGTTCACAATCTCATTAATAAAATGCTCAGCGGCGGTGTTATTGAAGAGTCATCAAGTCCTTGGTCATCTCCTGTGGTGTTGGTCACTAAAAAGGATGGAAGTACTAGATTTTGTGTCGATTACAGGAAACTTAACGATGTGACCAAAAAAGATAGTTACCCACTGCCAAGAATAGACGACACGTTAGCAACGTTGGCAGGATCATATTGGTTTTCTACTCTTGACCTGAAAAGTGGGTATTGGCAAGTAGAAATCTTTGAAAGAGATAAAGAGAAGACTGCATTCTCTGCTGGAAGTGGACTTTATCAGTTTAATGTGATGCCATTTGGCCTGTGCAATGCCCCAGCTACATTTGAAAGACTAATGGAAGTTGTTCTACGAGGCCTTACTTGGAAAACCTGTTTAGTCTATTTGGATGATGTCATAGTAATGGGAAAATCATTTGAAGATCATCTAGACAATTTACGAGAAGTATTTTCAAGAATCAGGAACACAAATCTTAAACTAAACTCAAAAAAGTGTTTTCTATTCCAAGAAAAAGTTGAGTTCTTGGGTCACGTCGTTTCCCGAGAAGGCATCCATACCGACGAAAAAAAGTTACAAGCAATAAAAGAATGGCCTCAACCTCGTGACAAACATGAATTGAGAAGCTTTTTGGGTCTGTGTACATACTACAGTCGATTTGTAGAAGGATTCGCCAAAATAGCGTCTCCATTACATAGACTTACAGAAGATAAAGCTTCTTACAGATGGAATACTGAATGTTACCAAGCATTTAGAAGACTGAAGGCAGCATTATGTTCTAGTCCGATTCTCGCATACCCTATTCCAAAAGGTAAATTCATATTGGATACTGATGCGAGCAACGATGGCATAGGAGCAGTACTCTCCCAAGTACAAGATGGAGAAGAACGGGTCATCGAATTTTTCAGCAAAAAGCTATCCAAATCAGAGAGAAATTATTGTGTTACCAGAAAGGAGCTCCTAGCCATCATTAAATCCGTAGATCACTTTCACAAATATCTCTATGGACAAGAGTTTCTGATTAGAACGGATCATGCTGCGTTACAGTGGCTCATGAAAATGAAACAACCTGAGGGGCAACTCGCGAGATGGATAGAAAGGCTACAACAATACCTTTATCAAATTAAACACCGAGCGGGAAGGGTGCATAATAATGCGGATGCATTGTCCAGAAGACCTTGCCCTGAGGATTGTAAACATTGCAGGAAAATTGACCAGAAAGAGGGAATTAACTACGTGCGTCAGATAAAATTAGAACCAGATGAAGAATGGATGTCGGCTTCAATTAGAACCACACAACTTAAAACGACAAAGATGTAGGACCTATCTTGCTATTGAAAGAAGAGAACAAGCCACGACCATCATGGCAAGATATCGCAAACTAAGGGGTGGTATTCAAATCACTGTGGGCACAATGGGATTCACTGATAGTAGAAGAAAACATCCTTAAACGTGCCTGGGAAAATGCCGATGGCCTTACTGTGATTAATCAAGTAGTGGTTCCTAGGAGCATGGTAGACAATATAATGGCCGAATGCCATGGTGGAAAATCAGGCGCGCACCTAGGCATAAATAAAACCATGGACAAAATTCGAAACCGATTTTATTGGGTCAATTACTTTCAAGATGTGAAAAACTGGTGCCGCCGATGTTCGACTTGTGCAGCCAGCCAAGGTCCCAAAACAAGGTCCAGAGGTCAAATGAAACAATATAACGTAGGTCTACCATTCGAACGCATTGCTATTGATGTGGCCGGACCATTTCCAGAAACTAAAAAGGGCAACAAATACATCCTTGTTGTCATGGATTACTTTAGCAAATGGCCAGAAGTTTTTGCTTTGCCTAACCAAGAGGCCACTACAGTTGCGGAAGTTCTGGTAAATGATGTTTTCAGCCGATTTGGCATTCCTTTGGAACTACATTCAGATCAAGGAAGAAACTTTGAATCGAAGCTCTTCCAGAATCTCTCTGACCTTTTGAGAATACATAAAACACGGACTACGGCTTTACATCCGCTGTCAGATGGCCTGGTTGAAAGATTTAATAAAACAATAGAAGAACATCTGTGCAAAGTTGTTGATGAGCACCAAACAGATTGGGACCAATATATTCCATTGTTTTTGATGGCCTATAGAACCGCCATTCACAATACGACAGGAGCTACTCCATCTAGTATCCTGTTTGGTAGAGAACTGCGTTTACCATGTGATATCATGTTTGGTTCACCTGAAGAAGAACACTTAGAGGTTAATGACTATGTCGAACGTTTAAGGCAAAGGCTGCACGATATCCATGAAGTGGTTAGAGAGCGAATAGAAATAGCCAGTGACCGCATGAAAGCGAGATATGACCTGAAAGCAAACTCTTCAGGGTTCAAAGAGAATAATCAAGTCTGGCTATACAGTCCTCAACGCAAGAAAGGAAGATCACCTAAGTTGACACCACCATGGGAAGGGCCTTATAAAGTTGTTAAGAGAATTAATGATGTAGTCTACCGAATCCAGAAAAGCCCGAAGTCCAAGATGAAAGTTGTTCATCTAGACAGACTAAAACCTTACCTGGGAAATGTTGATCGACGCGATCAAACCTGAAGAGGAGGATAGTGTTACAAACTTAAGTATTTAAATTTTATAGTTAGAATTTATTTAGGTTTAGTGTAGTATTAGGTCGACGTATTTTATGGTTGTATTCTTAATCTAGGTTTTAGTTGCGTTATCTGTGACAAACTGGTATGCAAACGGTCCGTCTAGAAAAGTGCCGGAATGATTCCGAATTGAACAAGGATGGAAGGGTTCTCGAATAGTAGGCAGCCCCTCATATATAAGGTTGGACGTCGTGCATCAGTCAGTCAGTCACAGATAACGTACTGTAGTGGTCGGAGATATTAACACGAAGTTAATAGACCGATTATAGTAGTGAATTATTAGCAAGTTATTAGTAAGTTTAAGTGCGTGTTTTTGTACATAATTTGTCGAAATAAATTGACGTATCATTTTCAACAATTGCGAGTTTTAATTTGTCGTTGTGAACCCGTAACAATATTTTGGGGAGGAACTCCCTCCCATCCCCCCTTAGCGACGCCCCTGTTCAGAAAAGAAATTAGAAAGCAAAATTAATTTTTTTAGGGATTTTCAGAAAAAAAAACTAAATAAACATGGTTCCGCAAATGCTTTTGCGATGTTTTGCTCAAATTTGGAACATGTGTTTAGCTGCAAGGCATACATCATTAAGCTTGCCAAATATCAGGAAAAAACTACAGGGTGATATTTTTTCAGGAGTCATGCCCCCTTTTCAGAACTTTTTTGCAGTAAGCCAATGGTAAATTCGAATAGATTCTTTGTTTTACTCAGAAACTTTTTGATCTTCTGCAATTTTTTATAACTCTAACTGTTTCCAAGAAAAGACAAAAAAGGAAAATTTGTACCCTGCAGTATTTTAGTTTTATGCGAGTTTTATGTAATTTCTAAATAGCAATTGAAGATACAAGTTATTTTATTTTGTTTTTTTTTTCTGAAAAATGATTAGAGATAAAAATATTGCAGATCAAAAAATTTCTGAATAAAATAAGGAATTCATTTTACATTTTTGTATCTGCCAGTGACTTACTGCAAAAAAGTTCTGGGGAAAAAAAGGGGGCATAACCGCGGAAAAATTATCACCCTGTAGTTTTTTCCTAATATTTGACATGCTTAATGGTGTATGCCTTGTAACAAAATACATGTTCCAGATTTAAGCTAAATATCTCAAAAACTGCACGAGTTATAAATAAAAAGCAAACAAAAAACTAATATTTTAATAACCCATATCTCAAAAACTAAGCATGGTTATACAAAGTTTTTTTTTCTTAAAATCACTCAAGATAATCCTCTGAAGTTTGGCTGCATAATTTATTAACACCTGTATAAAATACCTACTATTATGAGTCCCTTGGCAGTTTTTTTTGGTTTTTAGTCATCCAATGCGACAATCAACAATGGGATAACATCATTATGTGGCCACCTTTATTATTAAAAAACTAAAAAATGGATTTTGTGAAGAATATATGAAAATTACATTACAACATTTGAGCAATTCCACATGAACCTAGAAATTAGAAAATTGAAGACTGTAAAAGTGTGTTCTAATTTTTTTTAAATATTGGTTTTATTAAGGATTATTAGGTGATACATGTTTAACTATTTTTAAGTTTTCTAAAAATCCACAGTTTTTTGTAATATAAATACTTAGTTTATACATTTAAGAAAAAACATTATATTTGTTAAATATTTTTAGATTTTTCTAAAACAGTTCTCATTTTTAAAAAAATAAATATTACGTTTTTTATAAAACATTGTTTTTTATTTAAGTATTACATTTTCGAGGTCATGCAAATTTTTACGTATGCGGAAAAAGTTTGGATATCTTACAGGTTGACATGACTAAAATTAATATATTAATTCTTTTCGTATACATGAAATTAGCATGACCTCAAAAATAGCAGCTTTACTAAGAAAAAAATCTATTTAAAAAGCCCGCCGAGCCCGCCCGCGCATTCTTAATTCTTCCAGTAGCCAAGGGTGGCGCTAGCGTAAACTTGTTGCCGCTTTTGAACCATAGAATTAAGCACTCTTTTATTATTTTCTCTATGGCGCATTCTTAATTCTTCCAGTAGCCAAGGGTGGCGCTAGCGTAAACTTGTTGCCGCTTTTGAACCATAGACTTAAGCACTCTTTTATTAATTTCTCTATGGACTAGATCAATCTCCCCTGGACTCAGCTGATATCTATCAAAATACATCAGCTGATATCTATTAAAATACATCAGCTGATATCACTCTAAAAAAAATCAGCTGTTTCTGTCAAAATGAATCAGCTGATCCCTATCTAAATGAATCAGTAGTTTCTGTCAAAATAAATCAGCTGTTTAGTCAAAATCAGCTGTTCGATGAAAATCAGCTGTTCAGTGAAAGTCAGCTGTTCAGTGAAAATCAGCTGTTGATGGTACAAAGTTTGTTTTTGTTTAAAATGTAATTTTTTTAGGACCTTTCCATCTAAATCTTGGTATAATTTTTCTTCAAATTTGCAGAAAAATATCGTCAAATAGTAAATCTTTATTGACAATATTTTTTCTTACAAGATTGATAAAAACTACCAACATTTTATATGGAATGGTTCTAAACAAATTACTTAAACAAAAACAAAGGTTTTTACCATCAACAGCTAATTTTCATAGAACAGCAAAATACAAATTTTTGAAAATTAATTAATAAACAAATTATAATACCAGTTTTTTACTAATAAAGATACATTTATATAGAATGTGATATTGTCATTTTAGTATTAGGAAAAATAGTAAACTAAAACACTTCCCCGGGATAGATAAATACACTTCACTGAACTATAACACTTTACAGAATAAACACTTTTCTAACCTAAAGCATTTTTCAGGACAGAGAGTTCACTACAGTAAAACACTTCCCAGGACAGAAACTACATCGAATTGCAAGTTTAATAAAAATATTTCATCCATGATCTGCATGACGAGCAATAGTGGAACCAGCATATAGCAAGACCTTCCATTGTAAGGGCTCACGTGCGTCCATGCCTCATCCACAGTTCGCTTCTTTCCGATTATTTCTATTTCTTTAGAGAAACAGAGAAATAGAAGTGAGCCTGAAGACGGGGTGAAATTCGCAGTTGAATTTTGAAAAAAAAAAACAAATAAACTTCATAAGTATTCTAAAGGGGTCTTGAACTTGAGGCTTTGTTTGTAATGAGTGGCCAGTGTTTGACGAACTTGCATACATCATGCTTTGACAAAAATTGTACAAGTGTTAAGTAACATAGAGGTTTTTACTGAAATATTTGGAGTTTGCATTTTGTCTGTAGTATAGAAACAATTTAATTTTTTGCTCCCAGTGTTTTTTCTCAGTTTCTTTTTGAGTAGAACAGTTTTGCCTTTTAGGCCGATAAGCATAATAAACATTTCAAGTAAAAATTTTCAAAATCAGTAACCTTTGTTCAAAAAACCCATTTTTTTGTTTAAATTTGAATATTTTTACCTGTCAATTAACTGCAAAAAAATTTAAAACTGTTGTAGACTAAAGCAGCCCTCATATGATTAGTATGATTTGATTTGAATATGTACATTATTTTTGTAGATGTCTTTGTTTTTCAAAAGTTATAAACAAGGACATATATAAAAATCTTGCCAGTAATACGGATCCAGTGAGGTCTGCTGTGGTACACTCAATGAAAAAACTTTTTGTTACAGGTTTCTCAGAGAAGACATGAAGATCATTTTTGAGGTGTGAAGTAGTTTTTGCCTAGCGGTCCTGTTGCAATGATGATCCTACTAGAAATACTCAGATGCATTTGGTGATCTATTAACTTTTAAAGAACTTTTTTAAATAAATTATAAGTAAAATAAAGTTTATTGTAGTTTTATTGTAAAAAAGATTATACAACTTCTTACATAAAAGCTTATACAGTGAGAACGAGCAAGTCGGAATACATTTTCTAGCAGGTTAAATTTAAAAAATTTTGAATAAACCAAAATCATGCCTACTGAGATTTTTAATGAGCAATATTTTTGATGAATTTTTTTGGACAGAACCCTAGAAAGGGGTCCAACAAGATAAAGCTTGTGGCACTTTGTTAGAAAGCCTATTGAAAAAGAAAAATTATGGTTCACTTTTTTTTGGAAATCTGTCAATCTAAAAAAAAATAATTTTTTATTAGTTTTTGAACAAAGTGCTACAAGTTGAGTCCACCAGTTGCAAAAAAAAAATTTGGTATTACTGGACCTCTTGTCAGGGGTCCACCACCTATATTTTAATAAAATTATAGGTTTTACTTTAAATGACACTTATATTCTCTAAAAATTACAAAAAAATAGAAATAATTTTTTTTTGTTAATTTAAAAAAATTATTTGATACCCTTTCTAACAAGGTGCCTTAAGTGGGGTCATTCCATCTTAAAAAATAAGTTGTATGCTAGTGGACCCCTTTCTGGGGGTCTGTCCAAAAAATATTCTGTAAAAATATTGCCGGTTAAAAATCTCAGTTAACATGTGTTTGGATTTTTTCAAAAAACTTAAATTTAACCGACTAGCAAGCTTATTCCAACTGGCTTATTCTCACACTGCAGTCATATTGCATAGCGTTTTTTAATGCACTTGACAGTAAGTACTTGTTATGTACTTTGAAATGTAAATAAAGAAAAATAATGTTTTTATATTTTATATTTATTTTTGGCCAACATAGAAAAAGTCAGAAAAAATAGTGAAACTGGTAAAAGTATAAGATTAGGCTTATTATTTACATGCAGGGGATTTTCCTACTTGAAGCAGTTGGGCCCTTATATTATCCAAAAATTAAGCAAAATAAGATAAGGCGTTGTACCCAGGGGGGAATCAAGAGGTATCAATGCCCCACAAAATAGTTGATAAAGTGTGTTAAAAGAGACACAAATAAGACAAAAAAATTGCACAATACTCAAATTTTTATTGAAACTTTTTAATCCCCCCGCCTCTCCCGAAAACGCTCCTTTTATATATTTTTTCTTGAAAATGTGTTACAAAGTTGTAATTTTTTAAATTATTTTTCTTTTTTAGAGCTGTTCATTCATAAATTATTAACGCAAAAATTCAGGATTTTTCATTCCCCCCCCAGTCGTAAGGCATTTCCAAGAAAAAAAGAAATTAAAAAAAACTGAGTGTAACAAGAGGCTATCCCCCTTTCACCTCTTTGCGTCCTCAAGCCCTTTTATTGCCAAATCGCGTCTTTTTTCAGAAGACCTCCCAGTTTTTTTTAAATATAGAAAAATTAAGCAAACACCAAAAAATATATTAAAATAAACAAAAATTTTAGGTTAGATCACTCAGATTCGTATACAGAAATTGAGATTCGAGTGGACTTTACCACTCGACTCTATTTCCGAACGAAAAACTCGTATACGAGCTTTCAAGAATTCGAATGATGATTATCCGTATACGTTTCGCCGAATCCGTATACGGATTTATTTCAAGAATTGGGTCCCTGCAGGCATCATAGCACAGAACGTAATGCCAATCAAACGTCATTATGTTTAGTTCCAATTATTCCTTATGTCCATGAGGAGGCGCTGTTCGTGTTGCCATTTTCCGTATGACACTTTCACCCCCGTATCTCACGGTCCCTGACCGGTTCTCGGCACAGAACACCAAAGGGAGTTCTAGGATTATATACAGGGTGTCCCAGAACTAATGGTACATAGTTAAACCACAGATTCCCTGGGTCAAAATATTACGATTTAGCCATACTTACCTTAGTCCAAAAGTTCGTACTAACCGAGATACAGGGTGTTAAACTTTATTTTTTCAATTCGATTTTCTTTAATAACTTTTTTACTAATTAATATTTTTGCGAGAAATAACCAGCGTGTAAGTTTTTTCGAAATTGGTAAGACGATTCCGTTGAAAATTTTGATGTATAATGTATAGGGTGTTCCTTGGACCACTACCATTGCATTAAAATCAGTGTATTTTTTTTGCGCCTCGGTGTATACCAGTTTTTGTGTAAAATAACGGTTTTTCCATCATTTTTTATGTAAAAAAGTTATACTGCTTTAAAGTCGCTCAGATCAACGGTTTTTGAGATTTTTGCATTTAAAGTTTTTATTGCATGTGAGTGATATATACTTGATACTTTCTTCAATTCTTTCTACTAATTAATATTTTTGCACAAACTAACCAGCATGTAGGTCTTTCTGAAATTTGCAAGACGATTCCGTTGAAAAATGTGATGTACAATGTACAGGGTGTTCTTTGGACCACTACCATTGCATTAAAATCATTGGTGTATTTTTTTGTGCCTCGGTGTATACTTAAGCAGGTTTTTAAAGGGAATATTATTTTATTTATTAAATAATTATTAATAACAAGCCTACTATAATAAACAATTTTAAGTTTGATTTACTATTTGTGAATTTTAAAATTTTAATTTAGTTGCTGAGAGCGCCATGCCTTTTGAAATTTTATATATTTTTTATAAATAATAAAATATATATTTTTTTTATAATTAAAATTTTCTTTAAAACAATAAAAAAATACTTGCATTAATAAAGCATACTTACCATTTAAAAAAAAACTAATACGAAGTGATTTTTGTTCCTCATTAAAAACATAACCATACACAGTTGCAATAACGGACAATAACTTATAATTGTTTTAACACACTTATGATAATTCAAGAACCACGCTGTATATTTTTTCACCTAATATTTTTTAAGAACACGTAAAATCTTAGAATGCTATAAAAAAGTATTGATATGTATAAAGTAAGTAAGAATTTAATCAAAAATCTTTTACGCATACAATAAAAACTTCTAATTTAAGTATCTTGAAAACCGTTGCTCTAAGCGACATCTAAAAGCTATAACTTTTTTACTTAAAAAATGTGTTTAATAGAATCTTGTATACACCGCGGAACAAAAACGTTAGACCTATTTAAATGTAACGGTACCGACCTAGAGAACACCCTCTATATTATTTTTTTTATCAAAATTAAATTGTCCATGCCCAAAAACCACTAAACCCAATTTTTTGTGCAAAATTATTAATTAGTAGAAGGCATATCACTCACATGCAATAAAAACTTTAAATGCAAAAATCTCAAAAACCGTTGCTCTGAGCAACTTTAAAACAGTATAACTTTTTTACATAAAAAGGATGGGAAAACCATCATTTTACATAAAAACTGGTAAACACCGAGGGACAAGAAAAATACACTGATTTTTATGCAATGGCAGTGGTTTAAAGAACACTTTAAAAAAAAACTCACAGGCTGGTTAGTTTTTGCAAAAATATTAATTAGTAAAAAAGCTATTAAAGAAAATCAAATTGAAAAAATAAAGTTTAACACCCTGTATCTCGGTTAATACGAACTTTTGACCCAATCTACAGTTTAATGATGTACCATTAGTTCTGAGACACCCTGTATATATATATATATATATATATATATATATATATATATATTGTTACAAATTAATATTATTGCAAGTTATTTAAATTTTATAGTTAGAATTTATTTAGGTTTAGTAGTATTAGGTTGACGTATCTTATAGTTGTATTCTTAGTCTAGGTTTTAGTTGCGTTATCTATGACACTTGTGCTTGGCCGCGTACCTTCTGGAAGAAACAAGAATGCTCGTGAATCGAAGAAGGATGGATGGTTCTCGAATAGTAGGCAGACCCTATATAAGGGCGTCGAGCATCGAGCAGTCAAAGATAACCAATGGTCGTGATCGCTAGATGTTAACGCGAAGTTAATAGGCGGCTTAAAGTAGTGATTTATTAGTAAGTTTAAGGGCGTGTTTCTGTACATAATTTGTCGAAATAAATTGATAAATCGTTTTTGACATTTGCGAGTTTTAATTGTTGTGGAGAACCCGTAACAATTGGTGTCAGAAGTGAGAACTAAATAGTTTAAAGACTATCCTTACATAGTATCACCGGCTAGGACAATTTAACAGAAGAACATTCAGTGATTTTGCCAGAATATTTAGAACTAAATAGTGCAAAGACCATCCTTACATAGTACCACCGGCTAGGACAATTGGACAGAAGAGCAGTAAGTGATTTTTTCCAGAATATTCGAAGAAGTTCGATATTGTTTTATTTAAAAATAAAAAAAAATATTTGAGAACCGACTTCGACATTAACTTTACAGTCCAAAAATTGATAATTAGAGAGATTTTCTAGAATATTCCATCACTTTCTACGACGTTCTATTCGAGAACTACAAGAGATATCTAAAAAGCCATTTCGACATTAGATTAGTAATTTCAAAAGTAAGAATTAGAAAGAATTTCTAGAAGATTCCATAACATTCTACGACGTTCTATTCGAGAACCAGAAGAGATATACAAAAACCGACTTCGACATTAGGTTAGCTATTTCAAAAGTAAGAATCGGAAAGAATTTCTAGAATACTCCATAACATTCTACGACGATCTATTCGAGAACCAAAAGAGATAATCAAAAAGCGACTTCTACATTTGCCTAGTAGCAGAAACAGTGACATTTACCAGTATATTCCAGAACATTCCATTGGGTTCTATTTAAGAATCGGAAGAGATATTGAAAAACAAACTGCGACATTAACTTTATAGCCCAAGGATAGACGTTTAGAGAGATTTGTCAAAAAGTTGATGCTTACTAGACAAGGATCAGCAAAGATGGAAGATCTAACTAAAATGATGCAGGCTCTAGCAGCTCAAATGGCTCAAAACCAGAACGATATGAAACAGGCCATGGAACAAAACCAAAACAATATGAGACAGACATTTGATCAGATAAAGAGCAATTCCGAACAGCTAAGAGAAGAGTTCAAGGCAGCAACCAAAGATCTTAAGGAAGAAATAACTCAGAGAATGCAGAATGTAGAAGAAAAGGTACAAAACAAATTGCAGATTGTAGAAGGAACGTTACAAAACAAATTGCAGGATGTAGAAGAAACGGTACAAAACAAATTGCAGAATGTTGAAGAAAAAGTGGAGACTTAGCTACAGAATGTAAGAGAAGAAACTTTTCAAACAGTGGAAGAAAAGCTCCAGGATGTGTCAAAACAGCTTATACAGCTTCAGAAAGAACACAACAAAATAAAAGCTCAGGGATGTGTTGTAAATTCCAACCAAAACATTAAGCCTCCAAATTTTGATGGTACGTCTTCCTGGTCCACCTACAAACAACAATTCGAAACTGCCGCCGCTGCAAATAGTTGGGACGATGACGAAAAAGCTAGAGCTTTGTTAGAAGCTCTACGAGAACCTGCTCTTGGACTTTTACGGTCTATTCCAGCGGAACAAAGAGTTACAATGCTTTAGTGACAGCTATAGAAAGAAGATATGGAGATGAACATTTACGAAATTTGCATTGGTCAGAATTAAATATTCGCCAACAAAGAGCAGGGGAGTCATTACAAGAGTATGAAGCGGATATCAGAAAAATGAGGTCTCGCTCACCATCTACTGGGACAGAGTACCGAAGAAGAGATCAGGAAAACTAAAACTAGTCAACGCAGAGGGGCGGGTGTTGGCTAATGGGAATTTAGCCCCCAAAATTTACTCTATTAAGAGCTTAAAACATACTGTTGACAGTCTTAACATCGACGGACTTATTAATGGAAGAAAAGTTAATATAACAGTAGACACTGGTGCTGCCATATCATTGCTTAAGTTCAAAATTGCAACGAGATATAAAATTTGACCAACAGAAAAGAAAATAACACTTAAGACTGTGACTGGAGAATCCGCCGACGTGTTGGGGCAGACAGACATAGACCTACAGCTGGGAAGATTGAAGATTCGCCACATTGTATTGGTTGCCGAAATAGAAGACGAATTTATTTTGGGAATGGACTTGATAAGTAAACATGGATTTGCGTTTGATAATAAACTTAATAGCCTAAGATTTGGGAATGAAGAGTTCATTTTGTCAAATAGTCACTTCAATAAAGAACCAATAAAGGTCGTGGCAGTATGTACAACAAGACTGGTCGGTAACAGTGAGACCATAATTTTTGGGAGGCTAGAAAGTAAAACATCAAGCTGCGTCGGACTCATAAGCCAACAGAAATTACCCAACACCTACCTGGTTGCAAAGTCACTAGTTAAAACCGATAAAGACATCCCGATTAGAGTCGCCAATATTTTCCCAAATAGTGTCAAAATTAATAAGGGGGAGGTGGTAGCATTATTTGAACCAGTACAGAAAGTAACAAGATGTGAAGAGCCAACTTCTGAGGATAAAAGCAAGTTACCAATGGAGGTACTTCAGCAATTTGAGTCAACTTGGCAACATCTCACTCCAGAAGAATTTAGTAAAGCGAGAGAGTTTATAGAAGAACAAAGTAATATTTTCGAAACTAAGGGTAGTTCAGGACGCACAAACCTTATTCAACATTCCATCAACACTGGCGATGCCCAACCGATAAGACAGCCCCCAAGAAGACTACCATTGGCCAAACAAGAAGAACTGCACAATCTCATTAATAAAATGCTCAGTGACGGGGTTATTGAAGAGTCATCAAGTCCTTGGTCATCTCCTGTGGTTTTGGTCACTAAAAAGGATGGAAGTACTACATTGTGCGTCGACTACAGAAAACTTAACGATGTGACCAAGAAAGATAGTTACCCACTGCCAAGAATAGACGACACATTAACAACGTTGGCAGGATCATATTGGTTTTCTACTCTTGACCTGAAAAGTGGGTATTGGCAAGTAGGAATTTTTGAAAGAGATAAAGAGAAGACAGCATTCTCTGCTCGAAGTGGAATTTATCAATTTAATGTGACGCCATTCGGCCTAAGCAATGCTCCAGCTACATTTGAAAGACTAATGGAAGTCGTTCTACGAGGCCTTACTTGGAAAACCTGCCTAATCTCTTTGGATGATGTCATAGTAATGGGGAAATCATTTCAAGATCATCTAGACAATTTACGAGAAGTATTTTTAAAAATCAGAAATGCCAATCTTAAATTAAACTCAAAGAAATGTTTTCTATTCCAAGAAAAAGTTGAGTTCCTGGGTCACGTCGTTTCCCGAGAAGGCATCCATACTGACGAAAAGAAGTTACAAGCAATAAAACCTCGTGACAAACATGAATTGAGAAGCTTTTTGGGTCTGTGTACATACTACAGACGATTTGTACAAGGATTCGCTAAAATAGCGTCTCCATTACATAGACTTACAGAAGATAAAGCTTCTTACCGATGGAATACTGAATGTGACCAAGCATTTAGAAGACTAAAAGCAGCATTATGTTCTATTCCGATTCTCGCAAATCCTATTCCAAAAGGTAAATTCATATTAGATACTGATGCGAGCAACGATGGCATAGGAGCAGTACTCTCCCAAGTACAAGATGGAGAAGAACGGGTCATCGAATTTTTCAGCAAGAAGCTATCCAAACCAGAGAGAAATTATTGTGTTACCAGAAAGGAGCTCCTAGCCATCATTAAATACGTAGATCACTTTCACAAATATAAGAGTTTCTGATTAGAACGGATCATGCTGCGTTACAGTGGCTCATGAAAATGAAAAAACCTGAGGGGCAAGTCGCGAGATGGATAGAAAAGCTACAACAATACCATAATCAAATTAAGCACCGAGCGGGAAGGGTGCATAATAATGCAGATGCATTGTCCAGAAGACCTTGTCGTGAAGATTGTAAATATTGCAGGAGAATTGACCACAAAGAAGGAATTACCTACATGCGTCAGATAAAGTTAGAACCAGATGAAGAATGGATGTCAGCTTCGACTAGAACCACACAACTTGACGACAAAGATGTAGGACCTATCTTGCGATTGAAAGAGCCACGACAAATAACATCCTTGTTGTCATGGATTACTTTAGTAAATGGCCAGAAGTTTTTGCTTTGCCTAACCAAGAGGCCACTACAGTTGCAGAAGTTCTGATGATGATGTTTTTAGCAGATTTGGCATTCCTTTGGAACTACATTCAGATCAAGGGAGAAACTTTAAATCAAGGCTTTTCCAGAATCTCTGTGACCTTTTAGGAATACATAAAATACGAGCCACTGCTTTACATCCGCAGTCAGATGATATGGTTGAAAGATTTAATAAAACAATAGAAGAACACCTTTGCAAAGTTGTTGATGAGCACCAAACAGATTGGGACCAATATATTCCATTGTTTTTGATGGCCTACAGAACCGCCATACACAATACGACAGGAGCTACTCCATCTAGTATCCTGTTTGGTAGAGAACTGCGTTTACCATGTGATATCATGTTTGGTTCACCTGAAGAAGAACGCTTAGAGGTTAATGATTATGTCGAAGTGGTTAGAGAGCGAATAGAAATAGCCAGTGACCGCATGAAAGCGAGATATGACTTGAAAGCAAACTCTTCAGGGTTCAAAGAGAATGATCAAGTCTGGCTATACAATCCTCAACGCAAGAAAGGAAGATCACCTAAGTTGACACCACCATGGGAAGGGCCTTATAAAGTTGTTAAGAGAATTAATGATGTAGTCTACCGAATCCAGAAAAGCCCGAAGTCCAAGATGAAAGTTGTTCATCTAGACAGACTAAAACCTTACCTGGGAAATGTTGATCGAGAGGATCAAACCTAAAGAGGAGGATAGTGTTACAAATTTAAGTTATTTAAATTTTATAGTTAGAATTTATTTAGGTTTAGTGTAGTATTTGGTTGACGTATCTTATGGTTGTATTCTTATTCTAGGTTTTAGTTGCGTTATCTATGACACTTGTGCTTGGCCGCGTACCTTCTGGAAGAAACGAGAATGCTCGTGAATCGAAGAAGGATGGATGGTTCTCGAATAGTAGGCTGACCCTATATATAGGGCCGGACGTCGAGCATCGAGCAGTCAAAGATAGCCAATGGTAGTGATCGCTAGACGTTAACGCGAAGTTAATAGGCGGATTAAAGTAGTGAATTATTAGCAAGTTATTAGTAAGTTTAAGTGCGTGTTTTTGTACATTATTTGTCGAAATAAATTGTTGTGGAGAACCCGTAACAATATATATATATATGTCGACTCACGTCACGGTGGATAGAATAGACCGGTGTTCGGATCTTATAAATATATGTCGAATTTTCACCACACTGGTGGTCTAGCTGATTTTGGTAAACAAGAGTTAGATATGATATGAACAACTAATATTTTTTAAATTTTTTAAAAACTAAGACAATTTTCCTACTATTTTTTAGAATATTCTTATAAAATAATATTTTTCAGACATACCAGTTTTTTTTAGCCCGCTTCATTTCTCTTTACACAAAAATTAAAATTCGAAGAAAATAGTGTGTTTTTTTCAGCTTCAAAAATAATCCGCTCACCTACATCTTTGTTTACTTCCGAAGAAGAAGAAGACACATTCTGTTTGACTTGTAGCTTAAGTTTTGTGTAATAAAAATGAAGCGGGATAAAAAAAAATAACGACAATAAGTGTAGAAAATTATATTTTATAAGGATGTATCAGAAGACAGTGGGAAAATTGCCTTAGTTTTCAAAAAAAATTCAAAAAATATTGGTAGTTCCGTTGTTCATACCATATGTAACAACTGGCAGAGTTGCAATCCGACACGCGTGCTAGGCATATGGGAATCAATGTAACCATTTCTAATGACGACCACCGTGTCCGCACGGTCCTTCGTGCTTGCAAGCTGCAAACTCTGCGGCCCGTGCTGGCGTCCGTGCAGCGTACCAGACATGCGCATTTCCATCACCTAAATGATCGGGATCGGGAATAATCTCGATCGAGATCTTTTTGGCTATATCTGTCACCTGTATTAGTAAGAGTAAAAGAAAGATGAACATTTATTAAAGGTGCACTTGGGCGACCAAAAGAAATACGCATTTCCGAAAAATGTGGTTATGCCTGGAATGTTTATGATCTGGAATTTTCATAAACTTTCTCGATGTTTTAATTATGATATATAAAGCGGCATGCAGAGCCCACTCAGCCAGTTGTAGAAATAAAAGTGAGCTATAAACACATCAATTACGCATGCGCTAACCACAGCACGAACGCTGGCACGCAACATGATTAGAAATGGCCTAGTCCGTGACGACTTCCGTGCTGGCGTTCGTGTTGGCCCGCAAACACGATTAGAAATGTAGCTTGACGTGAAAAATTTTAATTTAATTGATTTTTTTTAAAGAAAAACGCATTTTTCCCATGTGCACAAAGGGTCAATACTTAGAACAGCATCTTTGTTGTAAATTAAATCGTTTCACTTTTTTTAAAATTTACGTTTATGTTAGCATTGCGGCTTATGGAAAAACGCTTTGCTTGTCCTCCCACAACTATCGAACAGCTGATCGTGACAGTTCGTTAGACAAGCTTGCCGTATTCCATTGGGGAAATGAGTGCAGCACTAGTGCACAACTGGCTCGGTGTTTGTATTCCATTGACATGCACTTTTTCAGTTTTCGTATTCCATTGAGGAACTTATGAATTCAGTTTTGCACTGAGTGCGCCTTTTTTCACACCGGCTCTGAGGGCTCGTGCCGCACCGAAAACTTTTTCCCGCCATTAATTTTAAACGCTTATTATTGTCGTGGGACGTAAATGAGTGTGTAGTGTAAAAAGTTGTTAGCGATTTTTTATTATTTTCTTCGCTGCTAAGTAGTAGCAGCGATGAAGATGAAGAAAACAGTTCTGTGCAATAAAAACAATAAGAACGGAAACCCAAAAATAAAAAACTTTATTGAAAATGTGGTTTACCGATTTAACAACAAACAGGTAAGTAGATTTGTATGGATTTGGTTGACTGGGGCCCTGGGGCTAATTTTCCGACAGTTGGGGTTTTCTGGCAGCTATGATTATAAGTAGTTCAAGAAACACTTTCGGCTCGAGATGAGCACTGCAGAATTTCTCATAAATAAATTCAAGTAGCCTCAATTTTGTCCAAAAAAAGAACAAGGGGGACGAAACCCCATTAGCGCTGAGGCACATGTCTTGCCATTTTTATGGTATGTGTAAACACCCTTACGTTTAGCTGTTAGGTTAGGTTATGTTCTTGTTGAATGGAAATTTGTTCAAAAATATTTTCTTCAAAAACTTTTTTGAACAATTTTCCTTATGAAAAAAAATTACTTTCAAAGAAAATGTTTTTGAACAAAAAAATTTTAATAAAATGTTTTCAAACAATTTTTTGTGTGAAGGAAATGTTTTTAAATAATTTTCCTCTTCAAGAAAATGTTATTGAAGTATTAATATTACTTTCGAACAAATGGATTTTGAACAACATATTTTTGACCAAATTCCACAAGGCAGGAAAGTTAGGTTTAGTTGAAAGAAACTTGTGAAATATTATATATGTATACAAGGTGTTTCGAATACTTATGTTCAAATTTTGGGAGAATAAAGTACACTTCTGGTTAGGGTTTTTTGAAAAACAAGCGCGAAATATAGATAACTACTCTATCTGTTGGTATACGAGCACAAGCCTGCATTCAACAAGGAGGTGGGCATTTTTAAAATATTCTTATTAACTTTTTTTAAATAAAATCATTATTTATTTATTTGACGAATTTTCTTTATCTTAGGATAATATTTATCGGCGTGTAACTTTGAAACAAGTAAAAATGGATATCGTCGTTGGCCTGATAAAACTACAGGTTGGATAATGGATATACTATAAAAAATTATTTGCAAGAAAATGTTATATTAACGTTGCTTAAAGCAAGAATAAAAAAGAAGTTCTACAGCTCATAATGGCATACCACACTAAGGTCACTATATCACGATGTTAGGAACTTCGTGATATAGTGACCTTATACCACACCAGTGCAATTTTTCATTTTCCGCGTGTTCCATTGAAACTGCACTCGGTGCAAATTTTTGACAGCACCGTTTCAGTGTCAGTGCACCACCAGTGCTGCACTCATTTTCCCAATGGAATACGGCATTGACACATATATATAAGATCCGAACACCGGTCTATTCTATCCACCGTGGACCCACGGTGTTCGGATCTTATAAATATAATATGTCGAATTTTCGGCTCGCTACAAAAACATCGAAAAAGTGTTGTCGAAACGTAAAATGGCCGAAAAAAAAATGCCAAACCGTAATTTGACGAAAATAATTTAAACGAAACGTAGTTTTGTCGATCCGTAAAATTGTCAAAAATAATATAGTAGAAAATAATTTAGACGAAGCGTTATTTCGTCCACCCGTAACAATGTCGAAACGTAAAATCATCGAAACGTAGTTAAGTCGATTCGCAGAATAATCGAACCGTAAACAAATCGAATCATAAAAAGGTCAAACTGTAAAAAAGTCGAAAAATAATAAAATCGAAAAATAAAAGAGAAGAAAGGAATTTAAGCGAAACGTAATTTTGTCGATCCGTAAAATTTTCGAAAATAATGTAGAAGAAAATAATCTAAACGAATCGTAATTTCGTCGATCTGTAAAAATGTCGAAACGTAAAAAAGTCGAAAATTAAACGCGCGATACGCAATCGAGAAGAGACGCAAAATCATCGAAACGTAATTATGTCGAAACGTAAAAAGCTCGAACCGTAAAAAAGTCGAAAATGCGGGTGCGATGTTGCCTTATTTTGCAAAATTTCTTGGCTGAATTCGTTGAACTTACACTTACACATATATGGTTAGATGGCACCTGAGGTCATCTCAAAGAACGAAGGGGCCACTTATAAATTAGCTGAGGTAAGTGGAAATTGTTTTTAGCATGTTCTCCAGTAGTATAATTTAAGTTCCTATTATTTTATTATTAAATAATAGGTATAGTTTAATAAAACTCTTACATTATTAGAAAATACTTTGATATTATAAATAAAATACATATGTAGGCACCTAAGTATTAATTAAATCTTATACGCCAGTAGCCAGCCCATGGAATAGTAAAGAAATTCAAACCTCGCAATGTATTTAATTTAATGATGTTTAAAATAGACGATATCTAAACCAAAATTTTTCTGCAAAAAAATTAAGAAATTTCTAGTATTTGCGCTAGTATATTGACATAAGACTAGATTGAGCCAATCTGGGTCGATTTCGTTTTGCTAGCACACAACTTTTTTTTTTCGAAGAAGATTATGATTCCACATATTCCTATTAACAGACTTTTTTTTGCATCTGATAGAAAGCCCGTAAAAAACGAAGCTGACGTGTTTTTGTTTTACATTAACCCTTAAGTAGCCACCACCGACTTTTTTTCAAATTGCACTCTTAAATCTACTGCCAAATCTAAATACAACCCTGTATGTCTTGTTTTTATTTCCAATAGGTATTTTGCTTTAGGTAAAAAAGTATTCATAAAATATATATATAGACAAATACTATTTTTTATTATAACCCATTGCAATGTTGAAATTCTGCTCCTTTGGCCGCTACACTAACGGAGATATAGCGTGTAAAGGAAATTCGGGGCACCGTGTATACACGCGTGTTATTAAATAATTGTTTTAGGTCCTTTTTAATTTTATACTTTTGTTGTCATTTTCTGTAATGTCATTAAAAATTGGCTTTTTATTTTTGTAGTTACACTGTTTCCACTTTGTTAAAAAATGATAATCGTAAGCATGTAAATTATGTCCCTGTATTGTAATTAAAAAAATAGGAGCTGCCATTTCAGAAAAAAAAAATGGTGGTGGCTACTTAGGGGTTGGTGCATGAAAAAATATTGTCTGTCTGTCTGTCTGTCTGTCTGTCTGTCTGTCTGTCTGTCTGTCTGTCTGTCTGTCTGTCTGTCTGTCTGTCTGTCTGTCTGTCTGTCTGTCTGTCTGTCTGTCTGTCTGTCTGTCTGTCTGTCTGTCTGTCTGTCTGTCTGTCTGTCTGTCTGTCTGTCTGTCTGTCTGTCTGTCTGTCTGTCTGTCTGTCTGTCTGTCTGTCTGTCTGTCTGTCTGTCTGTCTGTCTGTCTGTCTGTCTGTCTGTCTGTCTGTCTGTCTGTCTGTCTGTCTGTCTGTCTGTCTGTCTGTCTGTCTGTCTGTCTGTCTGTCTGTCTGTCTGTCTGTCTGTCTGTCTGTCTGTCTGTCTGTCTGTCTGTCTGTCTGTCTGTCTGTCTGTCTGTCTGTCTGTCTGTCTGTCTGTCTGTCTGTCTGTCTGTCTGTCTGTCTGTCTGTCTGTCTGTCTGTCTGTCTGTCTGTCTGTCTGTCTGTCTGTCTGTCTGTCTGTCTGTCTGTCTGTCTGTCTGTCTGTCTGTCTGTCTGTCTGTCTGTCTGTCTGTCTGTCTGTCTGTCTGTCTGTCTGTCTGTCTGTCTGTCTGTCTGTCTGTCTGTCTGTCTGTCTGTCTGTCTGTCTGTCTGTCTGTCTGTCTGTCTGTCTGTCTGTCTGTCTGTCTGTCTGTCTGTCTGTCTGTCTGTCTGTCTGTCTGTCTGTCTGTCTGTCTGTCTGTCTGTCTGTCTGTCTGTCTGTCTGTCTGTCTGTCTGTCTGTCTGTCTGTCTGTCTGTCTGTCTGTCTGTCTGTCTGTCTGTCTGTCTGTCTGTCTGTCTGTCTGTCTGTCTGTCTGTCTGTCTGTCTGTCTGTCTGTCTGTCTGTCTGTCTGTCTGTCTGTCTGTCTGTCTGTCTGTCTGTCTGTCTGTCTGTCTGTCTGTCTGTCTGTCTGTCTGTCTGTCTGTCTGTCTGTCTGTCTGTCTGTCTGTCTGTCTGTCTGTCTGTCTGTCTGTCTGTCTGTCTGTCTGTCTGTCTGTCTGTCTGTCTGTCTGTCTGTCTGTCTGTCTGTCTGTCTGTCTGTCTGTCTGTCTGTCTGTCTGTCTGTCTGTCTGTCTGTCTGTCTGTCTGTCTGTCTGTCTGTCTGTCTGTCTGTCTGTCTGTCTGTCTGTCTGTCTGTCTGTCTGTCTGTCTGTCTGTCTGTCTGTCTGTCTGTCTGTCTGTCTGTCTGTCTGTCTGTCTGTCTGTCTGTCTGTCTGTCTGTCTGTCTGTCTGTCTGTCTGTCTGTCTGTCTGTCTGTCTGTCTGTCTGTCTGTCTGTCTGTCTGTCTGTCTGTCTGTCTGTCTGTCTGTCTGTCTGTCTGTCTGTCTGTCTGTCTGTCTGTCTGTCTGTCTGTCTGTCTGTCTGTCTGTCTGTCTGTCTGTCTGTCTGTCTGTCTGTCTGTCTGTCTGTCTGTCTGTCTGTCTGTCTGTCTGTCTGTCTGTCTGTCTGTCTGTCTGTCTGTCTGTCTGTCTGTCTGTCTGTCTGTCTGTCTGTCTGTCTGTCTGTCTGTCTGTCTGTCTGTCTGTCTGTCTGTCTGTCTGTCTGTCTGTCTGTCTGTCTGTCTGTCTGTCTGTCTGTCTGTCTGTCTGTCTGTCTGTCTGTCTGTCTGTCTGTCTGTCTGTCTGTCTGTCTGTCTGTCTGTCTGTCTGTCTGTCTGTCTGTCTGTCTGTCTGTCTGTCTGTCTGTCTGTCTGTCTGTCTGTCTGTCTGTCTGTCTGTCTGTCTGTCTGTCTGTCTGTCTGTCTGTCTGTCTGTCTGTCTGTCTGTCTGTCTGTCTGTCTGTCTGTCTGTCTGTCTGTCTGTCTGTCTGTCTGTCTGTCTGTCTGTCTGTCTGTCTGTCTGTCTGTCTGTCTGTCTGTCTGTCTGTCTGTCTGTCTGTCTGTCTGTCTGTCTGTCTGTCTGTCTGTCTGTCTGTCTGTCTGTCTGTCTGTCTGTCTGTCTGTCTGTCTGTCTGTCTGTCTGTCTGTCTGTCTGTCTGTCTGTCTGTCTGTCTGTCTGTCTGTCTGTCTGTCTGTCTGTCTGTCTGTCTGTCTGTCTGTCTGTCTGTCTGTCTGTCTGTCTGTCTGTCTGTCTGTCTGTCTGTCTGTCTGTCTGTCTGTCTGTCTGTCTGTCTGTCTGTCTGTCTGTCTGTCTGTCTGTCTGTCTGTCTGTCTGTCTGTCTGTCTGTCTGTCTGTCTGTCTGTCTGTCTGTCTGTCTGTCTGTCTGTCTGTCTGTCTGTCTGTCTGTCTGTCTGTCTGTCTGTCTGTCTGTCTGTCTGTCTGTCTGTCTGTCTGTCTGTCTGTCTGTCTGTCTGTCTGTCTGTCTGTCTGTCTGTCTGTCTGTCTGTCTGTCTGTCTGTCTGTCTGTCTGTCTGTCTGTCTGTCTGTCTGTCTGTCTGTCTGTCTGTCTGTCTGTCTGTCTGTCTGTCTGTCTGTCTGTCTGTCTGTCTGTCTGTCTGTCTGTCTGTCTGTCTGTCTGTCTGTCTGTCTGTCTGTCTGTCTGTCTGTCTGTCTGTCTGTCTGTCTGTCTGTCTGTCTGTCTGTCTGTCTGTCTGTCTGTCTGTCTGTCTGTCTGTCTGTCTGTCTGTCTGTCTGTCTGTCTGTCTGTCTGTCTGTCTGTCTGTCTGTCTGTCTGTCTGTCTGTCTGTCTGTCTGTCTGTCTGTCTGTCTGTCTGTCTGTCTGTCTGTCTGTCTGTCTGTCTGTCTGTCTGTCTGTCTGTCTGTCTGTCTGTCTGTCTGTCTGTCTGTCTGTCTGTCTGTCTGTCTGTCTGTCTGTCTGTCTGTCTGTCTGTCTGTCTGTCTGTCTGTCTGTCTGTCTGTCTGTCTGTCTGTCTGTCTGTCTGTCTGTCTGTCTGTCTGTCTGTCTGTCTGTCTGTCTGTCTGTCTGTCTGTCTGTCTGTCTGTCTGTCTGTCTGTCTGTCTGTCTGTCTGTCTGTCTGTCTGTCTGTCTGTCTGTCTGTCTGTCTGTCTGTCTGTCTGTCTGTCTGTCTGTCTGTCTGTCTGTCTGTCTGTCTGTCTGTCTGTCTGTCTGTCTGTCTGTCTGTCTGTCTGTCTGTCTGTCTGTCTGTCTGTCTGTCTGTCTGTCTGTCTGTCTGTCTGTCTGTCTGTCTGTCTGTCTGTCTGTCTGTCTGTCTGTCTGTCTGTCTGTCTGTCTGTCTGTCTGTCTGTCTGTCTGTCTGTCTGTCTGTCTGTCTGTCTGTCTGTCTGTCTGTCTGTCTGTCTGTCTGTCTGTCTGTCTGTCTGTCTGTCTGTCTGTCTGTCTGTCTGTCTGTCTGTCTGTCTGTCTGTCTGTCTGTCTGTCTGTCTGTCTGTCTGTCTGTCTGTCTGTCTGTCTGTCTGTCTGTCTGTCTGTCTGTCTGTCTGTCTGTCTGTCTGTCTGTCTGTCTGTCTGTCTGTCTGTCTGTCTGTCTGTCTGTCTGTCTGTCTGTCTGTCTGTCTGTCTGTCTGTCTGTCTGTCTGTCTGTCTGTCTGTCTGTCTGTCTGTCTGTCTGTCTGTCTGTCTGTCTGTCTGTCTGTCTGTCTGTCTGTCTGTCTGTCTGTCTGTCTGTCTGTCTGTCTGTCTGTCTGTCTGTCTGTCTGTCTGTCTGTCTGTCTGTCTGTCTGTCTGTCTGTCTGTCTGTCTGTCTGTCTGTCTGTCTGTCTGTCTGTCTGTCTGTCTGTCTGTCTGTCTGTCTGTCTGTCTGTCTGTCTGTCTGTCTGTCTGTCTGTCTGTCTGTCTGTCTGTCTGTCTGTCTGTCTGTCTGTCTGTCTGTCTGTCTGTCTGTCTGTCTGTCTGTCTGTCTGTCTGTCTGTCTGTCTGTCTGTCTGTCTGTCTGTCTGTCTGTCTGTCTGTCTGTCTGTCTGTCTGTCTGTCTGTCTGTCTGTCTGTCTGTCTGTCTGTCTGTCTGTCTGTCTGTCTGTCTGTCTGTCTGTCTGTCTGTCTGTCTGTCTGTCTGTCTGTCTGTCTGTCTGTCTGTCTGTCTGTCTGTCTGTCTGTCTGTCTGTCTGTCTGTCTGTCTGTCTGTCTGTCTGTCTGTCTGTCTGTCTGTCTGTCTGTCTGTCTGTCTGTCTGTCTGTCTGTCTGTCTGTCTGTCTGTCTGTCTGTCTGTCTGTCTGTCTGTCTGTCTGTCTGTCTGTCTGTCTGTCTGTCTGTCTGTCTGTCTGTCTGTCTGTCTGTCTGTCTGTCTGTCTGTCTGTCTGTCTGTCTGTCTGTCTGTCTGTCTGTCTGTCTGTCTGTCTGTCTGTCTGTCTGTCTGTCTGTCTGTCTGTCTGTCTGTCTGTCTGTCTGTCTGTCTGTCTGTCTGTCTGTCTGTCTGTCTGTCTGTCTGTCTGTCTGTCTGTCTGTCTGTCTGTCTGTCTGTCTGTCTGTCTGTCTGTCTGTCTGTCTGTCTGTCTGTCTGTCTGTCTGTCTGTCTGTCTGTCTGTCTGTCTGTCTGTCTGTCTGTCTGTCTGTCTGTCTGTCTGTCTGTCTGTCTGTCTGTCTGTCTGTCTGTCTGTCTGTCTGTCTGTCTGTCTGTCTGTCTGTCTGTCTGTCTGTCTGTCTGTCTGTCTGTCTGTCTGTCTGTCTGTCTGTCTGTCTGTCTGTCTGTCTGTCTGTCTGTCTGTCTGTCTGTCTGTCTGTCTGTCTGTCTGTCTGTCTGTCTGTCTGTCTGTCTGTCTGTCTGTCTGTCTGTCTGTCTGTCTGTCTGTCTGTCTGTCTGTCTGTCTGTCTGTCTGTCTGTCTGTCTGTCTGTCTGTCTGTCTGTCTGTCTGTCTGTCTGTCTGTCTGTCTGTCTGTCTGTCTGTCTGTCTGTCTGTCTGTCTGTCTGTCTGTCTGTCTGTCTGTCTGTCTGTCTGTCTGTCTGTCTGTCTGTCTGTCTGTCTGTCTGTCTGTCTGTCTGTCTGTCTGTCTGTCTGTCTGTCTGTCTGTCTGTCTGTCTGTCTGTCTGTCTGTCTGTCTGTCTGTCTGTCTGTCTGTCTGTCTGTCTGTCTGTCTGTCTGTCTGTCTGTCTGTCTGTCTGTCTGTCTGTCTGTCTGTCTGTCTGTCTGTCTGTCTGTCTGTCTGTCTGTCTGTCTGTCTGTCTGTCTGTCTGTCTGTCTGTCTGTCTGTCTGTCTGTCTGTCTGTCTGTCTGTCTGTCTGTCTGTCTGTCTGTCTGTCTGTCTGTCTGTCTGTCTGTCTGTCTGTCTGTCTGTCTGTCTGTCTGTCTGTCTGTCTGTCTGTCTGTCTGTCTGTCTGTCTGTCTGTCTGTCTGTCTGTCTGTCTGTCTGTCTGTCTGTCTGTCTGTCTGTCTGTCTGTCTGTCTGTCTGTCTGTCTGTCTGTCTGTCTGTCTGTCTGTCTGTCTGTCTGTCTGTCTGTCTGTCTGTCTGTCTGTCTGTCTGTCTGTCTGTCTGTCTGTCTGTCTGTCTGTCTGTCTGTCTGTCTGTCTGTCTGTCTGTCTGTCTGTCTGTCTGTCTGTCTGTCTGTCTGTCTGTCTGTCTGTCTGTCTGTCTGTCTGTCTGTCTGTCTGTCTGTCTGTCTGTCTGTCTGTCTGTCTGTCTGTCTGTCTGTCTGTCTGTCTGTCTGTCTGTCTGTCTGTCTGTCTGTCTGTCTGTCTGTCTGTCTGTCTGTCTGTCTGTCTGTCTGTCTGTCTGTCTGTCTGTCTGTCTGTCTGTCTGTCTGTCTGTCTGTCTGTCTGTCTGTCTGTCTGTCTGTCTGTCTGTCTGTCTGTCTGTCTGTCTGTCTGTCTGTCTGTCTGTCTGTCTGTCTGTCTGTCTGTCTGTCTGTCTGTCTGTCTGTCTGTCTGTCTGTCTGTCTGTCTGTCTGTCTGTCTGTCTGTCTGTCTGTCTGTCTGTCTGTCTGTCTGTCTGTCTGTCTGTCTGTCTGTCTGTCTGTCTGTCTGTCTGTCTGTCTGTCTGTCTGTCTGTCTGTCTGTCTGTCTGTCTGTCTGTCTGTCTGTCTGTCTGTCTGTCTGTCTGTCTGTCTGTCTGTCTGTCTGTCTGTCTGTCTGTCTGTCTGTCTGTCTGTCTGTCTGTCTGTCTGTCTGTCTGTCTGTCTGTCTGTCTGTCTGTCTGTCTGTCTGTCTGTCTGTCTGTCTGTCTGTCTGTCTGTCTGTCTGTCTGTCTGTCTGTCTGTCTGTCTGTCTGTCTGTCTGTCTGTCTGTCTGTCTGTCTGTCTGTCTGTCTGTCTGTCTGTCTGTCTGTCTGTCTGTCTGTCTGTCTGTCTGTCTGTCTGTCTGTCTGTCTGTCTGTCTGTCTGTCTGTCTGTCTGTCTGTCTGTCTGTCTGTCTGTCTGTCTGTCTGTCTGTCTGTCTGTCTGTCTGTCTGTCTGTCTGTCTGTCTGTCTGTCTGTCTGTCTGTCTGTCTGTCTGTCTGTCTGTCTGTCTGTCTGTCTGTCTGTCTGTCTGTCTGTCTGTCTGTCTGTCTGTCTGTCTGTCTGTCTGTCTGTCTGTCTGTCTGTCTGTCTGTCTGTCTGTCTGTCTGTCTGTCTGTCTGTCTGTCTGTCTGTCTGTCTGTCTGTCTGTCTGTCTGTCTGTCTGTCTGTCTGTCTGTCTGTCTGTCTGTCTGTCTGTCTGTCTGTCTGTCTGTCTGTCTGTCTGTCTGTCTGTCTGTCTGTCTGTCTGTCTGTCTGTCTGTCTGTCTGTCTGTCTGTCTGTCTGTCTGTCTGTCTCTGTCTTCACAGAAAAATTATCTTAAATATACCGCAAAATTGGGGCTATGATGTCATACCTTTATCTTGCGTTCACAAGAAGTGTTAAAATTATATTTAAAAATTTATATGGAAAGATTATATCTGAATGTTGCTTGATCCTACCTTGGTCCTTTGATTTAAATATTGTTGGTGTTTTGTTTAGTAAACCTGGAAGTGCTGTTGGGTTTTGACATTCTTCACTGCTACTTCGGGTCTCGTTCTGCCCGCGCCTCCCCTAGTGCTCGCAACACAGGGTCTTCGATCTGTTGCTGGATCCTTGCCGAGCATAAAAACCCTGTGGAAAATAAAATGTTTCAGTTTCCTGGAATTCGTCTATTTTGCACGAAGTTCCCCTACACCGAGTAACTTAAATCGAGAACCCCATGTCGACTCAATAAAATAAAGTAGATTTAAACAGATGAACTAAAATAATCCTAACGTACCTTTCCCAGGGTTACAACTGGCTCGTCGATGGAACAGAACCTCGTTCCACCAGCACAACTGTCCCGTCGATGGAATGGACGGTGCTGTAACCAAAGGAGAAAACAATATATAGTTTTTATCCAAAACGTGGTTAAAAAAAAATATATAAAAATCTCCAAAAATTTCCCACGTCTTTTGTCGAAAAAGTACATTTTACACGAAAAATAATTACAATTTGGGAGGCAAATATTATCTTGAAGAATCCCCAAATAATAAAAAAAAATAAAAAAAATAAAATCGAACTTACCAATGCTCTTTCCGTAGGAATGGCGTAGGTCGCCTTTTAATCCCTCTCAAAGGGTGTGAGCGTCACTTAAGATTCGCCTAAACAACGACGGGTCACAGTTATACCGTCTTCGGTATAATCTGCAACTACTGCAGTGCCATTAAGTGCCAATAACCACAAAAACAATGGCGACACCAATAGACGGCCACCAGCCCAGCCAAAATTCTTTAGGAAAGAGACAAGGCACTTTGTCGAGAACACAAAAAAAATGAAGTTGCCGGAAACCGTTCGTAGATCTGGTGGGGACAGTACACAGTCCCAACCAAATTTTCCCGGTTAAATTCAAATAAGAATGCAAACGCATTTATAAACAAATGCTCTCGCCGAAAAATCACTAACTCCGGTTTGCGAGACTGAATAAAAAAAACCCGCGGTTTTCAAACTAACCAATGATGAAATACATTAATACTGCCGTACCGGTCTACAGGGGGCAGCACCGACTAAGGGGATATCGAAAATACGTAAAACGCACATTGAGGTGTTGTCGGATCTATTTCCACGGTTGTCTGTCTGTCTGTCTGTCTGTCGAACCGAACCGAACCGTTGGGTGACATTTGTGGCAAACTAAAAGACGTTGCCTCCATTTTGTGACACTGTAAATAGAGCAATACCGCTGTGCCAATTTTTGACACAAAAAACTACTGAATAATTAAACAAATATCTGGAAGCAAAACTGTATTTTCCAGCTAGGTAAAACATTGATATGCCCGGTAACTTTTATACAGTGGACAAGGGGGGGTTCAGAAATAAGAAAATTTTAAGCGCCACAGTGTTTTAATATCAATGTTTTACAAAGAAGATCTTAATTAAAATACAGTTCAACCCAAACGTTGTAGCCAAACAATGAAACTCTACCTACTTCCGAGGCTTCCAGAGTATTTGTGTAATTAAAAAACAAAAAAAATTGACTAATAAACAAAATAAAATCTAAAAGATTGAATTAAGATGACAAAACTAGAAGCACTTTACAGGTAGATGCACATTTCCAACAGGTCACAGTGTACCTACATTTGAGTCAGTAGTGTAAGACTCAATTATATACATGACTGAAAAAACCTATACTTACAAAATCATTCCGTCATAGGGGAGATCTGGACCAAATATCTGCTGTCATCACTCTACGTTGGGTAGAATGAGACAGACAGCAACCCAGTCCGAGATCTACCCCATGAAGTAAAACAATGTAAGGAAACCGCTAAAAAAAAATATAACCTCATCTCTCTTTTGTCTCTGCAAAGTTGGTTCATTGGATTGTACAAATAACACAAAGATTTAGTTCATCTTGTAAAATCAGATAAAAATACCGGAAACATAAAAAAAAATAAATGAAATGGATGAAAACAAGGGCCAAAATAGCAAAGCACTTTAAGTTTCACAGAAAAATTATCTTAAATATACCGCAAAATTGGGGCTATGATGTCATACCTTTATCTTGCGTTCACAAGAAGTGTTAAAATTATATTTAAAAATTTATATGGAAAGATTATATCTGAATGTTGCTTGATCCTACCTTGGTCCTTTGATGTAAATATTGTTGGTGTTTTGTTTAGTAAACCTGGAAGTGCTGTTGGGTTTTGACATTCTTCACTGCTACTTCGGGTCTCGTTCTGCCCGCGCCTCCCCTAGTGCTCGCCATACAGGGTTTTCGATCTGTTGCTGGATCCTTGCCGAGCATAAAAACCCTGTGGAAAATGAAATGTTTCAGTTTCCTGGAATTCGTCTATTTTGCACGAAGTTCCCCTACACCGAGTAACTTAAATCGAGAACCCCATGTCGACTCAATAAAATAAAGTAGATTTAAACAGATGAACTAAAATAATCCTAACGTACCTTTCCCAGGGTTACAACTGGCTCGTCGATGGAACAGAACCTCGTTCCACCAGCACAACTGTCCCGTCGATGGAATGGACGGTGCTGTAACCAAAGGAGAAAACAATATATAGTTTTTATCCAAAACGTGGTTAAAAAAAAAATATAAAAATCTCCAAAAATTTCCCACGTCTTTTGTCGAAAAAGTACATTTTACACGAAAAATAATTACAATTTGGGAGGCAAATATTATCTTGAAGAATCCCCAAATAATAAAAAAAATAAAAAAAATAAAATCGAACTTACCAATGCTCTTTCCGTAGGAATGGCGTAGGTCGCCTTTTAATCCCTCTCAAAGGGTGTGAGCGTCACTTAAGATTCGCCTAAACAACGACGGGTCACAGTTATACCGTCTTCGGTATAATCTGCAACTACTGCAGTGCCATTAAGTGCCAATAACCACAAAAACAATGGCGACACCAATAGACGGCCACCAGCCCAGCCAAAATTCTTTAGGAAAGAGACAAGGCACTTTGTCGAGAACACAAAAAAAATGAAGTTGCCGGAAACCGTTCGTAGATCTGGTGGGGACAGTACACAGTCCCAACCAAATTTTCCCGGTTAAATTCAAATAAGAATGCAAACGCATTTATAAACAAATGCTCTCGCCGAAAAATCACTAACTCCGGTTTGCGAAACTGAAGAAAAAAAACCCGCGGTTTTCAAACTAACCAATGATGAAATACATTAATACTGCCGTACCGGTCTACAGGGGGCAGCACCGACTAAGGGGATATCGAAAATACGTAAAACGCACATTGAGGTGTTGTCGGATCTATTTCCACGGTTGAAATTTTTATAACAAGGACATCGAGACACCCTCCATACATAGACCGAACATTTACCTACCGGACCCCCGCCAGCATAGCAAGTAGGAGGAAAATAACCAGCCGGACTATAAGAAGCTCAGCATTGAAACCGTCAACTGTAAAATCAATTACTGGAGATCAGAGCATGCATCAAACCCAGGAATATTCGAACACTCAACCAATTCCCATATGAGTAAAGCTATACTAAGTGTAGAATTTAGTTGTATTTTAGTTACAGTTTTAGTCAAAAGTTTCCTTTGCTCTTTATAAATGTTTTCTCTAAGATTCATATGGTTTGACGCCATTTTTGTAAAACATTTCTACATTAATAAAGTTGTTTCTGAACTTGAACCTAAAAATACACACTGAACTACTGCTTAAACTCGGCACAAGAGTGTTCAGATGTTAACTCACACGATTTCGTTTATTCTTTTAGTCTTGGGTTTTATCCCGCGTTTATCTCCCATTTACAAAAGTGCATAACTCGTATTTATTTTATCTTCTCCTCATCAAATTAATAAAGATATCAAAGGGGGCGGAGCCTCGGTTGTTCCTGGTCAAACCGTGGACCTAACTATATTTTCGTGCTATCAAAACTAGCTAATCCGTGAAGGATATGAGGTTCGGAAGAGAAATTATTTTCCCAATATCTTCGAAAATAAACATAAGCGAATGAAATGCTCACCTAAATGTTTTCTTCCTGTTACTGAAACCATTTGTGATGCGGCAACGCCGCCATGCCCCAGCGGAACAGCTGTTTATCTTCGTGAACGTCAAAGAAAATTACAAAATTTTACAGATAAATAAAACGATCGAAAGTTTTTATGTGATTTTTCCCGAAACCTGTGATCTCAAGTTCCAATTACGATGCCCAAATAATACGATGTGCGCAGTGTCCACAGTAATTCGATGGAATGCCTCCTGTATCAGGTAACTTTCTGGACACTATATAACCTACAAACCTAGCTCTATAAAATACCCTTAATTTGTGTACAGAAAGACGAGTCGAAGAGCCTTGATTATTTACCTGAATAAACAAATATGTAACGTTGCCTTAAACGTAAAAATGACACGTTACATAATCCCCCCCCAACTTCAAGACGATTAACCTAAAAAGGTTAATCGGAGAGATCCGCT
Organism: Aspidapion aeneum; assembly: GCA_963576565.1. Lineage (NCBI taxonomy): Eukaryota > Metazoa > Arthropoda > Insecta > Coleoptera > Brentidae > Aspidapion > Aspidapion aeneum. Next base: position 87,654,863 of record OY755043.1, read on the forward strand.
GCCGACTTAAGGTCTTTGGCATGCCAGCTCCCTGGTAGTACTTTACCCGATGGTTCCTGAAGCTCAAATATCCATGGAGAAATTTTATTCCTAATCACATAAGGACCAACGAATTTCGGTGCTAACTTCTTCGAGAAAAACTTCGCAGCATCTGACAACACATAATTTTTCTTCCAAACACGCTGACCCACAACAAAGTTGGGTACCCTTGTACGCAAATTATACTGAACTACGTTTTTCTCTCCCGCCACCTCTAACCTTCTCTTAACATCCGCATAGAGGTTCCGGAAACCTTCGTTCTTACTTTCGGCTGCAGATTGTACACCATTCTCTTCAGATAACAAAACTGGGTTGGAGTAATCTTTTCCTGACAAACACATATTCCTACCGAAATTAACAAAGAAAGGAGACATCCTGGTTGTCTCATGGGTTGCAGTACGAATCGCGCAGGCAAGTTTATGTATTTGTTCGTCCCACTTCCTGTAGTTGTCTTTCACATAACAACATAACATGGTTTCTGGCGTACGATTCGTCCTTTCTGTTGGATTCGCTCTGGGGTGATAATACGGATTATACTGAATTTTAACCTGATAACTCTTAGCGAAACGTTTAAACTCATTACTTTTGTACTGAGGTCCATTATCACAAAGTATCAAACGGGGTACTCCGAAGACCATAAATACTTGCTCCTCAAGATGCTTAACAACAGCTTGAGTAGGGGCTGTTCGCATTGGAAAAACTAAGGAAAACTTACTCAAATAGTCCGTAACGACGAGAATCCAGCAATTACCCTTTGTCGAACGAGGTAAAGGTCCACATAAATCTGTTTAGATAGTTTCCCAAGGACGAGTTGGTTTTGGGTGAGATATCATCTGATCAGATACACCTTGTGTATCACCTTTATGAGCTGCACAGACAAAGCATTTCTTTACAAAAGTTGCCACGTCCTGGCGCATTTTTGGCCAATAATATTTTTCTGCCAGTCTGTGGAAGGTTTTATACACACCCATATGTCCTGCGGTAGGAGGATCGTGAGCTTCTCCAATAATTCTACGCCTATGATCTTTGGGGACTACCTCTTTCCAATATTCGTTAGATGGTGAAAGTTGAGGGTATTCTTGTTTGACATATTTATACAACTTATTATCAGTGTATCTCTAATTCATAAATTTTAACGGTGATTCTACGACCCTCTTTACCATCTTTTGGTACCATCGATCTTTAATTGCTGTTGAAACGTCTCTGGGCTGCGAAATTGTATCAATCATGGGTACTGCAAGAGATAACATGTCCGGGACAACTAAATCTTTCCCTTTCCGATGGATTACTTCAAAGTCATATTGCTGCAGTTTTACAGACCAACGAGCAAGTCTTCCACTGGGCTCTTTCAAGCTATGAAGCCATTTTAAACTAAAATGATCTGTTATGACCTTAAATGAGATCCCCTCAATATATGGCCGGAGCTTCTCTATCGCCCAAACCAATGCCAAACATTCTCGCTCGGTGGCCGTGTAAACACGTTCTTGCTTAGTCAAAGATCGACTCAAATAGCATATGACTTTGTCTCCTTCAATATAAGGTTGCGTTATACATGCTCCAATTCCATATCCTGATGCATCTGTTTGAATGACAAATTCTTTGGTATAATCTGGACATGTAAGAATCGGTGCAGTCACTAAAAGTTCCTTAATCTTAATAAATGCTTTTTCGCAGTCTGGAGTCCAATCAAACTTTTGATTTTTCTTAGTTAGAGCTGTAATTGGAGCTATTATTGCTGAAAAATTCTCTATGAAACGTCTATACCAGGAAATTGTACCTACAACTCTACGGACAGTTCTTGGCCTCTGGAGCTTTAATTTTATTAGGGTCAACTCGGATGCCTCGACGGTCCACTACGAATCCTAAATAAGTCATTTCTGGCCTACACAGTTGGCATTTCTCCCAACTTACCGTTATCTTTGCATTCTGCAATCTTCGTAGGACTTCCTCAAGAATTCTAAGATGTTCAGAAAAGCTCTGTGTGACAATTACGAGGTCATCGAGATATACGTACACGTAGGGGTCTAAGTCTAAGTTTCCTATGATGTTATCTATGAGTCTCTGCCAAGTTGCAGGTGCATTATGAAGACCAAAAGGTAAACGCTTAAATTGGAAGAGACCTCGTCGACAGATGAATGCTGTTAGTGGCTTCGATGATTCTTCCATTGGTACTTGCCAATAAGCGCTTTTGATATCTAAAGTTGACAAGTATTTAGCATCTTTCAACTTGTCAAGAGTCTCGGATACGAGTGGTAAAGGATAACTATCACGCGCCGTCACTGAGTTCAATTTGCGGTAGTCTACGCAGAACCGATATTTCTTTGTGTTTTTCTTTTGTACCATTACCACTGGTGAAGCCCATGAACTACTACTACGTTCTATTACATCCATTTTCAGCATTTCGTCGATCTCGTCATCAATAAGTTTTTGAATGACCGGTGAGACCTTATAAGAACGTTGTCTTATCGGTGCTGCATCTGTTGTAATCTTATGTTCTACTCTGTCTGTACATCCTAGCGAGTCATCCATAATAGTCTTATATTTAACGACCAATTCCTCTAGTCGTTCTGATTCATAAGGCGTAAGAGTAGTTTGTTGGTCTGATGTTTCCAAAGAACAAATCACATCTTTATTATCGGCAAAGTGCCACTCATTAGTACTTAGGTTCGGAACTATACTCATCGAAATCCAAAAATCTAATCCTAAAATCAAAGTGTGCGGCAACTCAGGAACGACGACGATAAAAACTTGTAAAGGGGGATGTAGGGTGTAGAGACAATTATAATTCTAGCGCATTCACCATTTCTCTAAATTGTTTTATATTTTGGAACATTAAGTTTCTTTAAGTTGTCAGTTTGGTATTGGTATATTAGGTTGGTATTACTTCTTAGTATATAAGCGACTGTTTGTAGATTTTAACTCTCTTTTCCATAGATGTCATCTGAGTAAGAACTTTATAATAAAAACTATAAAAGTTATTCAAAAGTATTTTATTTCAAAAAATAATATTATTATAAAATATAATAATCTATAAACTTTATATTTGGTATTTTACATCGTCTTTGTTTTTAAAATAAGACACAGTATCTTTAAAGATTGTTAGACTCGCGATCATTTAACGGCATTGTTAGAGATATATTACTTAAATATTAAATCAAGCAAAACAAACTTCAAACCTATCGGGACTTCGAGCGGCGAAGTAAACCTGGACGATCAGTCTAAAGTAGGAATGTTCAGCAAGCCAGAATAATTTTTAATGATACCTAGCCCTAATGCTACACTTACTTTATTATTATATACGTCTAAGGTACGTATATTTTAAGTACTATATATGTACCATGTACGTCTGGAGTACGTACATACATTTTACGTTTAACTGGACGTACCATGTCAGTATCTAGTACGAGTTTTTTACGTACATAGTAGGTACATTCATCTAAAATACGTCGAATGTTAGTAGATAGTACGTCCATAGTACGTACAAATCCCTACGACGTACATATATGGGCGTAAGCTCTCCGGTCCTCATTTTGGGAGGTTCTCTTTTAAGCGCAAACCTGTGACTTGGGGACAGTTTTTTGGTTGAAAAAAGTCATGCAGGGGGTATCCGAACCTGTAAGGAAATGTTTGCGATTAATTGACAAAGGTTAGGAAAACACCAATTTCGACCTCCTAAAAGGAGGACAGTGGAGCTAATTCAAGAAAATAATTTTTCCAAAATATGTGTTGGTTTGGTTCGGTTTGGTTTCACACTCTCTAAGATCCGAGGAAAGAAATCAGGAAAGTTTTCTTATGAAAAAATATGTTAGAAAGTCGAACTATATGAGTTGTGTAAAGTTTGGCCGAACCGAACCGAACTTCTTTTTTCACAAAGCTTGTTTTACAATGAAATTATTTTTAAAAAATTTCTATTCCAGGAAAATGTTTTCGAACTATTACTTTCGAATAAATTTCCATTCAAAACAACTGTTTTCGAACAAATTTTCGATTAAAGAAAATATTTTCGAAGAAATTTCCGTTTAAAGAAATGGTTTTTAAACAAATTTACGGTTGAAAAAATGCTGTCGAAAAAATTTCCATTTAAAGAAATGGTTTTCGAACTAATTTTTTATCGAAGAAAATGTTTTCCAAAAAATTTCCGTTCAAAGAATAAGTTTTCGAACAAATTTTCGTTCGAAAAAAATATTTTTCAACAAATTTCTATTAAAAGAAACTATTTTCAAACAAATTTCCGTTCGAAGAAAATGTTTTGAAACAAATTTCCGTCAGGAAAAACTGTTTTCGACAAAAAAAAGTACTATTTGTGCAATTGTGAGTGTGTGTGTTTGTGCCTATGTATATGTAGTTAAAGCCTTTTTTACAATCATTAGAGTGTAGCTACTTTTGATTTTTTGTTAGGACCTTTTGTTTTTCAATCTTTTGTTTTTTGACCTTTTGTATTTTCGACCTTTTTTTTTTGATACTTTGTATTTTCGACCTTTTGAACTTTCGGCTTTTGTATTTTCGACCTCTTGTAGTTTCGGCCTTTTGTTTTTCGACCGTTTTTACTTTCGATCTTTTGTATTTTCGGCTTTTTGTAGTGTCGCCCTGATGTTCTCGACCTTTTGTATTTTCGACCTTTTGTATTTTCGACCTTTTGTACTTTCGACCTCTTAAACCGAAATAAAATAATGGTAGGCATATTATAAACCTAAGTAACTAAAAGGGACTTTAATGCCAAGGTTTATATACTAAAAATAATAATAATAAAATAAATATTAAACCACTAACCGATACTCTAGTTTTAGCATGTCAACCCCCGGTATATAATAATACAGTGGGCAGTGATTTGTCATTTATTTGGTGGGCTATGGACCCGTTGCTATAGCATGGTGTTAAACAAAAGTCAGTCAAACGCTAACAAACATAGAAAAAATGTGGAAAAAATAATATTTATTTCGTAACAAACTAAATAAGTTTAGTCAAGAAAAAGTTCGAATTAAATTTCTCTAAGATGGAACAAACATGGACCAAAGAATAAAGCCTATTTCTACTTTGAGATGGACATTAAAAAGGCCACTGAAGAAAGCAGCTTTCAGAGTACCGAAAACGATGCAATAAACAGAATGTCGAAAATTTCAAAAGGTATTTGATTTACATCCTGAAGAAGTCTAGAAAGTTAAATTCTTCCTATGAAGGCAATATTTTATGCCAAAGGACACAATAATAATTGAAATCAATTCATCAAGTCATCAGCAAAGTACAGTAAACTTACGGCAAGCTGGAAGCAACAGAAGAACCGTAATCGTGTATCTTGATAGCTTTTTGTTTTTTGTATTCTAATTAAATAAAATGATCGAAAACACCTATATTTGGCCTTTGTAGTTTTAAAGAAGTTACTTTTAATCACTGGGGATAAAAAATACTACCTTAGTCCATGAAAAAAAGGATTAAACGTACACTTTTATTCCCTAGCGCGCCTAAAGAAAAACATAATAGTTTTCTATATTTTATAATATATAGTCACCCTAATTCTGAAACATCGTAACCAACTCAACAAAATTTTACAGGAATAAAAAAAGTTAGAAGCAAATTACATAGCGTAAGCATTATGCGACTTATAAGAAATCGCGGGAATGACCGTTTTATATTTTTTTTTTTGGTTGCGAGGATTTAGCAGCATATAGAATTTTCACTTTTTTGTGGGTTACGACGTGTCAGAATTAGGGTATCGATATATAAACATGACAACTAATTTTTGGTTTCTTGCGCTGCGTGGGTCCTAACATATTGCAAAACTTAGTTTTTATATTGGAGAATCTGAAAAAGCAATATTTTAATGGTTTGTTTATTTGGATAATCTAAATATATATACCGGGTGTGATAGACAGTTCTCTACGTAATATTTGTAAACCATTTTATTTTTTTGAACGCAAAGAAAGCTACGCTCCTGAGAGTACCAGATTCGTCATATAACCAAAAAGATTTAGCTGTCGTATCACTACTTAAAGAAGACACTACGTCTTCGTGATGCAGTGACCCTAAACTATAATCGATAATCGTTGTTTGATCCATCAAACAACGCTATAATGTAACAGCAAACTTGGCACCGTGGCGAGTTAGTTATAGAATCGACGAGTTTCCGATTCGACTTTTTTACGGCTCGAGCTTTTTACGTTTCGACATAATTACGTTTCGATGATTTTGCGTCTCTTCTCCATTGCGTATCGAGCGTTTAATTTTCGACTTTTTTACGTTTCGACATTTTTGCGGATCGACGATATTACGATTCGTTTAAATTATTTTCGACTATATTATTTTCGACAATTTTACGGTTCGACAAAATTACGTTTCGCTTGAATTGCTTTCTATTCTTTTATTTTTGATTTTTTTATTTTTCGACTTTTTTACGGTTCGGCTTTTTTGCGATTCGACTTTTTTACGGTTCGAGCTTTTTACGTTTCGCCTTAACTCCGTTTCGATCATTTTACGATTCGATGCTTTTATGTTTCGACACTTTTGCGGATCGACAAATAGACGATTCCTCTAAATTATTTTCGACTATATTATTTTCGACAATTTTACGGATTGACAAAATTACGTTTCGTTTAAATTATTTTCATCAATTCTATTTTCGATTGTTTTATTTTCGACCAAATCAGGGTTCGACATTTTTATTTTCGACATTTTTATAGGGACCCGAATTTTCCCGACACTGGTGGTCCAGCTGATTTTTGTAAACAAAAGTTAGATATAATATAAACCACTAATATTTTTTGAATTTTTTAAAGACTAAGGCAATTTTTCTACTATTTTTTAGTATATTCTATAAAATAATATTTTTCAGACATACCAGTCGTTATTTTTTTAGCGCGCTTTATTTCTCTTTAAACAAAAATTAAAATTCGAAGAAAATAATGTGCTCGTTTCAGCTTCAAAAATAATCCGCTGACCAACATCTTTGTTTACTTCGCAATCCCTCGTGTTCACCTTTAATACTAAACGATCACATTCAGTTTGACTTGTAGTTTAAGTTTTGTGTAATAAAAAATAAAGCGGGCTAATTAAAAATAACGACAATAAGTCTAGAAAATTATATTTTATAAGGATGTACTAGAAAACAGTGGGAAAATTGCCTTAGTTTTCAAAAACTTCAAAAAATATTAGTAGTTCCGTTGTTCATGTCATATCTAACTTTTGTTTACAAAAATCAGCTGGACCACCAGTGTCGGGAAAATTCGGGTCCCTATAAAAATTCGACATATATATTAAAGATCCGAACACCGGTCTATCCTATCCAACGATTATAAACACACAGGATTGCTTATTTCCATTTAACTCTATGTTAGCGTCGCTCAGCGAGACGAACAGTGTCTGCTTACGTCACCAGCGGACCAGTTGCTTTGTTTGTATTGAGAGTTCGTGTGATTTTAAGGTGTTTTTGACGTTTTTACCTCCGTTTTTTTGCGTTTTTTCATTTATTTGACGGTGTGGTTGACTATTTAGGAGGTAAATCTGAGGGCACGGCAGTGCCTCGCCAAGTTCACGCGCCGTACCATCTTTTCTTGAAACATTTCAGCCGATATTTGAAAACTCTACTTCGGAATGAGCTACGAATCTCAAACTTTGCACAGTCGTAGATCTCCATGGAGTTAACAATCCCTTCATGTTTAGTTTCATGGAATTCCCAAAAGTACTGAAGTAGTTACGAAATTTCAAAAAACGTCGAAATTGTCACTCACTCATGTATAGATCATCAAAATTCTACTGTACTTCCAGACATGCTACAAAGCTGAAATTTGGCAGATTGATAGAAATTATGACCAAACAAAAGTTTTAAAAAAACATTTCCAAACTAGTAAGAACCATTCATTTTGAAATTTGTATTGTAGAACTTGGCTTTACTTTTATCTCAATTCTTTTTACGGAATACCACTTTCACGTATTTGGCTTTTTTTACATGAAATATTTTTGTTATGATAAACCTTTAGAAATGTGAATTAAGTGAATTGATATACTTTTATATTATTATATTTATATAAACTTTAAATTTTTTTTGGATTTTTGAAAACTCCTCCTCCTTAAATTAATCACATTAAAGAAAATTGGTAATTATGCCGCAAACGTACTTCTTTTATTAAACTGATTATTGGAAAGTTTATTTTGTAGACAGTTTCTCCATGTTTAGTTTCAGTTTTTTTCTTAAGTTTTTTTAGTCTCTTTATAGAAGTTTTCAGAAACATGTTACAGGAGAAGGAGTGAAAACGGGTGCTGGGTGGGATAAAAACACATAACACAAACAATGTAAATCATTTGAAAAAAAACTTATGAAAATCTATTGATTTAAAGCATAAGAAGTTGAAAAACACATCTTATTTGGCTGTTTTCTCCAAAAACTGGCTGGTTTTTGATATAATAATGTTACGGGTTCACAGCGACAAATTAAAACTCGCAATTGTTGAAAACGATACGTCAATTTATTCCGACAAATTATGTACAAAAACACGCACTTAAACTTACTAATAACTTGCTAATAATTCACTACTTTAATACGCCTATTAACTTCGCGTTAACATCTAGCGATCACTACCACTGGTTATCTCTGACTGACTCGATGCACGACGTCCGGCCCTATATATGAGGGTCTGCCCACTATTCGAGAATTTTCCATCCTTGTTCGACTCGGAATCATTCCGCCCTTTTCTAGAACCGGACCGTTCTCATACCAGTTTGTCACAGATAACGCAACTAAAACCTAGATTAAGAATACAACCATAAAATACGTCAACCTAATACTACACTAAACCTAAATAAATTCTAACAATAAAATTTAAATAACTTAAATTTGTAACACTATCCTCCTCTTCAGGTTTGATCGTCTCGATCAACATTTCCCAGGTAAGGTTTTAGTCTGTCTAGATGAACAACTTTCATCTTGGACTTCGGGCTTTTCTGGATTCGGTAGACTACATCATTAATTCTCTTAACAACTTTATAAGGCCCTTCCCATGGTGGTGTCAACTTAGGTGATCTTCCTTTCTTGCGTTGAGTATTGTATAGCCAGACTTGATCATTCTCTTTGAACCCTGAAGAGTTTGCTTTCAGGTCATACCTCGCTTTCATGCGGTCACTGGCTATTTCTATTCGCTCTCTAACCACTTCATGGATATCGTGCAGCTTTTGCCTTAAACGTTCGACATAGTCATTAACCTCTAAGTGTTCTTCTTCAGTTGAACCAAACATGATATCACATGGTAAACGCAGTTCTCTACCAAACAGGATACTAGATGGAGTAGCTCCTGTCGTATTGTGAATGGCGGTTCTATAGGCCATCAAAAGCAATGGAATATATTGGTCCCAATCTGTTTGGTGCTCATCAACAACTTTGCAAAGATGTTCTTCTATTGTTTTATTAAATCTTTCAACCATGCCATCTGACTGCGGATGTAAAGCAGTAGTCCGTGTTTTATGTATTCCTAAAAGGTCACAGAGATTCTGGAAGAGCTTTGATTCAAAGTTTCTTCCTTGATCTGAATGTAGTTCCAAAGGAATGCCAAATCGGCTGAAAACATCATTTACCAGAACTTCTGCAACTGTAGCGGCCTCTTGGTTAGGCAAAGCAAAAACTTCTGGCCATTTGCTAAAGTAATCCATGACAACAAGGATGTATTTGTTGCCCTTTTTAGTTTCTGGAAATGGTCCGGCCACATCAATAGCAATGCGTTCGAATGGCAGACCTACGTTATATTGTTTCATTTGACCTCTGGACCTTGTTTTGGGACCTTGGCTGGCTGCACAAGTCGAACATCGGCGGCACCAGTTTTTCACATCTTGAAAGTAATTGATCCAATAAAATCGGTTTCGAATTTTGTCCATGGTTTTATTTATGCCTAGGTGCGCGCCTGATTTTCCACCATGGCATTCGGCCATTATATTGTCTACCATGCTCCTAGGAACCACTACTTGATTAATCACAGTAAGGCCATCGGCACTTTCCCAGGCACGTTTAAGGATGTTTTCTTCTACTATCAGTGAATCCCATTGTGCCCACAGTGATTTGAATATCACCTTTTGGTTTGCGATATCTTGCCATGATGGTCGTGGCTTGTTCTCTTCTTTCAATCGCAAGATAGGTCCTACATCTTTGTCGTCAAGTTGTGTGGTTCTAATTGAAGCCGAAATCCATTCTTCATCTGGTTCTAATTTTATCTGACGCACGCAGTTAATTCCTTCTTTCTGGTCAATTCTCCTGCAATGTTTACAATCTTTAGAGCAAGGTCTTCTGGACAATGCATCTGCATTATTATGCACCCTTCCCGCTCGGTGCTTAATTTGATAATGGTATTGTTGTAGCTTTTCTATCCATCTCGCGACTTGCCCCTCAGGTTGTTTCATTTTCATGAGCCACTGTAACGCAGCATGATCCGTTCTAATCAGAAACTCTTGTCCGTAGAGATATTTGTGAAAGTGATCTACGGATTTAACTATGGCTAGGAGCACCTTTCTAGTAACAAAATAATTTCTCTCTGGTTTGGATAGCTTCTTGCTGAAAAATTCGATGACCCGTTCTTCTCCATCTTGTACTTGGGAGAGTATGCTCCTATGCCATCGTTGCTCGCATCAGTATCTAATATGAATTTTCCTTTTGGAATGGGATATGCAAGAAGCGGACTAGAACATAATGCTGCTTTTAGTCTTCTAAATGCTTGGTCACATTCGGTATTCCATTTGTAAGAAGCTTTATCTTCTGTAAGTGTATGTAATGGAGACGCTATTTTGGCGAATCCTTCTACAAATCGTCTGTAGTATGTACACAGACCCAAAAGGCTTCGCAATTCATGTTTGTCACGAGGTTGAGGCCATTCCTTTATTGCTTGTAACTTCTTTTCGTCGGTATGGATGCCTTCTCGGGAAACGACGTGACCTAGGAACTCAACTTTTTCTTGGAACAGAAAACATTTCTTTGAGTTCAATTTAAGATTTGCGTTCCTGATTCGTGAGAATACTTCTCGTAAATTATCTAGATGATCTTGAAATGATTTCCCTATTACTATGACATCATCCAAATAGACTAGGCAGGTTTTCCAAGTAAGACCTCGTAGAACGACTTCCATTAGTCTTTCAAATGTAGCTGGGGCATTGCATAGGCCAAATGGCATCACATTAAACTGATAAAGTCCACTTCCAGCAGAGAATGCAGTCTTCTCTTTATCTCTTTCAAAGATTCCTACTTGCCAATATCCACTTTTCAGGTCAAGAGTAGAAAACCAATATGATCCTGCCAACGTTGTTAATGTGTCGTCTATTCTTGGCAGTGGGTAACTATCTTTCTTGGTCACATCGTTAAGTTTCCTGTATTCGACACAAAATCTAGTACTTCCATCCTTTTTAGTGACCAACACCACAGGAGATGACCAAGGACTTGATGACTCTTCAATAACACCGTCGCTGAGCATTTTATTAATGAGATTGTGAACTTCTTCTTGCTTGGCCATTGGTAGTCTTCTTGGGGGCTGTCTTATCGGTTGGGCATCGCCAGTGTTGATAGCATGCTGAATGAGGTTTGTGCGAAACTACTCCTAGTTTCGAAGATATTACTTTGTTCTTCTATAAACTCTCTCGCTTTACTAAATTCTTCTGGAGTGAGATGTTGCCAAGTTGACTCAAATTGCTGAAGTACCTCCATTGATAACTTGCCTTTATCCTCGGAGGTTGGCTCTTCACATCTTGTTACTTTCTGTACTGGTTCAAATAATGCTACCACCTCCCCCTTATTAATTTTGACACTATTTGGGAAAATATTGGCGACTCTAATCGGGATGTCTTTATCGGTTTTAACTAGTGATTTTGCAACGAGGTAGGTGTTGGGTGTGTTTTGTTGGCTTATGAGTCCGACGCAGCTTGATGTTTTACTTTCTAGCCTCCCAAAAATTATGGTCTTACTGTTACCGACTAGTCTTGTTGTGCATACTGCCACCACCTTTATTGGTTCTTTATTGATGTGACTATTTGACAAAATGAACTCTTCGTTCCCAAATCAAATAAACTCGTCTTCTATGTCTGCAACTAATACCGAGTGGCGAATCTTCAACCTCCCCAGCTGTAGGTCTATGTCTGTCTGCCCCAGCACGTCAACGGATTCTCCAGTCACAGTCTTAAGTGTTATTTTCTTTTCTGTTGGTCGAATTTTATATCTCGTTGCAATTTTGAACTTAAGCAATGATATGGCAGCACCAGTGTCTACTGTTATATTAACTTTTCTTCCATTAATAAGTCCGTCGATGTTAAGACTGTCAGCAGTATGTTTTAAGCTCTTGATAGAGTAAATTTTGGGGGCTAAATTCCCATTAGCCAACACTCGCCCCTCTGCGTTGACTAGTTTTAGTTTTCCTGATCTCTTCTTCGGTACTCTGTCCCAGTAGATGGTGAGCGAGACCTCATTTGGACACGACAATCGCGTTGAATATGCCCTGTACGTCCGCATCTGAAACACTTTACATTTGGAGGGGATCGTCTACTTTCTTTCAAAGAATCAATCTTCTCTATCAGTGATTGAAACAGTTGGTTTAGCGTTTTTAAGTTGACCTCATCTCCAGTGCTCATTTCTTCTCCCTCCTGAATTGAAACACCTCTTACTTTTGGCCTGGACATATTATTTGATGATTCAATTTCAAGGGCTCGAATCAACACTTCACTGCTGTTATGGAAGCGTTCTCGACGTAGTAATTTTGCTAAGTCCGTGTCTCGCAAGCCGTTAATAAAGCGATGTACCGTGAAGGGATCTCTGTAATTTTCTGGCATTTCTGGGTAAGCCAAGTACATCAGCCTCCTGATATCCGCTTCATACTCTTGTAATGACTCCCCTGCTCTTTGTTGACGAACATTTAATTCTGACCAATGTAAATTTCGCAAGTATTCGTCTCCATACCTTCTTTCTAGCGCTGCCACTAAAGCGTTATAATTCTGTTTTTGTTCGACTGGAATGGACCGTAAAAGTCCGAGTGCAGGTTCCCGTAGAGCTACTAACAACGCTCTAGCTTTTTCGTCCTCGTCCCAACCATTTGCAGCGGCGGCAGCTTCAAATTGTTGTTTGTAGGTGGACCAGGAGGACGTACCGTCAAAATTTGGAGGCTTAATGTTTTGGTTGGAATTTACAACACATCCCTGAGCTTTTATTTTGTTATGTTCTTTCTGAAGCTGTATAAGCTGTTTTGACACATCCTGGAGCTTTTCTTCCACTGTTTGAAAAACTTCTTCTCTTACATTCTGTAGCTTGGTCTCCACTTTTTCTTCAACATTCTGCAATTTGTTCTGTAACGTTTCTTCTACATTCTGCAATTTGTTTTGTACCTTTTCTTCTACATTCTGCATTCTCTGAGTTATTTCTTCCTTAAGATCTTCGGTTGCTGCCTTGAACTCTCCTCTAAGCTGCTCGGAGTTGCTCTTTATTTGATCGAAGTTTTCTTGAATGCCATCTAATCTTTGCTCAAATGTCTGTTTCATATCGTTTTGGTTTTGTTCAATGGTCTGTCTTATATCGTTCTGGTTTTGAGCCATTTGAGCTGCTAGAGCCTGCATCATTTTAGTTAGATTTTCCATCTTTGCCGATCCTTGTCTAGTAAGCATCAACTTCCTGATAAATCACTTAAAATGTTTATTTTTTGGTCTATAAAGCTAATGTCGTAGTCGGTTTTGTTTTTTTTAAATATCTCCTCTGATTCTTAAATAGGACCTAATGGAATGTTCTAGAATATACTAGTAAATGTCACTCTTTCTGCTACTAGGCAAATGTAGAAGCCAGTTTTTGATTATCTCTTTTGGTTCTCGAATAGATCGTCGTAGAATGTTATGGAATATTCTAGAAATTCTTTCTAATTCTCACTATTTAAATATTTAAATAACTTAGCTAATGTCGAAGTCGGTTTTTGTATATCTCTTCTGGTTCTCGAATAGAACGTCGTAGAATGTTTTGGAATATTCTAGAAGATCTTGGTAATTCTTACTTTTGAAATAACTAAGCTACTGTCGAAGTCGGTATTTGTATATCTCTTCTAGTTTTTGAATAGAACGTCGTAGAATGTTATGGAATCTTCTAGAAATTCTTTCTAATTCTTACTTTTGAAATAACTAAACGAATGTCGAAATCGGTATTTGTATATCTCTTCTAGTTTTTGAATAGAACGTCGTAGACTGTTATGGAATCTTCTAGAAATTCTTTTTAGTTCTTACTTTTGAAATTACTAAGCTAATGTCGAAGTCGCTTTTTGGATATTTCTTCTGGTTTTCGAATAGAGCGTCGTAGAAAGTGATGGAATATTCTAGAAATTCTTTCTAATTCTTACTTTTTAACTAACTAAGCTAATATCGAAGTCGATTCTTAAATATCTCTTTTGGTTTTTGAATAAATCAATATCGAACTTCTTCGAATATTCTGGAAAAATCACTTACTGTTTTTCTGTCCAATTGTCCTAGCCGGTGGTACTATGTAAGGATAGTCTTTGCACTATTTATTTCTTTTAATCTCACTTCTGACACCAATTGTTACGGGTTCACAACGACAAATTAAAACTCGCAATTGTTGAAAACGATACGTCAATTTATTCCGACAAATTATGTACAAAAACACGCACTTAAACTTACTAATTACTTGCTAATAATTCACTACTTTAATACGCCTATTAACTTCGCGTTAACATCTAGCGATCACTACCATTGGTTATCTCTGACTGACTCGATGCACGACGTCCGGCCCTATATATGAGGGTCTGCCCACTATTCGAGAATTTTCCATCCTTGTTCGACTCGGAATCATTCCGCCCTTTTCTAGAACCGGACCGTTCTCATACCAGTTTGTCACAGATAACGCAACTAAAACCTAGATTAAGAATACAACCATAAAATACGTCAACCTAATACTACACTAAACCTAAATAAATTCTAACTATAAAATTTAAATAACTTAAATTTGTAACAATAATATAATCAATATTGCAATTTTAGATCTGAAATATCAAATAAATACCTTTTTGTTACTACATAATATAAGTGTATTTTATTATATCCGCAACAAAAACAATAAATTATACATCTAATGATTTAAATTGATTAAACTTTTAGAAAAAATCCTACTTCCTTTCTTAAACTTTCAACTATTTAAAAAAGAAACTCCAACATATCGTCTGGTAGGAAAATTCAGCTCTCAGAGCAAACTCTTGAATTATCAAATCATTTGTTTTGAATGAATGAAATTATTAATTATATTTACTATCACGAATAAAAAATTTGTTTGCAAATAATCAAGAAAAAAGCGGGAAAACTCACGACTGCAATGTGTATTAAATGAAGCGCGCTGAGCAGAGGTCCACTAGTGACGTAAGCAAGGCGCCGCCTACCGCTGAAAGATTCGAGCTAATAAGCAATCCTGTGTGTTTATAATCGTTGTATCCTATCCACCATGCCGTGGACCACGTCACTGAAGGTCCAGCTGATTTGTGTAAACAAATATACCTTATTATGGCGTATTTCATTGGGAAAATGAGTGCAGCACTGGTGGCGCACTGAAACTGAAACGGTGCTGTCAAAAATTTGCACCGAGTGCAGTTTCAATAATGCCATATTCCATTGGGGAAATAGGGACCTATTGCAATAAAGCCAGGCACAAATTGTGCCGGGAACTATATTGACAGTTTCACAATATAAGAACAGCTGTCATCTTTCAAAATAAGGCCATTGTTTATGTTTGCCCGCAGTTAGAAAAACGATAACTGCAGTGGACTGTATATATTTTAATTAATGAAAGCGCGAACAAACATAAATATATTGATACGAAATCACGAAATAATCAAAGGTCCATAGGTTAGTTGCTGTTACCACACAACGGAAATCAGAAACAAAGCACTCACCAGTTTGCAGCCAATTTCTCCACGTTCCAGGGGCCCCTTTCTGGATCTAATGATGGCACCACGTAGCTGAAGGGCTGAAGTTTCTAGTTCTATGCTTCAGTACACCAAAATCGAGCACTTTTAAGTGTAGAAATTTGTAATAGTTGGAGAAAGTAAATTAACACGCCATTTTCTCGAGGCGGTAGAAAAGGATCTCACTGATTCTTGGTGCGCATGTCCAATGCGCGGAAAATGTACTCTGTCCGTCATCCAATTGTGTGGTTTTAAAATTTTAAAAACAACCGCGAAATTTAGCGGGAGCTAACATAACTGCCCTCCAAAACACACAGTTTTAGAATATCAACCAGACAGATATAGATATAAGAAAAAATGATCGACCGATAAATATAAATGAACGGAAAACAGATAAGTATCGTAAGTTCATTTAGAGATAACGAAAACCCGAAAAAGGCAAAACAAACAAACAAAAAATTCAAAAAAAATAAAATTAAAGAAAAACCTATTGTAATACCCGGTAATAGGTAGAAAAAATTAAAATTACTTTTAATTCGGCAAGAGGCACAGTTTTACAACTGGCCGCTTGTAAACACCGGTAGCCGTTCGTACCGTCGCTACACGCACTTGACCGTCTCCGCCGGGATGCAATTCGAGAACCCGACCGACAGGCCATTTCAAAGGTGATTGGATGTGATCACTCGTTATGATCATTTGATTTGATATTTGAGGACGAATCAGCCCACTTGGGTCGCTGTTGTAGCATATGCAAATAATCTACAAAATACCGTTTCCAAAAATCATTATGTAGTTTTTGGATTAGTTGCCATCTCGAGAGCCGATTTAGGGGAACCTCGGACAAATCTGACTCCGAATTTCTGAATTAAGGGGTTCAAGGGTCAAAAAATGCCCAGGGGTAAGAGGTTGAAGATCGTGTGGGTCTGAAGAGGCAGGAGATAAAGGGCGACTATTAAGTACGGCTTCTATGCAACATGTAAGGGTGGACATTTCCATGATGGACAACTTCTGGTCGCCGACTACTTGACCAAAGTGAGTTTTAAAACCTTTGACGCCAGCTTCTGCCAGGCTATTGAAATGTGGACTGAGAGGAGGTCCCAGATGCCAACGAATAGAAAGTCTGGTGGACGCACTTCTTGCGTAATCAAGTAATTGGTTACGAAACCCTATAAAATTACTGCCCTGATCTGACCAGCATTGCGTCACACTTCCACGTCTGGAAATGAATCGATGAATTGCACCTACAAACCCTTCGGTGGACAGTTCCATGGTTAATTCCAAATGCACGCAATGTGTGGCCGTACAGACAAACACACAGACATACGATTTGAAAGCTCTACAACCACGGTAACGATGAGGAATGACAAAGAAAGGTCCACAAAAGTCGATAGCTACACTCGAAAAAGGTTTAAGTTGATTGATTCGATGAGCGAGAAGTGAACTCATTATGGGCGGTCTATAGGGTTTAGGGTTGATTCTAAAACATTGCAAGCACTTGGATATGGTTCTTTGAATTGCCCGTCTGGCAGATAATATCCAAAATTGCTGTAAAAGCAGATTATGTAATGTTTTAAGCCCAGGATGAAGGTATTGTCGATGAGTGGGCTCGATAAGAAGAGTAGTTAAACGATGGTTACTCGAAAGTAAGACGGGGTGTTTTGCAGAATAAGACAAAAGGTCAGATTTTTGTAATCTGCCACTCTAATGATATTATTTTCATCAAGAAAAGGTGAAAGTTTTCGAAAAGGTTTCGGTATTGGTTTATCCTTAGATAACGCGGAAAAAAGCTCAGAAAAGCAAGAACCTTGAACGCGTTTGATAAGAAGGTATAACGCACTTTACATCTCACCGGTGGTAGGAAAAACAATATTTTCAAAAATAATTTTTTGGTCCGGTAGATTAGTGGGTTTTTGATAGGAATGGTTTTGAAAAAGGTTAACTATTCGAAGGACATAACAAATGATACGTTGAATTTTTGATATAGATGAATATTTGATAAGAAGCTGATCTAAGAAGTTGACGTCAATTATCGCATTGTAACAGACCTTTGGCCTTTCCTCCAGATTACTATCTCAGAAATCAATCGGCATTTTTGATTTATGAAAATCGGGCCATTCGTTTTCGGGAGACCACAAAAACGACGGTGCGTTCCACCACATGTCATGTGAAATGAGCTGTGAGGGGGTGGCCCCTCGTGACGCAATATCGGCTGCATTTAAAGCAGAAGGAATGTAGCGCCATGAGTTTGAGGGAATGATTTCTTGGATTCTACTGACTCGATTTCCAACAAAGGTTTGCCAGCGATTAGGAGAGGATGAAAGCCAGTGCAATACGACTTGCGAATCGCAGAAAGTAACGATATTTGTAAAAGTTATTTTTCCTTCATTGCTAGATAAGACGAAATCAATTAATTCGCTTAAAAAAAATGCGCCTAGGAGTTCTAGCCTAGCCAGAGTTTGTGACTTTATAGGCGCGACCCTAGATTTCGCAGATATGAGAGAAACAAATATATTGTTTTCCTCTACTACACGAAAATAGACGACGCCTGCGTAACATTGAAGCGTCACAGAAGCCGATGATTTGACAGGTATTGGTTTTTGACAGTTTGATTTGTTGGGGTAATTGAAAATTGGAAAGAAGCGGGAATTCAGAACGAAGTTTGTTCCAAGAGTCGATGATAGAAGAATCTGGTTCTTCGTCCCAGCCTATTTTCGATATCCACAACTGTTGCAAAATAAATTTCGCTTGTAGCAACAAGGGACAAAGAAAACCTAAGGGATCGAAGATTGTTCCGATGATAGATAAAATAGAACGTTTAGTTGGGGGTTTGTCCTTCATTCGGCATTGATAAGAAAAAATGTCGTTTTTTGGATGCCATTGAAGTCCTAAAACTTTGATAAAGTGTGGTTCATCCTTGTCAAAAGAGAGAGGCATTTGACGATCGGATTCTGGCAATGTTGCCAATAACTCAAAACAATTGCTTGCCCATTTTTTAAGTTCAAATCCTCCCGACTTCAACAAATCATTGAGTTCCATCTGTAGGGAAAGGGCTTTAAAAAGCGAAGGGCTAGTTCCAAGATAACGTCGATGTAAATTGACGTTTTTAGAACAGTACTAGCCATAGGAAAACGTTCCTTTTCTCTCTCTGCCAGCTCAGTTAAGGTACGCATGCCTAGAAAAGGTGAGCATGTCATGCCAAAAGTGACAGTAGAAAGTTCCCACACTGAAAGTGGGTCCTGTGGAGAAAACCTCCAAAATATCCTTTGATAAGGACGGTGAGAAGGATTGATAAGGACTTGACGGAACATCTGTTTGATATCAGCAATGTAGGCAATAGGATTAAGACGAAACGTAAGGAGTAAAGAAGCAATATCCTTTTGAAGTTTCGGTCCAGACAACAACGTGTCATTGAGACTAATATTCTTTGGGGTGACTGCCGAACAATCCCAGACTACCCTTAATTTTGTACTTAAGCTTTCCGGCTTTAGTACGCAATGATGTGCCAAAAACATGATACGTCGACTTTTGGTTGACTAGATAAAGCTAGACTCATGTGATTAGAATCGATATAGTCTTGCATGAAACTAGAATACGCAGTGTACAGATCAGGATTTTTAAGTAATCTGTTTTCTAGAAGTAAAAATCTACGATAAGCTTGCGGATAAGTATTTCCTAGGTCAGGGTTTATTTTACCTATAAACGGAAGATCTACCATGAATCTACCGCTCGGTTGCCGTACGACACTCGCAGTAAAAATTGATTCCGCTTGCTTTTCTTCCTTTGATAAGATTTGTTTTTTAGGCAAATGTTCGATTTCCCAAAACCTAGGGATAATGACCTCCAAAGGAGGTGAATGACTCGTTAAAAAACAACTGGTTCGTTCCGTAAGACTACCTACTTCGTCCACTTTTCCCATGACGACCCAGCCAAAGATGGTTTCAAGGGCTGAAGGTTGCCCCATTTGTCCAAGAATTCTGCCCTCCTTGAATATCTGTGCGAATAGCTCGCAACCAATAACGAGGTCCACAGGTCTAGATTTGAAATAAGATGGGTCGGCAAGTTTAAGGTTTTCCAAGTGTTTCCACTGATTATCGTTCAAAGTGAATGTAGGCATATTGGAACATAGTTGTGGAACAACAATTGCTTCGAAATTAAGTAAAGGAGTGACCTGTCCTTGTGGCTTAATGTGACATTGAACGAACCCTTTGGAAGTAAGAGAAGACATTTGATTTAATCCGAATATTTCAGTGGTGTAACTTCGCCTAGGAAGATTAAGACGCTGAATACACTTTTCACTGATGAACCCTGTCTGTGATCCAGAATCAAGCAGTGCCCTTACAGGTTGAAAATTTCCGCAACCATTCATAACATCTATTATGGCGGTGCATAAAAGAAAGGTACCAGAAGGTCCTGAGGTCTTTAATGACACATGAAGATTATTGACAGGTGGTGTGTGAATGACAGGGCTAGTATCTTGGCTTCCAGACTCTTTATTAGTTTCTAAGATATGAGTTAAAATGTGGTGCCTTTTACTATTGCAAGTCCTGCATGAATATTTTGATTTGCACGTGTCTACCCCATGCGAGGGATGAAAACACGCTAAACATAATTTTTCTGCTTGACGAAAGATAGGCGCTCGATAGGCGAGAGGTCAAGTAATGTTTGACATTTCGAAAGCACGTGACCTTGATTACACCGGAGACATTTTATTCTCGTACTTGAATTAGTTGAGGTGCCAGCCAGTCCTATAAAAGGCGAATTGGGTGATTTATAGGTAGGCTTTTGCCCAAACTGATTTGGCATAGAATTTGATTTTTGATAGGTAGGCAACTTTTTGGGTGCTGTTGATTGAGGAAGTGATTCCAAAACTTTACATCTTTTTTCTAGAAATTGAAAAAGTGACTGAAAAGTGGGAATTTCGGTATTAGTATTGGCGTGACTCATTTCGAAATTTGAACGCGTCGGAATATCCAATTTTTCTAACAGAATGAAAAAAATAATAAAGTCCCAACTGTCAACGTCAAAGCTAAGTGATTTTAAAATTTCTAGGGATTCTGAAAAGGTGTCAATTAAATTACGCAATTCTTTAGCTGACTCGTTTTTTAATGTTGAGTTCATAATTGCGCTTAAAGCATCATTTGCGAGATCTCGCTTGTTTTGATATCTATTGACTAATTTGCCGTAAGCAATTTTATAATTTTGATCAGATAAGCTAATCCCTGATATCAATTTTAAAGGCTGATCCTCGAGATATGAAAATAAATATTGAAGTTTTCGGACGTTACTTAGACTTTGATTTTGATCTATAATGTTATTAAAAAGATCGAAAAAGCTTGGCCATAATTTTTTATCACCTCGAAATATGGGAATACCTAACTCTTTGAGTTTTGGAGTTTCGTTTTGTCGAACATATGATCCCGAAAAGGATGGGGCCTCAACCGGAAATATTTCAGAGTAAACCCCTTTACACGCATAAAAATATTTACGAGCTTCTGAAACGATCGCATCCTGCATTTTAAACTCCTTGTCGTCCGAGTCGTCTATCAACATAATGACATCATTATGTGCCAGCATGAATTTATCGAAGGTTTCATCCAAATCGGAATACCTCACTTGAAACTCGTTTTTCTCTTTTGCGTCCGTTGCCGCGGTTTGTGAAAACACATAACACTCGGTGATCGCAGATAAACGGCTTTTTTGATAGACATGATTTTACCTTTGAAATGACGAAATTGTCGGTAAATATACAATTAACGCTAAATTAATGCTTCTGAAATAGAAAAAATGACGAATTGTCGAAAATATGCACTAATTTATCGCAATTGATAAAAATTGTTTTAAATATCGAAATGGTATGGAACAAATCTAATCACAGAAATTGTGTTTGTTTGTTTTGATCGATTCTCGATTTTTGTTTACTGAAGTGACCACGCGGTAAACCCTGCGTTATTATAGCAGCGGACCGAAAACAGGTGAACTGCGCCGAAACCGAAGGTCGAACGAAAATCTCTCTCGGTTCAATACGATTGGCAAAATTCAAGGCCGTGTGATCTCGGCGAAAATGTGAAAATGGCCGACTTATTAATACCGTCGTATGGAGTAAATTTAAATAATTCGGGTCGAAGGAACACTTTATGTTTGCCCGCAGTTAGGAAAACGATAACTGCAGTGGACTGTATATATTTTAATTAATGAAAGCGCGAACAAACATAAATATATTGATACGAAATCACGAAATTATCAAAGGTCCATAGGTTAATTGCTGTTACCACACAACGGAAATCAGAAACAACGCACTCACCAGTTTGCAGCCAATTTCTCCACGTTCCAGGGGCCCCTTTCTGGATCTAATGATGGCACCACGTAGCTGAAGGGCTGAAGTTTCTAGTTCTATGCTCCAGTACACCAAAATCGAGCACTTTTAAGTGTAGAAATTTGTAATAGTTGGAGAAAGTAAATTAACACGCCATTTTCTCGAGGCGGTAGAAAAGGATCTCACTGATTCTTGGTGCGCATGTCCAATGCGCGGAAAATGTACTCTGTCCGTCATCCAATTGTGTGGTTTTAAAATTTTAAAAACAACCGCGAAATTTAGTGGGAGCTAACAGTGTATTATAAGAGGCGGAATTAATAGTGACGCCACAATTAATGGAAAATAAACGACTGGATTTCTAAATTATTAGAAAATGTTTTTTTATAATTTTCTTTTTCAAGAAAATGTTATTGAAGTATTAATACTGCATTCGATCAAATGGTTACTGAACAACATATTTTCAACCAAATTCCGCAAGGCAGGAAAATTAGGTTTAGTTGAAAGAAACTTGTGAAAAATTATATAAGTATACAAGGTGTTTGGAATCCTTATGTTCAAATTTTGGGAGTATAAAGTACACTTCTGTTTAGGTTTTTTTGAAAAACATACAGATAACTACTCTATCTGTTGGTATACGAGCACAAGCCTGCATTCAACAAGGAGGTGGGGATTTTTAAAATATTCTTATTGACTTTTTTTAAATAAAATCGTTATTTATTTACATTACGAATTTTAATTATTATCTTAACTTTAAAACAAATAAATGGTTATCGTGGTTGGTCTGATATGTGATTTTTGCATAATCAATTTGCCCTATTCATAATTGATATCCTATAAAATACTATTTGCAAAAAAATGTTATCTTAACGTTGCTTAAAGCAAGAATAAAAAAGGATTTGTACAGCTCATAATAGTCATAGGAAGTTTTTTGTGTCTCCTGTAAAATTTCATTTTGAACACAAAGCACTTTTTATCGGACCAACGACGATATATAACAAAACAAAAAATGTGAGAATATTGCACAGATTCTTGCATACCACACGAGTGCGATTTTTCATTTTCCGCGTGTTCCATTGAAACTGCACTCGGTGCAAATTTTTGACAGCACCGTTTCAGTGTCAGTGCACCACCAGTGCTGCACTCATTTTCCCAATGGAATACGGCATAACGAACTGTCACGATCAGCTGTTCGATAGTTGTGGGAGGACCATAGAGAAAATAATAAAAGAGTGCTTAATTCTATGGTTCAAAAGCGGCAACAAGTTTACGCTAGCGCCACCCTTGGCTACTGGAAGAATTAAGAATGCGCGGGCGGGCTCGGCGGGCTTTTTAAATGATTTTTTCTTAGTAAAGGTGCTATTTTTGAGGTCAGGCTAATTTCATGTATGCGAAAAGAATTTGGATATCAAAAATATATTAATTTTAGTCATGTAAACCTGTAAGATATCCAAACTTTTTCCGCATACATAAAAATTTGCATGACCTCGAAAATGTAATACTTAAATAAAAAACAATGTTTTTTTAAAAATGTAATATTTATTTTTTTTAAAATGGGAACTGTTTTAGAAAAATCTAAAAATATTTAACAAATATAATGTTTTTTCTTAAATGTATAAACTAGGTATTTATATTACAAAAAACTGTGGATTTTTAGAAAACTTAAAAATAGTGAAACATGTACCACCTAATAATCCTTAATAAAACCAATATTTAAAAAAAATAAGAACACACTTTTACAGTCTTCAATTTTCTAATTTCTAGGTTTATGTGGAATTGCTCAAATGTTGTAATGTTATTTTCATATATTCTTCACAATATCCATTCTCCAATCCATTTTTTAATAATAATTGTTGATTGTTGCGTTGGATAACTAAAAAGCAAAAAAAAAAGCTGCCAGGGGACTCATAATAGTAGGTATTTTATACAGGTGTTAATAAAGTATGTCGCCAAACTTCAGACGATTATCTTGAGTGATTTTAAGAAAAAAAACTTTGTATAACCATGCTTAGTTTTTGAGATATGGGTTATTAAAATATTAGTTTTTTTGTTTGCTTTTTATTTATAACTCGTGCAGTTTTTGAGATATTTAGCTCTGGAACATGTTGTTGTTTTGTTACAAGGCATACATCATTAAGCATGTCAAATATTAGGAAAAACTACAGGGTGATATTTTTTCCGCGGTCATGCCCCCTTTTTTCACCAGAACTTTTTTGTAGTAAGTTATTGGCAGATTTAAAAATGTAAAATGAATTCCTTGATTTATTCAGAAATTTTTTGATCTGAAATATTTTTATCTCTAACCATTTTTCAGAAAAAAAAACAAAATAAAATAACTTGTATCTTCAATTGCTATTTAGAAATTACATAAAACTCGCATAAAATTAAAATAATGCAGAGTACAAATTTTCCTTTTTTGTCTTTTCTTGGAAACAGTTAGAGTTACAAAAAATTGCAGAAGATCAAAAAGTTTCTGAGGAAAGGTGGCTGTTGCCTCCCCCACCCCAATAAGCCTTCGTGTCGACTCTGTCTGAAATATGTGTTTAAATTTTTAAGGGGGAGCTTAGCTCTTGAAGCTCTGCCCTAAGTACACTTTGGGCCTATTCTTAAATTATGTAATTGACCCACCTCCACCGTCTGTACAGAATTTTCAAGAAACAAAATACAGTAAAAAAAAGTTCTGTGTAATACAAGGCCAAACACTGCTACCCCTTTGAGCATTAATTTTGAACATATAATTATAATGTTAAATGGCATTATGTATTTTAAGAATAGGCCCTAGTATGGGTGTGGAAAGAGAGAACTTATTAACCAATATTTCTCTATTACTTACCTAAATGAAAAAACATTTGCAACCAAGCAGTGTGTACTCAATGTGATTGTAATGATCCATACAAATCCATAATGTCTGTGTACCTAAAAAGTAAAAGCACTAGCTAGAATTATGTTCAAACACTAAACTAAAAGACAGAAGCCTAAGGATTTTTAGACATTTTCCATATATTTCATGAATAAAAAAATTAAATAGGTGAAGATATGGCATAACTGTGTCTCGGGTCCCCCAAAGACCTATTCTTGGGTGCACGACTGACTAAAATATCTACTAAAACTAAAAATGGAAAATGCCGAAAAGGCAATACATCAATAATAATAAAATTATATGGACAATGACCCATAAGAAAGTGCGGATCTATGGGAGGGGAAATTCCCCCCCCCCCAAATCTCAAACTATATTAAGTTTTTACATACAGAATACACATCCTGGTCACAATGCAAAACTGTTTTATGCAATATTTATTATGATATCTACCCCCCCCCCTAAATAAAGTTCCTAGATCCACCCCTGCCATAACTGAGGGGTGAACAGCTGAACAAAATTTGTACACCATCCTACAGGATTCAAATAGATTCTTGGTCCTGTAGTGTATTTTAGTGTCCTGGGGAGTCCTACACAGTCTTGTTAAAAAAAATTGTATACCTGCTGTGGACAGATGATCACCCCTCCCAAACACACAATGCACCAATACTAAGTTGACACATTTTATCTAAAACCAATGTATATGTTCAGTGTCAAACTATATAACAAGCATATAAATCGACCCTAACTTCAATAACATAAATTATCTTTCTTACCTTGTCTTAGTCACAAAACAAGACCAGTTTTGTCTGATAACACGCGCTTTAACACAAAACAGATCTCCTTTGTCGTGAAAAAGTTATTTCGTAGCAAAATTTTTGCATCCGAAAATTCCAGAAAAACAAACCAAGAATTTGAGGTTAGGTTTGACTCGACTGCGTTTACAATATACTTGTAACTTGCTTTTAAAAATGACTTGCAATTTGTAATATGGGTAGAATACCTGTATTATTTATTTATTTTTTTGGTTGCAACTTCTATTAACATTGATTGATGAATGTTACAGATGTTCATACCTATGCAACAATGAATAACAGCAATTTTTATTTAAACAGTATAAATACTGAATTAGGAATTGATGAAAATCAATCAAGCGAACAAACAAAAACCGACATTCTGGAACACATCAAACCTATCGATCAAAATATTCAACTTGATCAAGTCAAGTCGATCTCCCATGGGGGTCTCTTACTATCTGCGGAGTCTAGCAGCGCAGCGAGGTTGCAAGTGCTTGCAACTGAAAAAATGGCAGCCAAGTATGAGATAAGAGAGGTCAAAAATCGCTCTCCAGTCGCAAGAATCGTCGGTATCAGTCAATCAACGCCAACAGACATCTTGGACCAGAACCTGAGATCGCAAAACAAACACATATTTCGTGAAGACTCTAAAATTATAATACAAAAGTTTTGGCCTACTAAAAAAAATAACAGTATTTTTCAATTCGAACTGCGGTTGGATGTATCTACCTACAGGCGCCTTATGCATCAAAAGAGGATTGTGATAGGGCTGGACAATTGTAACGTCTATGAAGCTCCTTCCATTCTCCGTTGTTATAAATGTAACTCATTCAATCATGATCTTAACCACTGTCATGGTAATTTAACTTGCCCGTTATGTGCTGAGTCTCATGAGCTTAGGGACTGCAACTGTCCGGAGAACCGATACAAGTGCATCAACTGTCACAGCCTAAACTTGAAAAATCCCAATCTAAATCTTGACACCAAACACGCAGTCTGGAATTTTAATAAATGTTATGTTTATAAGCAGTTGAACGAAAAATTTAAATCGTCTATTTTTGATCCCGTCCTGTAGCAACAACAGCAAGTACAGTGCGCGCATACACTTCTTTCCCCTGACCCCTCTGATGTTGATACTTTTGTCTCACCCACGATAGCGGATCCCCCTACGAATGGCGCGCTCAGTACCGCTCGCATGCATTGTCAAGTGAACAGCGATACACACCTTTCCATCTATTATCAAAATACGCGCGGACTAAGAACGAAAACTACCGAATTTTACAACGCTCTTTTAAGTAGGGATTATGATATTATTGCGCTCACTGAAACTTGGCTCTGCGACAGTATTCTCACTCCTGAACTTTTTCATTCTGACTACTCAGTTTTTAGACAAGATCGTAACTATGCTGAAGTTGCCGCTGATAGGGGGGGTGGTGTCTTGCTGGCTGTAAGGCAGGATTTCCAGGTCTCAAATGTTAATCTGAATCTTCCATTATTTTTAAGAAATAAAATTGAATTTACCGCTTTAAAAATTATCTTTTCTAATGCGCAATCCTTAGTTCTTATGATAGTTTATATTCCGCCTGATCTGAGCCCGGATATATATGAGCAGCTTTTTAATTACATAACATCTAAACCGATTCTTCTTAATTCAAACGTTATTTTTCTTGGCGACTTTAACTTACCTGAGTACATATTATATCTAAACGGATCTGGACCTACTGCCCGACTAAACGAGTACTTATACTTCGAAAGCTTCACAAATTTTTCACAGATAAACAATATTTTAAACTCAAGGGGCAGAATTTTGGATTTTGTGCTCGTTCCAAGGGCGGAATTGTGTGTGTTGGAACGTTGCCAGGATGCTCTTATCAAGGAGGATAATCTTCATCCTTCACTTATCATCAAGTATAATATAGGTAAATTTTCTCATCAAAGATCTACTTTAAAAATTGAAAATATTTTTTACAACTTTAAACGAGCCGATCTTAGACTCCTATACGATGCATTAATAGGGATTAATTGGGACTTTTTAATTAACGTTAACAATGCCGATACAGCTGTCAAAAATTTTTATGACAGAATATATCACTATTTAGATCTATATGTACCCAAAACAAGCAAACGTAGAAAACGATATCCTCCTTGGTTCACCAGCGACGTCATTAAGCTTATTAAACGTAAACATAAATACTGGAAAAAGTTTAAGGGGGGCGATCAGGAGGCATTGGCAACGTTTGGGAACTTACGTACTCGGCTTAAAACAACCATTGATTCTTCATTTAAAGAATACTGCGCCAATCTGGAACGTAACCTAAAGAGCCAGCCACAAAATTTTTGGAAATTAATTCAAAGCAAGCAAGGGAATAGCATACTACCTCAAACAATGATTAATAATGCGGGCACAATCATTACCAATCATCAAGAAATTGCTAATGCGTTTGCAGAATATTTTCAAAGTTCTTATACAACTCCCAGTGCTTCCAAGCAATCAGCATCTACTTCAGATAAAGCTAATTCACATACTGCAAATGTCATTGCTGTTCCCTATATCACGGAATCTGATGTACTTCAAGCACTAAAAAGTATGAAACCCAAAGCAACGGTGGGGCCAGACCGAATACCCTCATTTTTCTTAAAAGATTGCGCTATCTTGCTTGCAAAACCTTTGACCATAATTTTTAATATAATCTTAAGTACAAGCGTCTTTCCTAGTACATGGAAGCAGTCGAAGATTATTCCCGTCTATAAAAAGAACGAACGGAATAATATAGAAAATTACCGCCCAATAACACTAATTAACAACTTTGCTAAGTGCTTTGAAAGGGTACTTCATAATGTAATGTACTCTCCCATGAAGCTCTTAATAAATCCTAATCAACACGGTTTTATGAAACAGAGATCTACAACAACAAATCTTATGTCAGTTACTCAATTCATTGCTGAGTGTCTCGATAATGGTACCCAGGTTGATGTTATATATACTGATTTTTCGAAAGCCTTCGATAGACTCGACCATGACATTCTGCTTAACAAGCTTGAAAATTCATTTAACTTAACAAAGAATTTATCAGATCTGTTTCGTTCCATGCTTACTAATAGAAAACAATACGTGGAGTGCTATGGTCGAGCCTCATCGGAGGTCTCAGCTTATTCTGGTGTCCCTCAGGGTTCGATTTTGGGACCACTTCTGTTCAACTGCTTTATAAACGACATCTCTTCTAACTTGGATGCCGACATCTTGGGACTTTTGTACGCGGACGATAAAAAACTTTACTGTCAAGTTACGAACAAAGATGACTGTATCAAGCTTCAAAATGCATTAAATGAAGTAAATAACTGGTGCGTTGCAAATCGTTTGCCCCTAAACCCTTTGAAATGTAACGTTGTTTCCTACTCTCTTAAACGTAACATCATTGAGTTTGATTACCATATTGACAACACACTTGTGCCGCGGTCAACAAAGTTCAAGGACTTGGGCGTGACATTCGATCAGAGACTTTCATTTGTGCCACATATCGAAGATATTTTAAGTAGAAGCTATCGAATGCTAGGTTTTCTGTTTAGAAACTCCCGAGATTTTAACTCTACACATAGCATAAAAATATTGTACTTTGCCTATGTTAGATCTAATTTAGAATACGCTTCGGTAGTTTGGTCTCCATACTACCAAAATCATATTGAGGAGATTGAAAAAATTCAAAGAAGATTCTTAAAGTATATGTGGTACAGGTGTGAGGGCGCTTATCCTGAAATCGGTTTTCCTAACGAAATACTTACTCAGAGGTTTTCGTTGCAGTCTTTAGAGGCCCGTCGAAAACTATCTGAAGTTCAGTTTCTCTACAATCTTATTAACGGTAGGATTGACTCATCTAATCTTCTGAGCCAAATAAAATTTTATATTCCCAGACTTTCAGCTCGCGAACGACCTACATTTTATCTTCAGGTTTCTAGAACAAATATTGGCAAATTTTCCCCAATCAATAGATTGTGCAGTAGCTATAATAGTATACAGGGCCAGTGTGATATATTCAACTGCAGTGCGAATTCACTTAAAAATATCGAAATTTAATTGTAGCGTTACAAAATAGTAATATTTTCTTTTTTCTTTTAAGACTTATTAAATTATGCTAAGTGATAGTACTTGTCAGTACAAGTCTGTAGTATTTTGTGTGTATGTGTGTGTGTACTATAGTTATATATACATTTTTTTTGTAGTTAGTTGATTGAAGTGTGTTTAGTTGTTTTCTTAATTATTTTAACTAATTATTGTAACTTTTTAAAATTTCTGATTCCCACTTTGTAATTGGATTTTAAATCTGTTAAGTGGGTAAATAAATAAATAAATAAATAAATAAATAAATAAGTCATTGTTTTATAAAGGAATCATATTGTATAACAAATTACCATTAGACATTAAAAATTGCAAATCAAATAATATGTTTAAGAGAAAAAAAAGAAGTACTTGTTGCCTAGTCAGCCTCAGTGGCGTATATTGAAAAAAGTTTCGGGGGGGGCTCAGACCTTATAAAGACGTATTTTATACTATTTTATATTTGTATTTATGAAATATGTGGAAAATATCTAAAAAAAGCTTAGCTTCGGGGGGGGGGGGGTTCGGTTCGGTTCGGTTTATGGGGGGGCCGGGCATATATACGCCACTGGTCAGCCTGATTGTTTAAGTAAACCCTTGGTATCATATTATATTATATTATATTATATTATATTAGCTCACACATATACTATACTATAGTAGTGTGAGCTATGGTGATCCTAATTTTTTCGAGAAAAAAAAAGTTGCTCCGATTTCAAAAATTTTTATATATCTTTGCGTTTCAGATGATTTTGAAACTTTTTTGTTGCGCCGTCTGTCTGTCTGTCTGTCTGTCTGTATGTCTGTCTGTCTGTCTGTCTGTCTGTCTGTCTGTATGTCTGTAACGACCAACGCGCATAACTCAAAAACCGTTCGGCCGATTTTAATGAAATTTGGTACCTAGGCTGGGTCTTGGGTCGAGATGGTCCCATTTAAAAATGAACAAAATCCACCGAACACAAACCAAATAAAAGGGTGGGGGTAGATTTCAAAAATTAGAGTTTATGTGAAAATATGGCGTGTGTGATATCAAACGAAAGGTAATTGAGTCTGGAGTTAAACAAAATACATTTTAATTTATTTAAAAAAAAAGGGTGGGGGTATATTTCAAAAATTCGAGTTTAAGTGAAAATATGGCGTATGTGATATCGAACGAAAGGTAATTGAGTCCGGAGTTTAACAAAATACATTTTAGTTTTTGCTTTTTTTAAGGGTGGGGGTAGATTTTAAAAATTTGAGTTTAAATCAAAACATGGCTTGTGTGGTATCAAACAAAAGGTAATTTAGTCTGGAGTTAAATAAAATATATTTCAGTTTTTAGTTATATTAGCTCACACGTACACTATAACTATAGTACCTAGTGTGAGCTTAGGGGCCCATATATTGGCAGAGTATTTTTTTATTTCAGTCTCTATATTATTTTTTTGGTGTATTTTAGTATAGTAACCTTTTCTCATAAAGAAATATGGTAGCAATGTTTTTTTAAGGATAGGATTAAAAACATTTTACAGTACAGTGTAAGTACTTGAGAAAGCTGTGTGTTACTAGATTATTCTTTTAGTAGGTAGGTATAGTTAGTTCTGTTGGGAATGATACAGGAATGCTTGTAATGATTTTTCGGTATTATTAGAGAAATATAGCCAGGCTATAATTGTGCCCAGCACTATTTTAACACATTTACATTGAAAACTGACAGTTAATCGTTCAAAATTCATACCAAAGTCGAATTTAAAACTATCGTCGTTTATTTTCAATTAATAAAAGAAGGCACTATTTTTTCCGGTTCATATAGAAAACAAAGGCCATGTGTTGAAAGATCACAGCTGATATTACAATGTGAAGGTGTCAAAATTGTGCCTGGCACAATTATAGCCTGGATATATTCCAATAATTCTCTAATAATACCGAAAAACCATTACAAGCACATTCCTGTATCATTCCCAACAGAACTGACTATACCTATACCACGGATCACCTACCTACTACAAGAATAATCTAGTAACACACAGCTTTATCAAGTACTTATACTGTACTGTAAAATGTTTTTAATCCTATCAAGGTCACTATACTAAAACACACCAAAAAAATACTCTGCCAATATATGGGCCCCTAAGCTCACACTAGGTACTATAGTTATAGTGTACGTGTGAGCTAATATAACTAAAAACTGAAATATATTTTATTTAACTCCAGACTAAATTACCTTTTGTTTGATACCACACAAGCCATGTTTTGACTTAAACTCAAATTTTTGAAATCTACCCCCACCCTTAAAAAAACAAAAAACTAAAATGTATTTTGTTAAACTCCGGACTCAATTACCTTTCGTTTGATATCACACACGCCATATTTTCGCTTAAACTCTAATTTTTAAAATATACCCCCACCCTTTTTCTTTAAATAAATTAAAATATATTTTGTTTAACTGCAGACTCAATTACCCTTCGTTTGATATCACACACGCCATATTTTCACATAAACTCTAATTTTTGAAATCTACCCCCACCCTTTTATTTGGTTTGTGTTCGGTGGATTTTGATCATTTTTAAATGGGACCATCTCGACCCAAAACCCAGCCTAGGTACCAAATTTCATTAAAATCGGCCTAGCGGTTTTTGAGTTATGCGCGTTGGTCGTTACAGACAGACATACAGACAGACAGACAGACAGACAGACAGACAGACAGACAGACAGACAGACAGACAGACAGACAGACAGACAGACAGACAGACAGACAGACAGACAGACAGACAGACAGACAGACAGACAGACAGACAGACAGACAGACAGACAGACAGACAGACAGACAGACAGACAGACAGACAGACAGACAGACAGACAGACAGACAGACAGACAGACAGACAGACAGACAGACAGACAGACAGACAGACAGACAGACAGACAGACAGACAGACAGACAGACAGACAGACAGACAGACAGACAGACAGACAGACAGACAGACAGACAGCCAGACAGCCAGACAGACAGACAGACAGACAGACAGACAGACAGACAGACAGACAGACAGACAGACAGACAGACAGACAGACAGACAGACAGACAGACAGACAGACAGACAGACAGACAGACAGACAGACAGACAGACAGACAGACAGACAGACAGACAGACAGACAGACAGACATACAGACAGACAGACAGACGGCGCAACAAAAAAGTTTAAAATGATCTGAAACGCAAAGATATATAAAAAATTTTGAAATCGGAGCAACTTTTTTTTTCTCGAAAAAATTAGGATCACCATAGCTCACACTACTATAGTATAGTATATGTGTGAGCTAATAATATGGAGACCAAAATAATAAAATATAATATAATATAGTACCAAGGGTGGTTTACATAAACAATCAGGCTGACTAGGCAACAAGTACTTCTTAAGTTTTCTCTTAAACATAACAGTTGAATAAAAATTGCTGTTATTTAACCTGGCTTTATTTCAATAATTTTTTTTACGATGCGCACTCGCAAGGAGGTCCCTATCACGCTCGAGAAGCGGCAAGTGCGCGGTCAATGTTGGTGTATGTTGGTTTTAGCTCACACATATACTATACTATAGTAGTGTGAGCTATGGTGATCCTAATTTTTTCGAGAAAAAAAAAGTTGCTCCGATTTCAAAAATTTTTATATATCTTTGCGTTTCAGATGATTTTGAAACTTTTTTGTTGCGCCGTCTGTCTGTCTGTCTGTCTGTATGTCTGTCTGTCTGTCTGTCTGTCTGTCTGTATGTCTGTCTGTAACGACCAACGCGCATAACTCAAAAACCGCTTGGCCGATTTTAATGAAATTTGGTACCTAGGCTGGGTCTTGGGTCGAGATGGTCCCATTTAAAAATGAACAAAATCCACCGAACACAAACCAAATAAAAGGGTGGGGGTAGATTTCAAAAATTAGAGTTTATGTGAAAATATGACGTGTGTGATATCAAACGAAAGGTAATTGAGTCTGGAGTTAAAAAAAATACATTTTAATTTATTTAAAAAAAGGGTGGGGGTATATTTCAAAAATTAGAGTTTAAGTGAAAATATGGCGTGTGTGACATCAAACGAAAGGTAATTGAGTCCGGAGTTTAACAAAATACATTATAGTTTTTGTTTTTTTTAAGGGTGGGGGTAGATTTCAAAAATTTAAGGTTAAGTCAAAACGTGGCTTGTGTGGTATCAAACAAAAGGTAATTTAGTCTGGAGTTTAATAAAATATATTTCAGTTTTTAATTATATTAGCTCACACGTACACTATAACTATAGTACCTAGTGTGAGCTTAGGGGCCCATATATTGGCAGAGTATTGAAAAGGTTCAGATTGTAACCTGCAGGGAAAAGTGTCACAGGAAGCTTATTCCACAGCGATGCTGTTCTCCAGAGATATATTATCCATTATGTAATAATAAGAAGTAAATAGTTATTAGTATTATAAGTTTGGATTTGTTTTGTTATAGAAATACTGGTGTATGTATTAACATTTAAATGTATTTTTTATATTTATGTTTGTAATTTGAAATAGCATGATTTGCTAATAAAGATTTATTCAATTCAATTCAACATAGTAAACCATTTCTAACAACAAATGGCATTAGGCAAATACTAAGCGTTATGTGATAGACAATTTTCTCGTTTTAGTTTTTCGTAATTTATGAACGACCCCAATGGAACAGAATAAAATTAGTTTTAAATACAAATAGAAACATAGTCCGCGATTGCAGCGCTGTGCGCTACTGGAACTTGTTGGCTGCGCGGCCCTATCTTTTCGGCAGTTTCTTTTTGTCTCTGGGGAGGACAAGCAAAGCGTTTTTCCATAAGCCGCAATGCTAACATAAACGTAAATTTTAAAAAAAGTGAAACGATTTAATTTACAACAAAGATGCTGTTCTAAGTATTGACCCTTTGTGCACATGGGAAAAATGCGTTTTTCTTTAAAAAAAATCAATTAAAGCCAGTAAATCTCAAATAAAAGGGACCATGTTTTGTTAAAAAAGTCAGGTTATGTTTTTATTAACTTTTGTTTTTTTAAACTTTTTTTTCAGTTTTTTACTCAGTTTGAATCATTATTATTAGTTTGTGTGCTGTTATGAACTGTGGCAGCTGGGGAGATCTTGATAATGTTAGTTTTGATGGAATGCCAAGTATTTTGCCCTAAAAAAATCATTTTGATTTAAATGAACTAGGTGTCAGCTCAAAGAAGGGAAAAGAAAGTGGATCAGTGCTCTAAGAGCTGACTTAACAGAGCAAAATTGAAATATTCGAAAGTTTTTTGTCAGGTTTGTTTTGGATAAATATGTAACTGCCATTTTTGCAACATTTTCTATTGGGATCTTTTTTTGTGCACGAGTGGACCTTTTGCAGAAGTGTCAGGTTAAAGTTTGGGTATTTAGCTTAACCAAATTTGTACACCATCCTACAGAACTCTAATAAATTCATGGTAGTGTAGCGTCCTGTATAGTGTCCAGTGAAGTCCTGTATCGTGAAAGTTTCTTTTTCTTTAATAAATATTTATTTTACAGACCTCAAAACAGTTTAGAATAAACTGGTGGGTTTGACAATCTCCCTAACTCAAACCTCTTTTTATCTTAAACTATTTTGGTGCAAATTTTTCTTTATTTCCTTGCTTTTTGACATCCGAAACTGGAATTTTTTTATAACTTGTACACTGTAAAATTTGTACAGCATCTGACCGGACCTATTACAAGTCCTGTTGTGAAATTTCTACAGTACTGTTCTAAGCTTATTACCAAAAAAAAATTTATTTGGCATCAAAAATAGATGACAAAAAAAAGTCAACTTTGTCGACTTTGATGACCACAAAAAAAACAAAAAAGTTCTCTCAGATTTTTTTGTCAATTTCTCTCAAAAAAACTTGAGCCCTGATGGGTCCTGTCATATTCTGTTATGCCCAATTGTAGAGTAGAGTAGATATTTATTTGCATAAACTTTTAGATATATAATTGAGTGAATATTGTTACAAAAAACAGTAAATAAAAGTACAGTGTGTGAGGCCAATGACAAGGGAAAACTGTACTTTGATTTTGCAAGTTTTTTTATATAATGTTTTATAAATACTTATATATTTTTTAAATAAACATATTTTGTAAAGTACTTTTTAGAAGTTTGCTTGACCAACCTCGGTTGGAACTCATATGTGCATATTGATCTGTTGGACCGACCTACCTATAAGTTGTGCCTCTTTTTCATGTCACCACGGGAGGGTTAACACAATTAGCAAAAGGTTTAGTCAAGTACAACAAAAGATATAGAAAACCTTAATCTGACGAGAAATGTTCAGAGAAGAGTTTGGTCTATTTCAGTTTCTTCTCTGTTAATGAGCCTGAAGTGAGCTCTTCGAACAAACTACTTATCCACTTTCCCATTCATTGGGCTGATAGTTCATTTAA
Source organism: Aspidapion aeneum (assembly GCA_963576565.1). NCBI lineage: Eukaryota > Metazoa > Arthropoda > Insecta > Coleoptera > Brentidae > Aspidapion > Aspidapion aeneum. Next base: position 87,691,258 of record OY755043.1, read on the forward strand.
ATCAAAATGATTCATTGGTCAAAAACGTCATATTTAATAAAAACTAACATTATCATAACCCCCTCCGCTGCCACAATTCACAACAGCAAAAAAACTTGGCACAATAATAAGTGGCGATCCCAGAAATATGTCTTGGGTGACCCGAAACCATTGGGGGGGGGGGGCAGAGGTCTTATGATGTTGTACTTTATGCTAATTTATTTGTTTGTTCATGAAATATATGGAAAATATCTAAAAAAATATGTGGTTTGGGGGGGCCCGGGCAAAAAACAAAAACATAACCTACTTTTTTGAAGAAAACATGGTCCCTCGAATTTTTCCCATATGCACAAAGGATCCGTTCTTAAAACTAAATCGTTTATAAGACTAAATCTCTTGTCGTTTTTGTAAAATTTACGTTTTTGTTAACATTACGGCTTATGGGAAATCGGTTTGTGTGTCCTCCGGAAGACATCTTGGATTGGATCATATGTTTTGTTAGACAGCCCTATGGAACACGCGGAAAATGAAAAATCACACTGCAATAACCTCACATTTTTTGTTTTGTTATATATATCGTCGTTGGTTGTGGCCCTGATTGGTTCAGTGGGCGAGGTGTCCGATTGCCAATCAGAGGGTGTGTGGTTCGAATCCCATGCCTGCCACTACAAACTCGAACCTACTCTCCGTTTGTGAATACAGATTTACCGGAAGTAGGGGTAAAGCCTGTCTTGGGCGAAGTTTGGGCATCAACGAAGTAGGCAAAGTTGATCATGAATACAAGACCGTGGTTCGGAAGTCACGTTAAGCCGGTGGTTTCGTGTTAAGAGCGTAGATGGCGCTAGCACGATAAAGACCCCTGTGTTCGACAAAGAGCATCAGGCAAAATTAAATCCTCTATGAGAAAAGAAAATTGCCTACCATGGGGGTCTATATGTGTATGAATGTGAGTGTGTTGTGATTGTGCAAATCAGAAATCAGAGCATTAAGTTGCAGATTGTGGCTAGATGGCCTTTGATGCATATAGGCCAACCAAACCGAAATATGAATGAATGAATCGTCGTTGGTTCGGTAAAAAGTGCTTTGTGTTCAAAATGAAATTTTACAGGAGACACAAAAAACTTCCTATGACTATTATGAGCTGTACAAATCCTTTTTTATTCTTTCTTTAAGCAACGTTAATATAACATTTTTTTGCAAATAATTTTTTAAAGGATATCCATTATGAATAGGGCAAAATGATTATGCAAAAATCTCATTTTTGACAAAAAATGTCACATCACAGGTTTTATCAGAGCAACCACGATATCCATTTTTATTTATTTTAAAGTTAAGATAACAATAAAAATTCGTAATGTAAATAAATAATGGTTTTATTTAAAAAAAGTCAATAAGAATATTTTAAAAATGCCCACCTCCTTGTTGAATGCAGGCTTGTGCTCGTATACCAACAGATAGAGTAGTTATCTGTATTTCGCGCTTGGTTTTTAAAAAAACCTAAACAGAAGTGTACTTTATGCTCCCAAAGTTTGAACATAAGAATTCGAAACACCTTGTATACATATATAATTTTTCACAAATTTTTTTCAACTAAACCTAGCCTTCCTGCTTTGCGGAATTTGGTTGAAATAATGTTGTCCAAAAACCATTTGTTCGAAAGCAATATTAATACTTCAATAACATTTTCTTGAAAAAGAAAATTATTCAAAAACATTTTCTTCAAACAAAAAATTGTTTGAAAACATTTTCTTAAAATTTTTTTGTTTAAAAACATTTTCTTTGAAAGTAATTTTTTTTTCAAAAGAAAAAATTGTTCAAAAAAGTTTTTGAAGAAAATATTTTTGAACACCATATATCTATTAAAGGACTATATAGGCCCGTTCCATTTACCTTATGAACGGAGAAGTGTAAGAAACATTGAGAATTAGCCGACTTTTGCAGAACACAGTAACTAAGCTTTCGGCAACTTTTCAGGAGAGCGTTTTTTCTAAAATTCTCTACTATTTACTAATGAAAAATGACAGAAATGTGTAGTCTGTTATCGCAAAACCGCAAGAGATTAAAACACAAAAAAAATATATTAAATACAGTTTTTTCCGCTGGTTTCAAAAATGCCATAATTTTAACTCGATAGTAAAGTATTAGTTGTTCTTCTAGTTTGAGTTGTGCTATTGATTTAATCCAATTGTGTGTTGGTTTCGACGTATTTGCTTGTTTTTTGTATCTCAGTCTCTCGCGGCCATTTGCAAAATGGGTCTGTCATCTGCGGATTTGCGGGAAATTAAATCAACGATTATTAGTACGTTCAATGAAAAACTTCTTTAAGAAATTGTAGAAAAAGTAGCTTCCGCTATTAAGAAGAAATTTGAAGATAAGTTTAAGGTCTACAATGAACAAATTGCAGCCCTCCAGGGCATAACCACAAACATTCAGGAGGAGAATAGGCAACTGCGCATGGCGTTGGATTCACAGGAACAAGCTGTGCGAAATATGAATGTTCGTATGCAAGGTGTAAAAGTCGAAGATGGTGAAAATATTCGATCAAAGATTTTGAATTTATTTAAAAGCAAATTAAAAATAAATATTCAAGACAGTGATATAAAAAAATGCCACCGGGTGCCTGATAAAAATCCGTCAGCTGATAAGCCGCCTGCAGTTTTAGTGAGATTTTCGTCCGATACCGCGCGACTGATGGTGCTAAAAAATAAGAAAAATTTTAAAAACACGGGTATGTCGGTACGGGAAGATTTAACAAAAATGCGTCTTTCATTACTTAATCGTGCCGTGAATGAGTTTTCAATTAAAAATGCGTGGGTGCTTAATGGAAATGTGTATGTAAAATGCAACGGGGAAACCCAAAGGGTTTCAAGTGAATCCGATATTGAAAAAATAAAAAAATTAACCATTGAAATTGCTACCTAAACTGTAAGTACGCTTTTTACATATTGTATTATTTATTTTTTTATAAATATTATTTTTACGGAGTATGAGCTTACGTACCTACTTACCTAATATTATCTACCTATTTGTTTGGATTTAACTTTAGTTTCTAGTTTTTTTTTTAAATATTTTACTATTAGAAAATTTAAAAAAAGAATATATAATTTTTATTTTTTTTTGTATCTACTGTTTGAACTTTGAGTGAGACTTATTGATTGGACAATAGGACATGCGTCTTCCAACTATATAGTTTCTACTTATTTTTTTTGCAACAATTGCAACTTTTTGTGTCATTTACTAATAAAATAGAATATTGTGTTAATCACGTTTTTTTTTGCTTGCTGTTGCTTATTTTTATTTTACCTATATATTCTTATATATTCTTTTATTAAATAATCAATATGAGTTTAACAAAAAATAATGTTAAAATTGGTCATCTAAATGTACGGTCATTGTTTACAAACTTTAATGAATTTAAAATGCTCATTAATGATCAAAATTTTGATATCATGCTTCTATCTGAAACATGGCTTAAACCCGAAGATAGTGCAGATATTTTTAAAATACCTAATTACCAATTTATAAGAAACGATAGAATCGGCAGAGGAGGGGGCGTTGCTGCCTATATAAAATCAGAATATGGTATTGAGATGGTCCATTTTGATTTTTTAATTAATATAGAACTAGAATTCCTTATTTTCAAACTTAAAATCAAAAACAAAGCCTATGCGTTTTGTGTTTTTTATAGACCTCCAAAACTAAATTTTAATACATTAATACCCGATTTTGATAATATTTTCTCATTTCTTTACCCTACTGTCGATGAAATTTTTTGCCTTGGTGATTTTAATATCAATCTAATGAATATTCATAATCCTTTGGTTCCTTTATTTGAAAACTATAACTTTGTGCAGATCATTGACGAGCCTACGCGCATTTCTGGGGTATCAAGTACACTTATTGACGCCATTTTTGTTACAAATAAGTCCCTAGTGTTAAAATCTGGAGTGGGGCCAACTGGAAGTATCTCCGATCATAAATACATTTATTGTGATGTTCAGCTATCAAAGGAGCTTAAAACGCCAAAAACTATTAAACATCGATCATTTAAACACTTTAATTTAAGTAATTTTTTGACAGATATGAATATTTTACTATGGGATGATATACTTTATGAACAAAACATTGATAATAAAATAGCTATATTAAATAAATTAATTCTGTCGTTATTCGATCGCCATGCGCCAGTTAAGGAGTCATTAATCACCAAACCTAAAGCTCCATGGTTGACAGAAAATACTAAAATATTTATGAGGCAAAGGGATAATGCATTACAGAAGTTTAAAAATTCTAAATTACAGACTGACTGGCTAAGTTATAAAAATCTCAGGAATATTACACTAGCAGCAATAAGAAAGGAAAAAAAATGTTATCTAGATTCGTTGAAAAATAATCAAAAGAAAACTTGGTCAGCTTTAAAAAGTTTTAACATCTGTTCAACAAAAAATAACGAAATTCCTCAACAATTTTCAAAACCAAACGATATAAACAACTTTTTTTCAACCTTTTTACAAAATAAATCAAACTACGGAAAAAATAAATTTTTATAAAAATTCTTCTTTTAATGAAAGCTTAAATTTTACTTTTAAAATGATAGAAATATCCACAGTAAATAGAATTCTTAACAACATTAAAACTAACGCAACTGGAGTCGATAAAGTGTCCCCCATAATGTTAAAATACTGTAGCCCCTTTATAGATAGATATAGATATAGATAGACTCATATTATAAATTGCTGTATTGAAATAAGGTATTTTCCCGCTTAATGGAAAGTTTCTGTAGGCAAGCCCCTACCTAAAGTTTCAAATCCTTCTAGTTTTAATGATCTTCGCGTTATCAGTATTCTTCCGGCTTTATCTAAGATTTTTGAGAAAGTTCTTTATGAACAACTTTACGATTACTGTATACAAAATAATATTATTCCCAATGTCCAATGTGGATTTCGCAAAGGGTTTGGTACATCGGTAGCGTTGACTAACGTATTGGATGATATTATTGCAGCCTGTGATAAAAAAATGAGTTCTGTGCTAGTGCTATTGGATTTTTCAAAAGCTTTCGATACAATTAGTCATGAGCTGTTGGTGGCTAAACTACGTTATTACGGTTTAAATATAGACTCTTATACACTTCTTGAATCTTATTTAACTAACAGATTTCAATCAATTTTTTCAAATGGTGAGTACTCAGGCAGAGCAGAGATACTTTCGGGAGTTCCACAGGGATCAATTTTAGGCCCTTTGCTGTATCTTATCTACACATCTGATATTCTAAGATCTCTAAAATCTTGTAAAGTTCAAGCCTTTGCCGATGACACCCAAATTTATTGTTGTTTCATTCTGGAAAATTACAAAGTGTTTGAAAAATGTATAAATGATGACTTAAAGATCCTAAATGACCTATCTCATGATCATAATTTGAAGCTCAATCCAGATAAATCTTGCGTTATGATCTTTGGTAAAGACAAAAATATAGATTTTTTAAAAAATAATCTTAATATAGTTATCAATAACTCAAAATTAAATTTTAAAGATTGTACAAAAAATTTGGGAGTCATTTTGGACAACAAACTAAGATTTAAAGAACATCTTAAAAAGTTATTTCAAAAATCATTTACATCCATGAGAGTTTTATATGGCAATAGGCACATTCTTAATAAACAATTAAAACGAAATTTATGTGAATCGTTGGTGCTCTCTAACTTTAACTACTGTGATTTTGTTTATGGATTCTGTCTAGATCAGGAAAGTAAAAATCGTATTCAAAAAGTACAGAATGTGTGTGTGAGGTTCGTCTATGGTTTGCGTAAATTTGATCATGTTTCACATTTATATAAGGATATAAAATCGCTTAAGATGAATGAACGTAGAGATCTTCATTTTTCGTCCTTCTTATTGAAAGTGATCAACAATCCTAATTCACCTGTTTCTATAAAAGAACGTTTAATATTTCGTAACACTATTCATAATATAAATATAAGAGACAATGTTAAATTAACGATGCCACTTCATAGTACTGCAATTTTTCAGCGCTCATTTTCCTATAACGCCGTGAAACAATTTAACTTAATACCACATCAGTTTCGGAATCTATCATCACAGGGATTTAAATCAAAATATAAAAAGTATCTGTTAAATCTTAATCACTAAAAAAAAAAATTTTAAGTATGAACCTACAACAAAAAAATTGGAAATCAGAAAGAGTATTTCATCGTTTAAGTATTTTTGTATGGGTAGCGTCGCCGCCGGTAAATTAGTTACCTAACTTTAATTAGTTATATAAAAAAAAATACCTACCATAAAGTAAGATTGTTGTTGTTATACCTACCAGTTTCTTAAAAATATAATTTAAATCTTATGAGAAACCTACAAAAAGTTTCTTAAAAATGTTAGACCAATAAGTTTCCTTTAATTTATATGTGCCTACATAAAGTTTAGTACAATGTATACAGTACAATTATCCCTTTAATTTATTTTAATAGGCAAAATAAATTCTACTGATAATTTCTGAGTGTGGATTAACATAGTATTTTGTAACTTTATTTGTCTATGCTGGGTTCAGTAGAGTAGCCAATGGCTAGACTTGCGCCGGGCGTAGCCAAGAAGTAATAATATTATCTTTGTAACAAATAAGTCTGTAAATTATTTTTCTCAATAAAGTCATTTATTATTATTATTATTATTATTATATACTAGTGTTTGCAAAAGTGGATCCATAGTGTGTTTGCGCTTGCGTCGCGCAAGCCTCAAGTGAAGTGCGCCGAAAAATGGCGTAAAGTGATCTGAAGTAGTAGTTTCAAACATGTTTTTTACCAAAATGTTACCAGACTCTTTTAATTTTGTTAAAAAAAACCCAAAAAATTAAGTGCAAAGATTTTGCAGAAGTTTAGAAACAATGGCCGAAATCTGCGATTAGTGCTTTTATGGGCTCAATGCGAGCTTTCATTTCCTTTCATTGTATTGGAGCAGTACAAATTGGGTCGTCGACCTGTTTTGGATAATTTATTTGCTTAAAAACGGGAAGTTAGGATACTTTTTTCTTTCTAAAATGAAGCTGAGTATATTTTCAAGCATCTAGTTGCATTTTCATTTAAAACTAGACACTAGGATTTATGTTTATGCTGGGTTTTCTATGGTCAATAATTAAGCTGGGTTTGTACAGGAACATATCATGACTTAACAGAGTTGAGCTTTATGCAGAAAAATAGCATGGCATCACATAAGATGAGACATAAAAGTTACCCAACTTTTATCTTTCACCATAACTATGTTATTATTGTGTTTGGATCGAGGGGTGATCAGCTGCCCACAGTAGGTGTACAAATTTTTGTACAGGATCCCAAAGGACTATATAGGACTTCCACAGAACTATACAGGACTCCACAGGACTCTACAGGACTAGACTCCACAGGACTATACAGGACCACAAGGGTACTGGCGCCTAAGGGGTGCCCTACGCATGATTAAGTACTAGGCAACCCTATAAAAAAATGGATAGAAAAGGATAAAAAAAATGAATCCATTTTCTATCTGCTTTTTGAAATCTTTTTTCTGACCTTTGGGGGATAGAAAGTGCTATATATTAAATTCATTTCAATACAGATCCTGGCATACAAAATAAATTCATTTTGAAACATTCTATCCTTTTTTATACACTTTTTGGCATTCAAAGTAAATCCATTTCAATACACTTTTTGGCATTCAAAAGGAATCCATTTCTATGTCATTAAGGGGATTTATTTTTTATCCCCGTTAATCCATAAAATCTATAACCTTTTGAATCCCCTTTTAAGAATAGAGAATGAATACATTTTAATACCTTCGAGATCTACATCTTCAATCCTTATTCTTATCCAAAAAAAGGATTTCAAAAAGCGTATGCAATTAGCATTAAAAAGTATATAAACATTCCATCCATTTCAATACACTTTGTGGGATTCAAAAGGAATCCCTTTTTATTTCATTAAGGGTTTTTATTTTTAATCCCCTGCAATCCATAAACTACTTATCCTTTTAAATCCCCTTTTAAGTATGCAGAATGAATACATTTTAATACCTCCTAGATCTACATTTTCAATCCTTTCTTATCCAAAAAAAGAATTTGAAAAGGCATATTAAATTGGCATTAAAAAGTATACAAACACGAACCCCCCACGCCCCCCCCCACGCTACGCCGCTGCATCCATTTCAATACACTATGTCACAAAGTGTGTGTTACTTTGTGACATTCAAAAGGAATCCATTTCTATCCCATTAAGGGTTGTTATTTTGAATTCTCTTCAATCCATAAACTATTTATCCTTTTAAGTCCCCTTTTAAGTATACAGAATTAATACATTTTAATACCTCCAAAAGTCACATTTTCAATTCTTTCTTATCCGAAAAAAGGATTTGAAAAGGCGAATTAAATTGTCATTAAAAAGTATATAAACATTCCATCCATTTCAATACACTCTTTGGCATTCAAAAGGAATCCATTTCTATCTCATTAAGGGGATTTATTTTTAGTCCCCTTTAATCCATAAAATCTTTCCCCTTTTAAATCCCCTTTCAAAAATACAGAATGAATACATTTTAATACCTTCGAGATCTACATTTTCAATCCTTTCTTATCCAAAAAAAATTTTTTTAAAAAAGTTTGCAATTAGCATTAAAAAGTATATAAACATTCCATCCATTTCAATACACTTTGTGGCATTCAAAAGGAATCCCTTTCTATCTCATTAAGGGTTTTTATTTTGAATCCCCTGCAATCCCTAAACTACTTATCCTTTTAAATCCCTTTTTAAGTATGCAGAATGAATAAATTTTAATACCTCCTAGATCTACATTTTCAATCCTTTCTTATCCAAAAAAAGGATTTGAAAAGGCGTATTAAATTGGCATTAAAAAGTATACAAACATTTCATCCATTTCAATACACTTTGTGACATTCAAAAGAAATCCATTTCTATCCCATTAAGGGTTTTTAATTTGAATTATCTCCAATCCATAAACTATTTATCCTTTTAAGTCCCTTTTTAAGTATACAGAATTAATCGAGGGGTCATCGGCACCCTAAAATTTTGTACAGCGTCCAACAGGACTTGGGTCCTGACGTGTACTGTTGGGTCCTGTTGAGTACTGTTGGGTACTGTCGTGTACTGTCGAGTACTGTTGGGTACTGTCGTGTATTGTCGAGTACTGTTGGGTCCTGTCGGTGTACTGTTGAGTACTGTCGTGTACTGTCGAGTACTGTTGGGTCCTGGCGGTGTACTGTTGGGACCTGTTGAGTACTGTCGTCGTACTTCGCCCTCAAAAAACATGCGAGCAAAAAAAAAAAAAAAAGGTCATCATCTTTGGAGAACCGCACCGCGCTCACAAATCTTGCGACCAAAAAAAGGTCATCCTGGGGAAGGCCGATAGGGCCTTCGCGCGTTTCATATATGATTCAATAATGAGCCGAACCGCGCCGTAGAAATTTGAACCGCGCCGTCTCCAAAAAAACAAAAAAAAAAAAAAAAAAAAAAAAAAAAGGTCATCTTGTCGTTTTGCATCTACGCCCACTGTTTCGGCTAAGAGGAATGTGTCGCGTACTGTTGGATTCTATCATGTACTGTTAAGTCCTGTTATGTACTGTCGTGTACTGTTGGGTCCTGTCGTGTACTGTCGTGTACTGTCGAGTACTGTTGGGTACTGTCGAGTACTGTTGGGTCCTGTCGTGTACTGTCGAGTACTGTCGAGTACTGTTGGGTCCTGTCGTGTACTGTCGAGTACTGTTGGGTACTGTCGAGTACTGTTGGGTCCTGTCGTGTACTGTCGAGTACTGTCGAGTACTGTTGGGTACTGTCGTGTACTGTCGAGTACTGTTGGGTACTGTCGTGTACTGTCGAGTACTGTTGGGTCCTGTCGTGGTACTGTCGAGTACTGTTGAGTACTGTCGTGTACTGTCGTGTACTGTCGAGTACTGTCGTGTACTGTCGAGTACTGTTGGATCCTGTCGTGGTACTGTCGGGTACTGTTGTGAAATTTGTACAGTACTGTTGAAAGCTGATGACCCCTCGGAATTAATACATTTTAATACCTCCGAAATTCACATTTTCAATTCTTTCTTATCCAAAAAAAGGTTTTGAAAAAGCATATTAAATTGTCATTAAAAGTATAAAAATATTCCATCCATTTTAATACACTTTTTGGCATTCAAAAGGAATCCATTTCTATGTCATTAAGGGGTTTTATGTTTAATCCCCTTTAATCCATAAAATCTTTATCCTTTTGAATCCCCTTTCATGTATACAGAATGAATACATTTCATCAATTTCAATACACTTTGTGACATTCAAAAGGAATCCCTTTCTATCCCATTAAGGGTTGTGATTTTAAATTCTCTTCAATCCATAAACTATTTATTCTTTTAAGTCCCCTTTTAAGTATACAGAATTATAACATTTTAATACCTCTGAAATTCACATTTTCAATTCTTTCTTATCCGAAAAAAGGATTTGAAAAGGCGTATTAAGTTGTCATTAAAAAGTATATAAATATTCTATCCATTTCAATACACTTTATGTCATTCAAAAAGAATCCATTTGTATACCATTAAGGGTTTTTTTAATACCCTTCAATTCATAAAATAATTATCCTTTTGAATCCTCTTCCAAGTATACAGAATAAATACATTTTAATACCTCCGAAATTTACATTTTCAATCCTGTCTTATCCAAAAAAAGGAATCCATTTCTATTTCATTAGGGGATTTTATTTTTAATCCCCTTTAATCCATAAAATCTTTAACCTTTTGAATCCACTTTCAAGAATACCGAATGAATATATTTGAATACCTTCGAGATCTACATTTTTAATCCTCTCTTATCCAAAAAAAGGATTTCAAAAAGCGTATGCAATTAGCATTAAAAAGTCTATAAGCATTCCATCCATTTCAATACACTTTGTGGTATTCAAAAGGAATCCCTTTCTATCTCATTAAGGGTTTTTATTTTTAATCCCCTCCAATCCATAAATTACTTATCCTTTTAAATCCCCTTTCAAGTATGCAGAATGAATACATTTTAGTACCTCCTAGATCTATATTTTGAATCCTTTCTTATCAAAAAAAAGGATTTGAAAAGGCGTATTAAATTGGCATTAAAAAGTATACAAACATTTCATCCATTTCAATACTTTGTGACATTCAAAAGGAATCCATTTCTATCCCATTAAGGGTTTTTATTTTGAATTCTCTCCAATCCATAACTATTTATCCTTTTAAGTCCCTTTTTAAGTATACAGAATTAATACATTTTAATACCTCCCAAATTTACATTTTCAATTCTTTCTTATCCAAAAAAGGATTTGAAAAGGCATATTTAATTGTCATTAAAAAGTATAAAAATATTCCATCCACTTTAATACACTTTTTGCAAAGAAATATTTTTTTTCTGTGTTTATTTTGTAAACAAACAGTTAGGTTAGGTAAAACTTGAAGTGACAATCACTGGAACAACAGGTACATGTATCCCCAGAGGTGTAACGTGTCATTTTTACGTTTAAGGCAACGCTACATATTTGTTTATTCAGGTAAATAATCAAGGCTCCTCGACTTGTCTTTCTGTACACAAATTAAGGGTATTTTATAGAGCTAGGTTTGGAGGTTATATAGTGTCTGGGAAGTTACCTTAAAAGGAGGCATTCCATCGAATTACTGTGGACACTACGCACATCGCATTACCTGGACATCGTAATTGGAATTTAAGATCACAGTTCTTTAAAAATCACATAAAAACTTTCGATTGTTTTGTTTATCTGCACTTTCGTAATTTTCTTTGACGTTCACGAAAGTAAACAGCTGGGGAATGGCGGCGTTACCGCATCACAAATGGTTTCAGTAACAGGGAGGAAACATTTAGATGAACAGTTCATTCGCTTATGTTTATTTTCGAGGATATTGGGACAATCCGAACCCCATATCCTTCACGGATTAGCTAGTTTTGATAGCACGAAAACATAGTTAGGTCCACGGTTTGACCAGGAACAACCGAGGCTCCGCCCCTTTGATATCTTTATTAATTTGAGAAGGAGAAGATAAAACAAATACGAGTTATGCACCTTTGTAAATGGGAGATAAACGAGGGATAAAACCAGGACTAAAAGAATAAACAAAATCGTATTTTTATATTATATAATTTATATATAATCATAGTTATATAAAGTTAATAACTAGCTCAGTTAGTCGGATTGAAGGGTTTTGTAGGGCTAGCTAGTGGTGAGCAAACTTAACATCTGAACACTCTTGTGCCGAGTTTGAGCAGTAGTTCAAGGTGTATTTTTAGGTTCAGGTTCAGAAACAACTTTATTACTGTAGAAATGTTTTACAAAAATGGCGTTAAACCATATGAATATTAGAAAAAACATTTATAAAGAGCAAAGGAAACATTTGACTAAGACTGTAACTAAAATACAACTAAATTCTTCACTCAGTATAGCTTTACTCATATGGGAATTGGTTGAGTGTTCGAATATTCCTGGGTTTGATGCAAGCTCTGTTCTCCAGTAATTGGTTTTACAGTTGATGGTTTCAATGCTGAGCCAAGGCCAACATAAAAATAGAGGCCACGACCCTGAAAATATCAGCTGTTCTCCCGGGGCTGAATTTTACATTGGGTCTTATGGAAGGTCAGACGTTTTTTTATGATATTTTCAAAATGGCACTACAGATTTCCGCAAAATTTGAGTGAAATATTCTCAGACACCATCCCGATATTCCACCAAAGGTTTGTAAGGAAGCAACATGATTAAAAGGTTAAGATCTTCAAGATTTAGCATTCCTTATTTTGAATTCAAATTACCCGCCATGTACCACATGCCAACTGTTATATTTGACATGTATTTGACTTTGTCATATGTGATTGTCACATTCGCTTCTGCTTTAAACTTAAGTTTTGTGTGAGCTTATGAAGCGGCTATGAAAAATTAGGGCTTACTATACATTTAAAAAAAATTGTTCTGCCAGATTAAAGTAAAAACAATTTCAAAAACGGCTTTATTTAAAAAAAATCAAATATTTATGAACCGTCATTCCAACTTCAATATTTTAAAGACAATCAGCTCTGTCGTAACGTGACCATCAAAAAAAATCAGCCCCGGATGTGACGTCAACAAAGTGGAGGATCATGGCCCGTCCATTTTGATAGCCCTGGCTGAGCTTCTTATAGTCTAGCGGGTTATTTTCCTCCTACTTGCTATGTTGGCAGGGGTCCAGTAGGCAAATGTTCGGTCTATGTATGGAGGGTGTCTCGGCGTCCTTGTTATAATAATTCCAACCGTGGACATAGATCCGACAACATCTCAGTGTGCGTCTTACGTATTTTCTATCCCCTTGGTTGGTGCTGCCCCCTATATACCGGTACGAAACTATTGATGTATTTCCTCATTGGTTAGTTTGAAAACCGCGGGTTTTTTTCCTCCAGTGTTGCAAACCGCATTTAGTGACTTTTCTGTGAGAGCGTTTTTTTTATAAATAGGTTTGCATCCTTATTTGAATCTAACCGGGAAAATTAGGTTGGTATTGCGTTTTACTGTCCCCACCACATTTACAAAACGGTTTCCGGCCACTTCATTTTTTGTGTTCTCGAAAAAAGTGCCTGGTCTCTTTTCCTAACGAATTTTGGCTGGGTCGGCATCAAGTCTCTGGGATCGCCATTGTTTTTGGTTGGTGGCACTGCAGTGGCTGCAGGTTCTGTCCCAGAGACTGCGAAGAGTGAGTCCGTCGTGTTAGGCGTAATCTAAAGTGACGCTCACACCCTTTTGAAGGGGATTTAAGGCGGCCTACGCCGTTTCTACGGAAAGAGCAGTGGTAAGTTCGATTTTATTTTTTTCATTTTTTTTATTATTTGAGGACTCTTCAAGATAATATTTGCCTCCCAAATTGTAATTATTTTTCGTGTGAAATGTACTTTTTTTTTACAAAAGACGTGGGGAATTTTCGGCGTTTTTATATTTTTCTTTTAACCACGTGTTGGATAAAAACTATATATTGTTTTCTCCTTTGGTTACAGCACCGTCCATTCCATCGACGGGACAGTTGTGCTGGTGGAACGAGGTTCTGTTCCATCGACGAGCCAGTTGTAACCCTTGAAAAGGTACGTTAGGTATATTTTAGTTCATCTGTTTAAATCTGCTTTATTTTATTGAGTCGACATGGGGTTCTTGATTTAAACTACTCGGTGTAGGGGAACTTCGTGCAATAGACGAATTCCAGGAAACTGAAACATTTCATTTTCCACAGGGTTTTACGCTCGGGCAAGGATCCCACAACCTTTCCAAAACCACGTGCTGCCCTAGTACCATGTGCTAGTTAGTCAGGAGGGGAGACGCGGGCAGAACTGAGACCGATGTAGCAGCGAGGAACTATACCACACTCTAGGGAACCCATCTACCGTAACTATAAAAGAAATAAAAACAGGATCAAGGTAGGAGCTTCCTATAATTTCACGCAAGCAAACATTTTTTTTTGATATAATTTCTTCCATATAAATTTTCAATATAATTTAGTCATAATTTTTTTATATAAATTTTTAATATAATTTAGACATAATCTGTCCATATAAAGTTCCAATTTAATTTTAACACTTCTTGTGAACGCAAGATAAAGGTATGACGTCATGACCACAATTTTGCGGCTTAATTAACTTAAGTTCTACTGTCAAATTGCTATTGAGTGTTATTCTGCCCCTAACTTGTTTACATCCATTTCATTTATTTATTTATTTTTATGTTTTTGGTATTTTATCCAACTTTGCCATTAAAATGAACAAGATGAACTAAATTTTTGTGTTATTTGTACAACCCAATGACCAACTTTGCAAAGACAAAAGAGAGATGAGATTATATTTTTTAGCGGTTTCTTTACACTGTTCTACCTCATGGGGTGGATCTCGGACTGGGTTGCTGTCTGTCTCATTCTACCCAACGTAGAATGATGACAGCAGATATTTGGTCCAGATCTCCCCTATGATGGAACGATTTTGGAAGTGTATTTTTTTGACAACCATTTATATAACTGAGTCTCACACTAGTGACTCAGATGTAGGTGCACTATGATCTGTTAAAGGAGTCCATCTACCTGTAAAGTGCTTCTAGTTTTGTCATTTTGATTCATTTGGGAATCTTTTAAATTTTATTTTGTTTATTAGTCAATTTTTTTGGTTTTTTAATTACACAAATACTCTGGAAGCCTCGGAAGTAGGTAGAATTTCATTGTTTGGCTACAACGTTTGGGTTGAACTGTATTTTATTTAAGATCTTCTTTGTAAAACATTGGTATTAAACACTGTGGCGCACTTAAAATTTTCCTATTTCTGAACCCCCCCCTTCTCCACTGTATAAAAGTTACCGGGCATATCAATGTTTTACCTAGCTGGAAAATACAGTTCTGCTTCCAGATATTTGTTTAATTATTCAGTGGTTTTTTTTGTGTCACAGATTGGCAAATTGTTATTATTCTAATTACAGTGTCACAAAATGGCAGCAACGTCTTTAAGCTGCCACAAATGTCATCCAACGCATTTTAATAGGCCACAGAGGTTGTCATTATGTGACAATTATTGGTTTTAAGTGCTTATGCAAAATTTGATAAAAATATTATCTCACTAAGATCTATTTTATTTTTTATGCATTTTACTAGAAAATTTTTTAAAATTCACTTACATTTACCAATAATTGTCAGCATATTGTTACGGGTTCACAACGACAAATTAAAACTCGCAATTGTTGAAAACGATACGTCAATTTATTCCGACAAATTATGTACAAAAACACGCACTTAAACCTACTAATAACTTGCTAATAATTCACTACTTTAATACGCCTATTAACTTCGCGTTAACATCTAGCGATCACTACCATTGGTTATCTCTGACTGCCCGATGCACGACGTCCGGCCCTATATATGAGGGTCTGCCTACAATTCGAGAATTTTCCATCCTTGTTCGATTCGGAATCATTCCGCCCTTTTCTAGAACCGGACCGTTCGTATACCAGTTTGTCACAGATAACGCAACTAAAACCTAGATTAAGAATACAACCATAAAATACGTCAACCTAATACTACAATTAAATAACTTAAGTTTGTAACACTATCCTCCTCTTCAGGTTTGATCGTCTCGATCAACATTTCCCAGGTAAGGTGTTAGTCTGTCTAGATGAACAATTTTCATCTTGGACTTCGGGCTTTTCTGGATTCGGTAGACTACATCATTAGTTCTCTTAACAACTTTATAAGGCCCTACCCATGGTGGTGTCAACTTAGGTGATCTTCCTTTCTTGCGTTGAGGATTGTATAGCCAGACTTGATCATTCTCTTTGAACCCTGAAGAGTTTGCTTTCAGGTCATACCTCGCTTTCATGCGGTCACTGGCTATTTCTATTCGTTCTCTAACCACTTCATGGATATCGTGCAGCTTTTGCCTTAAACGTTCGACATAGTCATTAACCTTTATGTTCTTCTTCAGGTGAACCAAACATGATATCACATGGTAAACGCAGTTCTCTACCAAACAGGATACTAGATGGAGTAGCTCCTGTCGTATTGTGAATGGCGGTTCTATAGGCCATCAAAAACAATGGAATATATTGGTCCCAATCTGTTTGGTGCTCATCAACAACTTTGCACAGATGTTCTTCTATTGTTTTATTAAATCTTTCAACCATGCCATCTGACTGCGGATGTAAAGCCGTAGTCCGTGTTTTATGTATTCCTAAAAGGTCACAGAGATTCTGGAAGAGCTTTGATTCAAAGTTTCTTCCTTGATCTGAATGTAGTTCCAAAGGAATGCCAAATCGGCTGAAAACATCATTTACCAGAACTTCTGCAACTGTAGCGGCCTCTTGGTTAGGCAAAGCAAAAACTTCTGGTCATTTGCTAAAGTAATCCATGACAACAAGGATGTATTTGTTGCCCTTTTTAGTTTCTGGAAACGGTCCGGCCACATCAATAGCAATGCGTTCGAATGGCAGACCTACGTTATATTGTTTCATTTGACCTCTGGACCTTGTTCTGGGACCTTGGCTGGCTGCACAAGTCGAACATCGGCGGCACCAGTTTTTCACATCTTGAAAGTAATTGACCCAATAAAATCGGTTTCAAATTTTGTCCATGGTTTTGTTTATGCCTAGGTGCGCGCCTGATTTTCCACCATGGCATTCGGCCATTATATTGTCTACCATGCTCCTAGGAACCACTTGATTAATCACAGTAAGGCCATCGGCACTTTCCCAGGCACGTTTAAGGATGTTTTCTTCTACTATTAGTGAATCCCATTGTGCCCACAGTGATTTGAATATCACCCCTTGGTTTGCGATATCTTGCCATGATGGTCGTGACTTGTTCTCTTCTTTCAATCGCAAGATAGGTCCTACATCTTTGTCGTCAAGTTGTGTGGTTCTAATTGAAGTCGACATCCATTCTTCATCTGGTTCTAATTTTATCTGACGCACGTAGTTAATTCCTTCTTTCTGGTCAATTCTCCTGCAATGCTTACAGTCTTCAGGGCAAGGTCTTCTGGACAATGTATCTGCATTATTATGCACCCTTCCCGCTCGGTGCTTAATTTGATAATGGTATTGTTGTAGCTTTTCTATCCATCTCGCGACTTGCCCCTCAGGTTGTTTCATTTTCATGAGCCACTGTAACGCAGCATGATCCGTTCTAGTCAGAAACTCTTGTCCGTAGAGATATTTGTGAAAGTGATCTACGGATTTAACTATGGCTAGGAGCTCCTTTCTAGTAACACAATAATTTATCTCTGGTTTGGATAGCTTCTTGCTGAAAAATTCGATGACTCGTTCTTCTCCATCTTGTACTTGAGAGAGTACTGCTCCTATGCCATCGTTGCTCGCATCAGTATTTGGAATAGGATATGCAAGAATCGGACTAGAACATAATGCTGCTTTTAGTCTTCTAAATGCTTGGTCACATTCGGTATTCCATTTGTAAGAAGCTTTATCTTCTGTAAGTCTATGTAATGGAGACGCTATTTTGGCGAATCCTTCTACAAATCGTCTATAGTATGTACACAGACCCAAAAAGCTTCTCAATTCATGTTTGTCACGAGGTTGAGGCCATTCTTTTATTGCTTGTAACTTCTTTTCGTCGCTATTGATGCCTTCTCGGGAAACGACGTGACCCAGGAACTCAACTTTTTCTTGGAACAGAAAACATTTCTTTGAGTTCAATTTAAGATTTGCGTTCCTGATTCTTGAGAATACTTCTCGTAAATTTTCTAGATGATCTTGAAATAATTTCCCCATTACTATGACATCATCTAAATAGACTAGGCAGGTTTTCCAAGTAAGGCCTCGTAGAACGACTTCCATTAGTCTTTCAAATGTAGCTGGGGCATTGCATATGCCAAATGGCATCACAATAAACTGATAAAGTCCACTTCCAGCAGAGAATGCAGTCTTCTCTTTCTCTTTCAAAGATTCCTACTTGCCAATACCCACTTTTCAGGTCAAGATTAGAAAACCAATATGATCCTGCCAACGTTGTTAATGTGTCGTCTATTCTTGGCAGTGGGTAACTATCCTTCTTGGTCACATCGTTAAGTTTCCTGTAGTCGACACAAAATCTAGTACTTCCATTCTTTTTAGTGACCAATACCACAGGAGATGACCAAGGACTTGATGACTCTTCAATAACACCGTCGCTAAGCATTTTATTAATGAGATTGTGAACTTCTTCTTGCTTGGCCATTGGTAGTCTTCTTGGGGGCTGTCTTATCGGTTGGGCATCGCCAGTGTTGATAGCATGTTGAATGAGGTTTGTGCGTCCCGAACTACTCCTAGTTTCGAAGATATTACTTTGTTCTTCTATAAACTCTCTCGCTTTACTAAATTCTTCTGGAGTGAGATGTTGCCAAGTTGACTCAAATTGCTGAAGTACCTCCATTGGTAACTTGCTTGTATCCTCGGAAATTGGTTCTTCACATCTTGTTACTTTCTGTACTGGTTCAAATAATGCTACCACCTCCCCCTTATTAATTTTGACACTATTTGGGAAAATATTGGCGACTCTAACCGGGATGTCTTTATCGGTTTTAACTAGTGATTTTGCAACGAGGTAGGTGTTGGGTGTGTTTTGTTGGCTTATGAGTCCGACGCAGCTTGATGTTTTACTTTCTAGCCTCCCAAAAATTATGGTCTCACTGTTACCGACTAGTCTTGTTGTACATACCGCCACCACCTTTATTGGTTCTTTATTGATGTGACTATTTGACAAAATGAACTCTTCGTTCTCAAATCTTAGGGTATTAAGTTTATTATCAAACGCAAATCCATGTTTACTTATCAGGTCCATTCCCAAAATAAATTCGTCTTCTATGTCTGCAACTAATACCGAGTGGCGAATCTTCAACCTCCCCAGCTGTAGGTCTATGTCTGTCTGCCCCAACACGTCGGCGGATTCTCCAGTCACAGTCTTAAGTGTTATTTTCTTTTCTGTTGGTCGAATTTTATATCTCGTTGCAATTTTGAACTTAAGCAATGATATGGCAGCACCAGTGTCTACTGTTATATTAACTTTTCTTCCATTAATAAGTCCGTCGATGTTAAGACTGTCAGCAGTATGTTTTAAGCTCTTGATAGAGTAAATTTTGGGGGCTAAATTCCCATTAGCCAACACCCGCCCCTCTGCGTTGACTAGTTTTAGTTTTCCTGATCTCTTCTTCGGTACTCTGTCCCACTAGATGGTGAGCGAGACCTCATTTCGACACGACAATCGCGTTGAATATGCCCTGTACGTCCGCATCTGAAACACTTTACATTTGGAGGGGATCGTCTACTTTCTTTCAAAGAATCAATCTTCTCTATCAGTGATTGAAACAGTTGGTTTAGCGTTTTTAAATTGACCTCATCTCCAGTGCTCATTTCTTCTCCTTCCTGAATTGAAACACCTCTTACTTTTGGCCTGGACATATTATTTGATGATTCAATTTCAAGGGCTCGAATCAACACTTCACTGCTGTTATGGAATTTTGCTAAGTCCGTGTCTCGCAAGCCGTTAATAAAGCGATCTACCGTGAAGGGATCTCTGTAATTTTCTGGCATTTCTGGGTAAGCCAATTACATCAGCCTCCTGATATCCGCTTCATACTCTTGTAATGACTCCCCTGCTCTTTGTTGACGAACATTTAATTCTGACCAATGTAAATTTCGCAAGTGTTCGTCTCCATACCTTCTTTCTAGCGCTGCCACTAAAGCGTTATAATTCTGTTTTTGTTCGACTGGAATGGCCCGTAAAAGTTTGAGTGCAGGTTCCCGTAGAGCTACTAACAACGCTCTAGCTTTTTCGTCCTCGTCCCAACCATTTGCAGCGGCGGCAGCTTCAAATTGTTGTTTGTAGGTCGACCAGGAGGACGTACCGTCAAAATTTGGAGGCTTAATTTTTTGGTTGGAATTCACAACACATCCCTGAGCTTTTATTTTGTTATGTTCTTTCTGAAGCTGTATAAGCTGTTTTGACACATCCTGGAGCTTTTCTTCCACTGTTTGAAAAACTTTTTCTCTTACATTCTGTAGCTTGGTCTCCACTTTTTCTTCAACATTCTGCAATTTGTTCTGTAACGTTTCTTCTACATTCTGCAATTTGTTTTGTACCTTTTCTTCTACATTCTGCATTCTCTGAGTTATTTCTTCCTTAAGATCTTCGGTTGCTGCCTTGAACTCTCCTCTAAGCTGCTCGGAGTTGCTCTTTATTTGATCGAAGTTTTCTTGAATGCTGGTTCGTCCCGCCTTCCTTTTTGTAAATATGTTCTTTTTACTATAATTTACCAAATTGGTTCGAATTAGGCTATTTGGTGATTCACTAGAGCATTTTCTATTTTTTGTTTATTTAGTATTAATTAACTAATTAAGTACTTAAAATTACTGGGTTATTTGCATTTGAAACTCCCGCGGTTTTAAAGGCAAATATTACAATTTGCTATAATTAATTTACTTTACATAAAATGCATTTTGAATTACTAAGGTTCCTCGTTCCTTTAATATGGACCTTCGTAATCTCATTCCTTCCTACTTATTCCTTTTCTCCTACGCCTATGGATTAACGACGCCACTGGGCGACATGTGGGAGAATGAACGCAGCAGCGATACCTGCTGCCGCATCAGAGAGAACCGTTTCGCCTTCAAACCAGAATACACGCGTGTTAGCGACTCTCCTACCACATGAATGTGGGGTGCAAAAAATACGGTTTAACAGCGCGTCCTCCCATGAGTTCCGCTTCCTGTATAAAAATGGTAAGTGAAAATGCATTATTTTTACCTTACATACATTTGTTTATTGCTACACTAACCTAGAAGGTAAACTAGACCATTTCAGAATCCCTTGTACCAGCTTAGCCTATGACCTTATTCCCTTAACTTTATACAGTCCACACCTGACACCGTTAAATTCCAGACAATCTCCTTTCTGGACCACCAGGGAACCCCATTTTTGATCCTTAGCGACCCGGATTTCTGGAATCGTTTTTTTGCCTTTTTAGGTTAGTTTTTTTTACTGGTTTCAAATGCAAGAAAAACCCTTGTTTTTCCTAAATGCCTTTTTTACTGGTTTCAAATGCAAGAAAAACCCTTGTTTTTCTTACATGCCTACTTTAGAAAACCCCTAGGTTTCTAAAATACATTTTGCGATTTTTTTTTGTGTAAAAACAAATGCAAGAAAAACCCTTGTTTTTCTTACATGCCTACTTTAGAAAACCCCTAGGTTTCTAAAATACATTTTGCGATTTTTTTTTGTGTAAAAACAAATGCAAGAAAAACCCTTGTTTTTCTTACATGCCTACTTTAGAAAACCCCTAGGTTTCTAAAATACATTTTGCGATTTTTTTTGTGTAAAAATTAAATATTTTTAACAATAAATTTAGCCTTTTCATGCGAAAAACCAAACACAGATAAAATCTGTAAACTACTATGCTTTTTTTTGTTTCGAATAAATCAAGTTTTTTCGTTTCTTTTTTGTAAAAAAAAAAAACCGTATGGAATTTGGGTGTTTTTTTGTTTGTCACTGGAAATAGTTTAAAATAGTGTCTGCAAAGTGCTATTATTTTAGCCGTTGTGCCTTCACATTTGTGGATTGCTATAATTATATCCAATTTGCTCGAAAAAAATCTCCAAATTGCCATATTCATTTTTGCTTATTGCAAATTGCTATGACTATATCCGATTGCGGATGCTTTACTATATTCGTTTTTGCGTAAAAATTGCTATGAATATATCTATTTCTAATTTACTATTATAATATCTGTCTGCAAATGGCTATGATTGTATCCATTTTTTGCGTGCATAATAAATTTTGAAGGAAATTTAATTCTTAACTTGAGAATTTGTTTTCGTGTAAAGGCAGATAAATAATTTTACCAAATTAAATGCTTTTGATTTGTAGGTATTTATTTTTAAATTTAATACATAGTAGGTACCTACTTATTTGAATTCGCGAGGCGAAGATAAAAAAACTTATACACAAGTTTTTTGTTATCATTAGTTTGCATCGGGTATTTTCTTTACTTTTGTGCGCTTATAGTTTGATTATTGTAATTAAACGTAGGACATTAATATTTATACAGGGTGTCCAAATTTTGATTTTTTTTTCAGTTTACCTAATTTTTGTCAATTATTTTTTGGATTTTTTTTAATCATGTCTAGTTCGGATAAAATTTTAAAGGCTAAAGCCTTGCGCTATAGTGCGATTTCACAGCTAAATTTGATCATTGAATCCGCGACCCTCGCAAAAAATGACCCTGCCTATCACAGCGGCTTTAAAGTCAAATTTCGGACATTGTCAAAAATCAAAAAAGATTTTGAAAAGCACCATAATACTTTGTTGACGTTGGTAGCCTCTGATGAGGATCGCTTAGTAGTAGAAAACAAAGTGTCTATGGACTTTTGCAAACGCTGTGACGAGATTTCCACTATATTTTACGAACTTTTCGAACTACCCTTTGAAGATGGAGGGCTTTTGAGCAGTACGATAAATCCCATGGGCAGTCCCTGTGCCTCCACAAACCAGCATGGTTTACTGCCTAGGATAAAAATACCTCTTTTTCAAGGGGAATTTAAGGAGTTTCCAACCTTTTTGCAAGCCTTTAATGCTACCGTGCACAATAATAGGTCGCTGGGAAACTTTGAAAAATTCAATTTGCTTTTTTCTAATTTAAAGGGCCCTGCCCTGGATGTCATTTCTGACATTCCTATCCTTGCTGAAAATTATTTAAATGCCTACCACACCTTGGTGGATAGGTATACAAATAAACGATTACAAGCTTACCTTCACTGGAAGGCAATTGAAGGCTTCTCTCCTCTTACTAAAGAGAATGCTACGAATTTGAGGAATTTGCTTGATTGTTTTTCGAAAAACTTAAGTGCTTTAAAAGTCATGGGTTTTAAAACGGAGTTTTGGGATTATATTATGGCACAAATGCTCTTGGATAGGTTGGACCCAACCACGCGCAAGGCATTTGAGCAAAATTATTGCTCCAATGAGATCCCCTCTTATGATAAAATTCGTGCTTTTGTTTCTAGCCATTGCATTGCGTTGGAACAAATACAACAAACTCAAGATTACTTAAAAAATAAAGATTTGTCAATTTCAAGTCAGAAAAATCAAGCAAAGTTTCAAAATCGATCTGCTTTGTTTGCTAATACTCAGAGAGCCTCCAAAAATGCCTCCCAGTCTCCAAATGGCCAAAGTGGCTTAAATAATACTCCAAACCCTCAAAATTTTTGTTTTCTCTGTAAAAGTGGCGATCATATAATATACAGATGTCCTAATTTTTTGGCGAAAACTCCCCAGCAACGTTTTGAGATTGTTAAACAACATAAAGCGTGTGTCAACTGTTTGGCCTCAAAGCATAATTTACCCCAGCAATGCAAATCAGAAAAAAGATGTTTACATTGTGGCCAATTTCATCACAGTCTCTTACATTTTTTTCCTATTAATTCTACACCTAGTTCTGCGAGTAGCCCCTCTACTTCTGCAGTGCAACCCCCGAGGAGCCCCGTGGCTACCGAATTTAATAGAACCACTAACACCATTGTTACTGGTATGTCTTTAAATGATCGCGAAGTACTTCTCTGTACCGCTTTAATACAAATACAGGATGTTTTTCAAAATTGGCACACAGTGCGCGCCATCTGTGACTCTGGTGCTCAATCTTCATTTATATCTAAGTCATGTGCTGATAGTTTGGGCCTTCCTAAATTTAATATCGCCATGACTCTACAAAGCTTAGATCGAATGACAACTTCGGCAAAATCTGGAATTAATTGCAATATATCCTCTTTGCGTGATAATAATTTTGTTTTTAATTTTGATGCGATAATACTCGATAAAATTTGTAGTGATTTACCTCATTCCTCATTTTCGATTAAAAGTTTTCCTTTTCTCGCCAACTTAGAACTAGCTGACCCAGGCTTTAATAAAAGCGATAAAATTGATTTATTGTTGGGCGGCGATGTGTACCCTTACATTTTGCTAGATGGTCGTTTGTCTACGGGACCCAACAACCCCGTCTGCATTAATACTATTTTTGGTTGGGGAATAATGGGCAATCTTTCACTTTCACCTTCAACTACAAATCAAATTAAAACATTTTTTACTACGTCAATGAACGATTCTTTTGTCAATTTAGATAAAAATCTACAACGATTTTGGCAAATAGATGACATACCTAATGTCAAGGCCATTGACCCCGAAGATGAGTTTTGCGAAAATTATTTTTTGAAAACTACCTCAAAAAATGAGGAGGGGAGATATATTGTATCTTTACCATTTAAAGTTACTGCTCCAGATTTTGGCGACACTCGATCCATTGCCGTACGTCGTTTTTTCTCCCTTGAGAAGAAATTGCTACAAAACCCTGATTTTTATGCTGCCTACAGCTCTGTTTTACAAGATTATTTAGATAATAATCATATGCAACCGGTTTCTGCACCTTTGCCGACCGAAATTTCAAATCATTTTTATATTGCACACCATGCGGTGTTTAAAAAAGATTCTACTAGCACCCCCCTGAGGGTGGTTTTTGATGCGAGCATGCACGCCCCTGGCAAAATCTCGCTCAACAACGCTGTTTATACTGGGCCCCCTTTACAAAGGGACTTACAAAAAATTTTATTACTTTATCGTTTGCATAAATTTTGCTTTTGTTGCGACATCCGTCAAATGTACAGGATGATTTTAGTTGACCCTAGTCAAACTAATTTTCAAAGAATAGTTTGGAGGTTTGATCCTAACCAGCCTATTCAAGACTTCGAAATAAATAGAGTTTTATTCGGGGTCTCTTGTAGCCCCTTTTTGGCTATCAGAACTTTGCTGCAACTTGCTAGAGAGCATGAGGACCTTCCTCTTGCCTCAAAAATCATTGAGGAGGCAGTTTTTGTCGATGATGTGATTTCGGGAAGTGATGTCTTTTTTAAGGCCACTGAGATGAAAAATCAATTAATCGAGCTACTTAGCCGAGGTGGATTCGAATTGCGTAAATGGGCGAGCAATTGTCCCGAGTTACTATCCGATCTTCCTGAGTCACACATTTCGATGAAGGCTCTTTCTCTCGATTTAGATGCTGAAAATTCAACTTTGAAAATTCTCGGTTTAAATTGGAACCCTCATACTGATGAATTTTTTTATACTTTCGACTGTTCTCTCCAAACATGCACTAAAAGAACAATTTTAAGTAATTTGGCCCGCATTTACGACCCTATTGGACTATTGGCGCCAATAGTTTTAATTTTAAAATTAATTGTTCAATACTGCTGGGCAGAAGACTTAAACTGGGACGACCCTGTCAGTCCGGAAATTGTTTTTAAATGGGAAAAATTTAAAAATGAATTAAAGTTTTTGCATTCTGTTAAAATTCCTCGTCAAATAATTTTGCCTAATGCTAGTCAAATCCAGCTAGTAGGATTTTGCGATAGTTCAGAACGGGCCTATTGTGCTGTCGCTTATATTCGAATTTTTTATTCTGATGGAAACATTAAAGTTTTTTTTGTTTGTAGTAAATCTAGAGTCGCACCGTTGCGTCGTAAACTAACTTTACCAAGACTAGAGCTTTTAGGAGCTGTTTTGTTGGCTAAATTAATGGATTTTTTACTAGAAACGTTCTCGGAAAAAATTAAATTTGATAAAATTCTTGCTTTTACTGATAGCACAGTGACCTTATCTTGGATTCAGGGATCTCCTCACAAATTTAAAACATTTGTTTCGAATAGAACTGCCTATATACAAGGAAGAATTAGCCCTGAGTTTTGGCATTATGTTCCTACTGAACAAAATCCTGCTGACTGCGGTACTAGGGAAATGTATCCCTCTGATTTACAAAGATTTTATTTTTGGTTAGAAGGGCCTTCTTTTCTAAACCAACCTACAAATACTTGGGATTTTATGACAGTTACTTACGATGGGAATGCAGTTTTGGAAGAACAGCGAAAAAATATTTTTAACGTTTTTACTTGCGAACAAACAGTTGAATATTATGTAAACAACTTGTTTGAAAAATACAGTTCTCTTTTTAAAATTAAGAGAATAGTTGCTTACTTTTTGCGAGGGTTACAAAAGTTTAAAAATCCCTCATACAATTTTGCTACTGATTACCTTACAAATCAGGATTACTACAAAAGCTTACTTTTTATTTCGAAATGCGTACAATCTTTTTCTTTCCAAAAAGAAATTGAATTACTAAAAGATAAGAAACAGCTTCCAAAAGCTTTTCAAAAATTATGTCCATTTTTGCATAATGAAAGCTACGATTTGCTTCGTGTTGGAGGCCGTTTATGCCATTCAAATTTATCATACGATAAAAAATTTCCAATTCTTTTGCCTTCTAGTGCAAAATTCACTGAATTACTGATTTTAGATTTGCATCGCAGCAATCTTCATTGTGGTATACAGACCACAACTTTTTTACTAATGCAAAACTTCTGGGTATAGTTTGCTCTTTTAACCCACCTGCTGCTCCCCACATGGGAGGCATTTGGGAATCAAACATTAAATCTTTAAAGACTCATCTTCACAGGGTAGTTGGAAATCAAATACTCACCTATGAGGAATTAAATACGGTTTTAACCCAAGTTGAAGCCATAATGAACTCACGTCCTTTATGTGCCTTAAGCACCGATCCTACTGATCTGGCGGTCTTGACTCCTAATAATTTTTTAAATTTGAGGCCTCCAGGTACAATACCCGATCCAAACTACTGCGATATTGCGTTAAACAGGCTGTCCAGGTGGCAACTGTTGCAAAGAATGCACCGCGATTTTTGGATTCGCTGGCATCGCGAATATTTGCACACTTTGCAACAGCGAGCCAAATGGCACCAACCTCTTGCTTCCATTGATATTGGTACTATGGTACTGATCAAAGATGAAAATTCCACTCCATTGGATTGGCCCCTAGGCCGCATTGAAGACCTTATTAAAGGTTCTGATAATGTTCCACGGGTTGCTATTGTAAAGACTACTAAAGGTACCTACAAACGGCCTTTGGTAAAACTATGCGCCCTGCCTACAAATTAAACTCTCTGAAATGCCCCTGGGCATTCTCAGGGGGGTGGGAAATGGTTCGTCCCGCCTTCCTTTTTGTAAATATGTTCTTTTTACTATAATTTACCAAATTGGTTCGAATTAGGCTATTTGGTGATTCACTAGAGCATTTTCTATTTTTTGTTTATTTAGTATTAATTAACTAATTAAGTACTTAAAATTACTGGGTTATTTGCATTTGAAACTCCCGCGGTTTTAAAGGCAAATATTACAATTTGCTATAATTAATTTACTTTACATAAAATGCATTTTGAATTACTAAGGTTCCTCGTTCCTTTAATATGGACCTTCGTAATCTCATTCCTTCCTACTTATTCCTTTTCTCCTACGCCTATGGATTAACGACGCCACTGGGCGACATGTGGGAGAATGAACGCAGCAGCGATACCTGCTGCCGCATCAGAGAGAACCGTTTCGCCTTCGAACGATAATACACGCGTGTTAGCGACTCTCCTACCACATGAATGTGGGTGCAAAAAATACGGTTTAACAGCGCGTCCTCCCATGAGTTCCGCTTCCTGTATAAAAATGGTAAGTGAAAATGCATTATTTTTACCTTACATACATTTGTTTATTGCTACACTAACCTAGAAGGTAAACTAGACCATTTCAGAATCCCTTGTACCAGCTTAGCCTATGACCTTATTCCCTTAACTTTATACAGTCCACACCTGACACCGTTAAATTCCAGACAATCTCCTTTCTGGACCACCAGGGAACCCCAAATGCCATCTAATCTTTGCTCAAATGTCTGTTTCATATCGTTTTGGTTTTGTTCAATGGTCTGTCTTATATCGTTCTGGTTTTGAGCCATTTGAGCTGCTAGAGCCTGCATCATTTTAGTTAGATCTTCCATCTTTGCCGATCCTTGTCTAGTAAGCATCAGTTTCCTGATAAAACACTTAAAATGTTTATTTTTTGCTCTATAAAGCTAATGTCGTAGTCGGTTTTTTTTCAATATCTCCTCTGATTCTTAAATAGGACCTAAAGGAATGTTCTAGAATATACTAGTAAATGTCACTCTTTCTGGTACTAGGCAAATGTAGAAGTCACTTTTTGATTATCTCTTTTGGTTCTCGAATAGATCGTCGTAGAATGTTATGGAATATTCTAGAAATTATTTCTAATTCTCACTATTTAAATATTTAAATAACTTAGCTAATGTCGAAGTCGGTTTTTGTATATCTTTTCTGGTTCTCGAATAGAACGTCGTAGAATGTTTTGGAATATTCTAGAAAATCTTGGTAATTCTTACTTTTGAAATAACTAAGCTACTGTCGAAGTCGGTATTTGTATATCTCTTCTAGTTTTTGAATAAATCAATATCGAACTTCTTCGAATATTCTGGAAAAATCACTTACTGTTTTTCTGTCCAATTGTCCTAGCCGGTGGTACTATGTAAGGATAGTCTTTGCACTATTTATTATTATTTAATCTCACTTCTGACACCAATTGTTATGGGTTCACAACGACAAATTAAAACTCGCAATTGTTGAAAGCGATACGTCAATTTATTCCGACAAATTATGTACAAAAACACGCACTTAAACTTACTAATAACTTGCTAATAATTCACTACTTTAATACGCCTATTAACTTCGGGTTAACATCTAGCGATCACTACCATTGGTTATCTCTGACTGCCCGATGCACGACGTCCGGCCCTATATATGAGGGTCTGCCTACAATTCGAGAATTTTCCATCCTTGTTCGATTCGGAATCATTCCGCCCTTTTCTAGAACCGGACCGTTCGTATACCAGTTTGTCACAGATAACGCAACTAAAACCTAGATTAAGAATACAACCATAAAATACGTCAACCTAATACTACACTAAACCTAAATAAATTCTAACTATAAAATTTAAATAACTTAAATTTGTAACAATATAATTGAAAGTGACAATTACTGGATTTTACAGTGACAACTATTGGTTTTAGATTACCATCCAACATTGCTGAAAAAAAAAGTTTTTTAATTATTCAGCAACCTCAATGTCAGATGCTGTTGAGGCGTGCAAGAATGGTATGCCATTTTCAACAGCCAGTAAGCAGTTTGGTGTCCCAAGGATGACCCTTAAATACAAAGTTTGGGGTAAAACTCCTTTAGAAAGAAAAATGGGGCCAAAAACGGTTTTGACTGCAAAGGAAGAGGAAAAGTTAGTAGAATGGATAAAAGAAATCACAAGAAAAGGATTCCCCCCCAAGAAAGATGACCTCATATTGACTGTGTAAAAAATAGTAAATAATTCCGAAAGAAAGAATCCCTTTGTTGATGGTAAACCAGGTCGAAAATGGTTCAAGCTTTTTTTGCAAAGGCATCCTATCCTGACTTAAGTCAAAGAGTACCTGAAACTCTCACTTCCGTTAGAGCAGCAGTAACAGAAAATCAACTAAGAGCCTGGTTTAATGAGGTGGAAGTTTCGTTAAGTGCCGACAACTTACTTCGGATTTTATCAGATCCTAAAAGACTCTATAATTTAGATGAATCTTCATTTTTGTTATGTCCCAAATCAGGTAAAGTCATTGGCCCTAGGGGCGAAAAAAACATTTACGATGTAAAAAAAAGGATCAGATAAAGAATCCTTAACAGTGCTTCTAAATATTAGAGCGGATGGCACTATTCTGCCTCCATTAATTCTCTTTCCATATACGAGAATGCCTGGATACATAAATTTAAATATGCTGGATGATTGGGTCTCTGGAAAAATTGAATCAGGCTGGATGAGAGGCGAGGCATTTTATGAATATGTGGCTAATGGTTTTATGCAATGGGCACGCAAAAATAAAGTTTCATTTCCATTGGTAATATTTTTAGATGGACATAAGTCACATTTAACGATGCACCTGCATGTGTTTTGTGTATCAAATGGAATAATTTTAATTACAAATAACGAAGTGGTAAGCAAAGCAACATTTCCACTAGTGTTTCAAAAAGCAATAAGAGAAATAACTCCTGAAGCTGTTACGAATGGATTCAGAAAATGTGGTTTATACCCCTGGAACCCCGACGCAGTCGATTTTTCCAAATGCTTAAATAAACCAACAGAGGAACATGCAAATCCTAAGCAAGCTGCTACCAGACTCAGTCATTTAGAATATTTAGAAAACTTTATACCTGATAAACTGTTGAAAGACTTTAAAGAATGCTATAAAGAAAAATCATGGAAAGGCGCAGAAAAATCTGAGGATTTGTTCAATGTGTGGTTAAAGTTTAAAAGTAACAAAAAGAAACGTGTAGAACAACCTAATCATCCCACCATTGAGGTTCAGGAAACAAACAAAGGAAAACCTAGTGAAAATAAAGAGGAAAATAGACAAGAATCAATTTTAAATGAAAATAAAGAGACTAAAAAACAGATCTTGGATAAAAATGAAAAAGTAAAGAACCGACAAGAAACTGATGCTACACAATCAGGTAAAGATACAAATATTTACGAGCCAAAAATAACAGTACATACAAACATTAAGGAAAAAACTCTTGAATATAAGGAAGCACCACTACAAAGTATCCCAGGTACCTCTTCCATGGCTACACCTCCACACTCAAATAGATTGCTCAGGAAATTTCCATCTGAAGCTTCCAGTTCAAGTAGTGTTGGATCACCCTTTCACAAGGCTTTATATTGGCCTGAAGCAGATAACAAAAATAAAGTAAGAAGGGTTAAAGAATAGGTTCCCTCTGTGGTAACATCAAAAGAGTGGAAAAAATATTTTAACCAAAAAGAAAATGAGAAAAAAGCTAAAGAACAGGAAAAAGAAAAAAGAAAAAAGGAAACAGAGTTAAGAAAGTTTCAAAAAATAAAAGAAAAGGAGGAAAAATAAATACAAAAAAACAAAAAAAGAAAAAGAAGTGAAAGTTCTGATTCTGAAAATTCTGAAGAAGTTTTTGAGGAAATTTCTTATGCTGAAACATCAGATGAATTGGAAGCATTTTCAGATTCAGACCAAGAAAATTATGAACCGACTGGGAAGTGATTGGAACCAACTATGGAAAAATATTATGCCGTGTTTTATCAAGAACAGTTTTTTATTGGTAGAGTTTTAAAGATGGCTAATGATAAAGTCTTTGTAAAGTTCCTTACTGAAGTCACAGAAAATAATTTTGTTTGGCCAAAGAAGCAAGATGAAGATTGTGTTGAAAAGAACCGTTTTTTTTATGGGCCTATTAAATTATTTGGCAATGAACCATTTGACATAGACAATACTGTGTTAAAAAAAATAAAATCATTGTACCGTGTAACAAAACAAAAAAGTGTTTAAAATAATAGGTATAGTTTTACTATTATAAGAGACATTGTATTTTTTTCTTTGAAAATTAAAATGTTAGGTAGGTAGTTTATTCAAAAGTTCAAAATACCTAATACAGTTTTATTATTAAAAAAAAATTGTATCTTATGTTAAACAAAAGAAAAAAATGTTAATTTACAAGTAGGTACCTTTAATATTTAAAAAGTTGTATTTTTAATTAACCGGAACAAGAGAAATGTTAATTTATAGGTTTTTAATTAAAAAATAATTTTTATTTTTTCTTCCTTTAAAAATTTAATTTAGATTTTCAACTGACAACTACTGGAAAAGTTTGTGACAATTACTGGTGATTTAAAAAAAGGCTGTGACAATTATTGGTGATACGACATTAAGAAAACAAAAGCTTAATATAAAAAAAGAAGGCTATTTTTTAATAAAAAAATACATATGATATATAATATAAACATCAAATGTCCTATTGATATAAAAATAATTTTTTTAAACAATTCCATTCTTTCACAATTGCATATAAAAGTCAGAGGTGCTCTAATAATGACAATTACTGGTGCCACTACCCTATGCAGAATAAATACATTTTAATACCTCCGAGATCTACATTTTCAATCCTTTCGTATCCAAAAGAAGGATTTGAAAAGGCGTATTAAATTGGCATTAAAAAGTATACAAACATTTCATCAATTTCAATACACTTTGTGACATTCAAAAAGAATCAATTTCTATCCCATTAAGGGTTTTTATTTTGAATTCTCTCCAATCCATAAACTATTTATCATTTTAAGTCCCTTTTTAAGTAAGTATACAGAATTAATACATTTTAATATCTCCCAAATTCACATTTTCAATTCTTTCTTATCCAAAAAAAGGATTTGAAAAGGTGTATTAAATTGTCATTAAAAAGTATATGAACATTTCATCAATTTCAATACACTTTGTGTCATTCAAAAAGAATCCATTTCTATACCATTAAGGGTTTTTTTAATACCCTCCAATCCATTAAATAATTATCCTTTTGAATCCCCTTTCAAGTATACAGAATAAATACACTTTAATACCTCCGAAATTTACATTTTTCCCATATGCACAAAGGATCCGTTCTTAAAACTGAATCATTTTTAAGACTCAATCTCTTGTTGTTTTTGTACAATTTACGTTTTTGTTAACATTACGGCTTATGAGAAATCAGTTTGTTTGTCCTACGGAAGATATCTTAGATTGGATCATATGTTTTGCTAGACAGCCCTATAAGTACCTAGTTAAACAAAAAAAAATAACAATAACACCAACCAAATACCTAACGTAGAAAAATGTTTCCATTTATAGATTGGCAATAACTCCAAAAAACTTTTGTTCTTATTTCTTCTATCCTACCCATGTATACAATTTATACAGGGGGTACCATAATTAGCAGAACACCTCAATATATTAGAAACTAGCAATTTTCAAAAAACTATTAAACAGAAGATTTTTACGGTTAATTCTTAACTGTAAAATTTCTCTGGATTAAGTTCAAAGCTTCTCTCAAAACTCTCCTTTTAAACATTTTTCTAACTGCTAGTTTCCTATTTATATATAAGTATACATATTATATTGTTTCTTATTTATGTTCTGCTATTTATGGTGCAAAAAAATAATAAAGAAGAGGACAGATTCAAATTAACCAACCTTTAATTCATAATTTCTATTCACTTAGCTGAAAAACATCCTTAGCAAAACGGCACCATAAATACTATCCTTGATTTAAAATCCATATAAACACTATCCTTGAAGCTGAGCCACAATAGACCCGATAGTAGTTGCAGTAGAAGGGCTCCAAGGCCAACTCACATATGAATCACGAATCATCCTTGAACCTCTACCAAATGGAAAAAAATGGTCTCATATAACGCGTACTGTGAGAGGAAGTTCACTGGAATGTCCCTATTAAAACAAAACTTATGACTTGACTTGTTCTAAGCTAATGTTTTAAGCAATAATCACCTACTAAATGTCTCTAGCTCACTGAGCAGTATAAAAAATATCTGTTGCAAGATTTAAAAAAAAGTTAGGTAAAGAGGGCCTACTCTGACCTACTTGTCAGACCTGCGGGTCAACCCCCCACTACTACCAGGTAAAGATTCAAGTTAAAAGAAAACTTTTTGATATAATTTTTCTCAAAATTTATTAAATAAAAAAAAATAAAAAATGTTTTTATATAAAACACTCCAGAACTAAAATAATATTTGTATTTGTCAACTAATTTATGGTAAAATTGACTGCTAAGAACCTTTCTGATTTCTCTTATACATCTTAGTTTATAAATGGGCACTTAACTACCCTCCTTTCTAAGTAGGGGCCTTACAGAACACACGGATTCGAAATGAAATTTAAAACAACGTACCTGGCCAAACCGATCTGGCAATCCAAAAAACACAAGCAAAGACCAAATTGAAAACTCAAGAAAAAGGAAAAACTGAAAAACATTCAATTTCATTGATTTTAGCAAGCAAATATTGACATAACCACAGATTAGGTAAATAAGGACGTAAAGTCACCCAACCAATATGAATAACACTACCATGTCTATGGTGTATTCAAAGAGGAGCCGCTCAAAAATTAATAAAATTAAATTTGAAAAAGTGACACTATTTTTAAAGGATTCCTAATGGCTCCCCCCGATGCGAAGATTTTTTTGGTATTTTCTACATATTTCATTAATAAAAACATAAAATACGGCAGTGGCGTATATAGAAAAAAGTTTCGGGGGGGGGCCCAACACAGTTTTGGGGGCTCTGGTAAAAAATAGCGCAGGACAAAATAGCGCAGGACAAAATGGCGCAGGACAAAATAGCGCAGGACAAAATGGCGCTGGACAAAATAGCGCAGGACAAAATGGCGCAGGATAAAATAGCGCATGTCACAATAGCGCACGTCATAAATCCCAAGTCGATTTGCCCTGTCCAGCCGAAGTGGACCAGGGGCCGAGGATAGGTTAGGTTAGTATCCCAACCTGACCCGGTTAAGTTTTTTTACAAAAAAAAACTTGCCTGAACAGATCAGGTAAGTTTTTTTTTGTAAAAAACCTAAGCGGGTCAGGTTGGGACACTAACCTAACCTATCCTCGGCCCCTGGTCCACTTCGGCTGGGGCAGTTTGAGTTATAAGGTTAGGCCTTCACTGTAAGGTTAGGTTATTAGCTCACACATATATTATACTATTGTAGTGTGAGCTATGGTGATCCTAATTTTTTCGAGAAAAAAAAAGTTGCTCCGATTTCAAAAACTTTGATATATCTTTGCGTTTCAGATGATTTTGAAACTTTTTTGTTGCGCCGTCTGTCTGTCTGTCTGTATGTCTGTCTGTCTGTCTGTAACGACCAACGCGCATAACTCAAAAACCTCTTGGCCGATTTTAATGAAATTTGGTACTTAGGCTGGGCCTTGGGTCGAGATGGTCCCATTTAAAAATGAACAAAATCCACCGAACACAAACCAAATAAAAGGGTGGGGTTAGATTTCAAAAATTAGAGTTTATGTGAAAATATGGCGTGTGTGATATCAAACGAAAGGTAATTGAGTCTGCAGTTACACAAAATACATTTTCATTTATTTAAAAAAAAGGGTGGGCGTATATTTTAAAAATTAGAGTTTAAGTGAAAAAATGACGTGTGTGATATCAAACGAAAGGTAATTGAGTCTGCAGTTACACAAAATACATTTTCATTTATTTAAAAAAAAGGGTGGGGGTATATTTTAAAAATTAGAGTTTAAGTGAAAATATGGCGTGTGTGATATCAAACGAAAGGTAATTGAGTCCGGAGTTTAACAAAATACATTTTAGTTTTTGTTTTCTTTAAGGGTGGGGGTAGATTTCAAAAATTTGAGTTTAAGTCAAAACATGGCTTGTGTGGTATCAAACAAAAGGTAATTTAGTCTAGAGTTGAATAAAATGTATTTCAGTTTTTAGTTATATTAGCTCACACGTACAAAATAACTATAGTACCTAGTGTGAGCTTAGGGGCCCATATATTGGCAGAGTATTTTTTTAGTATCTCCGAGGATAGGTTAGGTTAGTATCCCAACCTAACCGGGTCAGGTTGGGATACTAACCTAACCTATCCTCGGCCCCTGGTCCACTTCGGCTGGTGCAGTTTGAGTGATAAGGTTAGGCCTTCACTGTATATTAAACTAACCAAGTAAGGTTAGGTTATTTTTTTAGTATCTTTTTGAGATCTGCGCTATTTTGTCCTGCGCTATTTTGTCCCGGGCTATTTTGTCCCGCGCTATTTTGTCCTGCGCTATTTTGTCCTGCGCTATTTTGTCCCGCGCTATTTTGTCCGCGCTATTTTGTCCTGCGCTATTTTGTACCAGAGGCATTTTGGGGGGGGGGCGAGACCCCATGAGGCCGTAGTTTATGCTATTTTAGGTTTGTATTCATGAAATATGTGGAAAATATCTAAAAAAATCTTAGCTACGGAGGGGGCCCAGGCCCCCCCCTCATATACGCCCAAAACTGTCTCGGGCCCACCCCGAAGCTTTTTTTATATACGCCACTGATTATGACCAAATTAGGAACCCTGGAACGGCACAAATAGTCAGAAAGATCGGTTATAAATTTCTTAAACAGTTTGACACGCAATCACATCGTTGATTGAAAAAGTTATTCAATCAAAATTTGTAAAAATGATCTCGGCTGTGACGTTATAATTTTGAGAAAAAATCGCCCAGCTATAAGAATTTAAGCAATTTTCAACAGGTATTTAATTATCATTTAAATTTAGAATTTTTAGAATATTCTTTACACAACGTTCATACCAATACCTAAAATTACCATTTCTCTAAAAAGCAATATTTTTGTACAGTTATATTATTCAAAAATGTTTAAAGAATATTGTAGTGTTTTTTGTAGAATGTATTCATGCCATGAATATTATTAAAATATATGTGTATTTTCTAGTGCATTCCGGAATATTCTTAGCATGTTAATCTCGTAATATTCTTGGCACGTTCATAACTGGTATATACTATGGATGTACTAAAGTGAAATGGTATATGCCAAGAATATGGTGTGCTAATTCCTAAAAGAAGATCCTTTATAGTATATTCATCGCATATACTTGGGATGTGAATCTTCTTTTCAAAATATGCTAAGCATATTACTAAAAGAATATTCTTTAAAGTACCTAAAAAGAATATACAAAGCATTTGAATGTTCTTTCAATGCTATGTGGGAAATAATGAATTCATAAAAAGTCATTTAAATGGATTGTTCTATAGCGTATTAGTATGTATTTAAATGTATTAAAAATGAATCCTTCTATGTTTATTCGGTTGCATTGAGAAAGGAAGGAATTAAAATTTATTCATTGGTATAAATAATGATTACATAAAAAAGAATTTAATTGTTTTGCTTTAAAGCGTATAAATATGTATTGGAATACATAGAAAATGAATACTTGAAAAGTGCATTTAATTGTATTGATAAAGGAAGGTATTGAAAAGTATTCAACGGGATAAATAATGAATTCATAAAAAGTGATTTAAATGGATTGTTCTATAGCGTATTAGTATGTATTCAAATGTATTAGAAATGAATCCTTCTATGTTTATTCGGTTGCATTGAGAAAGGAAGGAATTAAAAAGTATTCATTGGTATAAATAATGATTACATAAAAAGGTATTTAATTGGATTGCTTTTAAGAGTAAAGGTATTGAAAAGTATTCAACGGGATAAATAATGAATTCATAAAAAGTGATTTAAATGGATTGTTCTATAGCGTATTAGTATGTATCCAAATGTATTAGAAATGAATCCTTACATGTTTATTCGGTTGCATTGAGAAAGGAAGGAATTAAAAAGTATTCATTGGTATAAATAATGATTACATAAAAAGGTATTTAATTGGATTGTTTTAAAGAGTTTAAATATGTATTTAAATATATAGAAAATGAATACTTGAAAAGTTCATTCAATTGTATTGATAAAGGAAGGTATTGAAAAGTATTCAACGGGATAAATAATGAATTCATAAAAATTCATTTAAATGGATTGTTCTATAGCGTATTAGTATGTATTCAAATGTATTAAAAATGAATCCTTCTATGTTTATTCGGTTGCATTGAGAAAGGAAGGAATTAAAAAGTATTCATTGGTATAAATAATTATTACATAAAAAGGTATTTAATTGGATTGCTTTAAAGAGTATAAATATGTATTCAAATATATAGAAAATGAATACTTGAAAATTTCATTCAATTGTATTGATAAAGGAAGGTATTAAAAAGTATTCAACGGGATAAATAATGAATTCATAAAAAGTCATTTAAATGGATTGTTCTATAGCGTATTAGTATGTATTCAAATGTATTAAAAATGAATCCTTCTATGTTTATTCGGTTGCATTAAGAAAGGAAGGAATTAAAAAGTATTCATTGGTATAAATAATGATTACATAAAAAGGTATTTAATTGGATTGCTTTAAAGAGTATAAATATGTATTCAAATATATAGAAAATGAATACTTGAAAAGTTCATTCAATTGTATTGATAAAGGAAGATATTGAAAAGTATTCAACGGTATAAATATTGAATTCATAAAAAGTCATTTAAATGGATTGTGAGTTCAAGTATGTTTAGTATGTATTCAGATGTATTAAAAATGAATCCTTTTATTTTTATTCGGTTGTATTGAGAAAGGAAGAAATTAAAAAGTATTCATTGGTATAAATAATAATTACATAAAAAGGTATTTAATTGGATTGCTTTAAAGTGTATAAATATGTATTCAAATATATAGAAAATGAATACTTGAAAAGTCATTCAATTGTATTGATAAAGCAAGGTATTGAAAAGTATTCAACGGTATAAATAATGAATTCATAAAAATTCATTTAAATGGATAGGCTTCAAAAGATATTGAGAAGTATTTAAATGTATAAAAAATGAATTCAGAATTTGGTATATACATGTAACCAAAACAGTTTTGGATAAAAAAGTATTGCTTGGAATAAATTCTGAATACCTATCCACTGCTCAGGGAATTGAGCAGGATACATAGTTATTAAAAGGTATAAAAACTGAATACTTTTTAATGCCATTGAATCCATTATTTTTTATAGGGAAATCAGCTCTCTAACAAAAATGTGAGTTAAGATGTGATGACCTTTTTTTTTTGGTCACAAATTTTTTTATGGGCACTTTTTCAGCCACAGGACTATACAGGACCCCACAGGCAGGACTATACAGGACTTGAACAGGACTATACAGAACTTGTATGTACAGGACTATACAGGACATGTAAAGGACTATACAGGACCAAAAATTTATTAATGTCCTGTAGGACAGTGTACAAATTTGATTCAGCTACCCCTCGGTTTGGATGGTTTTGATATTTTTTTTTTGTTTAAGAAAGGCTAATTAGGCATATTTAGGAAAATATAGAAGGTTGACTGTTCGTTAATATTGCACTTAATTGAAGCTCAGCCCTAATACATGTGGGGATGGCTCTTTGGTTAATTTCATAGATGGTGTTATTTCTTTCTTTTGGATGGATGAAGAATCCTTGTCTTTCTTGTTATACAGAGCAGGGAAGCTCTGCACCTGTTCAATCAATTAAGCTGAAAGTCAAGTCAAACTGTGATTGGACCAAGCTTTTATGTTATGTCATATTTTTTGTATAAAAACCCATTTTCCTTCTGTAATGTTGTGTTATGTCATGCTATGTTTCTGTATAAACCCAGCTTTAGTTTCTTTTTGGACTAAAAGTTGTTGGGTCAATTTTTGTTGTTTGATTCTTTATTGTGTATTTTTGGCTGCTAGAACCATGTTGGGCATACCCTCAGGCACACAAAAACTAGGCTTCAAAAAAAAATTGAGCTGTCAACCTTTAAAAGTGGTAAAAAATACAGGCAATTGGAAATCTAACTCAGATTGATGATGTTTTTCAGTTTTTTGATTGATTGATATGAATAAGTTCATTCACTGCTGCTAAAGCTGAAAATAAATCACCTGTTGTGAACCATAGAACTGACCATTCAATTAATTCTACCTACCATGTATGTCTATGAAATAGATGAAATTGATGGATGTGCAAGCCTATGATCGAACAATGTTTGGTCATGGAGACATACTTTCTTTCTACAGGTAGGTGCACATTTTTTAAAGTTTTCTAGCTCATACTCCTCATTCTACCATATTGGTACAATATTGGAAGTAGACAAGGGGTGAACAGCTCTCACAATCGGTGTACACATTTCTCACAATCTTTCACAATCTTTACACAATCCCTCCCAATCACTCACAATCTTACCACAATCCCTCACAATCTTACCACAATCCCTCACAATCTTTACACAATCCATCCCAATCACTCACCATGTTTCACAATCCTTCATCCCACACATCCTTCACAATATTTACACAGTCTGTCCCTCCCTCACAATCTTTACACAATCTTAACAAAAGTTTGTGGATTTTCACAATCGGTGTACACATTTTGGGTTAGCTGTTCACCCCTCGGAAGTAGAGAATAGACACTTTCCCTTTTTATGTTTTTTTATTATTATTTATATGTCTCATTACTTATCACTTCTGTTCATAAAAAATGGGGACATGGAGAAGATTTATTCACATTTTTGTGCAAATTTTTGGTGGCTTAACTACTACAAAACTCACTGTATAGTATGTGTTGACTACATTCATAATACTTAAAATGTATCAAAACTATTTAAAAAAATTCTGTAAGTAAATAAATAAACATTAAATAATACCTAGATTTCACATTTTAACTAATTATGAATATACATGTCCCATAATTACTTGCTTTTTTCAGGTATGTAAGTCTAGGTTGAGGGGGAAACATCTTACAGCATGGCATTACAGCACTACATGTATTAATTTTCTGGCATTACCCCAAGAT
Source organism: Aspidapion aeneum (assembly GCA_963576565.1). Lineage (NCBI taxonomy): Eukaryota > Metazoa > Arthropoda > Insecta > Coleoptera > Brentidae > Aspidapion > Aspidapion aeneum. The sequence goes on from OY755043.1 coordinate 87,731,964, forward strand.
TTACATGGCATTACTTACTACAATTTTGGGTCAGTTGTTACCCCCTTGGTCTAGGTATATCTGACATTCTAGCAGTGGCATATTTAGAAAAAATCTTTTTGGGGGTGAGACCGGGTATTTGCCTCAGATTTGAGCAAGAGCGCCTGCGTGAAGTCATAAATCCAAAAATGCGATTTTTTCCATGTTTTTTCACAAAATTTTTCTTTTTACTTTTGCCATTACAACTTAAAGAAAAATTGTAATGTGTTCACAGTAGAACTGCAATTTAGTTGTCTTGTTAACAAGCTTTATGTCTCAAGAACTAAAAAAAATATTGTTAAACATTAAAAACGGTATAAAAATTTTAGATGAAGCAAGAAAGTTTTAGACTATACCCTCGATCGCTGAGTGTTTGCCTCCAATTTGAGCAAAAAAGCCTATGTGACGTCATAAATCCAATATGGCGCTTTTTTCATATTTTTTCACAAACTTTGGCTTATTACTTTTGCTAAATGTTTACAGAAAAACTGTTGTTTGCCCGCAGTAAGAAAAACGATAACTGCAATGGACTGGATATATTTTTATTAAACGAAATCGCGCACAAACATAATAATTGATACAGAATCAAGAAAACTAAGGGTCCATAAGAAAATCACTGTAATCACACAACTGAAAGTCGAAAACAAGAGCACTCACCGATATGCAGCCAGTTTCTTCACGTCTCAGGGGCCCCTGTCAGGATCAAATGATAACACCACGTAGCTGAAGGGCTGAAGATACCAGTTCTATGGTTTTTAGTCCACAAACCGAGCACTTTCAAGTATAGAAAATTGTAATAAATTGGAGAAAGTAATTAACACGCCATTTTCTCGAGGCGGTCGTGAAGGAATCTCTCTGATTCTTGTTGCGCATGTCCCAAGCGCAGAAAAATATACCTTGCTTCTAGTCCAATTGTGTGGTTTTGAATTTTTCAAAAAACCGCGAATTTTAGCGCGAGCTAACAACTGGAAATACGTTTTTTGTTCGCAAGAGAGCAATAATTAATGTAGTAAAGAACTTCGCTTTATACATTAAAAACTAACAAAGATAAGATACTTTTTTTTGGCTAAAAAATGTTACTATATTTTATTATTTAAATTTTTTTAATATATTTGTTAGTTTACTACATACATATAAAGCTAATTTCTTTACTATATTCATCGTCGTTCTCTTGCAAAGATAAACCTTATTGACAGTTTTCTGTAAAACCAATTTAGCAAAAGTTATTAGGCAAAGTTTGTAAAAAAAATTGAAAATACCGCCATTTTGGATTTATGACGTCATATAGGCCTTCCTACTCAAATTTTAGGTAAACACCTGTCGAATTAACATTGATGGATCTATCACTAATCGATCAAGGGTAGTCTAAACTTTTTTGCTCAATCTTACATTTTTAATTTTTTTTTTATATTAAAGAAAATATCAATATCTTTTATAGTTCTTGAGATATAAAGCTTACTAAAACGATAGTTCAATTGCTGCAAACAAATCATAACCTATACATTTTTTCTGTAAAAGTTATATTGTCGGGTAGGATTTTATTTTAAATCGAACCCTTAAACGAGGGTACCGTAGTAGATCTCTTATGTGAATAAAATAAATATGAAACAGTTTTATAAACGTTACAAACTTTAATGAATACAAAATAAAAGTCTGTTGCAATTTGCAAATTGTTACAAGACTTTTCTTATGACCTATAAAACAAACAAGACCCAAAATATTAAAATAAAACTTTAACTTACCAAAATAACAAAATATTCTTTAAATATAAAAATCTTATGTTTCTTTACTGACAATTAATTTTAGAGGTTTTAGTTAAATTCAACAAAACTTGAACAGAATGTAACTACCGACTTGTCTTCTCAAACTTTGGGTTTTTATAAAGGGTTGGTTGGACCTAAATAATCCATTATCCCCTCTTTGAAGAGCTTGGAGGAACCAAGTCAGTGGCGTTGCTGATAATCCTAAAATTTACTATACATTCTAGCTAATGAGCTAAACAAGATAAGCTAAACAAAAACAGAGATAAAATACATTTTATAGACAACATTTTCTTATCTCACAGTTTTTCCATGTCCAATCACTTTAAAGGGAAAACCCTCTCGCTACTTGCTGTATCCCCACGCTCAACCATTACGACTCCCACTCTAGACTTTTCAATAGTTTTTCTCGCCATAACCATCTGCTGTGTGGTAGGCGGCAACCAAATATTTTCTATTATGGAGGGAGGCGGAACCACTTTCTCATCTTAACAGAACCATAATTGTGTTTGTCGCTTTTCCAAGATGGTTTCGTACAGTGGCACAGTCAGGGGTTATTTGCATTCCTGACATATGCCCCCCACCAATTTGTCGGCGACCTCGACGACATGACGTTATATGGTCTAAGGGTTGTTTGGATTTGACTATAACCAAACTTTGGAACCATTCATCTTTACTGTGTGAGCTAGTAAAATATTGTTGATATACAGCATATTCCCGCCAGTTTAGTAAAAATCAAAAATCTGAGTGATAAAGTTCATCAAAAATAGTGAAACTAGTATTAGAGAACGCAGTTTTTCAGGCAGAATAAACCTGTAAGTAATATTACAAAATATATTGCAAAACTGCTAAGAAAATTTAATTTATTTTTTTTATCATATTATCACTTAAGAGTGAAAGGCGGTAGATATCACAAGTCAAAATAGACAACCAAAACTTCTGAGGCGCACCATGGCTAATGATATCAGCAATAAAGAACAACTAGAAGAATTAAAAAAATTCATTGCCTCTTGTAACTCAAAACTAGAAGACTCTATTCAGAGTGTAAAGCAGGAATTGAACACTCACGTCGACAGCAGCACAGAGAAGATAACGAAGTTGGAGGCCGAAAATACAAAGCTTAGAGTGAAAGTAGAAGTATTGGAAAGAACTGTTAGAAGAAAGAGCATTTCAGTCTGGGGTCTGACATCGGAGTTGAGGGGATTCGATTTAGCAAAGTGGGCCGTAAGCCAACTAAATAAACTCACTCAAACGGGAATTAAACTAGACCACATTGCACATATATATTACAAAGGTAACGCCGACACAAGACCCTTAATAATAGAATTCACCAATACCTTTATCAGAGACAACATTTTGAAAAACGGCAGCAAACTAGCGGGAACAAACGTATCCATCCAAGCAGATCTGACAGAAGAAGATCAAAAAGTTAATAAGGTACTGGTCTCAAACCTTAAGGAAGCCAAAAAAAATACTTAAGAGCCTATACAGTGTGTCCACGTAAGTTGGCGGCATATGGGAAACTTTTTTATTATTAGCTTTACGAAAAAAGTTATTCTTCATAAAAAGTTCTGCATGGTCCAAAACCTAAAATGCAACCATCAGATGTTAAATTTTTTCAGTCATATTACGAGGTTTGTCAAAAAATGTGATTTTTGCTCTAGAGTAAAGTACCTTTCGTTTTGACAATATCGAAAATTGTTATAAAGAAAAGATGTTTAGAATTAAAAATAGCTTTCAAATATTCAACATTTTTTATTTACATTATTATTATTTGCATCCTAGATTAATTATGCCTTAATGTGCAAACTAAAATTTGCAACGTAATCGCCGAGAAAATGTAGAAAAAAATATTTTTTTAATGTAAATAAACAATGTTGAATATTTGAAAGCTATTTTTAATTCTAAACATCTTTTTTTTTATAACAATTTTCGATATATATATATATATATATATATATATATATATATATATATATATATATATATATATATATATAAAAATATCAAGAACTATTTCAAGCCTATAACCTTAAACAAATTATTAAAGATCCCACAAGGGTGACGGACACCTCGTGCACTTTAATTGATCATATATTAATACCTAAAGATCTAACAGAGTTGGTGTGCGGGACACATGATACGAGCCATATATCTGACCACTATTCAGTATACTGTTCGATTTCTTCCAAAAATAAAAGAGAAAATAAAGGGACAGCTACTAGGGCGGTGACTTTTAGAGACTACAAAGGCATTGATAAGGATCTGCTAAATGATTTTTTGATAGCCGCGCCATTTGAAAATATTGTTCATATAAGAGACATAAACCAAAAAGTAGATTATTTTAATAGTTTATTATTAAATATTTTCAACGTGTTAGCTCCAGAAAAAACAGTAAGCCAAAAAAAACAAAAAACCAGGGTGGTTTACACACACAATTAAAGAAATGGTTAAACTGAAAAATAAAGCTTTTTTGAAATGCAAAAGAACAGGGAAAGCAGATGACTGGACATATTACAAGCAAATTAGAAACGAAGTCAATCGAGCAATAACCAATGAAAAAAAATTATACTTTGAGCATTGTATAAGTCAAAATACAAATCCAAAGTTTCTGTGGAATAAACTCAAAGAACTAGATATTTACACAAAAAAGGGTTCAGAGTCAATACCAACACATTTAAACAAACCCAAAGAAATAAATAAGTTTTTTTTGGATACGTCAACGTCTAACTCAACCATAAATAATAATTTAATTGATTTTTATAACAATAACTGTAAAACAAGAATGAAGAGGCTGTTTGAGTTTTGTTCCGTGGATGAAAATGTAGTTAAGGAGAACCTGTTAGCTATAAAGTCGTTAGCTACGGGATCCGATTTGCTAAGTCTGAATATGTTACTTCTAGGTTGCCAAAGAATTTTACCGTACCTTACGAATATAATAAACACTTGCCTTCTGGAGGGAGTATTTCCTGATTCTTGGAAAATAGCGAAAGTAAAACCACTGCCAAAAAAGGCTGCAGCTGAGTCCTACAACGATTTAAGACCAATAAGTATATTACCTACAATTTCAAAAATATTAGAAAAGGTCATGAACAATCAAATACGCGTACATCTGAATGAAAACAACATATTACCATCTCACCAATCAGGATTTCGTCAGGGCTACAGCTGCACTACTGCACTCCTTAAAGTAACAGATGACATTATTGAGGCTACTGATCAAGGGAGAACAACTGCTTTGATTTTGCTAGATTACTCTAAAGCGTTCGATAGGATAGATCACAAGCTACTGCTGGCAATACTTCATTTTGTGGGTTTTTCAGAAAAGGCAACCTTTAGTATTAAAAATTTTCTTTCAAATAGGCAACGTAGTGACAGAAGAAGGAATCTCGGAGAAGCTAAATATAATAAGCGGAGTACCCCAAGGATCAATTTTATCTCCACTCCTCTTCTGCATCTATACATCTAACGTCACAAGCGGCCTTCAACATATCAAAGTCAACACGTATGCAGATGATACACAATGTCAAAAATCCTTTAATAAAGAACCGCGTAATGTAGCACAATTACAAGTAAATGAAGACCTAGATAGAATGGTAAAACACTCAGAAGAGCATAATTTACTTATAAATGCTTCCAAATCATGTGTTTTGCGTTTTGGCAAAGAGAGAGAGACAAAAATTTCGAAATTAAGATAAACAATCAACCATTGGAAATCAAAACAAATGCAAGAAACTTAGGTCTCTTAATTGACAACAATTTGAGATTTACAAATCATATAAATAAGTGCTTGCAAAGGGCACGTTGTAACCTTAAAATGTTATATCCAAGCAGACATATATTATCGGAGAAAATTAAAATTAAACTATCGGATTCATTAATCTTAAGTCAATTCAATTTCTGTGACGTTGTATAAGACCCCTGTTTGGACGCCCAAACTACAGAAAGAATCCAAAAAGTACAAAAAGCTTGTTTAAGATTTATCTATGGAATCAGAAAATTCGACCCTATCAGCCACAAATTAAAGGACACTAAATGGATTAATATGAAACAGCGCAGAAAGCTACACTCTCTATGTGTTTTTCATAAAATAATTAAGAACAAACAACCAAACTATCTTTATGATAAAGTTAAATTCCGCTCTGAACACTATGGCCTCGGTTCCCGCTTGCGGGGTAGGATTGTAACCCCTGTTCATCGCACCACATTTTTTGAAAGATCTTTTCAATATAACATATGCAAATTATACAACTCAATCTCAAAAAAAGCAAGACCACTAAGTCAATTATCGTTTAAAAGATTTATTAAACAAGAGCTATTACAACAATAACTTTTTTTTTCTTTTGCATACTCTCTTGTTTGTTTTTGTTTTTATGAATTTTTGTTAACTTTTTTTTTAATATTCCTAATCGGATAAGTGACCAAACTTCTTCCTTATAGTTAAACTTCTTCTTTATATATATTTATTACCGAACCGAACATTTTTGTACCTTTAAGATATATATAGTTTTTTTTAATGTACAGGTAGGTAATTAAAATTAAAATTATAAGTTTTTATGCGTGTAACAATTAAAAAAGCAAGGGGTCGAACTTTGATCAGCTCTGCTGTTTTCGACTCCTATTTGCAACTTTTTCATTTATTTATTTTATTTAAATTATTAATATAAATGTATTGTATAGTTTTGTTGCAAATAAATGTATTTATTATTATTATTTATTATTATTATTATTACTGTGGTACTGATATCAAATGCTGGGAGTTTTTAGGCTGCTTTCGTGTGTTGTGCACCATTGACATGTAACAAAAGTGAGGCATTACTTCTGAGCTTATACCGATGATTGTTTTCAAAATATGAGAGATAATGTTGTTGTCTTTACAATATTTAAAAAAATGTCTTTATGTTTAATTATAAAATTACTTAGTATAAAATTATCAAAATATTAAATCATTTACATTTGCAAAAAAAAAATACATTTTGTTTAAAACAAATATGTCCTGAATAGTACGAATACAAAATTAACTATAATAAAAGTATTCAAATATTCCTTTTCAAAATAATTAATTTGGATCTTGCCAACAGAGTATTTAAAAACTAATTTTCCAAATATCACTTGTTGCTTATTTTCGCAAAATTATAAGCAAAAAGTGATTTATATTTTCCAAGAAAAATATCTCTCTCATATTTTCAAAATATTTAATACACATATTTAACCAAATAAATATTTTGTATGATGCGCGCTCATGACCTAAGATTATTTAAGTAGGTAATTATCAAAATCGTTTGCTATCGCTATATAGCTAGTTTCATTTTTCCACCTTGTATTTGAAAGAAAAAAAAGTTCACCTTGTTTGTTCACTTGTTATTTTTACCTTGTATATTCATCTTGTACCTTCTTGCAAGAAACAAAAAAAAATTTCTCCAAAGTTTTAAATTATTGTATCCCCGCCAAAATACAAATATGCATGCATAAAATCAAATCTTATCAATAAAATAACATCTCCTCAAATTTTCAAAATATTATTCTATTTGCTGCAGCTATATTTTTTACTTAAGATGTGCCCATTAGATATATTTTTATATCTTTGAATTCTTTTAAAGATTCAGGGACAAAAGTATAAAATTATCTTTTTACAAATAAATAATAAACCATTGTGTTATAATTTCAAACGAAAGCTTTGTGGTCTTAATGTAATTCAATTCGCTGATTTTTAGCTTCTCACTTCTATAGACGTTAAGATAAGTACTTAACGCAATTTGTATACGTATATCAAACTGCAAATTTGGCGTTTTTAATTTAATTATTTTTAACAAATACAGAGTCTCTCATCAGGAAATATTACATGTTAAAACAATGTTCTTTATTAAGAAAATAGGTATTGTAATATCTTTAATAATTAAAAAAAAATCTTAGTATAAATACTTTTTAATTTTCAACAAAAATTAACTTTTTGGTTAAAGTTGAGCTAAATAGCTTTAGGTTAATCTTTTGAGCTAATATTATGTATTAAAAAATCTGCACAGTTATTTATGTGCTATTTGAATTTTTAATATAATGTCCTAATTTGACATTGGCACAATAGTCCTGTTTTAAATGGGTGTCTTTGAAAATATGCTTAGCCCATTTCTCGAGAAATTAAAATAAAAAAAAATATTTTTCTTTTTAGTAAAATTTATTTAAATGCCAAAAGATCTTTTGAGACAAAATGTATGCTAAATATTAAATTTTATATAAAACAGTTAAACTTTTTGTGCAAGCTGATTAGTTGTTCGATTTCTCAGCTACGAGTGAAGCTGAAGGGTCATTGCGTGCTTATTTAGTTGCGCTAACCAATTTGAACACTGGCCATTGCTCATACTGGTATGTCAAATAATGTACAGTAGCACTAAAAAGAATGTTGTTTTTTTATTGCTAAGAGATATGCTCTATTGGGGCATGCGCAAAACGTACCCTTTTAAATCTTACTGTTTTTGTATATTTAGCTTTATGTTTTTCAGAAAATATCAAAAAACATATATTTTTTTTAATTACTAATTTTTTTCACTCGCCCTGTATTTCGTTGTTCCTGTAAAAGTCCCTACTTGCACAGGTTCAAATCAAATCAAATCAAATCAAGCTTTATTGTCTTATATAAAGTATAAAACTTTGTAGACAAAGCAAATACATAACTAATAATAATAATAGAAAAAATCATTTAAAAAATATAAAATATATAAATCCATCCAATAAGTGGTTTAATTATGTTGTTTGATTATATATATATATATATATATATATATATATATATATATATTTAATTTACTTGTTTTTTTATAATAATTGAGAATTTTAAGTTTAAAATTATTCCTTAATTGTAACTCTGATCAAGAAATTCGTTAATTGAATAAAAAGCTTTAGTGATAAGAAAATCCTTGCACTTATTTCTAAATATGTTATAGTTATTATTAAGTTTTATATTGTTTGGCAAATTATTATACAATTTTATACCGTTATAAATTATGGATGTGTGTCTTGCCAAAAAGTTGGCATTAAAGGTTCGTCGTGTCGGTTTGTGAAAAAAAATAAAATAAAAAGTAAATCGTCCTGTTCGGTAATTTATGTATCTGTAATGTGTGTGATCTCCAAAATTGCGAAACGTGTCAACCTAAGAAAAAAAATTATATTAGTATCTGTGTTTATGCTAAAATAAATTTAAAAATATTTTAAAAAAATTGTGAAAATAAGTGGATAAACATTATGTTGAAGTTCTACATTACACTTGAATCCTGTTTGCACCATCCATCGAAAGAATTCATTTTTTCTTGGAGATACCGATGTAAGTCGTTTTTATGTTATTTTTTGTAGGAAAAAATATTAAAATAATTTTTTATGGATAATAAGTTATAACTTATTTCAAGTTTTTTTTTCAATTTTTTCCAGCGCTGAGCAATAGTTATGAAATCAACTAAATTTACAACATGTTTTTACCTTCCTTTCTTGTTGCGACTTTAACTGACTTAAAAAATTGACGTTCAAAGCACTTAACATTTTTAATAGTCTGAAATTTTAAATTCCCACTGACTGATTTAATCTTTTTTTAAAATAAAATAAAATTTCTAACTTGGTCTTCTGCCTATTTTATAAATTTGCCCTGTATAAATATTTTGCCGATATTTTCTATCCTTGTCACTAAAAACCGTGACTTTCTTTTTATGTCCAGATTTTAAAACAAGAAAAACATTCTGTGATTTTCCACGAAATCGCTTTTTATACCTAAAAAGTTTAGTACATTAACAGAAAAAATTGTTTAAAAGATATAGCGATATTGCTATTCTATTTTTATATAAGTTTTTTCCAAAACTTTTTTCGTGCGCCAATTAAAAACAAAGTTCTACTAATTGAGTTTAAGGTTATGTTATTTACCAATTTTTCACAAATCCATCCTTCATTTCTTTTTTAAGATTTATTTTCAATAACTCTAAAACAACTATTTTTAAAAATACAATTTAATATGAGCTTTTTAAGAAATGTATTGCCTGTGGCGCTGCAGTTCCTTATGAACTTTAGTTCAACCTTTTATGTTTTGAAAAAAATCATTGAAGGAAACCAAAAATGTTTTAAAAATGCGTGTTTTGGAAAAACATTGATTTTGGGACATAACTATTCATTTTATTTCACTCCATCTGTGTACTTTATTTCACGAAAGCATAATTAAATACGGCAAAACTTCTTATTTTGGCACTAGTTTAATTATTAGAACACGAAAGTCTAATTTATTCAAGTGGCTATCTAGAGCCTTTCCAATGCGACCTCAAGCGGGTCTTTTGTGGCTAACAAAAACATAATATGAAATCTTAACTTGTACTTGGTTTTTCATAAACTGACAAATCTTATTTTTTTCCTTTTCATTCCAATACCAAATTTGTTGTTTAAAATATAATTTTTTCGTATTTTCGAAATATTGTCTTACTGAATGTCAAAGTTAGAAGTGGGTGTTTTGCATAAGAAATATTTACAAAAAATCGCGTTCAATAAATAAAAAGTATAAATTTAAGTGTTTCTGGACCATTTTTAGCTCACACATATGATCCTAATTTTTTCGAGAAAAAAAAAGTTGCTCCGATTTCAAAATTTTTTATATATCTTTGCGTTTCAGATGATTTTGAAACTTTTTTGTTGCGCCGTCTGTCTGTCTGTCTGGTGTCTGTATCTCTGTCTGTAACGACCAACGCGCATAACTCAAAAACCGCTTGGCCGATTTTAATGAAATTTGGTACCTGGGCTGGGTCTTGAGTCAAGATGGTCCCATTTAAAAATGAACAAAATCCACCGAACACAAACCAAATAAAAGGGTGGGGATAGATTTCAAAAATTAGAGTTTATGTGAAAATATGGCGTGTGTGATATCAAACGAAAGGTAATTGAGTCTGGAGTTAAACAAAATACATTTTAATTTATTTTAAAAAAAGGGGGGGTATATTTCAAAAATTAGAGTTTAAGTGAAAATATGGCGTGTGTGATATCAAACGAAAGGTAATTAAGTCCGGAGTTCAACAAAATACATTTTAGTTTTTGTTTTTTTTAAAGGTGGGGGTGGATTGTGGATTTCAAAAATTTGAGTTTAAGTCAAAACATAGCTTGTGTGGTATCAAACAAAAGGTAATTTAGTGTGGAGTTGAATAAAATATATTTCAGTTTTTAGTTATATTAACTCACATAACTATAGTACCTAGTGTGAGCTTAGGGGCCCATATATTGGCAGAGTATTTTTTAATGTGCTTACATTCGCTTCTAAATATTAAAAAATATTTTTTTTTTTACTTTTTTAAATTTTTACAAAGAGTAATTCAACTTTGGTGTTTTAGAGTTCTTGGATTTTCGAAATTTAAGTAAGGGATGCGTGCTTATTTTTCAACATGATAACAATAAGGCACGTCTTAAAATATAAAAACTACTAAAATAATAAAATTTATCAATGTATTCTAATCGAAAATTTTACCTTAGATAATTATTTTAAAAATAGTAACCTTAATTTACAGAAAAAATAAACAAAATTGAACATTTAAAAATTTTTGAAGTTAGTGTGTGCTTGATACCTGTATAAATATATACTACAAATATATATAAAAAAAGTTCATAAAGCAAAAAATGTAAACAAAATTTAATAACTAATGTGCTATTAAACTTTGTTGCACTCAAGCGATTTATTAAATTCAAAACATCATCTGGGTCCGTCGAAGGTTCTTTTCGCAAAATATAATAACTCGTGAGTATATCATTATGCAAACCACTTTCAAAATATTCCAAAAAATTAGAAAAAGTCATAGATTCGTCATATTCGTCACAAATATTTGTTAATAATTAATATTCTCTTTTTGCTTTGTCTTTAATAAACAAATTTTTAATTCACTTTTGTAAAAAACTGAGCCAAATTTTTCTAAAAAATCGCATATCTGGCGTATTTTTCCATTTTTTATTTTGATTTTCTACTTTTTCTTTATATTTTTGAAACCAAGTAAAAGCCACGTATACTAAATAAGTGCCAAATAGATTAATTTTTCTTTTTCTGTCCAAAAACTTTGGACCTGCACATCTTTCAAAATGCTCCAAAAAAATCGCGAGCATTAATCTCTGAGGAGGAATCACATAAATTTGGGGATACAAACTTTGGCTTTGCCGGGGTCCCGGTCTCATTTTTAATATCTCAAATTGTAATATTGGCCATTTCTGTTTATTACAAAAAAATAACGCGCGTATTGAAATTACCCCTATCAAAATAACCTCTAGAATTTCTAAAAAATAAACAAAAATAGAATTCGGACCAGGGGGTAGCACAACTTTGGGCCCTCCAAGTTTTGAAGAAGTTCAGTTTTACCTGGTCGGAATTCCGTACAGGGTTTGCTTGTCTTATAGTCTTAACATTGATTTAAAAATAAATTTTATGAAAAAAAAAATCAAATTGATGAATAATAAATAATTAAAAATAAACTGATAAATAAAAAATTATTAGCAAAAAATTATAAATTTTTAAAGCAAAAATAATTTAACAAAAAAATTAATTTTACAAAATTATTTGCAAGATCTTATTCACACAAGCCTCAAGCCTCCACCAACTTGTCGGGTAGGATTTTATTTTAAATCGAACCCTTAAACGAGGGTACCGTAGTAGATCTCTTATGTGAATAAAATAAATATGAAACAGTTTTAAAAACGTTACAAACTTTAATGAATACAAAATAAAACTCTGTTGCAATTTGCAAATAGTTACAAGACTTTTCTTATGACCTATAAAACAAACAAGACCCAAAATATTCAAATAAAACTTTTACTTACCAAAATAACAAACTTCAAAATATTCTTTAAATATAAAAATCTTATGTTTCTTTACTGACAATTAATTTTAGAGGTTTTAGTTAAATTCAACTTGTCTTCTCAAAGTTTGGGTTTTTATAAAGGGTTGGTTGGACCTAAATAATCCATTATCCCCTCTTTGGAGAGCTTGGAGGAACCAAGTCAGTGGCGTTGCTGATAATCCTAAAATGTACTTTACATTCTAGCTAATGAGCTAAACAAGATAAGCTAAACAAAAACAGAGATAAAATACATTTTATAGACAACATTTTCTTATCTCACAGTTTTTCCATGTCCAATCACTTTAAAGGGAAAACCCTCTCGCTACTTGCTGTATCCCCACGCTCAACCATTACGACTCCCACTCTAGACTTTTCAATAGTTTTTCTCGCCATAACCATCTGCTGTGTGGTAGGCGGCAACCAAATGTTTTCTATTTTGGAGGGAGGCGGAACCACTTTCTCATCTTAACAGAACCATAATTGTGTTTGTCGCTTTTCCAAGATGGTTTTATACAGTGGCACAGTCAGGGGTTATTTGCATTCCTGACAATATGGCAAAAGTTTGTGAAAGAGATGGAAAAAATTGCAATCTTGGATTTATGGCGTCACAAAGGCGCTCTTCCTCAAATTTGAGGCAAACACCAGGCGACTTTCTATTGAGTGATCCATCACCAATCGATTTGGGGTAGTCTAAAAACTTTCTTCCTCAATTTTCTTTTTTTGGGTATAAAAAGTTGATATTTTTTAGTAATTTTTATAAAATTAATATCGCTGTTGGTTTTTAAGATAATGTTACAAGTTCACAACGACAAATTAAACTCGCAATTGTTGAAAACGATACGTCAATTTATTTCGACCAATTATGTACAAAAACACGCACTTAAACTTACTAATAACTTGCTAATAATTCACCACTTTGATACGCCTATTAACTTTTTTTTTTACGGGTATGCGCACTCGCAAGGAGATCCCTATCACGCTCGAAGAGCGGCAAGTGTGCGAAAATGTTGGTGTGTGTTGGTTTTGAAACGGTTCAGGTTGTAACCTGCAGGGAAAACTGTCGCAGGGAGTTTATTCCACAGCGATGCTGTTCTCCAGAGATATGAATTCTGATATAATGAGATTCTTGGTGCCTCTATTTTGACAATAAATTGATGGTTACCGTCTGTTTGACGTGTTCGCCTAGTAGGTGCTACTCCCGGGGGGATCATACGTGCCAACTCTTCAGAGCATTTTCCGTGATAATACCTGTAGAAGAGAGATAGATCGCCCACAGTTCTTCGATGTTCGAGACTATCCAAGCTACGGGTAAGTGCGGGGTCATTGATCAGCTTGATAGCTCGTTTTGGCACGGTGTTCAAAAGCATTAAGGTATGTTTGGGTGCCGCACTCCATATATGTGAGCAGTACTCCATAGTCGGTCGAATCTGGGCTTTGTAGAGTGTCAGCAGTTGGCTTGGTGTATACAGATGTCTTGTACGAAATAGCACCCCAAGCTTTTGGGACGCTCTTTTAGCTATATCTGCTACGTGACTGTGCCAAGACATGTTGGTCTCTGCAGTGACTCCTAAGATGTTCAACTGGCTCTGCAATGCGACAGCACTTCCAGATAGCATGATGTTTGGCTCACCGGTGCTGGTCTTTTTTGAAAACAGGGCTGCTTGGGTTTTCTGCGCGTTGAACTGTACAAGGTTTTTGTTGCCCCAGTCCTCTATTATCTCCAAGTCGTTATTTATCTGTGATATTTCAGTTACTCTAAGGTAATGGAATTCACGTGCGGAGAGACATGTGGGTGGTATGACTGAGGAGACTACATTGCCATCATCTGCAAAGCAATAAAGTGGATTTACTGTTTTATCTATGAGGTCATTTATGTAAATCAGAAAAAGTGTTGGCGAAAGGATTGCTCCCTGTGGCACACCAGCATTTATTTGGTAAGAGTTGGAGTTCCGGCCATCCAGTGCAACATAAATGGATCTATCCTTAAGGTAACTTTCAAACCAAGTGCAAAGTCTCGGCGACAATCCCGTTGCTTTGAGCTTGTTGAGCAGATTTTCATGCCAGACTTTACGAATGCTTTAGATATATCTAAGGCAATTGTTCTTGTTTCACCTCGCAACTCAATCGCTTTTTGCCATAAGTGAGTGACGTATGTAAGTAAATCGCCAGTTGACCTATATTTTCGAAATCCGTATTGCTTGTCGTTGATAATTTTGTACTTTTCCAAGTACTTGGTTAGGTGATTGTTCACAACTCTTTCCATTACTTTTGATATCACCGGAAGTAGAGCAATTGGTCTATAGTTTAACGGATCTGTCTTTTTTCCTTTCTTTGGAATGGGTTGTACTGCGGCAGACTTCCATGACGATGGATATACTCCTTGCCTATAAGATAAATTGAATAATTTTGCGAAAGTTGGGGTGAGTTCGCTAGCACAATTTTTGAGTACTACCGCGGGAATGCCATCTGGACCCATTGCTTTGTTTGTATCCAACTTTTTAAGGGATTTTCGTATTTCTCTGTGACAAAAGGGTACCTCTGGCATACTGTGGGAAACCCTTTCAATGAACGGTGGAATTTTTCCATTTGGCACTGTTAGGTTTGAGTTGGAGGAAAAGATTTTGGCCAGCATATTGGCTTTTTCCTCTGATGTTGTGGCTAAGTGAGTATTTTTATCTGTAAGTGGTGATATGGATGACTTGGTGAAGTTTGATCCAACGGCTTTTGCAAGAGACCAAAAGGACCTAGAACTACTTGGAACCTGTTTTTTATTCTTTGATTGTATGTTTCTTTGGCGGCGTCAATAGTAATTTTGCAACTATTTCTGGCTTCTATAAATTCTGTGTGGTTTTGAGCGGTTTGTTGTCGTTTCCAAAGGTTATATGCTCTGTGTTTTTTCTGTACAGCCGTTTGACACTGGCTGTTGAACCAAGGTTTTGCATTAGCTCTGCGTTTTATTGTATGTGGGATATATGCATCCATTCCAGATAAGATTACTTTTGTTATTTCATTACAGCAAATAGTGGGATCAGCTGTTTTAAAGCAAACCTCTTGCCATGGAAAATCCAAGTAAAACTGTTTAAGGTCATTCCATTTTGCCGATTTATAGTGCCACATTTTACGAGGAAGTGATTGTTGGCTTGGCGGTATGAACATTTCGCATTTTGTTCTTATGATCGGATGAACCAAGTGGGGAATCTACTTGAATTGTGTACAAGTCAGGATTTGTAGTTAGGAACAAGTCTAAAAGCGCTGCAAATTCACCCCTTTCTGAGATACGGGTAGGTTCATCGACAACCTGCGTTAGACCACAACTTATGGCAAAAGCTTCTGCTTCCCTGCCTTCATTATCTGTTTTGTTGTGGTGTTTTAGCCAGGGTATATTGTGGACGTTGAAATCGCCTAAAAAAACAATTTCCGCATGTGGATAGTTAGACTGTATACTATCACAGTTTTCGGATAATGTCGCAAAAAAGTTTTGATACTCGGTGTTACTTGGCGGTCGGTAGAGGCAGCAAATGAACTTGGTCGATGACTTTGAGGTGAATTTCAGCCATATGATATCAAGGTTCGCTGGTTCTAGCTTCTCCTCTCGATGACATGAAAGGTCATTTTTAATGTACACACAGATCCCAAAATTATGTCGAAATCGGTGGTGTAGGTCATAGCCGGGATAAAGATAGTTCACAGTAGGTGTTGCAGAACTGATTTTAGTTTCAGTGAGAACAAGGATGTCAGGTCTTTGTTCTTCAAGATGTTGGTGAACTGAATTCATGTTGGTACTTAATCCTCTTATATTGCTAAAATCAATTCTGAGTTGAGTTTTTGGTCTTCTTTTAATATCTTTGCATGAAGGACCCCCAGGATCACCCGACGCCCGGAGATCCGAGTGGTCGGGTATTTTACCTCCGGAATATTTTGATCCTGGAGGCGCCATCATGCTATCTGTTACTCATTGTTGGAACCGGACTGCCAGCGCAGTAGCGGAACGTGGTGATACCACTTAGCGCTACTCACTTCTGGCATGGTGGTATCTCACCGGTCGACGCCCAATGAGTAAAAAGCGTCTACCACCTACCAACTTCGCGTTAACATCTCGCGATCACTACCATTGGTTATCTCTGACTGCCCGATGCACGACGTCCCGCCCTATATATAAGGATCTGCCTACTATTCGAGAATTTTCCATCCTTGTTCGATTCGGAATCATTCCACCCTTTTCTAGAACCGGACCGTTCGCATACCAGTTTGTCACAGATAACGCAACTAAAACCTAGATTAAGAATACAACCATAAAATACGTCAATCTAATACTACACTAAACCTAAATAAATTCTAACTATAAAATTTAAATAACTTAAATTTGTAACACTATCCTCCTCTTCAGGTTTGATCGTCTCGATCAACATTTCCCAGGTAAGGTTTTAGTCTGTCTAGATGAACAACTTTCATCTTGGACTTCGGGCTTTTCTGGATTCGGTAGACTACATCATTAATTCTCTTAACAACTTTATAAGGCCCTTCCCATGGTGATGTCAACTTAGGTGATCTTCCTTTCTTGCGTTGAGGATTGTATAGCCAGACTTGATCATTCTCTTTGAATCCTGAAGAGTTTGCTTTCAGGTCATATCTCGCTTTCAAGCGGTCACTGGCTATTTCTGTTCGCTCTCTAACCACTTCATGGATATCGTGCAGCTTTTGCCTTAAACGTTCGACATAGTCATTAACCTCTAAGTGTTCTTCTTCAGGTGAACCAAACATGATATCACATGGTAAACGCAGTTCTCTACCAAACAGGATACTAGATGGAGTAGCTCCTGTCGTATTGTGAATGGCGGTTCTATAGGCCATCAAAAACAATGGAATATATTGGTCCCAATCTGTTTGGTGCTCATCAACAACTTTGCACAGATGTTCTTCTATTGTGTTATTAAATCTTTCAACCATGCCATCTGACTGCGGATGTAAAGCAGTAGTCCGTGTTTTATGTATTCCTAAAAGGTCACAGAGATTCTGGAAGAGCTTTGATTCAAAGTTTCTTCCTGGATCTGAATGTAGTTCCAAAGGAATGCCAAATCGGCTGAAAACATTATTTACCAGAACTTCTGTAACTGTAGCGGCCTCTAGGTTAGGCAAAGCAAAAACTTCTGGCCATTTGCTAAAGTAATCCATGACAACAAGGATGTATTTGTTGCCCTTTTTAGTTTCTGAAAATGGTCCGGCCACATCAATAGCAATGCGTTCGAATGGCAGACCTATGGTATATTGTTTCATTTGACCTCTGGACCTTGTATTGGGACCTTGGCTGGCTGCACAAGTCGAACATCGGCGGCACCAGTTTTTCACATCTTGAAAGTAATTGACCCAATAAAATCGGTTTCGAATTTTGTCCATGGTTTTATTTATGCCTAGGTGCGCCCCTGATTTTTCACCATGGCATTCGGCCATTATATTGGATACCATGCTCCTAGGAACCACTACTTGATTAACCACAGTAAGGCCATCGGCACTTTCCCAGGCACGTTTAAGGATGTTTTCCTCTACTATCAGTGAATCCCATTGTGCCCACAGTGATTTGAATATCACCCCTTGGTTTGCGATATCTTGCCATGATGGTCGTGGCTTGTTCTCTTCTTTCTATCGCAAGATAGGTCCTACATCTTTGTCGTTAAGTTGTGTGGTTTTAATCGAAGCCGACATCCATTCTTTATCTGGTTCTAACTTTATCTGGCGCACGTAGGTAATTCCTTCTTTCTGGTCAATTTTCCTGCAATGTTTACAGTCTTCAGGGCAAGGTCTTCTGGACAATGCATCCGCATTATTATGCACCCTTCCCGCTCGATGCTTAATTTGATAATGGTATTGTTGTAGCTTTTCTATCCATCTCGCGACTTGCCCCTCAGGTTGTTTCATTTTCATGAGCCACTGTAACGCAGCATGATCCGTTCTAATCAGAAACTCTTGTGCATAGAGATATTTGTGAAAGTGATCTACGGATTTAATGATGGCTAGGTGCTCCTTTCTGGTAACACAATAATTTCTCTCTGGTTTGGATAGCTTTTTGCTGAAAAATTCGATGACCCGTTCTTCTCCATCTTGTACTTGGGAGAGTACTGCTCGTATGCCATCGTTGCTCGCATCAGTATCTAATATGAATTTACCTTTGGGAATGGGATATGCAAGAATCGGACGAGAACATAATGCTGCTTTTAGTCTTCTAAATGCTTGGTCACATTCGGTATTCCATTTGTAAGAAGCTTTATCTTCTGTAAGTCTATGTAATGGAGACGCTATTTTGGCGAATCCTTCTACAAATCGTCTGTAGTATGTACACAGACCCAAAAAGCTTCTCAATTCATGTTTGTCACGAGGTTGAGGCCATTCTTTTATTGCTTGTAACTTTTTTTCATTGGTATGGATGCCTTCTCGGGAAACGACGTGACCCAAGAACTCAACTTTTTCTTGGAATAGAAAACACTTCTTTGAGTTTAGTTTAAGATTTGCGTTCCTGATTCGTGAAAATACTTCTCATAAATTGTCTAGATGATCTTGAAATGGTTTTCCCATTACTATGACATCATCCAAATAGACTAAGCAGGTTTTCCAAGTAAGGCCTCGTAGAACGACTTCCATTAGTCTTTCAAATGTAGCTGGGGCATTGCATAGGCCAAATGGCATTACATTAAACTGATAAAGTCCACTTCCAGCAGAGAATGCAGTCTTCTCTTTATCTCTTTCAAAGATTCCTACTTGCCAATACCCACTTTTCAGGTCAAGAGTAGAAAACCAATATGATCCTGCCAATGTTATTAATGTGTCGTCTATTCTTGGCAGTGGGTAACTATCTTTCTTGGTCACATCGTTAAGTTTCCTGTAATCGCCACAAAATACTTCCATCCTTTTTAGTGACCAACACCACAGGAGATGACCAAGGACTTGATGACTCTTCAATAACATCGTCGCTGAGCATTTTATTAATGAGATTGTGAACTTCTTCTTGTTTGGCCAATGGTAGACTTCTTGGGGGCTGTCTTATCGGTTGGGCATCGCCAGTGTTGATGGAATGTTGAATAAGGTTTGTGCGTCCCGAACTACTCTTAGTTTCAAAGATATTACTTTGTTCTTCTATAAACTCTCTCGCTTTACGAAATTCTTCTGGAGTAAGATGCTGCCAAGTTGACTGAAATTGCTGAAGTACCTCCGTTGGTAACTTACTTTTATCCTCCGAAGTTGGCTCTTCACATCTTGTTACTTTCTGGACTGGCTCAAATAATGCTACCACCTCCCCCTTATTAATTTTGACACTATTTGGGAAAATATTGGCGACTCTAATCGGGATGTCTTTATCGGTTTTAACTAGTGACTTTGCAACGAGGTAGGTGTTGGGTAATTTCTGTTGGCTTATGAGTCCGACGTAGCTTGATGTTTTACTTTCTAGCCTCCCAAAAATTATGTTGTACATACTGCCACGACCTTTATTGGTTCTTTATTGAAGTAACTATTTGACAAAATGAACTCTTCATTCCCAAATCTCAGGGTTTTAAGTTTATTATCAAACGCAAATCCATGTTTACTTATCAAGTCCATTCCCCAAAATAAATTCGTCTTGTATTTCGGCAACCAATACAGTGTGGCGAATCTTCAATCTTCCCATCTCTAGGTCTATATCTGTCTGCCCCAACACGTCGGCGGATTCTCCAGTCACAGTCTTAAGTGTTATTTTCTTTTCTGTTGGTCGAATTTTATATCTCGTTGCAATTTTGGACTTAAGCAATGATATGGCTGCACCGGTGTCTACTGTGATGTTAACTTGTCTTCCATTTATAAGTCCGTCAATGTTCAGGCTGTCAGCAGTATGTTTTAAACTCTTAATAGAGTAAATTTTGGGGGCTACCCTTCCATTAGTTAACACCCGCCTTTCCGTGTTGAAAAGTTTTAGTTTTTCCTGATCTCCTTTTCTGTACTTTGTCTTGCTAGATGGTAGGCGAGACCTCATTTGGACACGACAATTGCGTTGAATGTGCCCTGTAAGTCCGCATCTAAAACACTTTACATTTGGAGGGGATCGTCTGCTTTCTTTTAAAGAGTCAATCTTCTCTTTCAGTGATTGAAGAATTTGGCTTAGCGTCTTTGAGGGAACCTCTTGTTCCTTGCTCATTTCTTCACGCTCGTGAATTGAAACAGCCCTTACTTTTGGCCTGGACATATTATTTGATGACTCAATTTCAAGGGCTCGAATCAACGCTTCACTGCTGTTATGGAAGCGTTCTCGGCGAAGTAACTTTGCTAAGTCTGTGTCTCGCAAGCCATTAATAAAACGATCTACCGTGAAGGGATCTCTGTAATTCGGAATCATTCCACCCTTTTCTAGAACCGGACCGTTCGCATACCAGTTTGTCACAGATAACGCAACTAAAACCTAGATTAAGAATACAACCATAAAATACGTCAACCAACAAACACTAAACCTAAATAAATTCTAACTATAAAATTTAAATAACTTAAATTTGTAACAATAAGAAACTCATTTCTTTACCATCTTACTTCGTGTTCTATTGCAAACAAAAAGCATAGGTATTAACAGTTTTTCTGTGAAACTAATTTATAAAATAAGTTATAATCCAAAACTTGTTGGATTTTGTTTCCTTGGATTTATGTTGTCACACCGGCCTACTAAAATTGGAGGCACACAGCCGGTAACTTAAAATTGTGTGATTTATTACCAATCTATCTAGGATAATTTAAAAATATCTTCCACAATTATCTAGGGGGATACAACAGGTCACTCAATATACGGTGCAGCAATCACATTCCTGACTGGAAAAATTCCCTCTTACCTTCCTAGCCCACGCAGCAATGGCTAGAGAAGGTATTTTTTTTAACGAACTTGTGCAACGCCGAAAATGTGTTATTTGGGTGTATTTGGACCTGTTTTAGCAATATCGTCGTGATGTCTGTCTGTGTGTGTATATCTGTCCGTAACACGACAGCTGCTAAACCGCGAAACCGATTTTAATCAAATATTTAAATAAAATAGTTTTCGACACTAATGAGCTGATTAGATTTTGGCCAAAATGATTATTTAAAAAATGATAACTTTTTAACCGAGTATCGCAACAATATGCGGTTTTCGGAATATACTAGACTACATTGTGCTCAATAATTTGTGTTATAACCAAAAACTTTGTAGGACCTTTAGTTTATTCACAAAAAACTGTTTTTTAGGCTGATATATCATGGCTGCACTTGAAGTGTGCTAATAGGCTAGCTAGGCAGGTATCAAATCCGTCATGGATCCATTAATTTTTTTGGCAAAACATAAAATCTTATTCATCATATTCAAATTTTTGAAAAAAATTGCAAATATTGGCCCTTCACATGTTGCACAATTTGGATCCAAATGTTACTAAAGTTGTTCTATTTTTCAAGACCTCTTCTGGAAAAGGAAGTTTTAAAAAAATACTGAATTATTAAAGCCCATCAAAATATATTTTTAAAAAGCTTTTTAGTTTGGTGTTAGGTATTGTGCATTTTTCCAATGAATATAGGGTGAGGAAAAAGTACCGGGACCCCTAAATATCTTGATAACTATGAGTTATTTGAAAAAATGTTTCAAATTAAAGAGTTAAGATTGCATTTATTCTATTTAAGCGTGACATTGACGCATCTGTCAGCATTAGGGTTTTTTTGGGGGCCAACTTAATTTTTTTTTGTAAAGGGTGATGTTTTTAAAGGAATTGCCTATTTTTAATGTTGACAATTTTGACACAGATAACATGGGCGCACCCAGGCGTGGGACTCGGGGCCCGGGCCCCTCCCAAGCCTTTGATTTTTAGATATTTTCCACATATTTCATGAATAAACACAAAAAAATAGTATAAAATACAATATCATGCCCCCCCCTACACGACATATTCCTGGGTGCGCAACTGCAAATAACCCCTAATATCCATATCATGAAAGTGCCTGTAGATACCTTAACAGGCTATTTAAAAAAATATTTCTAATTAAAAATGTTGTTTTATTTGTAACTTTCAGTAGTTTTTTAAATAACCAGATATGAAACTTTTTTGTTTGTAGAGTGGACTTTCTATGCAATACATTGTAAACAAAATAATTAAAAAATACTGACATTTTTTTAAAAAAACACAAAAAACAATAGTTAAAAATTATATAACGTAAAAATTGCTTGCAAGATCTATCAAAATCCTATTAAATAAGCTCCAAGATTTTTTGATTTTGAAACTTTTTGATTAAATCATGAAAATTGTATATGATGAATTCCTAATTAATTAAATATAACCTGTTACATGTAGGTGGAGAGTGTATAGTGTGATTTTTTATAACCAGACACCCCCTTTACTTTTTTTACCATTGAGTATAAAACTTTTAAATAAAAAGCAGGCATTAGAGGAAATTGTTTACATTATTTTAAACAAATACTGTCAAATTTTTTATTTATTTAATAAAATGTGCATTAATATCTACTTTTAAGTAATTTTTTTGTTTTCGTTTTGGTAAATTAGTTTATGAGGTATTCGTTGATAAAGATCTTTATTTTTTTTTTAAATTTTTACTGGATTATTGACATTCTGAAACGACATTTTAAAATGATAATAACTGACAAATAAACATGATATTTACCAAAAGGTCAAACTGAAAAGTTTTATGTATTTTGCTACTACAGGGACATTAATAAAATCATACATAAATTATTTCCATAGTGCAGTAAATAAATATTAAAATTTAAAAATTTCACAACTAAATATCTTAAATACTTATTAAACAAAACTAAAACTAAATAGTTATTTAAGAGCAGATTTCATAAAAAAATAGGGTGTACACATACATAAAATTGACATAGTTTGAACAGTACACAAGTCAAATTTGACAATTGCGGTTAAAAACAACGGAAATTTTTTTATTTATCGACTGCTTTTTATTTGAAATTTTATTATTTAATAGTAAATAAATGGATCCATGACGGATCTGATACCTTCCTAGCTCGCATATTAGCACACTTTAAGTGAAGCCATGAAAAAAGTTTTTTGTAAATATTTCAGAAAGTAAAGCTCCTACAAAGTTTTTGATTATAATACAAATTTTCTAGCTTAAAGTCTCCTATATTCCGAAAACCGCATATGGATGCGATGCTCGGTGAAAAAGTTTGAGCATTTTTAAAAAAAATTAATTGTCAAAAAACTGTCATTATTAGCATTAATGGATTTTGACCAAAATCAGCTGGTTAGAGTGTCGAACACTATTTTACCTTAAAATTTTATGAAAATCGGTACAGCAATTTAGGAGCTATCGTGCTACGGACAGACACACAGAAAGACATGACGACGATATTGTTAAGATAGGTCAAAATAGACCCAAATAACACATTTTCGACGTTATCTCATAAAACATTTTTTCGTCGAAAATAATACTTTCTCTAGCCATTGCTGCGCGGGCCAGGGGGTGCCAGGTTATAAAAAATCACTGTACAGGTGAATTTTATTCGATAGTTACTTTCATGAATATTCCTACACAATAAAGTTTAAATGGGCAAAGTTGGAAGATTTCTTCTAAATTTTTAGAAATAATATATCTAATAATATACTGTCATAATTTCTTTTTAAAATTTAACACATTATTTCTCCATTATAAGCCCATACACTTCATACAAAGTGTTTCAACTAAAAGGTACGCCAGGCCCAGGCGAACCGGGCCTCTGCACGGGCGGCAAGTTGAGGGGGCGGCAAATTGAGGCAGCGGCAAATCGGCTGTATAATTTATAAAAATAAAAAGAAGTAAATCTGCTATATAGAAATCAATTAAACTAAACCCCTTCATACACCATAAAAAATTTTGATTTACACATAAGGGTAATGTGTAAAAGAACTACCTGAAGCACTCACCTATGGATGACCTTTTTTTGTCCCAAATTTTTTTAAGGGCGCCCTTTTTAGCCTTTTACCCCTCAGCTCACGCCACGCCGCTGTGGAAATGGTTTACCTTATCGCTTTTAATTTTTGTTACGAAGGGGCGGCATTTTGCCTTTTTGCCCGGGACGGCATAACTGCGAGCGCGGCCCTGCCCCTATATTTTGAATCGGGAAATATCTATTTATTTGTATTTGCAATATTTATCTCTATGTTTACGATGGAGCGATAATAAAAGAAAAATACAACAATAAGAAATCCCTTCGATAAAAAATAAGTCGACGTGTATCGAAATTTTTTAATTTTATCTCAGAAATGTACATAAAAATATTTTTTTTTTATCGCATTATAGTAACTTTGGAGGCAAATGTCTCAAAAACTAGTTAATAGATTTTTAAAATACACGGTTGCAAAGACATTGAAGAGACCTTCAAAACAAGGTATCACTCAACCCACTTTCCCTATCCAAAATATAGGGGTAAATTTTATCCCTCAAAGGGGAGCTCTGTTACCTTTTCGTTAAAACACCATGTATAATTGTTTCAAATTTCTATGATCAAAAAGAAAAGAAGCATCTAAAAATGTTAAAAATAATGTCAAAGTTTTGACACGGGATTAACATATTTAGGTATTGTTCTACAACTTTACCCCTTACACTTTAAGTATAATCAATATTCATGAAGATAGGTATTAAGTAAAATACTAATAATCACCCTGTACATTACTTAGTATTAAAGACAATTTTTTATACTTATTGTTATCATTTGTTTTAGAACTTTATCAGCTTCTTTTAAAGCCAAAGGAATAATCCTGCTGTACTGTCAATTGAATAAGTGGCACAATTAGAGTAGGCTAACTGCAGATTGAAGTCGACATAATTTTTACCTTTTGGAAAATGGAAAAGTCCCTAAAGGTGGTGTGAAAGTTAATACTATATGAATTTGTAGAAAACATATTAATTAGGGACTTGCAATAGTGCCAAGCACTATTATGACAGTATCGCATTATAAGAACAGCTGCCTTCTTTCAAAATAAGGCCTTTGTATATTATAAGAGCCGGAATGAATAGTGTCGGCATTATTAATGAAAAATAAACGACTGGATTTATAAATTGGACTTTCGTATGTCAATTTTGAAAGATCATCTGTCAGTTTTCAGTGGAAAACTGTCAGAATAGTGCCCGTCACTATTATTGCCTGGCCTTATTGCAATAAGTCCCTTGTGTTATATTTGTTATGTAGCTGGGTTCAGAATATTATAAACCTTATAATATAAACTTTTTATATACATAATTATTGAATGCCAATATTTTAAGATTTGAAGAGAAGAATGATCCCTTAAATATACCACCAAAGGGAAGATGGGGGGGGATAAGAACACAAACATCCCAGCAAACATGAATTACAAAAAAGTACTTTTCAAGTACTGGCTTTCACTGCTGCCCATAACGGCAAAGTACTTAATTCGTATTGATTTGGAACAACGGCCTGCATCAGGCCAGCATGTATATATTTTAGTACAAAAAACACTGGACTTTTAAAGTATTTTTTTTAACTTCTTTGTACACAAAGGCATGTACTTTTCAAGCAATGTATTTTCTTCGTATTTTTAGTAAATACAAAAAAACTGAGTTTTTTTACACTTTTTAAAAAAGCCTGTACTTTTAAAGCATTGTATTTTATTAATTTTTTTAGTAGTACAAAGAAACTACTTTTATTGTAAATATTGTAAGGACATTACGTCACACACGTCTCATATTTAAAAAATGAAATATTAATTAATCATTATATAAGGATCTTTAATATTTTCCTTTTCATGTCAGATGAGAATATTTCCAAAGATTATGGAACATTCCACATCAATTTAAAAATAAATAAAATCATTCACATTCTTAAGCTTGACATTCCTTAGTGTACCAGTAAAATGTTTAGGGTCACTGCATCACGAAGACGTAGTGTCTTCTTAGCCAGGCAGACCCTAAAAATGTTGACTAGTGTTTGCCATCTAGTGGCAACGACGGCAAACATCAGTTTTTTTATAAACATTTTATTTTCACAGTAAAATATTTAATATTTTTGTCCTAAAATAAAGTGCTTTAAAAGCAACTGTTTAAAAATACTTTTAAAATGTTTTTTCACGTTATATTAATTTTGCAGTAAAACTTTTAATAATAAATTAAATGTACTTTAAGGGTACCTTCTTCAAAATGTTATTAAAATGTTTTTTTTGAGTATTTTATTTCCACAGTAAAATATTTAATTGTTTTGTACTAAAAAAAAGTGCTTTAAAAGCAACTGCGTAAATATACTTTTAAAGTGTTTTTTGGCCATTAACCCTGGCTGCACTTGTCATTCTTCAAAAATAAAGTATAACTTTTCGCTGTATTAAAAATAAAGTACTAAAATGTTGCGTTTTTTGTACTTTTAAATAATATGCAAATTAGACAATACAAAAATAATGCATATTGTTGCCGATGTTAGTAGTTAAAGTACAATATTAGTAAAGTACCAGCAGGTCAATGTTTGCTGGGATGGTTCTGTATGTACAACTCAGTAATTCGTTCAAGGTATGTACAGTTCTGTTCATAAAAATGTGACACCCTAAATTATTCAATTTTTAGTTGTTTAGAGAAAACAATGTTGTGTCCTGAAATGGTGGTTAATCCACCAAAAATTTGGGTGATACTGAAAAATGCAAATACATCTTTGCGATGACATCGTTTTTTATGAACAGAAGTGTATGTACCAGACTTTAAGTTACACTTGGTAGGTTACTGATTTGTTCTTATCTAATATGTATGGAAAAATCGTGACAATTAGCGGATGGAAAAAGTTAAATAAATGTTATTTAAGTGGCAACCATTAATTTTGTGCTTAAATCCAAAGATTTTATGATATCAACATGAAAAATCGTTTATCCTACAAATTAGATGCTTTAATTGCTGTGTGAGATTAAAAATATAACAGAATTAGTAACCGGCTATTTTTTTTCTGTGGTTTAAAAATGTGTTTGAAAGTCAATTACTACGTTTATGCGCGCCTAAAAGCGGTTTAAAATTAAATCGGTTTTAGTACTTAAAACGGTTCTAATAGTGTGTATACGACAAATCGGCTTAAGTGCTTAAAACGATTTTAATAGCGTTTATATGACAACAACTTCAAACCGTCGTTATATAAAACTGCTTTAATAGGCCTGTATAAACAAAGCAACGGGAAACATTGTCCTACAAATAGTATGCTTGGTTTAGTCTACCCGACGCTCGAATAATGTCTGCGCCTAGACACTCTGAAAATTCAGCCTATTAAAATAGGCCGGTGTACTGTGAACAAATATTGATACTGGAAAATAACCAACCAACAAATTTTCTTAGGTTTACCAGAGTTTGTAGAATCGTAGATTTCTCTAGGAGAAGTAGAACCATAATCAAAGATTATAGGAACCATAATGAAAGGATTAAAGGGAAAGTCCGAAATGCTTCACAATTTTTTTATTTCTTAAAACACACTACGCGTTTTGATATATAAATATCATCAAGTGTGATCTGTAAGTAAAATAAAAAAGTATCTTCGTTAATAAAACAGAAAAGTAACAAAACTTCCAGAAAATAAAAGTCCTTCTTTTAAGGCCTAAATCAAGGACACAAATCAAAAAATAAATACTACCAAACATCTTAACCTTAAAAATTTAAAAATAAACAACAATATTAAAAACAAAATAGATAAAATTAATAAAAAAATTGATTGTACAGTCGGGGGCTTTTTAAATTGCCGCCCTCGAAAATAAAAAATATTCCTATTTGAAAATTGGAAAATTAGTTAGAACCAAAACAAAAAAATTGTGAAACTTAACTCTGTCTGTACACATACATATTAAAAAAAATTATTTCTTTAAATGATTAATTTTGACAGAAAAAAATACAACGGCAATTTAAAAAGTCCCCGACTGTACAACTAACAACATCTCACAAAAGTTTAAATTATTACAATAGTTAAAAAGATTAAAAGTTTATATTAAATACAACAGGTTAAAAATCAATAAAAAAATCAATAAAATATAAACTCAACACATACGAAGTCTTTAAACTGAACTGGGGTAATAGAAAACATGATTAAATGTCTGTGTTTTATTACCCATTTTTTTATACTTTTTTCTAAATAAAAAGTTGATGATCAAGAAAATGGAAGGGCGAAAAAATATCAAATATACATAAAATCGAAACTACAAAATATCGAAACTACAAAATATCGAAAACACAAAATATCGAAACTACAAAATATCGAAAATACAAAATATTGAAACAACAAAATATCAAAAATACAAAATATCGAAAACAAAATATCGAAAACACAAAATATCGAAAATACAATATATCGAAAAAACTAAATATCAAAAATCAAAAATAGAAAATTTCGGAACCTTAACCTAACCTGACCCTGGCTTAATCTAACTCAACCTAATCTGACGTAACCACACGAAAATAGATAGTTTCAAAAAGCTAACCTAACGAAACCTAATTAAATCTAACCTAACCTAACCGAACCAAAGCAAACTGAACCAACAATGTTAAAAAAAACTTTTCTGACTTCTTTCCCGGGATAATAGAGGGTGTGAACCGAACCGAACCTATCCATACCTAACAATACCCAACCTAACCTAATTAGCAGTGTTGTAGTTTAGTTTGGTTAGGTTTGATTTGATTCGGTTCGGTCTGGTTCACTTCGGTTCGGTTTGGTTCACATCCTCTAGGATTCCGGGAAAAAAGTTTTTTTTTTGAAAAAAATTGTTGGTTCAGTTTGCTTAGGTTCGGTTAGATTTGATTAGGTTTCGTTAATTTAGCTTTTTGAAACTATCTATTTTCGTGTGATTACGTCAGATTAGGTTGAGTTAGATTAAGCCAGGGTCAGGTTAGGGTAAAGTTTCGAAATTTTCTATTTTTGATTTTCGGTATTTGGTAATTTCAATATTTTGTGATTCGACATTTTTTATTTTCGATATTTTGTATTTTCGATATTTTGTGATTCAATATTTTGTAGTTTCGATATTTTGTGGTTTCGATATTTTGTAGTTTCGATATTTTGTATGTTTTTGATATTTTGTATTTTCGATATTTTGTGTTTTTGATATTTTGTGTTTCGATATTTTTTCGCCTTTCCTATTAAATATAAAATAAATACAGTCGAACCTCTCTAACTCGAACCTCTATAACTCGAACCTCTATAACTCGAACCTTTTAAGCGGTCCCTGCACTTTTTACATGTATTTTAACCTATGTAACTCGAGTTTCTATAACTCGAACCCTATGATGATATGATAATGATATAACATATTTTTCAATATATATAAAGTTAGCAGAACTTTGTAAATTTAAAAAAATTATATGCTTATTATTTGCCGTTGCCGTAAATAAATTGTAAAAAATTTGCCATGCCCATCTAAAAAAAAATAAAAATTGTGTTCTGCTAATTTTATATAAAGGTAGTACAACACCACAGACTTCTTGAAATCTGTGTACAACACCACAGACTTCTTGAAATCTGTGTACAACACCTATAAAAATAATGGATTTAAAAAAAATTAATGAATAATTTATCGTTAATTATCCAAAGAAAATTTGCCATACCTGTAAAAAAATAGTGTTCTGCTAAATTTAAGGTGTTATCTAAACATATGTCTTGTGTTAACAATTCATTCAAGACAGGAATGGCAAATCATTGTTTTTACATCTAATTTACGGATAATTAACGTCAAATTGAGCACTAAACATTTTTTAGATAAATCCATTGTTTCTAAGGGTGTTCAATTCATATAAAGTTAGCAGAACACCATTTAACAAATTTTGTTTTTTTGTTGTTTTGACAACTTTATATAGAGTTAGCAGAACATAACTTTCTTTTAAAACGGGCACGGCAAATTTTTTGTTTTTACAACTAATTTACGGATAATTGACGGCAAATTATGCGCATATAGATTTTTTAAATTTCCAGGGTTGTTCTGCTAACTTTATGTACATTATTTTTCAAGTAACTTATATTATTATTATGTTCCTAAAACAAAAGTAAAAGAAAAGGGGTAATAAGAAACATATGCTAATTTGAAATGTATATGAGCAATGTATTAGGTGTTGTTTTTTAATTAATTAAATTTACACTCTAAACTCCTTGTTTATGACAAGCATAAAACATACGAAGGTCTTATACCTATTTGACCACAAACGCAAGTATAAGAGGTGCAAATAATTTTTTTTCTTACAACAAAAAAATATATATTATCTGAAACTTTGAGGTTTGCGTACTAGAAGGATCTTGGTATCCTCTGTTTCTTATATCCCCATCTTTTTCCTACATTAAAAAAAAATTATCCTAATTTAAGTATAATTACATAAACAAAATTTTTTTAAAAAAAGGAAAAAGTCTACAAGTACCTACTAACTATACCTGGTATAACACATTCATGGGGGTCAAGCTCCCCATGTTCAGCAGCCAGATGCAATGGACTGTATCCATGCTTTATCCACACTCATCAACTACATGCTATATTCCTGCTTGTGTCAAAATTAGCTGAGCAGCTTTGTAATTTCTGCCATACTGCGTGCTTCAGTGGTATGAGTCCTTGCGTCACCTGAAATTTATAATCCAGAGATAATTGCTGACATTACAATGTCTTTTTCGGTGAGCTGAATTATCCTAGTGATGCACAAAAAACCTTGTCTTGCAAGACAAGAGCAAGTTCATATCCTTGTGCAATTTATTAAGAATTTGTTTTTAAATACTTGATTGGATAATTTCCATAAAACGTCAATAAATCAATTATTTGTTTTTTAAAAAGTTCGGTTCGGTTCGGTTCGGTTTTAATACAACACAAAAAAAATATAGATTTTAAAAATTAAAAAAATATCGATTTTCTTAAAATGTAATTTCTCAAAATAATCTGTATGTTATCTAACAAAACAAATGAATGTCGCAAAGTTATAAACATGGTAAATCTCTTTTGGAACACCCTATATTTTAACAAAAATTAACAAATATTTTTCTTCTAAATTTAAAAATATATGCTGTTTACATTTGGTCCACCCATTGTTGAAATATTGACATTTTAAAAATTTATTGATTGTGATAAACAACTGATTTCAATGTTCTTATTGTTTATTCATGTTTTTAAAATCCAAATATTTCAAAAACGACTGGACCAAATGTCAACATATCACATACTTTTAATTCAGAAAGAAAAGATATATACATTTGGGGTTTAACATACTTATAGGGTGTTCAGTAAGAGATGATATTTGACCACAAACGCAAGTATTATAATCTGAAACTTTGAGCTTTTGAAGTATTGAATACACCTGGTTTGCGTACTAGAAGGATCTTGGTATCTTTTGTTTCTTATATCCCCATCTTTTTCCTACATGAAAAACAATTGATCATAATTTAAGTATAATTACATAAACAAAATTATTTTAAAAAAAGGAAAAGGAAAAAGTCTACAAGTACCTACCAACTATACCTGGTATAACACATTCATGGGGGTCAAGCTCCCCATGTTCAGCAGCCAGATGCAGTGGACTGTATCCATGCTTTATCCACACTCATCAACTACATGCCATATTCCTGCTTGTGTCAAAATTAGCTGAGCAGCTTTGTAATTTCTGCCATACTGCATGCTTCAGTGGTATGAGTCCTTGTGTCACCTGAAATTTATAATCCAGAGATAATTGGTGACATTTTAATACCCTACAATGTCTTTTTCGGTGAGCTGAATTATCCTAGTGATGCACAAAAAACCTTGTCTTGCAAGACAAGAGCAAGTTCATATCCTTGTGCATTTTACTAAGAATTTGTTTGTAAATAATACTTGATTGGATAATTTCCATAAAACGTCAATAAATCAATGATTTGTTTTTTAAAAAGTTTAACTTTTAATACAACACAAAAAAAATATAGATTTTAAAAATTAAAAAAATATCGATTTTCTTAAAATGTAATTTCTCAAAATGATCTGTATGTTATCTAACAAAACAAATGAATGTCACAAAGTTATAAACATGGTAAATCTCTTTTGGAACACCCTATATATTAACAAAAATTAATAAATATTGTTCTTCTAAATTTAAAAATATATGCTGTTTACATTTGGTCCACCCATTGTTGAAATATTGGCATTTTAAAAATCTAATTATATTGATTGTGATAAACAAACAACTGATTTCAATGTTCTTATTATTTATTCATGTTTTTAAAATCCAAATATTTCAAAAACGACTGGACCAAATGTCAACATATCATATACTTTTAATTCAGAAAGAAAAGATATATACATGTGGTGTTTAACATACTTATAGGGTGTTCAGTAAGATATGATATTTGACCACAAACGCAAGTATAAGAGGTGCAAATAATTTTTTTTCTTACAACAAAAAAAATATATTATCTGAAACTTTGAGCTTTTGAAGTATTGAATACACCTGGTTTGCATACTAGAAGGATCTTGGTATCCTCTGTTTCTTATATCCCCATCTTTTTCCTACATTAAAAAAAATTGATCATAATTTAAGTATAATTACATAAACAAAATTATTTTAAAAAAAGGAAAAAGTCTACAAGTACCTACCAACTATACCTGGTATAACACATTCATGGGGGTCAAGCTCCCCATGTTTAGCAGCCAGATGCAATGGACTGTATCCATGCTTTATCCACACTCATCAACTACATGCCATATTCCTGCTCGTGTCAAAATTAGCTGAGCAGCTTTGTAATTTCTGCCATACTGCATGCTTCAGTGGTATGAGTCCTTGCGTCACCTGAAATTTATAATCCAGAGATAATTGGTGACATTTTGATACCCTACAATGTCTTTTTCAGTGAGCTGAATTATCCTAGTGATGCACAAAAAACCTTGTCTTGCAAGACAAGAGCAAGTTCATATCCTTGTGCATTTTACTAAGAATTTGTTTGTAAATAATACTTGATTGGATAATTTCCATAAAATGTCAATAAATCTGCGGGCAACTGGCTGCTAACTTCACACTTTGGCTGCGGGCAACTGACTGCAGTTTCACACGGATCTCTAATGGTAGATCATTTTTTAGTTCTTACTATAGGCCTAGTCATGTGCCCTATGAATCTACAAAAAAGTATTTAAAATTAATTAAAATAAAAAGACTGTAAATATCAAAAAATATATGGAATTTATTCTGCAAGAGGTTTAGTTTAGTGAAAATTAGTGTGCTACTTGTAGTCCACTGAGACTATTTTGGTGCTACTAAAAAATTGCTCCTGTGCAGTTTCAAAAGAATACAAAAGTGCACCAGGGTAACATGAGTGCAGAGGCCTTAGTGGTATATCTTTGAGCCACAGTGTTAAGCCTAAATCATTTATTGTTGTAATCTGCAGAGTTTTTTTGTGCTGGGTGGAAAAAAAATGTGCCACTTTAGTCAAACTCAGTATGTAGGTATGTGGGCACAATAGATCCATATGTGGTTGCAGTGCATGGAGGTCCAGTAGGGCCTGCGACCACTTTCGAATACATACATACATGAGCTTGGAGAGTCCATGACAAAAAATTTGCTCTGAGTGCCACACGGAGTTTGTCAGTTGCTCAAAAGAATACAAAAAGTTGCACTAGTGGCACACCAGTGCTGCATTTTTTCCCAAAAGAATTTACTATAAGTGATTGCAATTACCAACAACTTACTGAGAAAAGAACTTGGGCCTTTTGAGAGCACTGTGCCCCAAGTACTATTGTGCTGCATTCACTTTTTGAAGCACTTTGAAAGCAATACTGCCCAGCTTTCGGCACAGCCGTTCAAATATTTCCTTAAGATTTGTATAAACCACCCTTATACCAATCTAAACATATCTATGATAAACATAAAACCGAGGGCTGAATAGCTAACCCAAAGTCTGTACACTAATTGTGAAAATCCAGAATCTTTTCCTAGATTGTGAGGGATTGTGTGTGTAAGATTGTGAGATATTGTTTAAGGATTGTAACAAGATTGTGAAAAATGTGTACACCGATTGTGAGAGCTATTCACCCCATAAAAGAATAGCAACAATAGTTAGGTACCTACTTACCTATACATTAACACATTTTCTGCTTGGCTGTCTGCCCTACAGACATAGCAAACTTTTAATGAAGTTGCTTCTTCTTAGATCGCAGTTCTAAGATAACCAAATTTTATATTTAAGGTGCCCGTCTCATCCCTATTTCTGAGATAAATTACACAATTGCAGTGTTGGAAATTATCCATATGATGCTTTTTCAACCAGGTCATCCAGGGAGAAACTGGTAGCATTAGAGGAATTTTTGTTTTTTCTAGTAAATTCTTCATCGAATTTGGGGGTGCTGACTTTTTTTCTTTTTTTGAAATTTGCCTTATTTTGGGTTTTATCAAACATTTTAGAAATTAATTTTTTTGAAATTTGGCAACGATGCGTGTTTGTACTCCCCTATTTTCTCCTCCACAGCTTTATTCTAAAATATGCACATTTTTCTATGGGTTTTTCGCATTTTGCCATCGTTTTAGACCATATTTTCAAAATCGGAAAAAAGTCAGCACCCCGAAATTCTTTTGTTTATCTAACACAACAAAAAAATAAGTTATAATTGGTTTCTATCATATGGCTTGATCGCCCAAATTTTGAAATTGCATGGGTTTTTTTGTAAATTTATTTTGATCACGTGATCGTCGATTCACGAACTGCGAAAAAGGAAGATGAAAGAGAGACACGTGGTCTGTCGTGCAAAGCAGAAACCTAGTGAGTCAAAAACTAGTGTTTTGGGAAATAGAGATTGAAGTTTATTTAACTACATACTAACCATAGTTTATTTAACTACATAGTAACTACATTCAACTTCCTTGTTTTCTAAGATAGCCACATTCTAGAAAAACTCTCTGGTGCCGTTTTTTACGGTTATTTCAATGATATAAAAATCTCATTTTCGAGTAAGTCGAGTTACTAGGTTTTTGCTTTGCACGCCAGCGGTACTTTCTGATAGAAATCTGTAATTTTTTCTTAATTCTTAATTTAGTTTTGACATCAATTACACAGCGGCGCTGTTACACAGGACAGCTGTTTTTGACTTTTCCAGTAAAAACAAATATTTCTAACCCAAGAAAAATAAAACACTAAATAAAAATTGATTTAAACATTTAAACGAAAAGTACAGGCTGCTTTCTTTTTTACAAACGCAAATACTGGTACCTGTGAATAAAAAATTCTACGAACCACAATATAGCTGGCAAAACGCGGTTTTCAAATTTAGATTGAGAAAGTACATTCCCGAAGTAGTATCAAAGTTTGTCACAATTTTTGAGAAAATAACATAGTAGATATACCTCAAAAGCGACAGCAGCTAGTTGTTTTCACAAATAAATTGAAAATTTTATTTTCAACAAAAATAAATTTACTTCAACACCCAGAATGACTAGGTCTTTTCCTATGGATATTGTATGTTTACTGCCTTCGATAAGAATCTTCTTTTTTATGCTATTATTGGAGACAACATATAAGAAACAAAATAAAAAAAACTATAACTTAAAACATGTATAAAAAAAATCTACTTTACCCAGTGACTCCTATCCCTCGATAGCCAGCTCTTAGATCAATAAACAATGTTCTCATATAATAAACAAAGATACCAGGAAATGATGTAACTCTATATTCATAAAAATTCTACTATACCTATTAGGGACATTTTGAAACACTTTGACAATTGTTATCGTTATAGTTGTTGTCTAGGTATCACAACTTAGGTTGAATTACTTTATTTGCCTGACTATTTTTGCACTTACCTTTAGTAGAATCTTCTTTAATTAAAGAATAATACTTTTAAACTAATTTTTCTTTAAAAAATACCACAATGCACAAACTTGACTGTGGTTAATAAGCACTTCATTATAATTATTGGGGTTTTTATTGTTACTTAGTAGTTATTTACTTTTTCATCACATTTATGTCTAACAACTGACCTCAAATTGTGTAAAGTTTGGTAGTTTTTTTAATAAAAATAAGCTTAAAAGTATTATTTTTTAATTGAGGAAGATTCTACCAATAGTAAGTGTAAAAATGGTCAGGAAAATAAAGCCAAATTAGTCAGGTTGTGAAACCTTAAAAATAACTATAACAATAACAGTTGTCAAAATTTTTAGAGTTTTAAAATGTCCTTATTATCTCTGTCTTTCCAACTAAAAATATAATGGGTAGATGTAAACTCCAGTTCAAAAAAATTGAGACAAAATTTACTGACAGTTTGATGAGTCCGACATTTAAATGTTAATTGTAATGTTACATTTGTCAATAAAAAGTGTCTCAATTATTTTGCATTGGAGTTTTATGTACCTATGAGAACTTTCTTGGTGTGTTCATTGAACATTTTTTAAAACAACCTGTTCTACATTTATAGATCGTTTTTGACAAAGCATGTTAAAAGTTATCAGGTAGGATATTTCAGTTCAAACCACATTTTAGGTTAATTTAGATCAAGTTTGGATCAGGGTGTTTATTCTTGATTGTCTGTACCGTGAGGTGAGTGCTCACCTTGTGGATTCATTTCCCCGTGTAATTAGGTGGTGAAATCATTTCCAGTTCACCCGTGAAAGTGAACTTTTCACTCACCTCACCTCACAGAAAGTAGAGAATAACAAGGCAAAAACAGATTTTATTGTTTGCAGAGGAGTTTTGTGTTTCTCTCAGAACAGTATCAACAACCAATAAAAACATTTTTATTAAAAAAAGAAAACCCGAGAGAAAACCATATTTTTACCTACTGCATATTTATGTTTTCTTGGAACATAGATTTGTTCAAAAATATAATCTTTTAACAAAAACACTTTCTAAAAGAAAAACAGGAAGCTAATATTTTTTTAAGAAAATGTCAAATTTTTTTTTAATTAAAAAAAGTTTTTAAACAATTTCTAATTGAAGAAAATATTTTGGGACAATTTCCTTCCCCTCCTTCAAACAAATTTTAGAAACTTTATAGTAGTACATAATTTGACATAGGTGCAGAGGTGCACTATAAATGAAGCTCAGAAAAATTACTTTTACATTTATTTATTGTTTAAAAATATTTATTATTCTATTGCTACAAATAACAAATATATTGCTGCCGATTTATTGTTTTTTTTTTTAAATAAATTACAGCATAGTAATAAAAATAGAAAACTTCTTAACAGGAGCTTGAAAAAAAATTATTAGAAAATATCTGAAAATACACTCTACTACAGTTTTAAAAAACAACCAATTATTTTTTATTTAGCAAAACTATTTTCTAACATTTAAATTTACAGCCTACTCAGTTATTATTATTATAAATTTACATTCGATATTCTTATAAATAAACTCTAAAATAGTTCTACAATCAAATTCAAAATAATTGAGACACTTTTTATTGACTGTTTGACAGATGTGGCATTATTAATAATCTTTAAATGTCAGACTCGTCAAACTGTTAGTAAATGTTGTCTCAATTTTTTTGAATTGGAGTATATAGAGCATACACACACAAACAGTTAGGTTAGGTTAAATTTTCTATATTATAAAAAACAAATGTTTTCTGAAAAAGAACCTATTCTTTATAGAAAACTAATTTTCAATAATATAAGTAACATTCAAAACAAATGTTCTTACAAAAGGTTCAAACATAATAATATAATATATTGTCGTTGGTTTACTGAAAACTGATTTGTGTTCAAAATAAAATTTTACAGAAAAGACAAAAAAGGTCTAGGATGCCATTTATAAGCTGTCTGGATCCTTTTTTTATCCTTGCTTCAATTAACGTTATTATTACATTTTTTTGCAAATAATTTTATATAGGATATCCATTATGACTAGGGCTAATTGATTATGCAAAAAACTTATTTTTGAAACAAATGTCACATATCAGGTTTCATCGAACCAACGACGATGTACTAGTAGCTCCTGTAATTTGTTGTGGAAATTTTAAACTGTTGATTTTGAGTACCTGATTTCTTATGGAGTGTGAACTTGTATTGCACTTAGTAAATCCTAATAGTCAACCACCATCATTATTTCTAAAAAAAGAAATTTATCATGAAAATAAAAAGCACATTATACACGAAATTATAAAACTGGCACTTTTTGCAAAGCAATTCATCAAATTGTAGAGAAAAAAATCCCCAAGGTAATAATAATAATACAGATGTATTTCACTGTTTTTTATTTATAATCTATATTTCGATATATGTTTAGCAAGTTCGGTTAGTACAGTAATTTGCTTAAAGCAATAAAAAATACTCTGCCAATATATGGGCCCCTAAGCTCACACTAGGTACTAAAGTTATAGTGTACGTGTGAGCTAATATAACTAAAAACTGAAATATATTTTATTCAACTCCAGACTAAATTACCTTTTCTTTGATACTACACAAGCCATATTTTCACTTAAACTCTAATTTTTAAAATATACCCCCACCCTTTTTTTTTAAATAAATTAAAATGTATTTTGTTTAACTGCAGACTCAATTACGTTTTGTTTGATATCACACACGCCATATTTTCACATAAACTCTAATTTTTGAAATCTACCCCCACCCTTTTATTTGGTTTGTGTTCGGTGGATTTTGTTCATTTTTAAATGGGACCATCTCGACGCAAGAGCCAGCCTAGGTACCAAATTTCATTAAAATCGGCCAAGCGGTTTTTGAGTTATGCGCGTTGGTCGTTACAGACAGACATACAGACAGACAGACAGACAGACGGTGCAACAAAAAAGTTTCAAAATCATCTGAAACGCAAAGATATATAAAAATTTTTGAAATCGGAGCAACTTTTTTTTTCTCCAAAAAATTAGGATCACCATAGCTCACACTACTATAGTATAGTATATGTGTGAGCTAAAAATAATATTAAATGTATCTTTTAATATACAGGCCGTTTCAACAAAAACTTAACAGAGGCCTTTTGGGGCACCTCAAAAATCCACGAACATGTGGATTTTGTTTGCAAGGGGACCCGTTTTGGCTATCATGCATTCCCTCCGAGGGGTATGTTTTACTAATATATTTTGGATATGAAAAGTGGGTCTAATGATACCTTGTTTTGGTTTGAATATCTCTACAACCATGTAAAAATTTTGAAAAGATTTTGATTTTATATTTTTTGGATTTAATATGAATAAATATGAAAATTTGAAGGCAAATATGTCAAAAACTAATCAATAGATTTTAAAATGTTTACATTGTTGTAAAGATATTTAAGAAACCTTCAAAATAAGGTATCACTAGGAGCAAAGCATACCCCGTAAAGGACATGCATGCTACAAAAATTTCAAGATAGCTAAAAAGTGTCCCCTTTGGAAACAATATCGACGGTTCCAAGGGTTTTTTCAAATTCTATCAAGAAATATCTGAACATGGTAATGGTTACATGGAGGGTTAACTAAAAGCAGATATTCCTTTCTAATGGGGAGGATTTTGACTTTGCAGAGCTAGGTGTAATAGTATGTCAACTCGATTTTTTGCAAGAAGAACTAAGTTTGTTAGGGTCTAATAATGTCAAAAATATAATTTAGATGAAATTTATAAATGTTCTAAAAACTCACATAGATGACAAAGCAAAATTATCATTCCAGCTTCCCTTATTTTTGTCTACTCTCTTTGTTCCTTCAGTATAAAGATGAAAATCCAATGTAACATAGCAATGTTCATCCCCAACTGGATTTTTCCTAAAATAAGAAAACATAATAATTTTACTATATTTTTATGCAACTTACGATGGTTTCAAGTTTTTAGTTTGATAGCTATTGTTTTAATTTAAAGGTTTTTTTATTCTTAATAGCTTTAAATATATTTTTGTTTCTAAAACTTATTAAAAGGTCACATCAAAAGATATGTATGCTTTGGATTTATAAATAACAGGTCATTTCATACCAAATTAACCAGCCTCCAGTATTGATCAACTCCGATTTTAATGATTTTTGGTACAGTTATACTAACCATTAATAAACTGAAAAATCAAAAATTTCAGATTTTTTTGACAAGTAGTTCTTTTAAATATTTTTTTAAATTGCAAGTTTGACCTGACAAAAAAAAATATCTCAAATATAAAATAGAAGTCAGGGTGCAAGCATAACAGAGATGTGGGGGACATGCATTTTTTAAAATATGTGATAAGGTAAAGTTTTGACCAATTGTACGTTTATTGCATATAACAAGAATCTTCCTTTTTTATGCTATTATTAGAGACAACATAAGAAATAAAAAAATAAAAAAATCATAACTCAAAACCTTTATAAAAAAAATCTACTTTACCCAGTGACTCCTATCCCTCAGCCAGCTTTTAGATTAATAAACAATGCCACAATATAATAAACAAAGAAATAATTCTACTATTCCTATTAGGGACATTTTGAAACTGTAACAGGGGCCTGTGTATGACAGTGGTACTGTCACCTCAAGTGGCCAAGGCTTAAATGTAAGCTACCAACTTAGGCTACAATTTATATAAATTATAAAAAGATTAAATGTTACTATATGTTTCCTAGCTTAATGTCTATATGAGAGCAAATATTTTCTGAAACATTCCTCAATATTTCAGAATGTTTCTTCAATTTAAACGGATCACAACACCTGGTCGCAAATATTTTATATTTTGGCGTGTTCTTGCGACAATTTCTTGCAGGAATTTTCCTGTATCAAACAGGCACAGATTGGCTGGGAATCACTCACCAATGAAAAAGTAGAAATGACAGGAATAAACAAGTTTGCACACTGACTGACGGGGGGAGGGGGAGGGATGAAAAAAAAGGGGGTATTTTTATTTTAGCTTTAATTTAACTACACCGAATTAATATTCAAAATATAACTTTTACCTACAGCACATACACATATTATGTATGCATGATAATACAAATTTCAAACAATTTTGTTCAGATTTTTTGTTACTTTTATTTGGTTTTTATTTTTTTTAACCATGAAGCCATAATTTCTCCATTTTGAAATTTGGCACATATTTTCCTAAAGCCTTGATAAAAAAATACTTTTTTTTGAAAAAAATCAAAAATAACTTTTTTGAAAAAAATAAAAAAATGTTTTTTTTAAAATTTCAAAAAAAAACAGATGGAAATATAGTAGGTCATGTGACAAATAGTTGGAAAGGTATTTAAATTGTCTTTACAAAGAGCTATATCTTATTAATCTGCGGTAAGTGGTCCTCAAGATATTTTAATTTTTGTGAAGCTGTGTTAGACCAAAATGGGTTAATTTTTTGATTTTTGAAAATTAATTTTAAAAAAACTACCAATCAGAAAAAAAAAATATTTTGGAATTTTGATCCCACCCATATAGAGAATATGTGTACCAAATTTTATCAAAATCGGTGAAATGGTCTGCCAAACCTCTGGTTAATTTGATATGAAATTACCCTATTTTCTCACATATCTCAAAAAATACCCCAAAAAAAGAAACAAAATTTACACAAAAACAAAATTTTCATAAATAAAAAAGTTATAGACCCCCTCCCAAAATGCAGACTTATGGCTTACTATATTAAAATATGGTTTTCACCTTTCAGCTTCGCTTGAATTTTGAGC
Organism: Aspidapion aeneum; assembly: GCA_963576565.1. Lineage (NCBI taxonomy): Eukaryota > Metazoa > Arthropoda > Insecta > Coleoptera > Brentidae > Aspidapion > Aspidapion aeneum. The sequence continues at coordinate 87,774,060 of OY755043.1, forward strand.
ATCGTAAAGGTGGGACAGTTTTTTTCTATCCCCCCTAGAAATACCCTAAACCCCCCAAAAACATCGAATTTGGGACACCCTGTACAGGGTGTTTCATTATATTTCTACCGTCCAATTTTTCCAGAATTTTTGTCCTAAAGGAAAAAATTAAAAAGAGATCTGCAAATGTTTTCCTTTTTGTTTACGGTATGATATTTATTTTGGCAGTTTCCATATACAAGTGGCAGGTAAAAGTAACTTTTTTTTTAAAGGAAACACCCTATATATTTTTACATTCATATTATGAATAGGGCCTAAAATTTTCTTTCTAAAATAATAACATACTTTATAGCTGTCAACAATAGTTTATGAGATATAAGCACTTCTTTTTTAATAATAAAAAAAGTACCACTCGGCACCCCTGGTATATACCACTCTTTTAAGTTATATGTGACAGGTTGTGAGAAAATCAAAACAATTTTGATGGTCAAATGTCATTTTTAGATGTTATAGACATTATATATGCCCATTGAAATCAGTAAAAGTTGAAATTATACTAGGAGTGCTACCAAATTTTTTTAATAATTGTAAAAATTTTAAATGGTTATGTCTTGTATAAAGTATGTTATAGTTTTATAAAGAAGATTTTAGGCCTTATTCATACCTGTAAAAATATATATGGTGTTTCCTTTAAAAACATCACTTTTATCTCCCCCACGCATATGGTTTTTAAAATAAATGTCATACTGTAACCAAAAAGGAAAACATTTTCTAAACACTTTTTAATTTGACTAGTAGATTTAGCACTTACTCGTTTTGTAACTTTCGACTTCTTCTGTTATAACGTTCCAAACTCCTAAACTTCTTTGTACCCCAATTTTGGGGTGTGTCTAAAATATTGACCGGTCACTCAATTAAGGACCACGCACTTCTAGTAATGTGATTGTAATGAAATTTGGCATACTAGTTCGTGAAGTTAATACGACCATTCGGTGAAAATTTTAGCCCCCCAAGTCCCCCCATAAGGGAGCTAGGGCAAAAAAATCGAATTGACCATAGTTTTTCTGAAGGACCAGGCACTTCTAATAATGGAGTTGTAATTAAATTTGGCATACAAGTTCGTGAAGTTAGTGCGACCATTCGGTGAAAATTTTAGCCCCCCACGGCCCCCCATAAGGGACCTAGAAAAAATCGCATTGACCAAACTTTTACTGAAGGACCAGGCACTTCTAATAATGGAGTTGTAATGAAATTTGGCATACAAGTTCGCAAAGTTAATGCGACCATTCGGTAAAAATTTTAGCCCCTCATGGCCCCCCATAAGAGAGCTAGGGCGTGGACCTTTTTTAGTTGCTCTGATTGACAACGCACTTGTTATGATGTGGTTGTAATGAAATTTTGCATGCACGTTCATAACGTTAAAAAAACTTTTCAGTGAAAGTTTTAGCCCCCCACGGCCCCCCATAAGAGAGCTAGGGCGTGGTCCTTATTTTAGTTGCTCTGATTGACAACGCACTTCTATTAATGTGGTTGTAATGAAATTTAGCATGCACGTTCATAAGGTTAAAAAAACTATTTAGTGAAAATTTCAGCCCCCCACCACTCACCATAAGGGAGCTAGGGCGTGGTCCTTATTTTAGTTGCTCTGATTGACCGAGGACTTCTATTAATGTGTTTGTAATGAAATTTAGCATGTACGTTCATAAGGTAAAAAAAAACTATTCAGTGAAAATTTTAGTCCCCCACCACTCACCATAAGGGAGCTAGGGCGTGGTCCTTATTTTAGTTGCTCTGATTGAAAACGCACTTCTAATAATGTGGTTGTAATGAAAATTAGCATGGACGTTCATAGGGTTAAAGAAACTATTCAGTGAAAGTTTTAGCCCCCCACCACCCACTATAAGGGAGCTAGAACGTGGTCCTTATTTTAGTTGCTTGGATTGACAACACACTTCTAATGATGTGGTTGTAGTGAAATTTAGCATGCACGTTCATAAGGTCAAAAAAACTATTCAGTGAAAATTTTAGCCCCCCACCACTCACCATAAGGGAGCTAGGGCGTGGTCCTTATTTTAGTTGCTCTGATTGAGAACGCACTTCTAATAATGTAGTTGTAATGAAATTTAGCACGCACGTTCATAAGGTTAAGAAAACTATTCCGTAAAAATTTTAGCCCCCCACCACCCACCATGTGGGAGCTAGAGCGTGATCCTTATTTTAGTGTCTCTGATGGACCGAGGACTTCTAATAATGTGATTGTAATGAAATGTAGCACGCACGTTGATAAGGTTAAAAAAACTATTCAGTTAAAATTTTAGCCCCCCACCACCCACCATAAGGGAGCTAGGGCGTGGTCCTTATTTTAGTTGCTCTGATTGAGAACGCACTTCTAATAATGTAGTTGTAATGAAATTTAGCACGCACGTTCATAAGGTTAAGAAAACTATTTAGTGAAAATTTTAGCCCCCACCACCCACCATAAGGGAGCTAGGGCGTGGTCCTTATTTTAGTTGCTCTGATTGAAAACGCACTTCTAATAATGTGGTTGTAATGAAATTTAGCATGGACGTTCATAGGGCTAAAGAAACTATTCAGTGAAAGTTTTAGCCCCCCACCACCCACTATAAGGGAGCTAGAACGTGGTCCTTATTTTAGTTTCTTTGATTGACAACGCACTTCTAATGATGTGGTTGTAGTGAAATTTAGCATGCACGTTCATAATGTTAAAAAAACTATTCAGTGAAAATTTTAGCCCCCACCACCCACCATAAGGGAGCTAGGGCGTGGTCCTTATTTTAGTTGCTCTGATTGAGAACGCACTTCTAATGATGTAGTTGTAATGAAATTTAGCACGCACGTTCATAAGGTTAAGAAAACTATTCCGTAAAAATTTTAGCCCCCCACCACCCACCATGTGGGAGCTAGAGCGTGGTCCTTATTTTAGTGTCTGATTGAAAACGCACTTCTAATAATGTGGTTGTAGTGAAATTTAGCATGCACGTTCATAATGTTAAAAAAACTATTCAGTGAAAATTTTAGCCCCCCACCACCCACCATAAGGGAGCTAGAGCGTGGTCCTTATTTTAGTGTCTCTGATTGACCGAGGAATTCTAATGATGTGATTGTAATAAAATTTAGCACGCACGTTGATAAGGTGAAAGAAACTATTCAGTAAAAGTTTTAGCCCCCCACCACCCACTATAAGGGAGCTAGAGCGTGGTCCTTATTTTAGTGTCTCTGTTGGACCGAGGACTTCTAATAATGTGATTGTAATGAAATGTAGCACGCACGTTGATAAGGTTAAAAAAAACTATTCAGTGAAAATTTTAGCCCCCCACCACCCACCATAAGGGAGCTAGGGCGTGGTCCTTATTTTAGTTGCTCTGATTGACCGAGCCCTTCTAATAATGTGGTTGTAATGAAATTTATCACGCACGTTCATAAGGTTAAGAAAACTATTCCGTGAAAATTTTAGCCCCCCACCACCCACCATGAGGGAGTTAGAGCGTGGTCCTTATTTTAGTGTCTCTGATTGACCGAGGACTTCTAACAATGTGATTGTAATGAAATTTAGCACGCACGTTGATAAGGTTAAAGAAACTATTCAGTAAAAGTTTTAGCCCCCCACCACCCACTATAAGGGAGCTAGAGCGTGGTCCTTATTTTAGTGTCTCGGATGGACCGAGGACTTCTAATAATGTGATTGTAATGAAATTTAGCACGTACGTTGATAAGGTTAAAGAAACTATTCAGTAAAAGTTTTAGCCCCCACCACCCACTATAAGGGAGCTAGAGCGTGGTCCTTATTTTAGTGTCTCTGATTGACCGAGGACTTCTAATGATGTGATTGTAATAAAATTTAGCACGCACGTTGATAAGGTTAAAGAAACTATTCAGTAAAAGTTTAAGCCCCCCCACCACCCACTATAAGGGAGCTAAGGCGTGGTCCTTATTTTAGTTGCTATGATTGAAAACGCACTTCTAATAATGTGGTTGTAATGAAATTTAGCATGGACGTTTATAGGGTTAAAGAAACTATTCAGTGATAGTTTTAGCCCCCCACCACCCACTATAAGGGAGCTAGAACGTGGTCCTTATTTTAGTTGCTTTGATTGACAACGCACTTCTAATGATGTGGTTGTAGTGAAATTTAGCATGCACGTTCATAAGGTTAAGCAAACTATTCCGTGAAAATTTTAGCCCCCCACCACCCACCATGAGGGAGCTAGAGCGTGGTCCTTATTTTAGTGTCTCCGATTGACCGAGCACTTCTAATAATGTGGTTGTAATGAAATTTAGCACGCACGTTCATAAGGTTAAGAAAACTATTCCGTGCAAATTTTAGCCCCCCACCACCCACCATAAGGGAGCTAGAACGTGGTCCTTATTTTAGTTGCTTTGATTGACAACGCACTTCTAATGATGTGGTTGTAGTGAAATTTAGCATGCACGTTCATAAGGTTAAAAAAACTATTCAGTGAAAATTTTAGCCCCCCACCACTCACCATAAGGGAGCTAGGGCGTGGTCCTCATTTTAGTTGCTTTGATTGAAAACGCACTTCTAATAATGTGGTTATAATGAAATTTAGCATGGACGTTCATAGGGTTAAAGAAACTATTCAGTGAAAGTTTTAGCCCCCCACCACCCACTATAAGAGAGCTAGAGCGTGGTCCTTATTTTAATGTCTCTGATTGACCGAGCACTTCTAATAATGTGGTTGTAATGAAATTTAACATACAAGTTCGTGAGGTAAATTGGGTAAAAATTTTAGCTAAATGTTACGTTAAAAAATGCATTTTAAGCCAGATTCACCTAAAAATGTAGGCAAGAATAATTTAAGTGCTTAATTTGCTTATAATCTTTAAAAAATGTTAAAAAACCAAAGAAAATCTCTAAAACCGCAAAACAATGCTTTGTTTACCGCCCAAGGCTGAAAATAATTACGTGACCCAAAATGATCGATTGAACCGACTACGAGTAACCACGACCACCGATATTAAAGGCCGGGAATCGAATTTTTAGGGGCTCCTAATTTAATAATTTTGATAAATATGTGTGATAGCATCAGACGGGCTCTGCAACGAAATAGCGCGTGTATAAATAACGCTTTTTAAAACAGGGCTTATCAAAATGTCGTATATTCATAATAGCGCCTATCAGAATGGCGCGTGTACAAAATAGCACCTCTTAAAATAGCGCGTGTTTTAAATAGCGCGTATCAGGTCTGCTTATGTATATTTACACCTAAATATAGTTTGCCAAACTTAACACAACTCATATAGTTCGACTCTATTTTTTGAAAGAAAACAACTTTCCTGACTTCTTTCCGGGGATCCTAGCGGGTGTGTGTAACCAAACCGAAGCATTTTTTTATTTTTTTTTATTTAGCTCCCCTGTCCTCATTTTGAGAGGTCGAAATTGGTGTGTTCTTACCTTTGTCAATTGATCACAAACATATCCTAATCGGTCCAGATACCACCTGACTTTTTCCACCTAAAAAAATGTTCCCAATGTCCCGCTATTTTAAACACCCGTCATTTTTAGACGTGTTATTTTGATACGCTCTGTTTGGAACATGCGCTGTTTTAAACACGCCCTGTTTTGAATAAGCTTAAAGGTGGAAGAACAGGGCATTCGTTTCTTTGGAAATGGGTGAACTGAACCTCGCCCACATTGGTCAAATAGTGGAATGTATTTTTTATAAAAAATGAACCTTTATTATTATTATTTCTCGGTATCTCACTTTCGTGGTCACTTAGCTAAGATTCATCGGTCCGAAGACAAGATGATCTGCTTACTAATAAGTGTTTAGCTGTTCAATTGATGTGTGAAGAATGATTATTATTATTATTATTATTATTATTAAATGAGCGCGCTATTTCGATACGCGCTATTTCGTAAAGGAACCGAGCCTATCAGCACGGATCACCTAACAAACAGATATAGCCGGCTGGCGGTCTTTGATCTCGCTGAATTCAACGATGGCTGGGCATTGGGAGTCAAGCTCAGGGCCGGACTAAAATAAATTTGAATGTTTCAGAGTATTTGCGAAAAATATTTTTACTGCCAGAAACAATAAAAATCTTAAAATAGCTTTGTACTGCTCTAAAAAATGTATGCTTAAATGAATTTTAAGTCTCGGCCGTATACCATAAACGGTGCGAGCAAGTAATCCGTTGGACTAGATTTACAGAAAAACCAAGATATACGTTTTAAAAAGAAGATAATCAGCATCGAAAAAGTGGACTAACCTTTTTTCAATCCAGTTTTTAGGGTACCTTCCCCCTTTTTTTGTTGTTGATAAAAACAAAACTTTTTTTAATAGGAATCATAGCAAAGTTGGCCTAATTAAGAAAACCGAAAACCAAATCGAAATCGGTTCAGTCATTTTTGAGATATCAACATATTTATGTAAAACTTTGAAGGGTCATATCTCAGAAACTACTTTTTCGCTTGACTTCCATTAACCTGACAGCCTTAACTGAACACATTTCTATAGTAAAAAAATAAACTTGTGGCTTTTGATGTCACCCACTTAGTGCATTGACTGTGTTTTTAAAAAACAGCATTTTTAAAGGTTTCAATTATTTGCCCATATTATTACCATTAAAATTGTGTCTTCCATGTGTAAACTAATTACGCCATGTCAAATTTTCTGTTTCGACATATTTATGCCTATAGCGGGGAGTGGGGGGCTCAAATCGAAAAAATGCAAAAATCAATTTCGATTTAGTTTGTCGATGCCTATTAGTGTGCCAAATTTCAGAGCTCTACGATAAGTTTGAATCTCGAATAAAAGGACTCGCTGGAACCGTTTATGTAAGTGACGTCATCAGGACAAAAAAAATTACCAAAATTTAATTTTTTAATAACAGAAATTATTCTTACGGTCATATAAAACACACACATTAAAAAAATGCTTTGAAATAATTATATAACAGTAGCATTTCGTTTGGTTTTTTTTTTAATTTGTGTCTAAAATTGTATTAAATAGCATTAAGCACTGCGATGTGTCAAGTTTAAGGCCAATCGGCAATTTTCGATCCGCCATGTTGATTTCTTTAAGTTTAAGTTAAAAATCATAATCAACAGTGGCGGCTCGTGACAGTAAAGTTTGTGAGTTCTGCCGATAGGGTATAAAAAATTCTATTGTTTTACAGTCTCCAGATCACGTGTCTATTATAAAAAGTAAAAAATTGCCAAGTTTGGTTTGGCAAAAATTACAATGCCTAGGAAAAAATAGCGTTTTTACAAAAGATATACTTAAATAATAATAATTAAAAGAGAATTATTTGTATTGCATCCGCATATCCAGTCGTTTCTGGTATAAATTTCTCTTGTAAAAATCCTTTTATACGATTTTCCCCGGCTTGAACCACACTTTTCTATTAAAATATCGTGGCCGTCCTTCTTCTTTCAGTTTTAGTTTTTCTTCATAAGTAAAGAGAGAGAATTTTTTTACATTAATTAAATTATCCACCACATTCATTGTGACCCAATTATACAAAAACCAACAACAAACACGACCATAACCTCCCGCTCATGCGTTTGGCGTTTTCTAAATAAATAAATGCGCCCGCAAACACGCAACGCTGAGCCCGCCCGCCCGGAATTATACTGGAACTGCAAGTTTTGCAGCTCATTTTTGCCTAGATTTCGCTCTCTAAACCCACGAGCAAGTGCGGTGCGGAGCGAAGGAAGGGGTTCCTAGCAGCCGAGCACAGTTACGTTGTGTTGCAATTTAGCAGCGCAACAATGTCAATAACGTCATTTGACCGACTGTGAAATGCGGCCTTCGGCGACGGCGCGCGTCATACTCAACATACGTACGCGATTTGAAGGCCTACTATACCAATACCGGACCGAAAATATACTGCTATTTCAATAATTTTAGAAATAAAATAATTATATTAGAAAAATAGCAGCGGCTGAAAAATAGTCAAATAATGTGAAAATTTTGGGGGTTCTGCAGCTCTGCAGCCCTTATACACTAGCCGCCCCTGATAATCAACAACCCGAAAGATCTCGAAATTCGGAGTTTGATGCCTGTCGATTTATAAATGGTTGTGTCACAATCCGCCATGTTTTAAAATCCAAGTCAACAATTGTATTAAGTTACCTTTAGTGCCGAGATGTTGGATCCGCCATTTTGATTTTTTTAGTTTAAGTTAAAAATAATAATCAGCGACCCATAAATGGTAAAAACCGTCATTTTGGAGCCTCCATTTTCTTGTTTTTAAATTTGAGTCAAAAATTCTTCTGAATTACCTTAAGCGCCGCGGTGTTTCAAGTTTGATGCAAATCAGTGTGAAAATAATAAAGTGCGCCATTGTGGATCCGCCAATGTGATTTTTTTTTAGTTTTTTTAGTTTAAGTTAAAAATAATAACCAGCGACCTGAAAGATGTAAAAGTTTCGAGTTTGATGCATATCGGTTCATAAATGGCAAAAACCGCCATGTTGCATCTGCCATTTTACCACCAAATACCTAGTTGGAAAGTTTGAAAAAAGCGAGTAAAGCTAAATAAAAAAATGGTAATATCATGAAACAAAAATCTCGCGGCGAATTGTTTTTACTTTGTACTTAAATCATCTCCTAGGACATTTAATTATTATATATAAAAAATCACAAATATCAAAGACAAAATTCACATCGACACACCATTAATGCTCAAACGTACTAAAAGTTTAAAAAATATTGAAAACAGAATGCGCCTCGTGTATAGTATTTTGGATAACGAAGTTTACCTACGATTAAATTATCAAGACTGTTTTTATAAAAGGCTTTTTTTGTTAGTAGACACTTATATATAGATATACACACTTCGTTTTGCGTATTCTTTAATGTAAGCAATTACATTGGCCAGGATGGCAGCATCACAGGACAGGCACTCACGGGCCTGCCTAAAGCCCGGTGCCCACCTACGACTTTCTCGTGCGTGCCCGCGCGCGCGTCACATGACTGTGGTAACATTTCATATTGAGATCATGTGACGCGTGAGCGGGCACCCACGAGAAAGTCGTAGGTGGGAATCAGGTGTAAAATATACGCACGCCATACCATAGCTATATGCCAAACAGCCCATGCAACCACGTAGTCCATAGTAAACTGTCAAAATTGAAACCTGATTAACGATATTACAGGATTTGCCAAGTTATTATATATTATATTACGCCAACGACTATGCAATATGAAGTGGGTGTTGGTTTTAATAGCGACCTTTGAAACGCGGATCTGGATCAAAATCTAGGGGGAGGCTGGGGTAAATAGTCGACTAATTTTTTTTTTCTAAAAGGGGGGCTAATTCTCCTGTTTTCCCTTTAATTATTAAGAAAAAGTGTTTTTTTTTCTAGGGGGGTAATTATCACGTTATCCCCCCTCAAATCCGTGCTTGAGACCTTTTGCATGCGCATTTACCTAATTTGAACTTTATCCCTTACTAAAGGATAATGTTTGACCTTACTTCTGGCCAAATATCACAGACTTGAGTTACTTTAAACGTTAAATTTAAAATATTTTTGATACTAGCCAATTATTTCACGAGTTACCAATGCGGGATAATCATCAGATTTCTTACAAAAACTGGTTGATATGTATTGTTTGGCGACAGTGTTCATCAATGTTCTGTGAAGTGCGTAAAAAAAAAGAAGAAGAAGTACACAGACCTAATCCTATGTTTTCCTGGCGGTTTTTCACTGGTATTGGTTTTTCAGTTTTTACCAAGTTGTTTTCGGAACTGTTTAATTAATTTTGCCTACAGAACAGAAAACAGGCCTTTGAGAATTAAATAAAGAATAAAAAAAAATACCGCATATAAAAATTGTGTCTGTATAAGGTAAATATTGGACTGCTAAATATCACGTGACATCTGTCGTTTAACGTCGCAATAATAAAGGATACAGTGAGCTAACGGATTGTGTGCAAAAAATCCCGTATAGTCTAGTGTTTTTTTTCATAATACGTACTTAGTATTTGTTACTCTATAACCTACCACCAAAGTTTTAGTGATAAGAAATTTTTATATATTCCTGTATTGATGTGATAATAATAACTAACTGCATTTGTGATAATAATGATTACCTAGGTTATAAAAATTTTAAATAAATATTTTGAAAACCTAGGTTATAAAAATTTTAAATTTTAAATAAATATTTTTACTTAAATCCTTTCCCTTTTTTTTTCGAGAATACAATATTTTTTAACCGTACTTTTCAAGATTTTTACCGAAGCTTCATGCTGCAATTATTTAAAATACTACAGAATGCAGTCTACTATATTCCGAAAACCGCATATTGATGCGATGCTCTGTTAAAAAGTTAGCATTTTAAAAAAATGTTAATTGTCAAAAACCTGTCATTAGGCCTAATGGATTTTGACGAAAATCTAATCAGCTCGTTAGTGTCGAGGACTATTTAACCTGAAAATTTTATGAAAATCGGTTTAGCGGTGTAGGAGCTTATGTATGTATGTATGTGTGTGTATGTATGTAACTCTGTCCGTAACATGATAGCTCCTAAACCGCCCAACCGATTTTCATTAAATTTTTAGGTAAAATAGTTCGATACTGTAACGAGTTGATTGGATTTTGGTCGAAATTCATCAACAGTTTTTTGACAGTTAAAAGATTTACAAAATGCTAACTTTTTAACGGAGCGTCGCCTCAATATGCAGTTTTCGGAATATTGTATCGCACATTTTTTTAAAAAATTTGTGTTATAACCAAAAACTTGGTTTGGCTGGATATATTTAAAAGAAACTGTTTTTAAGGTTGATATAGCATGGACTTTTCTTGGAGTGTGCTAATGGGTTAGGAAGGTTATTTTCTTTGTGTTTTCAAAAAAAAGTTTTATGATTTTAGTTTTGTCCTAGGCTATATCTACCGTATCCTATAATATAACAACTCCATGTGTGCAAACAGAAAAACCTTTTCTTAAATGTCTCATAAAAAAAAGAAAAGGGAAGTTGTCATAGTTTAACTCTGACTTACAGAATTGTAAATGAAAACCACCAAACCAGAGGCAATCGATGCAATCAAATGGGGTGATAAAAAAGTCTGATAGGCTCGGTTCCGTTACGAAATAGCGCGTATCAAAATAGCGCGTTCATTTAAGCTCATTCAAAACAGGGCGTGTTTAAAACAGCGCATGTTCCAAACAGAGCATATCAAAATAACACGTCTAAAAATGACGGGTGTTTAAAATAGCGGGACATTGGGGACATTTTTTTAGGTGAAAAAAGTCAGGTGGTATCTGGACCGATTGTGATATGTTTGCGATCAATTGACAAAGCTAATGACACACCAATTTCGACCTCCCAAAATGAGGACAGGGGGCTAAATAAAACAAAATCAAAAAAATGTTTTGGTTTGGTAACACACACCCGCTAGGATCCCCGGAAAGAAGAAAAAATATAGTCGAACTATATGAGTTGTGTTAAGTTTGGCAAACTATTTAGGTGTAAATATACCTAAGCATACCTGATACGCGCCATTTAAAACACGCGCTATTTAAAGAGGCGCTATTTTATACATGCGCTATTTTGATATGTGCTATTTTGTACACGCGCCATTCTGATATTATAAAAAATAAAAATATTAAATTAGGAGCCCCTAAAAATTCGATTCCGGGCCTTTAATATCGGTGGTCGTGGTTAGTCGTAGTCGGTTCAATCGATCATTTTGGGTCACGTGATTATTTTCAGCCTTGGGTGGTAAACAAAGCATAGGGCTGTCTAACAAAACATATGATCAAATCCAAGATGTCTTCCATAGGACAAACAAACCGATTTCCCATAAGCCGTAATGTTAACAAAAACGTAAATTTTACAAAAACGACAAGAGCTTTAGTCTAAAAAATTAATGAGTTTTAAGAACAGATCCTTTGTGCATATGGGAAAAATGCGTTTTTCTTAAAAATATTAAACTAAAGCCAGAAAATCTGAAATAAAAGGGACCATGTTTTCTTCAAAAAAGTAGGTTATGGTTTTGTTTATTTTGTTTTTTTTTTAACTTTTTTTCTGGTTTTTTCACTTATTTTGAATTATTACATGGGCGCACCAAGGGGGCGGGGGGCTAGGGGCCCGGGCCCCTCCCAAACCACATATTTTTTTAGATATTTTCCATATATTTCATGAATAAACAAAATAAATAGCATAAAGTACATCATGAGACCTCTGGGGGCCCCCCAAAGGTATCGGGCCGCCAAAGGTTTTTGAAGTTTTTTGACCAATGAACTATCAGCCCAAGGTAGAGGAAAGTAGTTCTATTCAAAGAGCTCACTTCAAGGCTCAGTTAACAGAGACGAAATTGAAATAGACTAAACTTTTCTCATCAGATTCAGGTTTTCTATTAGGATCTTTTGTTGTACTTGAATAAACCTTTTGCTAAGTAATAGGCCTTCTATAGCGTTAAACTGTGAAAAATATTTCACTATGAGTTTTAGGTTTAGACAAAGTTTAATTGTTTTAACCCTCCAGTAGTGACATGAAAAAGAGGCACAACTTATAGGTAGGTCAGTCCAACAGATCAATATGCACATATGAGTTCCAACCGAGGTTGGTCAAGCAAACTTCTAAAGGCCACTTGACATGGTGCATGACAATAAAATTTGCAGGCAAATGTATGAAATTTTGCCCAGGTGCATGCGCAGTACAAATCCAGCTGATTGTTGCAGGCAATCCATTTTTATCGGTCCGGTGCCATTTTTTTGCATGCAAACTGTACTTGCATGCAAACTGGCGAATTTTTACCTAGATTCTGGGGAATCAATGCATGGCCATGCACAATGTCAAACGAAAAGAAGATTTTTTTGCAGGCAACAATTTGACTGAAATTTTTTGCTTGCAAATATTTGCAGCGTGTCATGCACCATGTCAAGCGGCCTTAATAAGTACTTTACAAAATATGTTTATTTAAAAAATATAAGTAAACATTATATAAAAAAAAAACTTGCAAAATTAAAATACAGTTTTTCCTTGTCATTGGCCTCACACACCATACATCACCATATGATTTTCCATAAACTATAATACATAGGGCTTAAGTACGGTCAAACCTAAGGTTCATCAGCTCACAACAGTAAGTACTGTTCAAATTTTACAACAGTACAATATTCGCTGTTGTATTACTACTGTTACTTTTATTTCTGTTTTTTTGTAACAATATTTGCTCAATTATGTATCTAAAAGTTTATGCAAATAAATATATACTCTACTCTACAATTGGGCGTAACAGCATATGACCCATTAGGAGTATTAAAACCCAAGTTTGTTTGAGAGAAATTGAAAAAAATATCTGAGAGAACTTTTTGTTTGTTTTTCTTGTGGTCACCAAAGTCAACAAAGATTACATTTTTCCATCTATTATTAATGATGCCATAAAAAATTTTTTTTGGTAATAAGCTCAGAACAATACCATAGAAATTTCACAACAGGACTTGTAGTAGGTCCAGTCAGATACTATACAAATTTTACGGTGTACAAGTTTTAGGTGTCAAAAAGCATGGAAATAAAGGAAAATTTGCACCAAAATAGTTTAAGATAAAAAGAGGTTTGAGTTAGGGAGATTTTCAAATTCACCAGTTTATTCTAAACTGTTTTGAGGTCTGTAAAATAAATATTTATTAAAGAAAAAGAAACTTTGATGATACAGGACTTCACTCGACACTATACCGGATGCTACACTACCAAAAGTTTATTTAAGAGTTCTGTAGGATGGTGTACACATTTGGTTCAGCTCATTATTCACACTTTAACCTCATATTGTTTTCCTTTTCTTTCTTCTCTGGACCCTTTTTTCAACCATCATTTTTAAAATTTTTCAACCGTTATGAAACAATAATCCATTCAGGAGAGACCCAGTCATGATCATTGCTGTATTCTAGTTTTGAAAGTTGCTCGCCTAGAATAGTAAAAAAATCATAGTGAAATATTTCTTACAGTTTAACACAATTCTATGTTACACTTCTGCAAAAGGTCCACTTAAGCACAAAAAAAGATCCCAATAGAAAATGTTGCCAAAATGGCAGTTACACATTTATCCAAAACAAACCTGACAAAAAACTTTCGAATATTTCAATTTATCCTCTGTTAAGTCAGGTAATAGAGCACTTATCCACTTTCTTTTCCCTTCTTTGAGCTGATACCTAGTTCATTTAAATCAAGATGATTTTTTAAGGTCAAAATACTTGGCATTCCATCAAAACTAACATTATCAAGCTCTCCCCAGCTGCCACAATTCATAACAGCACAGAAACTAATAATAATGATTCAAACTGAGTAAAAAACTGGAAAAAAAGTAAAAAAAAACAAAAGTAAATAAAAACATAACCTGACTTTATTTGAGATTTACTGGCTTCAATTGATTTTTTTTAAGAAAAACGCATTTTTCCCATGTGTACAAAGGTTCAATACTTAAAACAGCATCTTTGTTGTAAATTAAATCGTTTCACTTTTTTAAAAATTAGGTTTTTGTTAACATTGCGGCTTATGGGAAAACGCTTTGTTTGTCCTATGGCGACCATCTTGGATCGAAAAACAGCTGATCGTGACAGTTCGTTAGACAAGCTAATTGTTTTGCGGTTTTAGAGATATTTTTTGGTTATTTAAAGTTTTTTAAAGATTATAAGCAAATTGAGCACTGAATGTATTATGTATATTATTGCCTACATTTTTAGGTGAATCTGGCTAAAAATACATTTATTAACATTTAACAATTAGCTAAAATTTTTACCCAATTTACCTCACGAACTTGTATGTTAAATTTCATTACAACCAAATTATTAGAAGTGCGTGGTCAATCAGAGCAACTAAAATAAGGACCACGCCCTAGCTCCCTTATGGTGGGTGGTGGGGGGCTAAAATTTTCACTGAATAGTTTTTTTAACCTTATCAACGTGCGTGCTACATTTCATTACAATCACATTATTAGAAGTCCTCGGTCCATCAGAGACACTAAAATAAGGACCACGCTCTAGCTCCCACATGGTGGGTGGTGGGGGGCTAAAATTTTTTCGGAATAGTTTTCTTAACCTTATGAACGTGCGTGCTAAATTTCATTACAACTACATTATTAGAAGTGCGTTCTCAATCAGAGCAACTAAAATAAGGACCACGCCCTAGCTGCCTTATGGTGGGTGGTGGGGGGCTAAAATTTTCACGGAATAGTTTTCTTAAACTTATGAACGTGCGTGCTAAATTTCATTACAACCACATCATTAGAAGTGCGCGGTCAATCAGAGCAACTAAAATAAGGACCACGCCCTAGCTCCCTTATGGTGGGTGGTGGGGGGCTAAAATTTTCATTGAATAGTTTTTTAACTTTATCAACGTGCATGCTAAATTTCATTACAATCACATTATTAGAAGTCCTCGGTCCATTAGAGACACTAAAATAAGGACCACGCTCTAGCTCCCTCATGGTGGGTGGTGGGGGCTAAAATTTTCACGGAATAGTTTTCTTAACCTTATGAACGTGCGTGCTAAATTTCATTAAAACCACATTATTAGAAGGGCTCGGTCAATCAGAGCAACTAAAATAAGGACCACGCCCTAGCTCCCTTATGGTGGGTGGTGGGGGGCTAAATTTTTCACGGAATAGTTTTCTTAACCTTATGAACTTGTGTGCTAAATTTCATTACAACCACATCATTAGAAGTGCGCGGTCAATCAGGGCAACTAAAATAAGGACCACGCCCTAGCTCCCTTATGGTGGGTGGTGGGGGGCTAAAATTTTTACTGAATAGTTTTTTTAACCTGATCAACGTGCATGCTAAATTTCATTACAATCACATTATTAGAAGTCCTCGGTCCATCAGAGACACTAAAATAAGGACCACGCTCTAACTCCCTCATGGTGGGTGGTGGGGGGCTAAAATTTTCACGGAATAGTTTTCTTAACCTTATGAACTTGTGTGCTAAATTTCATTACAACCACATCATTAGAAGTGCGCGGTCAATCAGGGCAACTAAAATAAGGACCACGCCCTAGCTCCCTTATGGTGGGTGGTGGGAGGTTAAAATTTTTACTGAATAGTTTCTTTAACCTTATCAACGTGCGTGCTAAATTTCATTACAATCACATTGTTAGAAGTCCTCGGTCAATCAGAGACACTAAAATAAGGACCACGCTCTAACTCCCTCATGGTGGGTGGTGGGGGGCTAAAATTTTCACGGAATAGTTTTCTTAACCTTATAAACGTGCGTGATAAATTTCATTACAACCACATTATTAGAAGGGCTCGGTCAATCAGAGCAACTAAAATAAGGACCACGCCCTAGCTCCCTTATGGTGGGTGGTGGGGGGCTAAAATTTTCACTGAATAGTTTTTTTAACCTTATCAACGTGCGTGCTACATTTCATTACAATCACATTATTAGAAGTCCTCGGTCCATCAGAGACACTAAAATAAGGACCACGCTCTAGCTCCCTTATAGTGGGTGGCGGGGGGCTAAAACTTTTACTGAATAGTTTCTTTAACCTTATCAACGTGCGTGCTAAATTTTATTACAATCACATCATTAGAAGTCCTCGGTCAATCAGAGACACTAAAATAAGGACCACGCCCTAGCTCCCTTATGGTGGGTGGTGGGGGGCTAAAATTTTCACTGAATAGTTTTTTTAACCTTATGAACGTGCGTGCTAAATTTCATTACAACCACATTATTAGAAGGGCTCGGTCAATCAGAGCAACTAAAATAAGGACCACGCCCTAGCTCCCTTATGGTGGGTGGTGGGGGGCTAAAATTTTCACGGAATAGTTTTCTTAACCTTATGAACGTGCGTGCTAAATTTCATTACAACCACATTATTAGAAGGGCTCGGTCAATCAGAGCAACTAAAATAAGGACCACGCCCTAGCTCCCTTATGGTGGGTGGTGGGGGGCTAAAATTTTTACTGAATAGTTTCTTTAACCTTATGAACGTGCGTGCTACATTTCATTACAATCACATTATTAGAAGTCCTCGGTCCATCAGAGACACTAAAATAAGGACCACGCTCTAGCTCCCTCATGGTGGGTGGTGGGGGGCTAAAATTTTCACGGAATAGTTTTCTTAACCTTATGAACGTGCGTGATAAATTTCATTACAACCACATTATTAGAAGGGCTCGGTCAATCAGAGCAACTAAAATAAGGACCACGCCCTAGCTCCCTTATGATGGGTGGTGGGGGGCTAAAATTTTCACTGAATAGTTTTTTTAACCTTATCAACGTGCGTGCTACATTTCATTACAATCACATTATTAGAAGTGCTCGGTCAATCAGAGACACTAAAATAAGGACCACGCTCTAGCTCCCTCATGGTGGGTGGTGGGGGGCTAAAATTTTTACGGAATAGTTTTCTTAACCTTATGAACGTGCGTGCTAAATTTCATTACAACCACATTATTAGAAGGGCTCGGTCAATCAGAGCAACTAAAATAAGGACCACGCCCTAGCTCCCTTATGGTGGGTGGTGGGGGGCTAAAATTTTCACGGAATAGTTTTCTTAACCTTATGAACGTGCGTGCTACATTTCATTACAATCACATTATTAGAAGTCATCGGTCCATCAGAGACACTAAAATAAGGACCACGCTCTAGCTCCCTCATGGTGGGTGGTGGGGGGCTAAAATTTTCACGGAATAGTTTTCTTAACCTTATGAACGTGCGTGATAAATTTCATTACAACCACATTATTAGAAGGGCTCGGTCAATCAGAGCAACTAAAATAAGGACCACGCCCTAGCTCCCTTATGATGGGTGGTGGGGGGCTAACATTTTTACTGAATAGTTTTTTTAACCTGATCAACGTGCATGCTAAATTTCATTACAATCACATTATTAGAAGTCCTCGGTCCATCAGAGACACTAAAATAAGGACCACGCTCTAGCTCTCTTATAGTGGGTGACGGGGGGCTAAAACTTATACTAAATAGTTTCCTTAAACTTATGAACGTGCGTGCTAAATTTCATTACAACCACATTATTAGAAGTGCGTTCTCAATCAGAGCAACTAAAATAAGGACCACGCCCTAGCTGCCTTATGGTGGGTGGTGGGGGGCTAAAATTTTCACGGAATAGTTTTCTTAAACTTATGAACGTGCGTGCGAAATTTCATTACAACCACATCATTAGAAGTGCGCGGTCAATCAGGGCAACTAAAATAAGGACCACGCTCTAGCTCCCTCATGGTGGGTGGTGGGGGGCTAAAATTTTTACGGAATAGTTTTCTTAACCTTATGAACGTGCGTGCTAAATTTCATTACAACCACATTATTAGAAGGGCTCGGTCAATCAGAGCAACTAAAATAAGGACCACGCCCTAGCTGCCTTATGGTGGGTGGTGGGGGGCTAAATTTTTCACGGAATAGTTTTCTTAACCTTATGAACTTGTGTGCTAAATTTCATTACAACCACATCATGAGAAGTGAGCGGTCAATCAGGGCAACTAAAATAAGGACCACGCCCTAGCTCCCTTATGGTGGGTGGTGGGGGGCTAAAATTTTTACTGAATAGTTTTTTTAACCTGATCAACGTGCATGCTAAATTTCATTACAATCACATTATTAGAAGTCCTCGGTCCATCAGAGACACTAAAATAAGGACCACGCTCTAGCTCCGTCATGGTGGGTGGTGGGGGGCTAAATTTTTTACGGAATAGTTTTCTTAACCTTATGAACGTGTGTGCTAAATTTCATTACAACCACATCATTAGAAGTGCGCGGTCAATCAGGGCAACTAAAATAAGGACCACGCCCTAGCTCCCTTATGGTGGGTGGTGGGGGGCTAAAATTTTTACTAAATAGTTTTTTTAACCTTATCAACGTGCATGCTAAATTTCATTACAACCACATTATTAGAAGTCCTCGGTCCATCAGAGACACTAAAATAAGGACCACGCTCTAACTCCCTCATGGTGGGTGGTGGGGGGCTAAAATTTTCTCAGAGTAGTTTTCTTAACCTTATGAACGTGCGTGCTAAATTTCATTACAACCACATTATTAGAAGTGCTCGGTCAATCAGAGACACTAAAATAAGGACCACGCTCTAGCTCCCTCATGGTGGGTGGTGGGGGGCTAAAATTTTTTCGGAATAGTTTTCTTAACCTTATGAACGTGCGTGCTAAATTTCATTACAACTACATTATTAGAAGTGCGTTCTCAATCAGAGCAACTAAAATAAGGACCACGCTTTAGCTCCCTTATTGTGGGTGGTGGGGGGCTAAAACTTTTACTGAATAGTTTCTTTAACCTTATCAACGTGCGTGCTAAATTTCATTACAATCACATTGTTAGAAGTCCTCGATCAATCAGAGACACTAAAATAAGGACCACGCTCTAACTCCCTTATGGTGGGTGGTGGGGGGCTAAAATTTTCACGGAATAGTTTTCTTAACCTTATGAACGAGCGTGATAAATTTTATTACAACCACATTATTAGAAGGGCTCGGTCAATCAGAGCAACTAGAATAAGGACCACGCCCTAGCTCCCTTATGGTGGGTGGTGGGGGGCTAAAATTTTCACTGAATAGTTTTTTTAACCTTATCAACGTGCGTGCTACATTTCATTACAATCACATTATTAGAAGTCCTCGGTCCATCAGAGACACTAAAATAAGGACCACGCTCTAGCTCCCTTATAGTGGGTGGTGGGGGGCTAAAACTTTTACTGAATAGTTTCTTTAACCTTATCAACGTGCGTGCTAAATTTTATTACAATCACATTATTAGAAGTCCTCGGTCCATCCGAGACACTAAAATAAGGACCACGCTCTAGCTCCCTTATAGTGGGCGGTGGGGGGCTAAAACTTTTACTGAATAGTTTCTTTAACCTTATCAACGTGCGTGCTAAATTTCATTACAATCACATTGTTAGAAGTCCTCGGTCAATCAGAGACACTAAAATAAGGACCACGCTCTAGCTCCCACATGGTGGGTGGTGGGGGGCTAAAATTTTTACGGAATAGTTTTCTTAACCTTATGAACGTGCGTGCTAAATTTCATTACAACTACATCATTAGAAGTGCGTTCTCAATCAGAGCAACTAAAATAAGGACCACGCCCTAGCTCCCTTATGGTGGGTGGTGGGGGGCTAAAATTTTCACTGAATAGTTTTTTTAACCTTATCAACGTGCGTGCTACATTTCATTACAATCACATTATTAGAAGTCCTCGGTCCATCAGTGACACTAAAATAAGGACCACGCTCTAGCTCCCACATGGTGGGTGGTGGGGGGCTAAAATTTTTACGGAATAGTTTTCTTAACCTTATGAACGTGCGTGCTAAATTTCATTACAACTACATTATTAGAAGTGCGTTCTCAATCAGAGCAACTAAAATAAGGACCACGCCCTAGCTCCCTTATGGTGAGTGGTGGGGGGCTAAAATTTTCACTGAATAGTTTTTTTGACCTTATGAACGTGCATGCTAAATTTCACTACAACCACATCATTAGAAGTGTGTTGTCAATCAAAGCAACTAAAATAAGGACCACGTTCTAGCTCCCTTATAGTGGGTGGTGGGGGGCTAAAACTTTCACTGAATAGTTTCTTTAACCCTATGAACGTCCATGCTAATTTTCATTACAACCACATTATTAGAAGTGCGTTTTCAATCAGAGCAACTAAAATAAGGACCACGCCCTAGCTCCCTTATGGTGAGTGGTGGGGGACTAAAATTTTCACTGAATAGTTTTTTTTTACCTTATGAACGTACATGCTAAATTTCATTACAAACACATTAATAGAAGTCCTCGGTCAATCAGAGCAACTAAAATAAGGACCACGCCCTAGCTCCCTTATGGTGAGTGGTGGGGGGCTGAAATTTTCACTAAATAGTTTTTTTAACCTTATGAACGTGCATGCTAAATTTCATTACAACCACATTAATAGAAGTGCGTTGTCAATCAGAGCAACTAAAATAAGGACCACGCCCTAGCTCTCTTATGGGGGGCCGTGGGGGGCTAAAACTTTCACTGAAAAGTTTTTTTAACGTTATGAACGTGCATGCAAAATTTCATTACAACCACATCATAACAAGTGCGTTGTCAATCAGAGCAACTAAAATAAGGTCCACGCCCTAGCTCTCTTATGGGGGGCCATGAGGGGCTAAAATTTTTACCGAATGGTCGCATTAACTTTGCGAACTTGTATGCCAAATTTCATTACAACTCCATTATTAGAAGTGCCTGGTCCTTCAGTAAAAGTTTGGTCAATGCGATTTTTTCTAGGTCCCTTATGGGGGGCCGTGGGGGGCTAAAATTTTCACCGAATGGTCGCACTAACTTCACGAACTTGTATGCCAAATTTAATTACAACTCCATTATTAGAAGTGCCTGGTCCTTCAGAAAAACTATGGTCAATTCGATTTTTTTGCCCTAGCTCCCTTATGGGGGGACTTGGGGGGCTAAAATTTTCACCGAATGGTCGTATTAACTTCACGAACTAGTATGCCAAATTTCATTACAATCACATTACTAGAAGTGCGTGGTCCTTAATTGAGTGACCGGTCAATATTTTAGACACACCCCAAAATTGGGGTACAAAGAAGTTTAGGAGTTTGGAACGTTATAACAGAAGAAGTCGAAAGTTACAAAACGAGTAAGTGCTAAATCTACTAGTCAAATTAAAAAGTGTTTAGAAAATGTTTTCCTTTTTGGTTACAGTATGACATTTATTTTAAAATTTACCATATGCGTGGGGGAGATAAAAGTGATGTTTTTAAAGGAAACACCATATATATTTTTACAGGTATGAATAAGGCCTAAAATCTTCTTTATAAAACTATAACATACTTTATACAAGACATAACCATTTAAAATTTTTACAATTATTAAAAAAATTTGGTAGCACTCCTAGTATAATTTCAACTTTTACTGATTTCAATGGGCATATATAATGTCTATAACATCTAAAAATGACATTTGACCATCAAAATTGTTTTGATTTTCTCACAACCTGTCACATATAACTTAAAAGAGTGGTATATACCAGGGGTGCCGAGTGGTACTTTTTTTATTATTAAAAAAGAAGTGCTTATATCTCATAAACTATTGTTGACAGCTATAAAGTATGTTATTATTTTAGAAAGAAAATTTTAGGCCCTATTCATAATATGAATGTAAAAATATATAGGGTGTTTCCTTTAAAAAAAAAGTTACTTTTACCTGCCACTTGTATATGGAAACTGCCAAAATAAATATCATACCGTAAACAAAAAGGAAAACATTTGCAGATCTCTTTTTAATTTTTTCCTTTAGGACAAAAATTCTGGAAAAATTGGACGGTAGAAATATAATGAAACACCCTGTACAGGGTGTCCCAAATTCGATGTTTTTGGGGGGTTTAGGGTATTTCTAGGGGGGATAGAAAAAAACTGTCCCACCTTTACGATGCTCAAAATTCAAGCGAAGCTGAAAGGTGAAAACCATATTTTAATATAGTAAGCCATAAGTCTGCATTTTGGGAGGGGGTCTATAACTTTTTTATTTATGAAAATTTTGTTTTTGTGTAAATTTTGTTTCTTTTTTTGGGGTATTTTTTGAGATATGTGAGAAAATAGGGTAATTTCATATCAAATTAACCAGAGGTTTGGCAGACCATTTCACCGATTTTGATAAAATTTGGTACACATATTCTCTATATGGGTGGGATCAAAATTCCAAAATATTTTTTTTTTCTGATTGGTAGTTTTTTTAAAATTAATTTTCAAAAATCAAAAAATTAACCCATTTTGGTCTAACACAGCTTCACAAAAATTAAAATATCTTGAGGACCACTTACCGCAGATTAATAAGATATAGCTCTTTGTAAAGACAATTTAAATACCTTTCCAACTATTTGTCACATGACCTACTATATTTCCATCTGTTTTTTTTTGAAATTTTAAAAAAAACATTTTTTTATTTTTTTCAAAAAAGTTATTTTTGATTTTTTTCAAAAAAAAGTATTTTTTTATCAAGGCTTTAGGAAAATATGTGCCAAATTTCAAAATGGAGAAATTATGGCTTCATGGTTAAAAAAAATAAAAACCAAATAAAAGTAACAAAAAATCTGAACAAAATTGTTTGAAATTTGTATTATCATGCATACATAATATGTGTATGTGCTGTAGGTAAAAGTTATATTTTGAATATTAATTCGGTGTAGTTAAATTAAAGCTAAAATAAAAATACCCCCTTTTTTTTCATCCCTCCCCCTCCCCCCGTCAGTCAGTGTGCAAACTTGTTTATTCCTGTCATTTCTACTTTTTCATTGGTGAGTGATTCCCAGCCAATCTGTGCCTGTTTGATACAGGAAAATTCCTGCAAGAAATTGTCGCAAGAACACGCCAAAATATAAAATATTTGCGACCAGGTGTTGTGATCCGTTTAAATTGAAGAAACATTCTGAAATATTGAGGAATGTTTCAGAAAATATGTGCTCTCATATAGACATTAAGCTAGGAAACATATAGTAACATTTAATCTTTTTATAATTTATATAAATTGTAGCCTAAGTTGGTAGCTTACATTTAAGCCTTGGCCACTTGAGGTGACAGTACCACTGTCATACACAGGCCCCTGTTACAGTTTCAAAATGTCCCTAATAGGAATAGTAGAATTATTTCTTTGTTTATTATATTGTGGCATTGTTTATTAATCTAAAAGCTGGCTGAGGGATAGGAGTCACTGGGTAAAGTAGATTTTTTTTATAAAGGTTTTGAGTTATGATTTTTTTATTTTTTTATTTCTTATGTTGTCTCTAATAATAGCATAAAAAAGGAAGATTCTTGTTATATGCAATAAACGTACAATTGGTCAAAACTTTACCTTATCACATATTTTAAAAAATGCATGTCCCCCACATCTCTGTTATGCTTGCACCCTGACTTCTATTTTATATTTGAGATATTTTTTTTTGTCAGGTCAAACTTGCAATTTAAAAAAATATTTAAAAGAACTACTTGTCAAAAAAATCTGAAATTTTTGATTTTTCAGTTTATTAATGGTTAGTATAACTGTACCAAAAATCATTAAAATCGGAGTTGATCAATACTGGAGGCTGGTTAATTTGGTATGAAATGACCTGTTATTTATAAATCCAAAGCATACATATCTTTTGATGTGACCTTTTAATAAGTTTTAGAAACAAAAATATATTTAAAGCTATTAAGAATAAAAAAACCTTTAAATTAAAACAATAGCTATCAAACTAAAAACTTGAAACCATCGTAAGTTGCATAAAAATATAGTAAAATTATTATGTTTTCTTATTTTAGGAAAAATCCAGTTGGGGATGAACATTGCTATGTTACATTGGATTTTCATCTTTATACTGAAGGAACAAAGAGAGTAGACAAAAATAAGGGAAGCTGGAATGATAATTTTGCTTTGTCATCTATGTGAGTTTTTAGAACATTTATAAATTTCATCTAAATTATATTTTTGACATTATTAGACCCTAACAAACTTAGTTCTTCTTGCAAAAAATCGAGTTGACATACTATTACACCTAGCTCTGCAAAGTCAAAATCCTCCCCATTAGAAAGGAATATCTGCTTTTAGTTAACCCTCCATGTAACCATATACAGGGTGTTTCAACAAAAAGACCTTTTCAGATATTTCTTGATAGAATTTGAAAAAACCCTTGGAACCGTCGATATTGTTTCCAAAGGGGACACTTTTTAGCTATCTTGAAATTTTTGTAGCATGCATGTCCTTTACGGGGTATGCTTTGCTCCTAGTGATACCTTATTTTGAAGGTTTCTTAAATATCTTTACAACAATGTAAACATTTTAAAATCTATTGATTAGTTTTTGACATATTTGCCTTCAAATTTTCATATTTATTCATATTAAATCCAAAAAATATAAAATCAAAATCTTTTCAAAATTTTTACATGGTTGTAGAGATATTCAAACCAAAACAAGGTATCATTAGACCCACTTTTCATATCCAAAATATATTAGTAAAACATACCCCTTGGAGGGAATGCATGATAGCCAAAACGGGTCCCCTTGCAAACAAAATCCACATGTTCGTGGATTTTTGAGGTGCCCCAAAAGGCCTCTGTTAAGTTTTTGTTGAAACGGCCTGTATATTAAAAGATACATTTAATATTATTTTTAGCTCACACATATACTATACTATAGTAGTGTGAGCTATGGTGATCCTAATTTTTTGGAGAAAAAAAAAGTTGCTCCGATTTCAAAAATTTTTATATATCTTTGCGTTTCAGATGATTTTGAAACTTTTTTGTTGCACCGTCTGTCTGTCTGTCTGTATGTCTGTATGTCTGTCTGTAACGACCAACGCGCATAACTCAAAAACCGCTTGGCCGATTTTATTGAAATTTGGTACCTAGGCTGGCTCTTGCGTCGAGATGGTCCCATTTAAAAATGAACAAAATCCACCGAACACAAACCAAATAAAAGGATGGGGGTAGATTTCAAAAATTAGAGTTTATGTGAAAATATGGCGTGTGTGATATCAAACGAAAGGTAATTGAGTCTGCAGTTAAACAAAATACATTTTAATTTATTTTTAAAAAAAGGGTGGGGGTATATTTTAAAAATTAGAGTTTAAGTGAAAATATGGCATGTGTGATATCAAACAAAAGGTAATTGAGTCCGAAGTTTAACAAAATACATTTTAGTTTTTTGTTTTTCTTAAGGGTGGCGGTAGATTCCAAAAATTTGAGTTTAAGTCAAAACATGGCTTGTGTAGTATCAAAGAAAAGGTAATTTAGTCTGGAGTTGAATAAAATATATTTCAGTTTTTAGTTATATTAGCTCACATGTACACTATAACTTTAGTACCTAGTGTGAGCTTAGGGGCCCATATATTGGCAGAGTATTTTTTATTGCTTTAAGCAAATTACTGTACTAACCGAACTTGCTAAACATATATCGAAATATAGATTATAAATAAAAAACAGTGAAATACATCTGTCATATTATTATTATCTTGGGGATTTTTTTCTCTACAATTTGATGAATTGCTTTGCAAAAAGTGCCAGTTTTATAATTTCGTGTATAATGTGCTTTTTATTTTCATGATAAATTTCTTTTTTCAGAAATAATGATGGTTGACTATTAGGATTTACTAAGTGCAATACAAGTTCACACTCCATAAGAAATCAGGTACTCAAAATCAACAGTTTAAAATTTCCACAACAAATTACAGGAGCTACTAGTACATCGTCGTTGGTTCGATGAAACCTGATATGTGACATTTGTTTCAAAAATAAGTTTTTTGCATAATCAATTAGCCCTAGTCATAATGGATATCCTATATAAAATTATTTGCAAAAAAATGTAATAATAACGTTAATTGAAGCAAGGATAGAAAAAGGATCCAGACAGCTTATAAATGGCATCATAGACCTTTTTTGTCTTTTCTGTAAAATTTTATTTTGAACACAAATCAGTTTTCAGTAAACCAACGACAATATATTATATTATTATGTTTGAACCTTTTGTAAGAAAATTTGTTTTGAATGTTACTTATATTATTGAAAATTAGTTTTCTATAAAGAATAGGTTTTTTTTTCAGAAAACATTTGTTTTTTATAATATAGAAAATTTAACCTAACCTAACTGTTTGTGTGTGTATGCTCTATATACTCCAATTCAAAAAAATTGAGACAACATTTACTAACAGTTTGACGAGTCTGACATTTAAAGATTATTAATAATGCCACATCTGTCAAACAGTCAATAAAAAGTGTCTCAATTATTTTGAATTTGATTATAGAACTATTTTAGAGTTTATTTATAAGAATATAGAATGTAAATTTATAATAATAATAACTGAATAGGCTGTAAATTTAAATGTTAGAAAATAGTTTTGCTAAATAAAAAATAATTGGTTGTTTTTTAAAACTGTAGTAGAGTGTATTTTCAGATATTTTCTAATAATTTTTTTTCAAGCTCCTGTTAAGAAGTTTTCTATTTTTATTACTATGCTGTAATTTATTTTAAAAAAAAACAATAAATCGGCAGCAATATATATGTTATTTGTAGCAATAGAATAATAAATATTTTTAAACAATAAATAAATGTAAAAGTAATGTGTGCACCTCTGCACCTATGTCAAATTATGTACTACTATAAAGTTTCTAAAATTTGTTTGAAGGAGGGGAAGGAAATTGTCCCAAAATATTTTCTTCAATTAGAAATTGTTTAAAAACTTTTTTTAATTAAAAAAAAATTTGACATTTTCTTAAAAAAATATAAGCTTCCTGTTTTTCTTTTAGAAAGTGTTTTTGTTAAAAGATTATATTTTTGAACAAATCTATGTTCCAAGAAAACATAAATATGCAGTAGGTAAAAATATGGTTTTCTCTCGGGTTTTCTTTTTTTAATAAAAATGTTTTTATTGGTTGTTGATACTGTTCTGAGAGAAACACAAAACTCCTCTGCAAACAATAAAATCTGTTTTTGCCTTGTTATTCTCTACTTTCTGTGAGGTGAGGTGAGTGAAAAGTTCACTTTCACGGGTGAACTTGAAATGATTTCACCACCCTATTACACGGGGAAATGAATCCACAAGGTGAGCACTCACCTCACGGTACAGACAATCAAGAATAAACACCCTGATCCAAACTTGATCTAAATTAACCTAAAATGTGGTTTGAACTGAAATATCCTACCTGATAACTTTTAACATGCTTTGTCAAAAACAATGAAATTGAAGGGTGGGTAGAAGACGCTTTGAACGACTGCGCAGCCCTTATCTGTCAAATTTCAAGGAATGGACTGACGTGTGCCATCTTTTCTCCGCTTGTCAACCGCGCAACCAATTTATGATCCTTCTTAACTAACCAAATGTCAAGCAGCCTTTTTCTAGGGTAGAATGCCAATAACCTATTTTTTTTTCCTTTGTATTTCCTGTATTTTTTTGGCTCCATAAATATTTTTGGAGTGTTCAGTTGTGTTTTTTAGTGATTTTACTATACAAGAAAAAAAATAGCTTTATGGTAAAGGTAAAAAATGACTTTCTGTGTAGTTACAGAGTGCAATGTTTACAGAATGCTCGAAAAGCAAATTGTTTCTTTTCACAAGAAGAAATAAATAAATATGACAAACTTTGGGTGAGTACTACTGGAAAGAAACTCTAGTAACTAGTAACAAATATAAATGATAAGGAGCTGGCAAGACATGGCAGGACTTAGCAAGACTTGGCAGAACCAACACCTATATGAAGAGTACACAAGAAAAAGGGGCTCATCAACATTTTATCAAAAATTGGGATATTGTTACATTGTGTAAAATTTTTAGGTTCTATTACCCCAAACTCCAGAAACTAGAAATAAAGTGCTCATTGCAGATATATTCTTAATTAAAATTAAGGTGTACAAGGAAAGAAGGTGCTTAAAAAAACCTAGAAATTGCTCTCCTGTAAAAAAGAATAAACATTCATGAGCCCCTTTTTCCCATGTACCCTTCATATGCATTTGGTCCTTAATGTCAGTACCAGTCCAAAATTTTTGCTATTGATCAGCCCCTTAAAAAAAACTATAAAAAATTCATTTGTTTCAGGGTTACAGTAGTAAAGCAGTACCTACATGGAACATGGAACCCAGAACTGTCTAAGGGAAATGCTGAGAACATGAAAAGGGCTAGAGTGGATATTAATTTTAAGTTTATCAATTTGTGTTTTGATGAGCTCCAAAACAATAGAAAATGTTCCCCCAGAAAATGTAACAGATGATCCCGGGGCAGAGACAGGGCCAGAACCTCAACATCAATAATGTTCTCAGCAAGTGGTGACAGATGAGCTTTTACCTCCTTATGATGTCTATAAAGCAAAAAAATTCTACTTAAAATGGGTTGAAGCAGGACCACCGAACACATGCTAAACAGATCCATAAATGGGTGGTTCAAGAAGACATTTAATGATTGCTTTGACAAAGTGGCTGAATTTGTTTATAATAAAGAAACCAAAAAAAATATATTTTATATATATCTTAACGTTTTAATATGAATTGTGAGAAACTTTTAATGTTAATTTTAACTATGTACTATTTATATTATTAAGAGTGATATTGTAATTTTAAAAAGTGAGTGATGATGCTATTGTATATGTTTTTATGCTAATATTCACAAAACTGCCTGTGCAAACATAAAAAAACTTCATTTTTCTACATATATTTTTTCCCATTGAGTCAGTAGGGGAGACTGGGGATGGTTTCTACACTGGGATACTTGATACACAATTTTGAAATACTTTTGGTAAGACAAGGGAGAATTCACTTTGGCAATACACGTCCAAATTTGGCTTGCAATAATATCCATTACTTGAAATTAATCAATATTTGAATTTAATATTATGCATTAGTTATCATTTTTTTAAAGTTTTTCTTATGTTTTTAGTTGATTGACGGTAGTGGGGGTAAATTTACACATTATTACATTTTTAAAAAATAATGTATAATACATGTACAAAAGGATGGTAGTTAATTCCCCTTTGGTGTGAGAAATTCTTTATCATATCAAATTTAAATTTAGAAAATATTCCTGATCATTGAAATTGTAAATATATTTTAGACCCTTGGTAACAGTAAAGAAACTCTTTTTTTAGTTTGGTTATTTTTCAGTTTATTCAACCATCAGCAGACAACATTCTTCTCTGTATGTTGCACTTCTCTGTAGAATAAATGGATGGCCATGCTTTAAGCCCCTGAGCTGGATGGTTCTATGGAAAGTGCAATGTACAGAGAAAAATTGTATTTGCTGATGGTTGAATAAGAGATATGTTGCTACTTGGTCTTAGTCACATTGGACTAAATTCAGAGATCTCAATATTTTGACTGCTCCTGGACTGTATGTGTATGAGTCTCTAATGTTTCTTTTCAGACATAAAGATAAATTTATAGAGTTTTTGAGTGACAACTCACACAACACCAGACATACAAACTATCAGTTACCAAGACATAGACTAACTTTAACAGAAAAACTTCCCACATATGCAGACATGAAATTTTTCAACAAATTGCCTGAAAACATAAAACCAAAAAACAGCATGATGGAATATAAAAAGAATATATTTGATCTTATTTTAAAAATAGAACCCTACAGTATTGAGAAGTACTTAGAAAATAAGTTCTAATATAAGATTTAATGCTTTTTTTGTCTTGTTGTACTTTGACAGCGACAGTATATAAAAACCAAATCTTGTTTTTTTTATAATTGTATTTTTGTGATTTGAATGGTTTTTTTTTGTGATTTTAACAATTTTAAATATGATGTAATTTGAACTGACTTCAATTTGTTTAACCTACTTTAGTTTATTTATAGTTCTGTATTGTAAACTTTTGATAGGTTCTTCTGAATAAAGAAATTTTGAACTTTAAACTGTAACCAAAGTAAAACAAGCAAACAACAATGACCGATACCCAGGATCTAAAATATATTTACAATTTTAATGGTCAGGAATATTTTTTAAATTACAACAAATGCCACGGATTTAAGACATGAATGATTCTATGGAGAAGTACTATGTATAGAAAATAATATGTCTGATCGTTAAATAAACTGAATTGTAATGAAACTAAAAAGAGAGTTTTTTTTTACCGATACCCAGAATCTGAAATAATTTCATCAAATTTAAATAAATCTTGGCAGGTGCTTGATTATACTGTTATGGATTTGGCAAGGAGGAAACAGCTTCTGACATTACCAATATAATTTGGCTTGATATTAGTAGCACACCCAGGAAGTTGTCTTGTGGGGCCTGAGACACCATTATGTTATATTTTATGCTATTTTCATGAAATATTTGGAAAATATCTTAAAATCCTTAGGCTTGGTTCACCCATGATGATATTATCGCAATACGTGAACAAATTTCTGAGCATTACTGGTAGTGCATGTGCAAATCGTGGGTCAGGTTTCCCTCCTTGGTATTTGGATAAGTTCAGTTCTTTTTTATAAATGCACCTTTATATTTACATTCGCATTTTCAATTTAAGCCACAACCATCATTTATAAACTTGATAGATACTTGGCTAGGTATAAATTCAATTTACATCTTTGTAAAAAAAAATTATTTTCTGTTCCTTGTGTAGTGTTGTGCAAATACTCTCACGAATTTCTAAAGGAGCGCATTCCTATTCAAGCCACAAAAAAAGCTTTTGTTTCATAAATTGACTAATATGAAAAATTTTAATAATTGTTTTGTTTACCATCAGCTGTGAGTGGTAAAATAAAAATGGCGGTTCACGTAATCTTACCGTTCGCGCAGGTTACACGAGTCTTCTACCCACCCTTCTTTTTCTAAGGTCAAAAACGATCTATAAATGTAGAACAGGTTGTTTTAAAAAATGTTCAATGAACACACCAAGAAAGTTCTCATAGGTACATAAAACTCCAATGCAAAATAGTTGAGACACTTTTTATTGACAAATGTAACATTACAATTAACATTTAAATGTCGGACTCATCAAACTGTCAGTAAATTTTGTCTCAATTTTTTTTAACTGGAGTCGAGGGGTCATCGGCACCCTAAAATTTTGTACAGCGTCCAACAGGACTTGGGTCCTGACGTGTACTGTTGGGTCCTGTTGAGTACTGTTGGGTACTGTCGTGTACTGTTGGGTCCTGTTGAGTACTGTCGTCGTGCCTTGGGGGGGTCCGACAGGGACAAAGCGCGCCCTCAAAAAACATGCGAGCAAAAAAAAAAAAAAAAAAAAAAAAAGGTCATCATCTTTGGGGAACCGCGCCGCGCTCACAAATCTTGCGACCAAAAAAAAAAGGTCATCCTGGGGAAGGCCGACAGGGCCTTAGCGCGTCCTCAAAACACTGGCGACCAAAAAAAAAAACAAAACAAAAAAAAAAAAAAAAAAAGGTCATCCTGTCTTTTCGCATCTACGCCACTGTTTCGGGTAAGAGGGTTGTGTCGAGTACTGTCGTGTCCTGTTGGATTCTATCGTGTACTCTTGAGTACTGTTACGTACTGTCGTGTACTGTTGGGTACTGTCGAGTACTGTTGGGTCCTGTCGTGTACTGTCGAGTACTGTTGGGTACTGTCGGGTCCTGTCGTGTACTGTTGGGTACTGTCGTGTACTGTCGGGTACTGTTGGGTCCTGTCGTGTACTGTCGAGTACTGTTGGGTACTGTCGTGTACTGTCGAGTACTGTTGGGTCCTGTCGTGGTACTGTCGAGTACTGTTGGGTACTGTCGTGTACTGTCGAGTACTGTTGGATCCTGTCGTGGTACTGTCGGGTACTGTTGTGAAATTTGTACAGTACTGTTGAAAGCAGATGACCCCTCGACTGGAGTTTACATCTACCCATTATATTTTTAGTTGGAAAGACAGAGATAATAAGGACATTTTAAAACTCTAAAAATTTTGATAACTGTTATTGTTATAGTTATTTTTAAGGTTTCACAACCTGACTAGTTTGGCTTCATTTTCCTGACCATTTTTACACTTACTATTGGTAGAATCCTCCTCAATTAAAAAATAATACTTTTAGGCTTATTTTTATTAAAAAAACTACCAAACTTTACACACTTTGAGGTCAGTTGTTAGACATAAATGTGATGAAAAAGTAAATAACTACTAAGTAACAATAAAAATCCCAATAATTATAATGAAGTGCTTATTAACCACAGTCAAGTTTGTGCATTTTGGTATTTTTTTAAAGAAAAATTAGTTTAAAAGTATTATTCTTTAATTAAAGAAGATTCTACTAAAGGTAAGTGCAAAAATAGTCAGGCAAATAAAGTAATTCAACCTAAGTTGTGATACCTAGACAACAACTATAACGATAACAATTGTCAAAGTGTTTCAAAATGTCCCTAATAGGTATAGTAGAATTTTTATGAATATAGAGTTACATCATTTCCTGGTATCTTTGTTTATTATATGGGGACATTGTTTATTGATCTAAGAGCTGGCTATCGAAGGATAGGAGTCACTGGGTAAAGTAGATTTTTTTTATACATGTTTTAAGTTATAGTTTTTTTTATTTTGTTTCTTATATGTTGTCTCCAATAATAGCATAAAAAAGAAGATTCTTATTGAAGGCAGTAAACATACAATTGGTCAAAACTTTACCTTATCGTTTACAAAAATGCATGTCCCCTCTATTATGCTTGCACCCTGACTTTTTTATTTTCTTTCTTATATTGTCTCTGGTAATACTACAAATTGTCTTATTTAAAAAACAAATTTTCGCCAGGAGGCATGTACAGCTATCCATAGGAAAAGACCTAGTCATTCTGGGTGTTGAGGTAAATTTATTTTTGTTGAAAATAAAATTTTCAATTTATTTGTGAAAACAACTAGCTCCTGTCGCTTTTGAGGTATATCTACTATGTTATTTTCTCAAAAATTGTGACAAACTTTGATACTACTTCGGGAATGTACTTTCTCAATCTAAATTTGAAAACCGCGTTTTGCCAGCTATATTGTGGTTCGTAGAATTTTTTATTCACAGGTACCAGTATTTGCGTTTGTAAAAAAGAAAGCAGCCTGTACTTTTCGTTTAAATGTTTAAATCAATTTTTATTTAGTGTTTTATTTTTCTTGGGTTAGAAATATTTGTTTTTACTGGAAAAGTCAAAAACAGCTGTCCTGTGTAACAGCGCCGCTGTGTAGAATTAAGAAAAAATTACAGATTTCTATCAGAAAGTACCGCTGGCGTGCAAAGCAAAAACCTAGTAACTCGACTTACTCGAAAATGAGATTTTTATATCATTGAAATAACCGTAAAAAACGGCACCAGAGAGTTTTTCTAGAATGTGGCTATCTTAGAAAACAAGGAAGTTGAATGTAGTTACTATGTAGTTAAATAAACTATGGTTAGTATGTAGTTAAATAAACTTCAATCTCTATTTCCCAAAACACTAGTTTTTGACTCACTAGGTTTCTGCTTTGCACGACAGACCACGTCTCTCTCTTTCATCTTCCTTTTTCGCAGTTCGTGAATCGACGATCACGTGATCAAAATAAATTTACAAAAAAACCCATGCAATTTCAAAATTTGGGCGATCAAGCCATATGATAGAAACCAATTATAACTTATTTTTTTGTTGTGTTAGATAAACAAAAGAATTTCGGGGTGCTGACTTTTTTCCGATTTTGAAAATATGGTCTAAAACGATGGCAAAATGCGAAAAACCCATAGAAAAATGTGCATATTTTAGAATAAAGCTGTGGAGGAGAAAATAGGGGAGTACAAACACGCATCGTTGCCAAATTTCAAAAAAATTAATTTCTAAAATGTTTGATAAAACCCAAAATAAGGCAAATTTCAAAAAAAGAAAAAAAGTCAGCACCCCCAAATTCGATGAAGAATTTACTAGAAAAAACAAAAATTCCTCTAATGCTACCAGTTTCTCCCTGGATGACCTGGTTGAAAAAGCATCATATGGATAATTTCCAACACTGCAATTGTGTAATTTATCTCAGAAATAGGGATGAGACGGGCACCTTAAGTTGGTAAAGTTCGTGTCCATTTAACTACAATGCAGGCATTTATAATATAGGTATTATGTTATTTAGCTTTCTATTGGTCCCCCAAGGCCTTGAGTAGTATTTTAAGCATTAGCGAACTCCCAACTGCGGACGCGAACTGCGTTTATAAATCACGTGTTAGATCTTTGCACAAAAAAACATTTAGAATTTAAAGACAAACCATCACCAAAACAAAAACGATAAAATGGCGTCATAAATAGACTCCCGTCATCATTCGACAGGCGCGGTTGCCAAGACGCAGAAGAGACAAAGGGATCAAAGGAAAAATCTCACAGCCCCCTGTGTTGCTTACACTTTCTTAATAGATATTAGCTTGTCTAACGAACTGTCACGATCAGCTGTTTTTCGATCCAAGATGGTCGCCATAGGACAAACAAAGCGTTTTCCTATAAGCCGCAATGTTAACAAAAACGTAATTTTTGAAAAAAGTGAAACGATTTAATTTACAACAAAGATGCTGTTTTAAGTATTGAACCTTTGTACACATGGGAAAAATGCGTTTTTCTTAAAAAAAAATCAATTGAAGCCAGTAAATCTCAAATAAAAGGGACCATGTTTTGTTCAAAAGTCAGGTTATGTTTTTATTTACTTTTGTTTTTTAAACTTTTTTTCCAGTTTTTTACTCAGTTTGAATCATTATTATTAATTTCTGTGCTGTTATGAATTGTGGCAGCTGGGGAGAGCTTGATAATGTTAGTTTTGATGGAATGCCAAGTATTTTGACCTTAAAAAATCATCTTGATTTAAATGAACTAGGTATCAGCTCAAAGAAGGGAAAAGAAAGTGGATAAGTGCTCTATTACCTGACTTAACAGAGGATAAATTGAAATATTCGAAAGTTTTTTGTCAGGTTTGTTTTGGATAAATGTGTAACTGCCATTTTGGCAACATTTTCTATTGGGATCTTTTTTTGTGCTTGAGTGGACCTTTTGCAGAAGTGTAACAAAGAATTGTGTTAAACTGTAAGAAATATTTCACTATGATTTTTTTACTATTCTAGGCAAGCAACTTTCTAAACTAGAATACAGCAAGGATCATGACTGGTCTCTCCTGAATGGATTATTTGTTTCAAAACGGTTGAAAAATTTTTAAAATGATGGTTGAAAAAAGGGTCCAGAGAAGAAAGAAAAGGAAAACAATATGAGGTTAAAGTGTGAATAATGAGCTCAACCAAATTTGTACACAATCCTACATAACTCTTAAATAATCTTTTGGTAGTGTAGCTCCTTGTATAGTGTCAAGTGAAGTCCTGTATCATTTAAGTTTCTTTTTCTTTAATAAATATTTATATTACAGACCTCAAAACAGTTTAGAATAAACTGGTGAATTTGACAATCTCCCTAACTCAAACCTCTTTTTATCTTAAACTATTTTGGTGCAAATTTTCCTTTATTTCCATGCTTTTTGACACCTTAAACTTGTACACCGTAAAATTTGTATAGTATCTGACTGGACCTACTACAAGTCCTGTTGTGAAATTTCTATGGTACTGTTCTGAGCTTATTACAAAAAAAATTTTTATGGCATCATTAATAATAGATGGAAAAAAAAGTAATCTTTGTTGAGACTTTGATGACCACAAGAAAAACAAATAAGTTCTCTCAGATATTTTTTTCAATTTCTCTCAAAAAAAACTTGGGTTCTAATACTCCCAATGGGTCATATGCTGTTACGCCCAATTGTAGAGTAGAGTATATATTTATTTGCATAAACTTTTAGATACATAATTGAGCAAATATTGTTACAAAAAACAGTAATAAAAGTAATAGTAACAGTAGTAATACAACAGCGAATATTGTACTGTTGTAAAATTTGAACAGTACTTACTGTGAGCTGATGAACCTTAGGTTTGACCGTACTTAAGCCCTATGTATTATAGTTCATGGAAAATCATATGGTGATGTACGGTGTGTGAGGCCAATGACAAGGAAGAACTGTATTTTAATTTTGCAAGTTTTTTTTAATTTAATGTTTACTTATATTTTTTTAAATATTAACATATTTTGTAAAGTACTTATTAGAAGTTTGCTTGACCAATCTCGGTTGGAACTCATATGTGCATATTGATCTGTTGGACTGACCTACCTATAAGTTGTGCCTCTTTTTCATATCACTACTGGAGGGTTAAAACAATTAAACTTTGTCCAAACCTAAAAATCATAGTGAAATATTTTTCACAGTTTAACGCTATAGAAGGCCTATTACTTAGCAAAAAGTTAAGTCAAGTACAACAAAAGATCCTAATAGAAAACCTGAATCTGATGAGAAAAGTTTAGTCTATTTCAATTTCGTCTCTGTTAAGTGAGCCTTGAAGTGAGCTCTTTGAATAGAACTGCTTTCCCCTACCTTGGGCAACCTTTAGGGGCCCGATACCTTTGGGGGGCCCCCAGAGGTCTCATGATGTACTTTATGCTATTTTTTTTGTTTATTCATGAAATATATGGAAATTATCTAAGAAAATATTTGGTTTGGGGGGGCCCGGGCCCCTAGCCCCCCCGGCCCCTTGGTGCGCCCATGTAATAATTCAAACAAAGTAAAAAAACTAGAAAAAAATTGAAAAAAAAAACAAAATAAACAAAAACATAACCTACTTTTTTGAAGAAAACATGGTCCCTTTTATTTCAGATTTTCTCGCTTTAGTTTAATATTTTTAGGAAAACCGCATTTTTCCCATATGCACAAAGGATCTGTTCTTAAAACTGATTAATTTTTGAGACTAAAGCTCTTGTCGTTTTTGTAAAATTTACGTTTTTGTTAACATTACGGCTTATGGGAAATCGGTTTGTTTGTCCTATGGAAGACATCTTGGATTTGATCATATGTTTTGTTAGACAGCCCTATATGTTGAACACAAGAACATAACCTAACCTAGGTAAGGGTGTTTTAACATTAGACATTCCAGGATGACATCATTGACAGTCCGCCATGTTGCTTGTGGGGCAGACAAATCAATACCACCATATGTAAACATAGGAAACAGTTGTTCCTTTTTTTGTGTTTTTTTGAAAATGCCATCGTTTTGTGCGGTTGTTGGGTGCTCCAAAAGGGGAGAAAGGGATAAACTACGTTTTTTTAGAATTCCTAGGTCATATAAAGGGCGTGGAGAGACGTTAGATGCCCTATCCCAAAAACGTCGTGAGGGTTGGATTCGCGCATTAAAACGTGGAATCTTGAGTGAAACATTTTTAAATAATGCTCGAATTTGTGAAAACCACTTTGTAAAAGGTATGTAGTCAATTATGTTATTAATATAATTTGCAAAAAGTTTAATTTCTCCAGTTTTTTGTTCAGTTGTGAATGCTTCTTTGTATCAAATAATATTAAGGTGTTAATGTGTAAATAAGGCTTTGTTCATAGTTGTTATAGTCCCAAGACATAGTTTTATGGCTAGTTTATCGAAAATTTCATCAGTAATTCTCAATTCTTAATGCTTTGTTTTGTAACTCCATCTTACGAAACTAAGCAAACTGAAAAAATACAGATATCAAAAATAGGCATTAAAGAGAAAAAGCCAATTTAAAACTTATCAGCTTCTTTTCAGTATCGATAAACTAATTCCATTGGTTGAAAGACACAAATATGTCAAGCTTGACAGGTGGAATCTTTCAACCAATTAAATTATGACTTTTTCGATACTGATAAGTGAGTCGATAAGTTAGGAATTAGCTTTTTCTCTCTATTAAGTATTGAGAATTACTTAACAATAAAGTTTTTGGAAAATTGGGCATTAATTTTAAATACCATCCTCATGGCCTAGCGAGAAGGTTTAAAGTTGCACGTTATGCATTTATCTAAAATTTTTAGACAAACCACACTCTGTCATACCAATAATGTTGCTTTTTTGTAGGGGAACCAGCTCAAGTTGAGGATAAGGATAATCCTGATTGGATACCATCAGTTAATATGGGGTATACAACTACTAAAAGCCATGATGAGGATTCTGTTAAACGACATAGTAGAGCAGCTCAACGTCATACAAAGCGACTTAAAATGGTGAGGTAATTTTTTTATTTATAGAGCAATAAAAGCATGTTCATCCTTTATTTAAATAGTAAATAACCAATTTTTCTTGTTTATTCTTATAGGACGAAGGTAGCACAAGTAGCACTGTCAATCCTGAAATATCAAGTGACAATCATTTAATAACTCCCTCAACGAGTGAAGAAACAGGGAAATGTAATGTATCAGTTCAAACAGATCTAGATATGGAACATCTTGCAAAGTTATTTGAGGATTTAACCTTTAGCAATAAAAGAATTTTGGAATTGCAAAAGAAAGTTAAGGCAACAGATTTATCTGAAGAGGCCTTTACTGACAATGATACAAAAACACTATATTTTACTGGAATTCCATGCTCCAGAATTCTGAACAGAACATTTGATTCTGTATCTCCTTATTTCTCAACCAAAAGTGTTTTATCCCCATTTAAACAGTTTATTTTAACTTTAATGAAACTAAGACTTGATTTACCATTTAGATATTTGGCTTATATTTTTGCTATCTCACCAGCAACAGCATCTGACACATTTTACAAGGGAATTGATATATTTTATGAAAGGTTCAAAAAACTTGTCTATTGGCCAGACCGAGAAGTTTTAGAAAAGACTATGCCATTTTGTTTTAAAAAAAACTTTGGAAATCGTATTTCCATAATAATAGATTGTTTTGAAATCTTCACAGAAACTCCATCAGGCCTTTTAAAAACAGCTCAAATGTGATCACATTATAAGCATCATGAGACTGTAAAATTTCTGATAGGAATTACACCTCAAGGCACAATCTCATATATTTCAGAGGCTTGGGGTGGTCGAACTAGTGACAAACATTTGACAGAAAACTGTGGAATGCTCGACCTGATTATGCCAGGAGACGTAATTTTAGCTGATAGAGGCTTTTTAATAAGAGATTCAGTTAAAATATTAGGTGCAGAATTACTAATTCCAGCATTTACAAAAGGAAAAAGCCAACTCGAACCATTAGATGTAGAAACTACTCGAAAGATAGCAAATGTTAGAATACATGTTGAAAGACTTATTGGTATGCTTAAAAGAAACATAAGCATGTTATCTGCTTATAGTGGAGAAAAAAGTGCACTGGATAAAATTTTAATTGTTTGTAGTGCTTTAATAAATTTATGTAATAGCATAGTACCACTGGAGTAAACAAGATTATTTTTGGCAAAATAAAAAAATAAGGAAAATATGTATTTAAAACACTTTTTATCACTTTAAGATAAATTTGTATCAGTATTTTTTACTTAAATTTTACAATTTATATTTATTTATTTTATATTAATATTTTCAGAATATATGTATATATATTATAAAACTCACATGTTTTTTATGGCCACCTTTGGGCATCAGTAAAATTAAATCCATTTATTCAATTTTTTTTATTAAAAATTTCAAATTTGATACAAAAAAATTTTAAAAAAATTACACAGTTGGGCAACTCTCAAATATGCAAAAAAATATGTTGCCTTTGTTCTCATGAAAAATTTTATTTAATATGAATATAAAATTTCACAGGAATGGCGAGAAACTGCCTAAATACACTTCTGGGGAATAAAATTTCCAATAATTTTTACATAATTATATTATTATTTGTATATGGATGTTGACAATATTATTCTTTTATTCTACAAAAATGTATTTTGGGAAGTTATTTGTCATTCATGTAAAATGCCACGTTAAAATAAAACACTATATAAAATAGGAAAAATGTTTATTTGAAAATTTTTATGAAAAAAGAGCTAACCCAACCAACAAAACCCAATTTAAAATTAATAGCCTGTGAGTAAAATATTAATTTTACAGTTTATATATTTATTTAAATATCAGCCTGCGAAAAAACTGTTTTTTCTTAATACATTTTTGGTAAGTAGGTACCTTTTTAAAGCATAGAAAAATAAGCAGATCATTAAAAATGTACTTTCATCGGTTTCTAGGAATCAAACTTCTACAACCCAGAAATACTAAATTACTTGAATTACTAGTTTTTTTTTTAATGCGATGGGGAATCTTCTAAAGATGCCGGCCGTATGGTCCATTCCGAACATGCACGATTCTAACCTCTCTAGAGGTCAGCCTACGTACTAAACCCCACCGCGTCTCTACTACTACGAGTCTCATCCTCCTGGAACTGCTATGGGCATTACTTCAGGAGGAAGGGATAGATGTTTTTAGTCGTTTCTTCTTTCTGTCCGTCTAATGTCTTTCTCCTTTGTGTCCACAATTGTCTTTGCATATGCACTTACAGCCTTCCAGTTTTCTTCTCTC
The DNA here is from genome assembly GCA_963576565.1 of Aspidapion aeneum. Lineage (NCBI taxonomy): Eukaryota > Metazoa > Arthropoda > Insecta > Coleoptera > Brentidae > Aspidapion > Aspidapion aeneum. Next base: position 87,814,763 of record OY755043.1, read on the forward strand.
TCTAGCATTTTCATCACTAGATTTTCTGGGTTTGTTCTGCCGATCCTGGTTTCCAAAACATTTCTTAGTGTTTCCCACCTCCCACACTCAAAGAAGGTGTGTTCCACAGTGTCTCTTTGCGTATAGTACATGCACTGGTCATATCTTGTTAGCATGAATCTCTGTCTGTATGCCTGGAAGCATCCATGTCCTGATAAAATTATTAGTTATTCATACCTACAAGATGAATGGTATAACTAACTACCTTTACTACCAAAGAATAAAACTTTTAATTACTACTAGACAATTAAGACTAATTTTTGAGACAAAGAATTGTCATTAGGTACCTACCTACCTTTTCTACCTAAGACTAAATCTTTTAATCATCAGTAGGTAAATAGAAAAAAAAATTAAGGTGAGTACATAATTAATGATTAAGTGTACTCATCTACCTTTACACCTAAAATTAAATTTTTTATTACTTGTTTAATATAAAACCTAATTTTTACCTAGAATCTTACATTATCCCTATATTATTATCATAGATATAAACAAAAAAAAATTATTATTTCAACTTCAAAATGCCTAAAGCTCATTCAAAAAACATTTTTCGCAAAACCATGCCGTTTTTGGTTCTTCCAACAAACCAATGCATTCAAAATGGAACCACTGTATTCCGCATTCTTCATTGTCACATTTTAGCATTGGTCTGCCATCATCTGGACTTTCACAAACACACCAGGTTTCGATGGTTTCTGCACCACACTTCCTGGTGAAATATCTTGCCAACAATTCAGGCTTAATGATATAGTTATGAAACTTGATTGCTTTTTCCAATTGTTCAGTGAAAAAAGTTTTGTTGAAGAAAATTCTTTCAATCAATAATTCGTTTTTTGACCACACAACAAAATCGCAATACTTAGTGTTTGTCACAAACATTTGTAATTGAATTTGATAAAAATACAAATGATTTGTATCTAAGTATAATGTTTTATCTTCATTAACTTTAAGGCATGTGTTTTTTCTCTCGGCAAACTCAGATATTTTCATACCTTGACTTAAAAGGAAAGGGCATTTCACCTCAACACATCCTGGTCCATGGCATTTGCAGTTAACTAACCCATCTGGAGTTGCTCCAATTTGCGGATGTGTTTTTGAAATACGGAATCCAGAAGACTTCAATATAAAATCTTCATGGTCTTTACATACCTTATGAGCATAAGCTTCTAGAGCATTTTTCTCATTTTTTAACCCATATGAAGTTTGCTTGGAATAAAAAATTAAATTTTGTGGGTAGCAGATGCTCTTAATTAAAGATAAAGGAGGATTTTCGATTTTTGCTCTGCATGCTAACTTAAATTTTGAAGCTGTTATTCTGCCCGCTCTGTACTTAAACCAAGATCCAGTGTTACTTTGACTTAATGTCATTTTTTCAATAACCTCTATGTCATTCTCTGACACATCTATGCTTATCTCTTCACCCACTAATTCTTGGTAACTCTTTATTAAATTTTCTCGCTTATAAAGCTCTTCCAATGTATTGGGTAAATTTGGGGTTTGTTCGGGACATAGTTTGGATGCAAAGGGTTCTAACACTCTACATAGTGCAGGTTGCATGTGTATTTCTTGCAGGTCTTTGAGATACATTTTAAGATCTTCTCCTTCTAATGGTGGAATAGGAGGTTGATTGGGATTTCTAATTGGTTTTTATTTTTTTAACCCTTCTTCTCTTCTTCTTTCATCTTTTGAGAATGTTTGACCTGAAACAAAATGTTAGTATAAACAAAAAGAAATAAACAATTTATTCATGTGGTTAAGAAAAAATAGGTCCAAAACATCTTGAAACCTTCCCAAAATGGCAAATATTTTTAAAAATTCCAGAATAAAAACTTTGTAAAAAAATTATGACTATATGAAAATGTTGGATAAAAGGTTTTTGAAGTAACTTGTTAACAAAAAACTGTGTTAATTTTTTAATTTTATATTATATCTACAGGTATAACTATATAAGCTTCTGGAAAACTATACATATAAAATAGATTATCTATAAGAAGTAACTTCAAAACATTTTGTTCTAAAATCCTCGGTTTTATTTCAAAATCAAAAGTAGGTATATAAGTATAGCTTGTACTGTATAAGTATAGCCAATGATAGAGTTGTGTATTCATTGGTATAGCTCATAAAAAGTTTCAATAGTTATCAGTACACTAATGGAGTGTTTATAGATTAATACTAGGTTCATACAGAGAAATACAATAAAAATAAAATAAAAATAATTGATTTTATGAGGATCAGTGATGGTGTTTATAAATACACCTCAACATAAAAAAAGGGAAATTAATAATTTTTAACTTTTATTTTATTTTGCTGTCTGAACCCAGCATTAATTAAACATTTTTTAAGTGCTTACCTTTCCAACAACAACATAATGTTCTCCAATTTTCTTTGCCATCACATCCAAAACAAAACCAGCCTCATAGTATTTGTAGGCTTGTAGGGATTTGTAAGCCTTCATCTGCTCTCCACTATAAAAACTATGGCTAAGAATTAAATAATTAAACAAGTCTATTTGTCCAACTTGAGGCAGAAAACTCAAATCTTTCAACATGTCTCTACTATCTAATGTATACGGGTCAACATTGTTTATTAGTCCGATTTTCTGTTCATAACGCAGTTTAACGTCCTTTTCAAGACTCAAAAAATAGTCACTGGAATTAATTTTCACTGATATTGCACAAAAAACTAAATATTTTCACAGGTAAATCGTTAAAAATCACTAATGGATCGTTTATACTCCTCTTTTGTCTAGTCTTTTGTCTTGGTTTAGTCATATGTCTTGTCATAAGAAAGTTAAAACCACTGTTTCTTATGGGAGTGTTCATACAATGCTTTTGCTTTTGTTTTTGATTAGTCTTTGTCTTAAGAGTTGCCAACTTTCAATCCTTAGGACAACGACTAAGACGAGTGACAGATCAGCTGATATTTGTTGTTTTTTTTACAGGGCGTCCAAAGAGCGCAAGCGCGCGGCCGAAATTTTGAATTTACCGCCATTAATCATGTTTTTAACAGAAAATCTCAACATAACCTCAAAATTTTATTTGTTTTTTTTTCTTTTTCGCTTTTGTTCTTTCGTGTCTCTCTTCTGTGGTGTTTCGTGCACAGATTAGGTTAGATAAGATTGGTTTGTGTAGAAAATGACTTTTAAAGAGGGCCTTTTTATTGAAATTGAACTTTTTTTTCAGTGGGTTATGACTAAGACTAATCAAAAACAAAAGACGAGTATGAACAGCCGATTTTGTTTAAGACAACTAAGACTAATCAAAGGACAAAGACTAATCAAAAACAAAAGACTAAGACGAGTATGAACAATACTTAAACTAGCACAATAGACCGCAAGCACAGCTGTAAACTAAATGGCTTTCAAATTTTTGTGTGCCCCACACGCAATATGGCCGACAGTTCAAAATCACGTGACCTGGAATGACTATTGCCGTATTCCATTGGGAAAATGAGTGCAGCACTGGTGGTGCACTGACACTGAAACGGTGCTGTCAAAAATTTGCACCGAGTGCAGTTTCAATGGAACACGTGGAAAATGAAAAATCGCACTCGTGTGGTATAAGGTCACTATATCACGAAGTTCCTAACATCGTGATATAGTGACCTTAGTGTGGTATGCCATTATGAGCTGTAGAACTTCTTTTTTATTCTTGCTTTAAGCAACGTTAATATAACATTTTCTTGCAAATAATTTTTTATAGTATATCCATTATGAATAGGGCAAATTGATTATGCAAAAATCTCATTTTTGAAAAAAATGTCACACAACCTGTAGTTTTATCAGGCCAACGACGATATCCATTTTTATTTGTTTCAAAGTTACACGCCGATAAATATTATCCTAAGATAAATAAAATTTGTCAAATAAATAAATAATAATTTTATTTAAAAAAGTTAATAAGAATATTTTAAAAATGCCCACCTCCTTGTTGAATGCAGGCTTGTGCTCGTATACCAACAGATAGAGTAGTTATCTATATTTCGCGCTTGTTTTTCAAAAAACCCTAACCAGAAGTGTACTTTATGCTCCCAAAATTTGAACCTAAGTATTCGAAACACCTTGTATACATATATAATATTTCACAAGTTTCTTTCAACTAAACCTAACTTTCCTGCCTTGCAGAATTTCGTCAAAAACATGTTGTTCAAAATCCATTTGTTCGAAAGTAATATTAATACTTCAATAACATTTTCTTGAAAAGGAAAATTATTTAAAAACATTTCCTTCAAACAAAAAATTGTTTGAAAACATTTTATTAAAATTTTTTTGTTCAAAAACGTTTTCTTTGAAAGTCATTTTTTTTCATAAGGAAAATTGTTCAAAAAAGTTTTTGAAGAAAATATTTTTGAACAAATTTCAATTCAACAAGAACATAACCTAACCTAACAGCTAAGCGCAAGGGTGTTTTAACATACCATAAAAATGGCAAGACATGTGCCTCAGCGCTAATGGGGTTTCGTCCCCTTTGTTCTTTTTTTGGACAAAATTGAGGCAACTTGAATTTATTTATGAGGAATTCTGCAGTGCTCATCTCGAGCCGAAAGTGTTTCTTGAACTAAAAAATACATTTATTTTTACTTATAATCATAGATGCCAGAAAACCCCAACTGTCGGAAAATTAGTCCCAGGGCCCCAGTCAACCAGATCCATACAAATCTACTTACCTGTTTGTTGTTAAATCGGTAAACCACATTTTCAATAAAGTTTTTTATTTTTGGGGTTTCCGTTCTCATTGTTTTTATTGCACAGAACTGTTTTTCTTCATCTTCATCGCTGCTACTACTTAGCAGCGAAGAAAATAATAAAAAATCTCTAACAAGTTTATTTTCACTCATTTTTACGTCCCACGACAATAATAAGCGTTTAAAATTAATGGCGGGAAAAAGTTTTCGGTGCAGCACGAGCCCTCAGAGCCGGTGTCAAAAAAGCCGCACTCAGTGCAAAACTGAATTCATAAGTTCCTCAATGGAATACGAAAACTGAAAAAGTGCATGTCAATGGAATGCAAACACCGAGCCAGTTGTGCACTAGTGCTGCACTCATTTCCCCAATGGAATACGGCATAATACCATAAAACTGACAACACACATGTCCTCAGCACTCCGTGTTCTTCTTTTGGACCGAATTGAGACTCTTTGATTTGTTTACGACGAATTCCTCAGTGCTGAACTCGAGCCGAAAGTGTTTCTTAAAGAGTGCGTTCGAGTAGAAAACCCGTCGAGCGAGCGGGGCGTAGTGACGTCACGGACAGAACGCCTTGGTTTTCGTGGTTCAACTCGAACGGAAAAGGCATTCACCGGCAAGGCCAACACAAAAATAGAGGCCACGACCCTGAAAAAATCAGCTGTTCTCCCGGGGCTGAATTTTACATTGGGTCTTATGGGAGGTCAGACGTTTTTTTATGATATTTTCAAAATGGCACTACAGATTTCCGCAAAATTTCAGTCAAATATTCTCAGACACCATCCCGATATTCCACCAAATGTTGATAAGGAAGCAACATGATTAAAAGGTTAAAATCTTCAAAATTTAGCATTCCTTATTTTGAATTCAAATTACCCGCCATGTGCCACATGCCAACTGTTATATTTGACATGTATTTGACTTTGTCATATGTGATTGTCACATTCGCTTCTGCTTTAAACTTAATTTTTGTGTGAGCTAATGAAGCGGCTATGAAAAATTAGGGCTTTCTATACATTAAAAAAAAATTGTTCTGCCAGAATAAAGTAAAAACAATCTCAAAAACGGCTTCATTAAAAAAAAATCAAATATCCATGAAACGTCATTCCAACTCAGCTGTGTCGTAACGTGACCATCAAAAAAAATCAGCCCCGGATGTGACGTCAACAAAGTGAGGGATCGTGGCCCGTCCATTTTGATAGCCCCACCCCCGTGAAAATGTCATACGGAATATAACAGCGCGTACAGCGCCTGCGATCTGGACAAGGGACTAAATTGGATCTAAACATAATGACGTTTGACAGTGTCATCCTGTTCTGTGGTTTGACTGCTGTTGTGGGAAAGAGAGAGAGCCCACCAGAACAGACAGAAAGAGAGACACGCGACACCTGAATTTATTCTGTGGTGAATGTCATTTTTGTCGGGTGTTCCCCTCAATCTGATTTTTGATAAAAAACTAAAATCAAATCATTGTGTACTAGACCCGCATATTTTGTGAGTTTTAACAAGCAGTAGCAGTGTAAAAAAGAAGCAGCAGCAGTATAAAAAACAAGGAGCAGCATATAAAAAGCAGTCCATTCAACGACCCCATACCAGTGAGTTTTAAGGTGGATTTATTGTTCGTTAAAGTAAGGGGTAAGTTCATTTATTTAGGCTTACTTCATACTTTCCACTATGAACAATGGAAATTTCTATTTTAAGTAAGGCCGCCTTGTTTATGATAAAACCAAATAGGTTCTAACTTATAAGTCTAAGCTGTTACTACTTCTGAAGAGTTACAGTAATCTATCACTCAGCTGCGACACAGTTTTATGCCAAAAACCCCCTTCGCTTAGTTTCTACCACCAAAAAACCAACTACTACCACCTTCTGTGGCTTCTATCCCCAAAAAACCAACTACTACCACCTTCCCCTACTTCTAACCCCAAAAAACAAACTACTACTACCTTCGCTGAGCTTCTACCCCTAAAAAACCAACTACTGCCATCTTCTCCTAGTCTCTGCCACCAAAAAACCAACTTCTACCAATGCTTATCTTCTACCACTAAAAAACCAACTACTACCTCCTTTGATTATGATTGTAGTATTTGGTTTTTTGGTGGTAGAAGCTAGGGGAACTTGGTAGTAGTTGGTTTTTTGCTGGTAGAAGCTAGGGGAAGGTGGAAGTAGTTACTTTATTGCTGGTAGAAGGTAGCAAAAGTTGGTAGTAGTTTGTTTTTTGGTGGTAGAGGGTAATCCAAGGGGATAGTAGTTGGTTTTTAGTGTAAACCTGATCTGTACCTAAGTGATAGATAGATAGGTAACTGTTTGGGAGTGGTAGCAGCTGTAATTTATTAGTTAGGGTTGTTTTAACCTCAAACAATACACTCCAATATCAAAAAGTATAAAAAGGTTATTAAAATGTTGATCTGTAAAATATAGGTAGGGGGGGGTGGTACCCCATGAAGCCATATTTTATGTTTGTATTCATGAAATATGTGGAAAATATTAGAAAAAACTTAGCTTTTGGGGGGGGGCTGCCTCTGACATATATGCCACTGTGTAGACCCATGTTTGTAGGATAATACATTTTTTGTTGCATCTTACTGCTTACTTTATGGCAATATGGCTTTGTTTGTTATTGTTATTGCTATATAGCTTTAAAATTCCTGCCTCCCTGCTTAATAAGTTTGACTTAAGCCCTGTTCTGACTGCATCAAACCCATGTCACTATATCCGATGATGGCACTTGAAATGAGATGGCTGCATGCATTTTAGAGAAACTTTCATAGTGACAAACCAGCTTTACAGCCCCAACTATAAACTCAACTTTACTGTATCAATTTGATCATGGCACATACCTGTTTTTTTCTGGGGAGAAAGAGATGTGTCAATATGGAACTGAAACAGTATCCTTGAGTTTTATAAATAGCATTTTTTATTGCCTAATACCCTGTTCGGACTGTGCAACTTTTCCATGCATGCAACTTTTGTGTCCTCTCTCTCACTCAGATGATGTTACTTAAAGAGAGACAGAACAAACAAGTTGCATGCTTTGTTTGGAAATGAATGAAAATTTGTTTTATTTTTAAGTAAAACATACACTGTTTTTTAATTTTGCCAAGGCAGCTTTGTGTTCCCCTCAGATAGTACTAACCAAGTGATAACAGCTAACCTGTAATTTGTACTGTTTTGCCAATAATGCCATGTAAATCTTGGGCTAATGTCAAGAAATCTGTAATGCAATAAGCCATGGGCGCAGCCAGGGGGGGCCCCAAACCTAAGTTTTTTTTTTATATATTTTCCACATATTTCATGAATAAACACAAAAAATAGCATGAAATACGACATCATGAAGCCTCGCCCCCCCCCCAAGACATATTCCTGGGTGCGCCACTGCATAAGCTGTAAAATAATATTTTATTCTGCATAATTACCGGACAATGTAATCTCAAAGCTAAATTTGTATTTAGGGTAGTAATGCTATGTTTTTTGAACAGGTCTCAATTGGAGCTTCAGCAGTCATGTTTTTTAAGGTGGTTTATAAAGTTTCACTTAGTTTTATTTTAATAAATCTAAATTTTTTAACAATCTTAGTGGAAAGTTTGGCTTGGTGAAGTAAAAAAATAATAATAATTTCTTATGGTAGTGATAGTAGTAATTATTTATTTTTCGCAATTTTCACTGTAAAATCTTTTAAAATAAAAATTTTACAAAGTTTTTTTTGTTTTATTTATTTTTATTTAATTATTTTAGACAGGTTTTCTTTCTAACATAAAAATTTTTGTTGGTCCCCCAAAAGAGGATTCTGCTCACAAACAATATTTTATAGCTTGTGAAAAAAGAAAACAACTAAATAATTTTTTTTACATGTCAATTGTAATGTCAAAAAATGTTTTTTTTTCACTTGTTGACACAAAAAATATATATTTTTTAAACTTTTGAATATGGTGGGGGGTGTGACTGTTCTATCTGAAAAAGGTAGTTGTTATTTTGTCTGCAAATTCTATTACATGTCAAAACTTCAGAAATCTTTAAACTAGAACAGGTCATTATTCACATAACTTATATTATCATGGCATTTTTCTAAGTAAGGCCTGGTTTACCCAAAAACTTAATGCACAATGAACAAACTCATTGCTTAATTTTAATATCTCTGTTTCCATCTCCTTAGTATTGTAGACATAAAGTATAAACACTAAATCTTTCCATTGTGCATTATGTTATGGGTAAATTAGGCATAAAATAGAAAGTTCACATTACTTTGTTAAGTAATCTTATCTACAGTTTGACTAATGGTATCCGACCCTCGGAACCGAAATCAAAAACTATATTTTTACACAAAACATAAAGCCCAATTGTGTAAAATTCTAAACTATACAATATCAGGACATCCACAAAATCATATAAATTCATAAAATTTGACTTGTGTATTGTGTAAAAACATATTCTTTGATTTCTGTGCTGAGGAACAGTTACAATAAGTGAAACTGTATATACAAGTGTCCCATAAGTCAAACTGTATATACAAATGTACACTCAAACTGTATATACAATGTCCCATGATTCCAAGACAAAAAGTTTATATAAACAAAGGTCTACAAACACTTAGTAGTAGAGATACAGGGTGTTTAAATTTACTTTTTTTATATAGCTTTTACAGTTTTTGTGATATTTAGCTCAAATTTGGCTCGTATATTTACTTATAGGCACTACAAGTTAAGGCATGTCAAATAGGTTTTAATTAATTTGTTTATTTTGATATACTCGCCATACCATACTGGAGCATTTTTTATATTATGATAGCAGCCTTTGGTGCAACAGCGATTTTCTCTAAACTGGTTAAAGCAGCAAAAAAATTTCAGAAAAACAAAAAAGTTTGCAAATGAAACAAAGATTTTATTTCTTGTTTTAAAATTCCTACTTCTCCCTACCAGTGGCTTAAAACAAAAAAATTCTGGGGGAAAAGGCGACATGACCCCTGAAAAAGGGTCACTCTGTACATGTTTACTATTATTTGGCATGTCTAAAAGTGTCGTGCCTATAGCTTAATATGCCAAATTTGAACTAAATATCTCGAAAAGTACAAGAGCTATAAAAAACTAAATAAAAGAAACTTTAAAACAAGGCGTTTAAGGTTATATAAAAATTTTGCCTTGAAACCACTTAAGGAATTCAACACTAAAATTATGTTATTGAATTATGAAACACCCTGTATAATGTGTATTTTATAAAAACTTATTTCAATATGTAAATAAACAGTGGCAGAACTACAATGCAGCAAGGCACAGGGTTGCTGAGAGGCGTATGCTCCATAGAGAGCCCGAAGGGCTGGAGTAATCACACACACACAGTGATAAGTAAAAAATGATTTCAGCGAAATTAAAAAGGTTTAGTTGGTGGGAGCACCTCTGCCCTGCAGAAGGTCTTGCTGTATGGTGGTTCTATCACTGCTTGTCTTGCAATTCATTGCAGAGAGAAAGGCTGATCAATAGCAAAAATTGTGTACAGTTCTTTACATAATCCATATTTTTGTTGGTCCTGTAAGTCCTTCTTGGTCTTATTTAGGTATAAAGTGATAAAAAAAAAGACAAAAATGACTAACGAATAATACCAAACCAAAGGTCCTGCCAGGACCTAATTTTTACTGATTTTTATTAGTCCGAAGCGCATTGATCAGCCCCTCGGCGCAGGATCTGTCCTGGGAAGGGTTTTAGTTGAGCGAACTGTCTATCCGGAAAAGTGTTTAAGTTCAATAAAATGTGTCGGAATAAAAAATCTCGGAAAGTGTTTTAGTTTACTATCTGCTCAACACTGAAATAACAATATCACAGTTCATATAAATGTATCTTTAGCAGTAAAAAAGCTGGTAAGTACTATAATATGTTTATTAATTAATTTTTAAATATTAATATAATACTGTTCATTGAATATCAGCTGATGATGGTACAAAAAGTTTGTTTTTGTTTAAAATGTATTTTTTCAGAACCATTTCATATAAAGTTTTGGTATTTTCCATAAATTTTGTAAAAAAATTATTGTCCACAAAGGTTTACTATTTGACGATATTTTTGTGCAAATTTGATGGAAAAAGTATGCCATGATTTAAATGGGATGGTTCTGAAAAAATACATTTTAACAAAAACAAACGTTTTTCCCATCAACAGCTGATTTTCACTGACCAGCAGATTTATTTTAACAAATATCAGCTCAGCTGGTGTTCTGTGATATCAGCTGATTTATTTTGACAAAAATCAGCTGTGTCCCGACATGTTTGATCTAGACAGAGAGCTATAGTCTTCTCTCTTTCTGGACCGTGTTAAGGTTATTCTCGTGTTACCAACGGTTTAACACGTAGTTTGCATTTCTTCCCTTTGGTGTTCTGTGGGTGCATCTGAGGTTAACGCCATGTGCACACCGGACGCGCGCACTCGCGGCTACAGACTAAAATGCACTCTGGCTCCTTCGATTTCGCGGGCTATTTTGGACGTATATTTTTAAAATTCGTAGTAGTTCGGGGCCTAAGAGGGAAATTTTGGGGTTTGTCTGCATTTTTCCGTACTGTAATAAAATTTGGCACAGAGGTAGTCGACACCTAAAGTGCAGGGTCCAGATACAGGGGCGTACTTGAGGTGGGCAAGAAAAAAATTTATAATTAAATATGAAACTCATTTTGCGTACAGTTTTTTGTTTGTTTCACCTTATAGCTTGTAAATCCAAAAAATTTACAAAAAGTAAAGTTTTGAAAACGGTTTTCTTCAGGGGAGGGAGCAAAAGGAAGAGGACAGATATAAATTAAGTCAAAACGTCAAACTGTTCACAAGATATATCAAAAACTGACACCTGAAATGTACCTGTTCTGAGATCTACGTGAGAGAATATTAAAAACACCTAATCAAACCTAACTTAATAAAATTTGATAAATTAAGTAAAAATGAAGTTTCTGGAATTTTTGAATTATAATGTACAGGGTGTTAAGAGTTAAGTCGCCACTATTACTTACTTCGTTAATATTAGAGCTACAGGGTCGGTTAAATAGACAAAGTTGTGGTATTTTTTTTCTCTGATTACGATGGTGATGAACGAAAAGAAAATCAAATGACGAGTAGGTGAGTTATGTTAAAAAAACCACATTTTTTTAAATGGGACACCCGGTATTCAGTTCAGCCAATAAAATAATACTACAGTGTTGTACTCTATATTCGTACCAAGTTTCATTACGGTACCCAAAAATGCAGACAAAAGTGGCTTTGGCTCCGAACTATAGGAATCCAGGCTAAATCTTTTTGAGGTTTAGAAAATTTGGTACTATATAACTAAATCACATTTATAATGAAGATTCGATATAAAACAAAAATAAACAAAATGTGAAATGTTTAAGCTATTAGCTTAACTCAAAAAAAGAGTTTGGGAAACACAAAAATAACAAGTGGGCAGATGCAAAAATACATTATTCTTCTAGGTATTTACTCTATTAGGTTTTTATTATTTTTAGGAATCAAGAATGTAAGAATTGATTTGCTATTATAATTGTCTCTTCTGGCTTAGGCTCAACTCCAGACTAAATTACCTTTCGTTTGATACCACACAAGCCATGTTTTAAATTAAACTCTATTTTTTGAAATCTACCCCCACCCTTTTTTTTACCTAAAATTTATTTTGTTTAACTCCAGACTCAATTACCTTTCGTTTGATATTACACATGCCATATTTTCACTTAAACTCTAATTTTTGAAGTCTACCCCCACCCTTTTATTTGACTTGTTTGGTGGATTTTGTTCATTTTTAAATGGGACCATCTCGACCCAAGACCCAGCCTAAGTACCAGATTTCATTGAAATCGGGCAAGCCGGGGCAAGCAGTTTTTGAGTTATGCGCGTTGGTCCTTGCAGACAGACAGACGGCGCAACAAAAAAGTTTCTAAATCATCTGAAACGCAAAGATATATAAGACAAAAATGACTAACGAATAATACCAAACCAAAGGTCCTGCCAGGACCTAATTTTTACTGATTTTTATTAGTCCGAAGCGCATTGATCAGCCCCTCGGCGCAGGATCTGTCCTGGGAAGGGTTTTAGTTGAGCGAACTGTCTATCCGGAAAAGTGTTTAAGTTCAATAAAATGTGTCGGAATAAAAAATCTCGGAAAGTGTTTTAGTTTACTATCTGCTCAACACTGAAATAACAATATCACAGTTCATATAAATGTATCTTTAGCAGTAAAAAAGCTGGTAAGTACTATAATATGTTTATTAATTAATTTTTAAATATTAATATAATACTGTTCATTGAATATCAGCTGATGATGGTACAAAAAGTTTGTTTTTGTTTAAAATGTATTTTTTCAGAACCATTTCATATAAAGTTTTGGTATTTTCCATAAATTTTGTAAAAAAATTATTGTCCATAAAGGTTTACTATTTGACGATATTTTTGTGCAAATTTGATGGAAAAAGTATGCCATGATTTAAATGGGATGGTTCTGAAAAAATACATTTTAACAAAAACAAACGTTTTTCCCATCAACAGCTGATTTTCACTGACCAGCAGATTTATTTTAACAAATATCAGCTCAGCTGGTGTTCTGTGATATCAGCTGATTTATTTTGACAAAAATCAGCTGTGTCCCGACATGTTTGATCTAGACAGAGAGCTATAGTCTTCTCCCTTTCTGGACCGTGTTAAGGTTATTCTCGTGTTACCAACGGTTTAACACGTAGTTTGCATTTCTTCCCTTTGGTGTTCTGTGGATAGCCCTGTCACCGGTTACAAACTTCTAACCCTAAATTTTCGGCAGAAAACTTCTGTTTATTTTTGCAATTTAAAACTGTTTGTAAATAAAAAACCCTAGATTAAAATCGCCTGTAAGTCTATACATGAATGTAGCAAGGCTACAATTTGTTGAATAATAAAAAGACACTTTGATCACGCGGTTTATTTATAGGTTATTTTTCGCACATTTGGACTCTTCCAAGTTTTTTTTTTTTGGTGGCGGTTTTATGCTGGGATTAGACAGATAAAAATAACATAATTCTTTATTCTTTATCTTTTATTTTGACCCTATATCTTGTAAGTAGTTCAAGATATCGATGTGCGGTTTTCGGCATTAATTTTTTACAAAATTCTGGCTCGTAACATATGCTAGTTTTTTTCTAGCTCCTCTGGAAATGGGCGTTGTCCAATTTGGATCACTCTGTACATAAATGAAAAAAAGCGATAAAAGTTTGAAAAATGAGTTTAAATAAAATGGGCTTTGTATGGAAGAATACAGCGATAATTTGCTTTAGTGAAAATTACCGATAATTTGTTTTAGTGCAAATTACCGATAATTTGCTCTAGGGCAAATTATCGCTGTAATTCGTTCCTTTTTCGTCCAAATCTGCCAGTCACAATGATTTTATTGGTTAATATTTTTTTGAAGGAAATAGTCAATATAGCCCTCTCTTTTTATGGGCAAAGTTGAGACAATTTATTTATTTTATTTTATTTTAATTCATGATTTTTTTATTAGACAAAGCTTCTCACTTTAGGTATAATTTTTCTGTGCGCTCTATTAGTGTGTGTGGTTTTTTATGTGTGTACTTTTTTCCTGTGTGGATATTTTCTGTGCGCTTTTTTCCTACGCGATTTTTTCCTGTACCCTTATTTATAGTCGCCGCTTTGCCATTACCCACCAGAATTTGGTTAGAGAGCCGCTGGCTGGCCGATGGTTAAAGCCTCACTGGGCAATCGCGGATAATTCTTAGCGCTCCGCATCGCGGCAAATTTGGAGCACCCTGGTAGTCTTTCTTCTTCTTTCTCCTCAGAATCTTGGAAACATAATTCTACAACAAAACTGAAATGCGTCCATGTATTTATTTGACAAAACAACAGTAAGAAAACAATGGTGGGTGTGCTTTCGGGCTGTTCGGCCGTCGTCGTTGGAAATTCGTTCTCGACGTTTCGCCATCTCGAGTGGATGGCATCTTCAGGAGATGTTGACTGTTTGTCGGCTTCTCGAAGACTGGTGGTTAGTGTCGCGGTCGCAGGTTATATACGCTATGATGGGCGGGGCGTATATCAGAGCTGGTCGGTGATTGGTCACTTTCCCCAGATTGAGTTTTGTTGCTATAAGCGAGCCGTTTAGTGTTTTTAAGAACCGGTACCCATGTTCTGTTAATTTTAAGAGTTTCTTCAGATCTGTTGAAGTTCTGCTGGTGTTTATGAATTTCGATTGCTTCTCTATAGAGTCTTGGATAGTATGAAGAGGAGGCACAGAGAACTTGTGTGTCTTCGAATTTTATTCGGTGGTCTTCATTGTTTAGTGTGTGGTCTGCAACTGCGGATTTTTCCGTATGTCCGAGTCGACAGTTGGCTTTGTGTTCTTTGATTCTTGTGTTTACGGACCGTTTGGTTGTTCCGATGTAGACACTTCCACAGGTACAGGGAATGCGGTATACCCCCGAAGAACTTAGTGGGTTCCTTATATCCTTCGCAGATCTGAGGTGGTTCTCGATCTTCTTAGATGGCTTGAAGATCGTTTTTATGTTGTGTTTTCCCAGAATACGTCCGATCCTATCCGTCACTCTAGGGATGTAGGGCAGAAAGGCTCTTGAAGTAACTTCGCGGCTGCTCAGTCCACCGCTACTGTTACTTCTAGTGCTCGGCTTTGGTCGTATACATCTATCTATGTCGCTTTGAGTGTATCCATTTGCTACGAGGGCGTTTTTAAGATGGTTTAATTCTTTGTCTAGATGTTCTGGTTCGCAGATTCTTTTCGCCCTCTCTACCAATGTTCTTATTACCCCTTTTCGTTGGCACGGGTGGTGGTTAGATGTGTTGTTTAGGTAGCGGTCTGTGTGAGTAAGTTTTCTGTATACGGTATGTCCTAGTCGTCCCTCTTTCCTCGTTACTAGTACGTCAAGGAATGCTAATTCTCTGTTGTTCTCTGTTTCCATTGTAAATTGTATACTGGGGGGTATGCTGTTAATGTGGTTGAGAAATTCATTAAGGCTGTCTCTACCATAAGGCCAAACGACAAAAGTGTCATCTACATATCGAAACCAGACTTTGGGTTTATGAGGGGCATTATTCAACGCCTTCTCTTCCAGTTTCTCCATGAAAAAGTTCGCAATCACTGGCGATAAAGGGCTACCCATTGATACTCCATCGATCTGTTCATAAATTTGTTCATTAAAGGTGAAATATGATGTCGTTAGGCAGATTTTAAACAGGTCGGTGATGTCCTTTGGAAATATGTGTTCCACTTCCCTCATTGCCTCGGCCAAAGGTACCTTCGTGAACAAAGACACAACATCAAAGCTAACTAAGATGTCTTTCTCGTCCATGACGATGTTTTTGATCTTCTCAATGAAGTGGGTGGAGTCTCTTACATACGAATCCGTTAGTCCGATGTGGGGTTGCAAGAGGGAAGCAAGATGTTTCGCAAGTTTGTATGTTGGTGAGCCTATAGTACTGACAATGGGACGAAGAGGCACATCGTTTTTGTGGATTTTCGGTAGTCCATACAATCTCGGAGTCAGGGCTTCACTTTGGCATAGCATCTTCTTGACTGGGTCCTCCAATGAAGAAATCTTAATTAAGTGATTCACTTTTTTAATTGCGGGTTGTGTAGGATCTCTTTTTAGCTTCTTGTATGTTATATATATTTATCGGTTTCACAACGTTCTACGTCTTCCGATACCCAATCTCCACTCGTTTCTGTTTGCCCATAATTCATCATCGAGGCCTCTTATTCTTATTTCACTCTCTATTCCTTCTCTCCAGCTTCTCCTTGGTCTTCCTCGTTTTCTTCGGCCAGTTGGTTTCCATTGTAATATTTGTTTAGGTAGTCTTCCATCATCCATTCTTTGTACATGTCCGTACCACACCAGTTGTTTTGTTCTTATATCATCCACTAGAGTACGTTCACCCACTGTCATAATTTCTCTTATTCTTTGATTGGTAACTCTTTCTCTTTTTGATTTCCCTGCTGCTCTTCTCCAATAGTCCATCTCCGTAGCGGAAAGCATTTTTTCTGTTCTATCTTTGATTGGCTATACTTCTGAGCCGTATGTAATAATACTTTTTACAATGGTGTTATATATAAGCTTTTTGTTATGTTTTGATATACTTTGGTCCCAAATTATTCCATTTAATAAAGTTATTGCTTTTCTTCGTTGTACGTTTCTATCTTTTATAGCTTTGTCTAGTGTTCCGTCAGCTGTAATTTTTAGACCCAAGTATTTATACTCATCACAGGACTGAATTCGCTGCCCAGTATTTAAGATTAGATCCTGTTTCGTTTTACCAATACACATATACTCTGTCTTATTGATATTAACCTCTAGTCCCCACTTATTGTACTCTTCTATTAGTTTTCGTGTCATATATTCGAGGTCGTCATAATCCTGAGCCACCACTATCTGATCATCGGCGAAACATAAAGTATACAAGGTGGTTTCATTCAACGGAATTCCCATGTTTTGGCATTTTCTCTTCCAGACTTTAAGGACTTGTTCCAAGTATACCTTGAAGAGCGTAGGCGAAATACAGCAACCTTGTTTAAGACCTTTATTTACTTGAAAGCCTTTGGTTAGTTTTGCTTTTATTTTAACTTTTGCCTTACTATTGCGGTATAACTCTTTGATGGCCTTAATTAGTTGTACGCTTATGTTTGTCTTTTCCAACGCTTTCCAAAGTAGATTTAGTGGTATACTATCATATGCCTTCTTCAAATCTACGTAAAGCAGATGGAGCTCTTGTCCGTATGCCATTTTCTTTTCAATAACTTGGGTTATACAAAAGAGATGATCTGAAGTCGATCTACCCGCCCTGAAACCAGCTTGTTCTTCTGCCTCCATATCTTTATATTCGCTCTCCACTTTATTTCTTATTATTTTGCCATATATTCTGCTTAGCGTACTAGTTACCGATATACCTCTATAATTGTCACATATATCTTTCCTTCCTTTTTTGTGTATTGTGGATATATATGACGTTTTCCACTCAGTTGGTACTACAGCTCCATTTAAATATCTTTGGAAAAGATTCCGTAATCTACAAAACAATTCTTCAGTGCCATATTTAATAAGTTCAGCTGGGATATTTCCGGGTCCGGCAGATTTACCGCTTTTTAAGGTTTTGCACACGTTTTTGACCTCATATATTGTGAGGGGTACTGGAGATCCCATCGTTCTAATGATATTGTCTCTTTCGTCTTCCTTGAATTCTGCTCTATCTTCAGTTAAAAGTTTTTTAAAATGCTCATCCCATTCTTTGTCTGGTATTGGTGAAATAATGTCTCTGCATGTTTCTTTTTTGATCGATCTTATAGTTTTCCAGCTTTCGGTACTTCTCCTACCTCCTAAGTAAGAATCTATTTTCTGGCACTTTTGCATCCATGATTGATTCTTCTTATCACTGATCATTCTTCTCACCTTTGATTGCGCGATTTTGTATTCTTCTCTGCTTCTATCTGTCTTTTGGGATAAGTACGTGTGATATAATTTCCTTTTTTCCTCTATTTCACTTTCAATCTCAGCATCCCACCAGTATGGTTTTGTTCTTTTAGGAGTTTCTTCCACTAATCCTAGTGCTTCTTTTGCAGCTTGATGGATGCTTAATGTGATACATTCGTATTCCTCATCTGGGGTTTCACCTGAACTTGAATTAAGTTTTTCGTTCAGTCTCTTTTTCTATAAGTTTTTTACGCTGTCATGTTCTAGGCTTAGTAGATTATATTGACAGTGATCAATTTCCTCATTCACTGTATCATCAAGATTTTGTTGATGGAGGCTTCGGCCTTGATAAGGAAAGAGAATTTTGGTCTCCAGAAAATAGTGATCACTTCCGCATGTTGATCCACGCTTTGTTCTGACATCTTGAATTTTTAGTTTTGTCTTTTGTTTAGTGATAAGATAATCAATGACGGATTTCAGGTTTTGTGAGGGTTTGGTCCAGGTATATTTGTGTATTTTCTTATGTTGGAAAAAACCGTTTTGGATTTTTAGGTCTAATTGCTCACATACTGTGATAAGCCGGTTTCCATTGTCATTAATAACATCTTCTCCATATTGGCCAACTGTCTACTCTGTTACCTGTTCTACTATTTAAATCTCCCAATATTACAATTTCTCAAGATGTACTTACTGCTGATATTTCATTGTGGATTTCTTCAAAAAAATTGTCTTTCACGGCTACATTTGCATCGTCATTATACGCATAGATTCCAAAAATCGTAAGTCTCATTCCTTTTATTGTTATATTCATTCTTATTAGCCGTTCATTTACTGCTTCCCAGTTGGTGATATATTTTCTAAATCTTTTGTTGACCAAAATAGATACTCCTTGTTGAGCATGTTTTTCTTTTGCCACTCCGCTATAGAAATGGTCATACTGTGCTAGGTTTTCAGATCCTTTTCCTTTCTTCTTCGTTTCTGTTAGTACAGCAAGGTCAACCTTCATTCTGCTGCACTCATGGACTATTTCATTCACTTTTCGACTGATTCCTTGTACGTTCCATGTACCAAAAATCATATTCCTGTTTCTTTGCTAGGTTCGTCTTAGGTTTTTCATTTCTTTCCGAGGCGTTTGATTGGGTTTTTTAACAGTGTACGTTTTTTCCGGGTATCAGAGAGTTAGTCTAATGTCCCAACCCCCAACCTGGAGGACCAGGTGATTTTTGATCGAGGTTTTCTTCCCCTAGCCTTTGACGATTCCAACGCCGGTACTACAAGGCAGCATCTTCTTCTTTTATACTATCCCTAAAAGAAAGGGTTGCCACCTGCGCTATGATCACCGTACCGAGGTCCATCCTCTCCGCCTTTCATACCGATGTGGTCTTCTCCCGTAACCCTGGGAATGGGACCCTAAACAGGTGCTAACTCTCCGGGTCAGAGAGTACCTGGAATCTACGGAGGGCAGGGGTCGATTCATTTCCCCTGATAGACATCTGACGAGGTCTACCCCGTACCCCTTGTATGTTGAGGGTTCTAAAAGATCGACCATCTTTCTATTGTAGTCATCCCTGTTCAATACTACAGTGGCGTTTCCTTTGTCGGCAGGCAGTATCAGAATGTTTTCGTCCTTGTTGAGATCCTTAATGGCTTTTTCTTCCATCCTTGTAATGTTGCGTTTCGGTGGTTTGGCTTTTCGCAAAATCTGTGAACACTCCGTGCGTATTTCTTCTGCCTGATCTTCGGGCAACTTTCTAATAGCAGATTCTAAGTTGGCAATTATTTCCTCCTTGGGAACCTCCCTAGGTGCAACAGCAAAGTTTCCCCCCTTAGAGAGTACTGAGACTTCATTTTGAGAAAGCGGGCGGTCCGATAGGTTGATGACAGTTTTTGTAGAATCAAGGATGGGCTGCTGGTTAGCCCGTTTATTGTTGTCGTCAGTTAGTCTCTGGTATTTGGTTTTCTGCCTCTCCGTACTTCTGTGGTGTTCGTTTTCCATGGATCTGTAGGAAATAGCATCGATTTTGTCTCAGTCTGATTTGTGCATGGTGTTGGCTAAGTGATAGAAAATTGAGAGTAGTTCCTTGTCTGTGCGTGCGAGTTGTGATCTAGTTGAATGGATCCGTTCTCTTAAAAGGGCATCTTCAGTTCTTCTATAGATTCTGTAGGCTTGAGGTGTTTTCATGGTATGCTTAAATCTCAGGAATTTCGGCGTGACCTTCTCATCGCGACAGCGTAATAAGAAAGTCAGCGAAGACAGTAGTTGCGCTTTCTTCTTGCGTAGTGCGACCAAGCGTAGATGAAGAGTGGAAACTTCCTCCCCGTAGAGGCGTCGTACAAATTGTGAAAGGCTTTCGCGGCCATCGTCCAATGGTGGGTGTGCTTTCGGGCTGTTCGGCCGTCGTCGTTGGAAATTCGTTCTCGACGTTTCGCCATCTCGAGTGGATGGCATCTTCAGGAGATGTTGACTGTTTGTCGGCTTCTCGAAGACTGGTGGTTAGTGTCGCGGTCGCAGGTTATATACGCTATGATGGGCGGGGCGTATATCAGAGCTGGTCGGTGATTGGTCACTTTCCCCAGATTGAGTTTTGTTGCTATAAGCGAGCCGTTTAGTGTTTTTAAGAATCGGTACCCATGTTCTGTTAATTTTAAGAGTTTCTTCAGATCTGTTGAAGTTCTGCTGGTGTTTATGAATTTCGATTGCTTCTCTATAGAGTCTTGGATAGTATGAAGAGGAGGCGCAGAGAACTTGTGTGTCTTCGAATTTTATTCGGTGGTCTTCATTGTTTAGTGTGTGGTCTGCAACTGCGGATTTTTCCGTATGTCCGAGTCGACAGTTGGCTTTGTGTTCTTTGATTCTTGTGTTTACGGACCGTTTGGTTGTTCCGATGTAGACACTTCCACAGGTACAGGGAATGCGGTATACCCCCGAAGAACTTAGTGGGTTCCTTATATCCTTCGCAGATCTGAGGTGGTTCTCGATCTTCTTAGATGGCTTGAAGATCGTTTTTATGTTGTGTTTTCCCAGAATACGTCCGATCCTATCCGTCACTCTAGAATCTGCGAACCAGAACATCTAGACAAAGAATTAAACCATCTTAAAAACGCCCTCGTAGCAAATGGATACACTCAAAGCGACATAGATAGATGTATACGACCAAAGCCGAGCACTAGAAGTAACAGTAGCGGTGGACTGAGCAGCCGCGAAGTTACTTCAAGAGCCTTTCTGCCCTACATCCCTAGAGTGACAGATAGGATCGGACGTATTCTGGGAAAACACAACATAAAAACGATCTTCAAGCCATCTAAGAAGATCGAGAACCACCTCAGATCTGCGAAGGATATAAGGAACCCACTAAGTTCTTCGGGGGTATACCGCATTCCCTGTACCTGTGGAAGTGTCTACATCGGAACAACCAAACGGTCCGTAAACACAAGAATCAAAGAACACAAAGCCAACTGTCGACTCGGACATACGGAAAAATCCGCTGTTGCAGACCACACACTTAACAATGAAGACCACCGAATAAAATTCGAAGACACACAAGTTCTCTGCGCCTCCTCTTCATACTATCCAAGACTCTATAGAGAAGCAATCGAAATTCATAAACACCAGCAGAACTTCAACAGATCTGAAGAAACTCTTACAATTAACAGAACATGGGTACCGGTTCTTAAAAACACTAAACGGCTTGCTTACAATAACAAAACGGAATCAAGGGAATGTGACCAATCACCGACCAGCTCTGATATACGCCCCCCCAAGTAACACAAACTGGACAATATAGTTTAAAAGCAAAAACTCTGCTGTGAAAGTGTTGTCATAGCTTAGTTTTTGCTGTAAAACAGCTAGCTGTGGTTTAGAAATTATTTTAGCTACAGATCCTTTCTGATAGCAGCTCTTTATGGGTTAAATGGCTATTGATGTAATATTACCCAGGACTTGCTCTTTTAAAGTTAAATATTTGCTAAATAAAATGCTAAAATTTAGCTAGCCAATTAACATAAATTTTAAGCTCTTATTCCTATTATTTAGCTACAAATAACAAGCAATTTACCTATGATGAATTAGGAACTATTATTACATAAATTTTGAGCAGTCCCATATTATTTTGTCCAAAAGACCTAGCACCAAAGTCCAATAAACATTCAAAATTACTGAAAGCTGCGTTCTGTGCTGCCCATAACCTTATTTTTTGTAGTTGTTTAACATAGAGATAATAATTTAATTTGTCTGTCGTTGTTTAATGGTGAAGACAGAACCGCGATTTTTTATCTGTGTTAATAGTGTTCTAGTTTAATTAACTATAAAAAACTATATTTGAAATATGGACTTTCATCCTTATTCCCGAGAGCTCTTCAGTTGTTTTTATCTTTTCCTTTTCTTTGTGTCAGAATAGTCGACCTTAAGCAAAAAAGGGTCTAGGGTTCTGACTGTTAAAGGGTTACATAAACCAATTTCCAATGTTATGTTAGGGCTTCACAGACAAATTTACATAATATTTTTAAAATGAATGACAAACTTGAAAAGTTTAAAAAAATCAAATACAGCGGGAGTTATAGGCGCAAAATTAAAGAAAGATTAAGAATTATTAATGAAGCACCTTCAACTGACCCAACAGCAGGGCCATTCAGTGCACCTCACGAGTCTGACCTCTTAGCCATAGAGTCATCCGGAGAGGTTTCTAATGTCGAAGAAGAAACAGGTGAGTTATAAGTGGTGTGGAGGGAAATTGCAACTTTTGTGTCAAGGAGCTAATAGCTGATCCAAAACTTGTAAATAATGTAACTACATGTTGCCAGTACTGCCATCTAAATATTGGGGTAATGCCATAAAATTTGTAAAAATGGTAATAAAAATTATTTCTATTCTATTCGATAAATTTATAGGGTCATGCCATATTATCATAGGTGCCCTCCTCCCCTTTGTGACACTTAAATTTTCAGAGAAGCTTAAATGTGAAAACTGCATCTTGATATATCAACTTATTTTTAAGCCACAGGGTGTTTTTGAAACAAGTGCATTTTTGTAGGAGGTATATAGCTATAGGTAACTTTTTTATTTATGAAAATTTTGTTTTCTTGTAAAGATAGCTTTCTCCAAGGGGTGAACAGCTAACCCAAAATGTGTACACCGATTGTGAAAATCCACAATCTTTTGCTAAGATTGTGAGGGATTGTGGCAAGATTGTGAGGGATTGTGAAGGATTGTGGTAAGATTGTGAAGGATTGTGAGAGATTGTGAAGGATTGTGAGAGATTGGGAGGGATTGTGAAAGATTGTGAGGGACGGTGGAGGACTGTGCAGCGGCGTAGCACGCCTGAAGGGGCGGGGTGGGCACCATCCCATTAAAAATTCTAGCGACCAAAAAAAAAAAAAGGTCATCATGTCTATAGTAGTTTTCTTTGCTGCCCTCTTCATTTACCGTTGCCGGCCCTGCTGCTTAATAACCAAGGGGTGACCAGCTGACCCCAAAATTTGTACGCTGATTGCAAACATCCACAATCTTTTGCTAAGGTTATGAGGAGCCCCAACATGTGTACGCCGATTGTGAAAATCCACAATCTTTTGCTAAGATTGTGAGGGATTGTGTAAAGATTGTGAGGGATTGTGGTAAGATTGTGAAGGATTGTGGTAAGATTGTGAGAGATTGTGACAGATTGTGGGTGATTGGGAGGGATTGTGTAAAGATTGTGAAGGATTGTGAACAGATTGTGAGAAATGTGTACACCGATTGTGAGAGCTGTTCACCCCTCGGCTTTCTCATAGATGTTTTCTTAAAGAATTGACAGATGTAAATGGTTTTTATTTATCTTATTAAGTTTTTGAGATATAGCATAAAGTTGTTATTTTTCTTAAGGAATTATCCTCTTTTTATTTGATTTGTGAAATCAGCATAAATTTTTCTTTAAAATGATGTATCACATTCAATATAGATTTCTACTTATTTTCCTACCCACAAAACCCTGTGTTCAAATCTCAAATTAGAAAAATATATTTTGCATAACTGATAATATATAAACTATGAATTACAAAATTTTTTTTTGCTTCTCCTGTAAAATTATAACATTTTGTCTTACAACAGTGTCAAAGGAGTGATATATGATGATGAACATTTATAGAAAATGAACACTCTTATAACACTGCTAGAGCCTGTATAAATAGCAATCTTTATTTAGGAGTAGCAGAAAATACACAATGTTTAGCAAAGGGCTCTTA
The DNA here is from genome assembly GCA_963576565.1 of Aspidapion aeneum. Lineage (NCBI taxonomy): Eukaryota > Metazoa > Arthropoda > Insecta > Coleoptera > Brentidae > Aspidapion > Aspidapion aeneum. The sequence continues at coordinate 87,839,119 of OY755043.1, forward strand.
GAATTTAACACATTAACTGTTAGAATAAAAAATGCAGAATCATTAGGTTCATTTAATAATCAATAAAGGAATTATGTTACCAGTTCAATAGCAATTTAATGTATGGTAAATTTGTAACTAGGTAAAATAAGTAATAAGTGGTGAAAGCGGAAAATTAAAAACATGAAATTTGAGTTTTTTCTTGGGTTTTTTTGGAATTTTTTTGTTATAACCATTGTAGGAGGTAGGATGCTACCTAATAAAGTGTAATATAATAATAATTAAATTATAAAATAAAAACAAGAAATATAAATAAATACAAAGAATATAAAGAAATAAAGGGTTCATTCCATAAGGAAATATAAATTTTTTGTAATATCTGATAAACTAAATGTGACAGATGAAATTCAATTTGAAAGGTAAATTTTAAATAAAAAAATCCATAAAAAAGCAAATTACACCAAAATGAAATTTTCATAAATAAAAAACTTATAGCCCCTCTTCCAAAATGCAGACTTTCAAAAACATTCGTTAGCTTAAAAATGGCTTGCTATATCAAGATGCATTTTTCACATTTAAGCTACTCTTGAAATTTGAGTGTAGGAGGTTCAGTTTTTTTTTCTTTCTAATACTCCAAACCTACCAAAAACATGGAATTTGGAACACCCTGTACATGTATTGCCAGTAGTTTAATTTAAATCTGGAGGTATTTTGTTTCTCAGGCAAAATTCATGTTTTTTAATAAACTCTGTTTAAAATATAATAAAAGTTTTCCATATGGTTCCACCTCTATTGTATGTTTGAGGATGGTCAGTTGACCAATACTGGGTATTTCACCGGCCAAATTCGGTAAAAATATGTCAAATTTCTACTTTTCATTCACATTCTTTTTAGTACATGACAAAGATACACCTCCTACAAGGAGGAGACACCAAGAGAGCTTTTGAGACAGCTGGCTTTAAAACATAACATTAATCATCAGACTCTTCAATCAATTCTTGGCTTTTTAAACCAAATAAGGGATAAATCAGCTGCAGCAAGAACTTTCCCAAAAGATCCCAGGACGTTACTACGCACACCCAGAAAAATTGAAAATATTGTAAAAATGGGGTCTGGAGAATATTGGCATTTGGGATTAAAAATCTCATTGCAAGAATATTTGCTTGATGAGGTGCATCAGAAGGTCACATATTCTCTAAAATTTAACATGGATGGTTTACCAGTGTATGAAAGCTCACATGATCAACTTTGGCCGATCCTGTGTCAAATTCACGAACTTGATTCAGAACCTTTGATAATAGGAATGTTTTATGGCAAGAACAAACCACCATCTTCTGATGAATATCTGAGACCATTTGTAGACGAACTTAAAGCATTATTGGAGTCTGGAATAGAAACAAACGGATTTCTAGTTAGGATAACAATCCGATGTTTCATCTGTGATACACCAGCTAGATGTTTTATTAAAGGTAGGGAAAATTTGCAAAAAATATAATATTTAGTTATTTTTTTACCTAAATTAGCAATTTTGCCACAATATATGTTTGTCTGTGCTATGCTGCATAAGTTATTAAATTTGTTTTTTCTGATGTACAGGGTGTTTCAAGTTAAGTGTCCACTATTTAATTTGTTATTATTAAAGATAGAAAAAAGTTTACATTGGAAAACTAGTAGAATTTTTGACATTATTTTAGATGGTCAAATCAAAAACACAATCTAGCATTGTGTTTTCGATCATCAGGGTGTTCAAATAAAAAAAAATACCTTTTTAAATTGTGTTATTAAAGTTCTAATTTTTAAACTTTTTCAATGTAAAAAACTACCTTTGATAGAAATGATAAATTATGAATTTATGTTTTTTTAATTTTGGGGTGTAAGAATTTTAAAAAATAGTATACACCAAGGGATAAAAGTGACACTTTTTATTCTGAGGCTCAAAGTTTTTCCCTCTTGTCGAGCTACAATTCGTGGAGGGATAAAAAAACACTTACACAAAGTTTATCGCTATTTTCCACACTTTTTACTTTTTCCGAAAAGTATGTATGTATACAGTACGGTACACCCTGATAACTTTTAAGAGGGGTCATATAATACTTTATTTAAAAGGTGCTTTCATTTTCTAATTAAATTTATCAAACTTTTTAAAATAGGTTTAACACTAACGAAGTTATTGGTGTCTTAAGTGACCTTGTAATCTAGAATAAACATTACGGTTATTAAAAAAACACGAAAAAGTGCACTAGTGTCATCAATAAACATACTTTTTATTTTAACTTAAATTACTCGAAAATAAGTTGTGTGTGAACCAATTTAAAAAAATTTAAATAGAGAATAAAAATACCTTTAAAAAAAGTATCACTCAACCCCCTTTTCATTTAAAAATGTAAAGTTGATAGTGACCTTATAGTCTTAAGGCAACACTTGAGGTATTAAAAAGCACTTCAAAAGGTGAAAACAATTAATTTATTAAGAATATTTTTGCCTTTTAAGGGCCCGAGACCCTTGGGAGGCCCAACCCCTATAGTGCCATATTTTATGCTCTTTTAATTTTAAAATATGTCCAAAATCCTTTAAAAATTTAAGCTTGGGGAGGGCGCAGGCCCCTCCCTTGGGTGCGCCCATGTTAAACTACTCGAGTGTAAGAGAAGTTGCCCGGCTATAATCGGAAGCATTCATAACTTCGTAAAGTGTTAAACCGATTTAAATGTTTTTAAAATATTTAGTTTAAGCATGAAATCACTCTTCAAGCAAATTATCACTAGACCTCCTTTTTTATTTAAAAATGTAAATCTGTCACTGTATATCAACAGACTGATTGTTTTTAGGGACTATCGGTTTTACTGGATATCACTCCTGCTTGAAATACACAGTCACAGGAATTCGGTTGCAAGGCAAGATAAGTTTTCCTTCAATTGATGATGGTAAAAGAACCGATGATAGTTTTCGCAAGAGATTGGACTGGGATCACCACAAATTTGATTCGCCTTTGGAAGAGCTCCCAATCGATATGGTGAAGACGTTTGTTATTGCTGATCCTTTACATCTTATAGATTTAGGGAATACCAAACGCCTTCTTTATACCTGGGTTGAAGGCTCCTTGAATTTTAGAACAAAGTGGTCTGGTAGGGTGATTTCTGAGGTGTCCAACTTTTTAAAAGCATGCGAGTTACCACAGGAAATTCATAGAAAAGTAAGGCCACTTTCTGATCTCTCCAACTGGAAAGGATTAGAATATAGGTTATTTCTTTTCTATGTAAGCCCCATCATTTTAATGGAGAACTTGCCTTGTGATGTTTATCAACATTTTCTTTTATATTATTGCTCAATCTTCATTTGCTCAAGCAACAAGTTTAATGATAATTTAGAGACTGCAGATGAAATGCTGAGGGTATTTGTTACAGAGTATGGAGATATCTATGGCAGAGAAAACATTACAAGTAATGTTCACAATTTATGTCATTTGGTTGATGACGTGCGACATTTAGGAATTCTCGATAGTATAAGCACTTATCCTTTTGAAAATATGTTATATAAAATTAAACGATTAATAAGGCATGGGAATAAGCCGCTATCACAAGTAGCAAAGAGAATATTAGAAAAGTATGCATTCAAAAGGAAAGTACCTTGTAAAATATCATATCCTAAGTTCAAAGAAAAAATCACTAACATACCATTTTGCCAGTTAGATGGAGTAGATGCATACTTTGAAAAAGTATTTTTAATGCGTGGAATCATGTTTAGCACTAAATTTTGTGATAAATGGTTTCTTTCAAAAACAGGTGAGATAGTTGGAATGAAAATTTGTTGCAAAAAAGCCGAAGATGTATATATATATGGTAATTCCCTTAAAGATAAAAGTGATTTGTTTGAGTATCCAATAAAATCATCCTTTTTGGGTATATCCACTGGCAACTGCTTAAACCACAAACCAACAAGCTGGTACAAACAAAGCGATATAAAATGTAAATTAGTGGCTGTACATTTTAAACAGAACACTGTGTTTATACCATTGGTTCATACCGTTGACCTGTGTGATAATGTTTAGTATACAAGAAAAACTCCCAGTCTATTCCACAAAACACTTTTTTGAGGGGTATAGTAGAGGTAATCTGCACTTTTGTCAGTATCACACACGATTTTCTTTTTTAAAAAATGGTAAACTTTAGGAAAACTTATCTTTCCACAGAGCCTACCTAACAACCTGTGCTTTCGACTCGAAGCAGCTTACTATTTTCTTTTATCAGAGACTATTTTTCTTTCGATATGGGCCATATTAAAAACCTAGCAATCTTTTGTGTTTTACTCAAAACTGAAAACGGTATGGAGATTGCCACCTGTGATACTAAGCCCTTCATTTAGGTGTTTTCTATTTTAGAAAAGTCAATTTTTATTCAATGTTTTTATGCCACAAGTGTGACTTAATGTGGATGGAGTTCTGCAAGTCCAAAATACTAAAACAATAAAAAAAATTGGAGAAGACTGCGAATTTTTTTCTATATATTATATTTTAAAAGCACTTTCAGAAAAAACATTATTTTTAAATTTGTTATTATTGTTGGGGTATGTAAGTTAAAATAGCTATGATTGCCAACCTTCTTTGTGAATATTGCACTTAAAAAAGATTAGTATTCCTATATAAAGTGGGTTTTTTAAATTTTAATGCTTGCAAAATAATCTAATTTAAGTAAATCAAAACTTATTTATTTCAAATGTATGTAGTACATTACCTAATTATAAGTATTAACATTATTAAAAATATAAATCTACATATAATAAGTTATATAACGAACTTATTTGAAAACTTTGTAAGATTAGGTAGCGGGTGATTTTTGTAATTCGCGACCTCGCATTAACTTAAAATGTTTAAAAATTACCAATGTTTATTTGTTTTAGCCATTACAATGTGCAAGAATGCGCATTATAATAGATTTTTTAAAGATTCAACCCTATATTATCTTTAAATAATTGGATGTCTAGTTTTTCTGATTCCAATAATACCGAATCTAAAATCTTTAACGGTTTTAATGCAAAATCCTCACTATTGCTGAATCAGATGTGTGGGAGAAATATAGAAAACCTCTGCAATTTACATCATAATGTTATTGGTTAAAGCCATCAAATTCCGTATTTTTGAAATCAGAAAGAAAATCTTTCGAAATTTTAACAAATATACAGGGTGATCAATTTACCTCAAACTTGGTTTTAGCTGCAAAAAACATTAATGCAAAATCATATGGAATGTTTCAAAATTTATTTGAGTTTTTGTTAGATCATAATATGATAAATAGTTAAAATGTTAAAGCGAAGTAGGTTTATAAACATTATCCGGTACATAAGATCAGATAGCTTAAAAGTTATCTTTGGTAGTGATTCCTAACTTAATATATTGCTAACTTTAAAAACACAAAGAAAAAGCCATTGATCAACTTGGATACAGATTGGTTTTTTATAATTAAAAAATTTTGTAGTATCTTACATTATTTACTTAAGAGAAAATAAATCACTTGTTAATTTAATTTTTCTGCATACGAGAAATTAATAATTTTAGAAAGTATAAAAGCTCAGATATTAAGTGCATGATATCATTGGATTAAAAAAACAAACGAGGTAGATTTAGAAATAAAAAGTTTATATAATTTTGTAATATCTGCAAACATTAAAAAGTTAAATTAATTCATGGCTTTTACTAATTTTTACTAAAAACTTTATTTGTATAACAAAATCCAGACTCAATAACATATTGAGTAGATATTAAAACTTTAACTGTATCCAACTTCATATATGATGCATGGCTTGTAAATTAATTATCCTGCCGGCCTCATCATTCCACATAACGATAAGAATATTGTAGGTATCAAAAACGTATTTTTTAAATACTACTTAAAAAAATGTAATGTTATATTAAATTAAAGCATGAGACTTAAATATTTTTAACGCCTTTCTTTTATGACTAATAAAACATTTAAAATCAGTTTCGCTGCTTCAAAAAACATAGCTCCTTAAAGCATGCAAGCTTTTATTACAAAAAAAATTAGAGACCTCTTTTAAAAGGTCTTTATCAAAAACCTTACCAACACTACCGGTTTATTTTTATTAGTCGATACTGAGGAAAAAAGTGAAAATAAGTTTAAATTCTGCTGAACACAATGGTTTACGACGTTTAAAAAAAACTCCTGAGAGGAAGATTAGAAAGTACAGAGGCCTATTGTATCCCGTGGGATAGTTGTGGCAGATTTTTTTAAACTACCCTAGATCGATCGGTAATAGATCACACAACATGCCATATTTTTTATGTGTTTTTACAAACTTTCCCTTATAACTTTTGCAAAATTAGTGTTAAAAAAAAACTATTAATACGTTTTTTGTTTGCAATAGAAAAACAATTAAGATAGTAAAGAAATTAGCTTTATATCTTAAAAACTAATAAAAATACAAAAAGTAGAGAGTATCCAATAAAATCATCCTTTTTGGGTATATCCACTGGCAACTGCTTAAACCACAAACCAACAAGCTGGTACAAACAAAGCGATATAAAATGTAAATTAGTGGCTGTACATTTTAAACAGAACACTGTGTTTATACCATTGGTTCATACCGTTGACCTGTGTGATAATGTTTAGTATACAAGAAAAACTCCCAGTCTATTCCACAAAACACTTTTTTGAGGGGTATAGTAGAGGTAATCTGCACTTTTGTCAGTATCACACACGATTTTCTTTTTTAAAAAATGGTAAACTTTAGGAAAACTTATCTTTCCACAGAGCCTACCTAACAACCTGTGCTTTCGACTCGAAGCAGCTTACTATTTTCTTTTATCAGAGACTATTTTTCTTTCGATATGGGCCATATTAAAAACCTAGCAATCTTTTGTGTTTTACTCAAAACTGAAAACGGTATGGAGATTGCCACCTGTGATACTAAGCCCTTCATTTAGGTGTTTTCTATTTTAGAAAAGTCAATTTTTATTCAATGTTTTTATGCCACAAGTGTGACTTAATGTGGATGGAGTTCTGCAAGTCCAAAATACTAAAACAATAAAAAAAATTGGAGAAGACTGCGAATTTTTTTCTATATATTATATTTTAAAAGCACTTTCAGAAAAAACATTATTTTTAAATTTGTTATTATTGTTGGGGTATGTAAGTTAAAATAGCTATGATTGCCAACCTTCTTTGTGAATATTGCACTTAAAAAAGATTAGTATTCCTATATAAAGTGGGTTTTTTAAATTTTAATGCTTGCAAAATAATCTAATTTAAGTAAATCAAAACTTATTTATTTCAAATGTATGTAGTACATTACCTAATTATAAGTATTAACATTATTAAAAATATAAATCTACATATAATAAGTTATATAACGAACTTATTTGAAAACTTTGTAAGATTAGGTAGCGGGTGATTTTTGTAATTCGCGACCTCGCATTAACTTAAAATGTTTAAAAATTACCAATGTTTATTTGTTTTAGCCATTACAATGTGCAAGAATGCGCATTATAATAGATTTTTTAAAGATTCAACCCTATATTATCTTTAAATAATTGGATGTCTAGTTTTTCTGATTCCAATAATACCGAATCTAAAATCTTTAACGGTTTTAATGCAAAATCCTCACTATTGCTGAATCAGATGTGTGGGAGAAATATAGAAAACCTCTGCAATTTACATCATAATGTTATTGGTTAAAGCCATCAAATTCCGTATTTTTGAAATCAGAAAGAAAATCTTTCGAAATTTTAACAAATATACAGGGTGATCAATTTACCTCAAACTTGGTTTTAGCTGCAAAAAACATTAATGCAAAATCATATGGAATGTTTCAAAATTTATTTGAGTTTTTGTTAGATCATAATATGATAAATAGTTAAAATGTTAAAGCGAAGTAGGTTTATAAACATTATCCGGTACATAAGATCAGATAGCTTAAAAGTTATCTTTGGTAGTGATTCCTAACTTAATATATTGCTAACTTTAAAAACACAAAGAAAAAGCCATTGATCAACTTGGATACAGATTGGTTTTTTATAATTAAAAAATTTTGTAGTATCTTACATTATTTACTTAAGAGAAAATAAATCACTTGTTAATTTAATTTTTCTGCATACGAGAAATTAATAATTTTAGAAAGTATAAAAGCTCAGATATTAAGTGCATGATATCATTGGATTAAAAAAACAAACGAGGTAGATTTAGAAATAAAAAGTTTATATAATTTTGTAATATCTGCAAACATTAAAAAGTTAAATTAATTCATGGCTTTTACTAATTTTTACTAAAAACTTTATTTGTATAACAAAATCCAGACTCAATAACATATTGAGTAGATATTAAAACTTTAACTGTATCCAACTTCATATATGATGCATGGCTTGTAAATTAATTATCCTGCCGGCCTCATCATTCCACATAACGATAAGAATATTGTAGGTATCAAAAACGTATTTTTTAAATACTACTTAAAAAAATGTAATGTTATATTAAATTAAAGCATGAGACTTAAATATTTTTAACGCCTTTCTTTTATGACTAATAAAACATTTAAAATCAGTTTCGCTGCTTCAAAAAACATAGCTCCTTAAAGCATGCAAGCTTTTATTACAAAAAAAATTAGAGACCTCTTTTAAAAGGTCTTTATCAAAAACCTTACCAACACTACCGGTTTATTTTTATTAGTCGATACTGAGGAAAAAAGTGAAAATAAGTTTAAATTCTGCTGAACACAATGGTTTACGACGTTTAAAAAAAACTCCTGAGAGGAAGATTAGAAAGTACAGAGGCCTATTGTATCCCGTGGGATAGTTGTGGCAGATTTTTTTAAACTACCCTAGATCGATCGGTAATAGATCACACAACATGCCATATTTTTTATGTGTTTTTACAAACTTTCCCTTATAACTTTTGCAAAATTAGTGTTAAAAAAAAACTATTAATACGTTTTTTGTTTGCAATAGAAAAACAATTAAGATAGTAAAGAAATTAGCTTTATATCTTAAAAACTAATAAAAATACAAAAAAAAGGAATTTTTTTAACCAAAAAAATTTTTTTTGGAAGGAACTTTTAGACTATCCCAAATCGATTGGCTATGGATCACTCAATTTTAAGTCGCCGGGTGTTTTTCAAATTTGAGTAAGAGCGCCTGTGTGACCTCATAGATCCAAGAATCTTCCACAACTATCACACAGGACACGATTTTTGACTATAAGCTACTCAGGTAATTACTATGTTTACTATTTATTTTCCGCGATCGACTGGTCGAATCTATCTTAAATGTTAACTGTAAATTACAGTTTGTTTCTTTATAAATTTTACGAAAAAATATATACCTCTTAAAAATATCTGCATGATTGCTGTTCTGTTGTATGGTGAAGCCAAAATTCTTTAAATTATGTGTGGTTGGGTAGCAGTTTGTAAAGGATAACTGAAACCTCGTACAATTGGTGATTCATATGAGGAATGCCGTTTTTTTTAAAACCATATAATAAAAAACATTGTCATAGGATTCAAACCGAAGTAGACAAACTGTATTTACAGGGGGTCTCATTATAAATGTCACCCCCCTTTTTACCCTTAAAATGCATGCAAAAAAACATGGATATATAGGATGGTATTGAATAAGATGAGATGAAAAATCATTCATACTAGTACCTAATTCAATAATAAATAGAAACAACAAAACACGTTTTTAAAAACTATTCACCATGTATATATAAGTTGCCTAAATTTTTGCGATATTTTAAAATTATTCGTCAAATTTTATTGCAAATATCGGTCACCGGATGCAATAATGGTACATCAAATAAATTTAATTTTCGAGAAAACAGAGGTTTTATAAATAAATGTTTGCCAGTGGCATCTGTCGAAAACGCGCCAAAATCAATAGTTTTATTAGGTTGAGAACGACCTTTCTTTGTGCCCATATTTTTAGAAGATAAAGCTTTAAAACAAGTGTTTTGCGCAGAATACTCCCGCACAACTTGTGCTACTGTTGCATCCGGTGCGCGATATGTAATAAATTTTGACAGAAGGCATTTTTATATAAACAAACCACCCTGTACTTTATTAATACTTCCATAGTTTATTTGTTTTAAGAGTAAATTTGTCTGGGCCAGTGTAAGTCTATGCAAGTATTGTAAAATTTAAATCTCAAAATAATTTTGTCATAGCATAGACAATTATGATATATTATATAATTTTGAAATGTAATAAAATACAGTGTTTTTTGTTTAAAATAAGCAATCTGTCAAAATTTAATGTGTAATGAATAAAGTTTATTATTTTTAAAAATATCAAAAACTTTGGGCAAATTTAACATTTGCAATGACAACGCACAAACTCTTAAATGATCGTTGAAATTGAAGCACCCACATAAGAACTAATCATAATTATATTCAGTCATCATCATCATCGGAATATGCTACTGTCAGGTATTTAAGTCCAGAAAAATTGGGATTACTTTTATTATTGTTATCTTCATATTCTTGTAAATCGTTAAGTTCTTGTTCTTGATCTTTACATCTAGAAAAAAAAGTGTTCACTAAACCCCAAGATGCAGTTTAAGGAGCTAAACACATGTTTTCTAGTTTACAAAATCAATAAAAGAAAAGTTTATGACTTTTTAAAGAAATTTTATCTCTATAAATAAGAAAATCTGCTGCACAGAGGCAAGAGTGCACTCACAAAAAGTGACAAATATAAGTTTTCAATGATTTGAACTCTCCTTTTTTTTTCTACATAAATGTATATTTTTATCAACTCAAAATATGAAAAACTTAAGGAAGAACACACCTTGTCAATATTATATAAAATATAAAAAAATACTGTTTAAATGTACTTAAGAAACAAAAATTTCAAAATTTGATTTTTGTAACTATCTATCTGCTTTTGCACGGCAGAAATAGAAAGGTCAAAAGTGTCGAGACTTTAAATTAAACTATTTTATTTTTTTAAACTTACCCTGCTCTTTTTACATTCTTTGTACGGCTGGTACTGTTTCTTAGAATTCGTTTCAGAAATTCTGTATTTTCGGCCTGTGTATATGAATGGTCTGCCAACTGTACAACTTTGTAAAACATATTTATTACATTGGTGAACGTAATAAATGGTATTCTTTTGTTCTCTTTTATTTTAGTCGATCCTGTCCAAGAACACTTCGTCAGGAATTGTCTGTCAAATAATGCATCAATGATTAAATAGGATATTTTACTCCCTTTTTTGTCTCCTTTTTTTCCCCCATATTGTGCCAGATTTTCCATCTGAAATAAATAAAACAATTCAGAAATTTTGTATGGAGAATTAGAACCAAACCTGGGCAAAAGTTTAGTAAAACAGTAGTTAACTACTTTTTCCATAAAAGTAGTTACATTCTAGCTATTTTTTTTCCTGAAAATTATATTCCATTATTTTTATTCTGTATAAAATAATCGCAAAAATAGTTTTAAAAAACCAGTTTACTACATGGTTTTAAGTACTTTTACAAGTTTTTCGAAATTTGATTTAATTTTAACTTTTAGTACGTAAATATTTTTAATATTAATCAAATTCCGCAAAAGTTAAATTACTAATGATCTTTAAAGAGCAATCGAGTCTGACCCTGCTTTTTATTTCATTAAAATCGGTTCAGTAAAAAATAGTTTATAAACAAACAACACAGGTAAGCAAGGCAGCCTTTTATTTATGCATGGAGCTCTCAAGGGTGTGCAACTAAAAATGCCATTTCAGTTTTTATTTATTTTTTCATTGTTTTTTCCATACCATTCTTTGTTAATTTTTTTCAATGGCAACAAATGTGTAAATTTTTTGTGCTATAGTTTAAATTATTGATGTTTACAGATTCGCCACCAAGAAGATTTAGGTTGGTACCTACCTAACATAAATTTCACTAAACCTCAAGATGCATGCAACTTTTTGGGTAAAAAGAACATTTTCTTTGACAGGTTGTGAACACAAAAAATACTTTTCGACATGTATGGAAAATTTGCATGCTCCAAATAGGGTTTTACATGTGATCAAAAAATAAAAAGAAACTACTTACCAAAACTTTCTTAAAATTTGGTTTAACTAGATTTTTTTCTAAGTTGAAAAGATTTTCTTCTGTTTTAACAGGAATTATTTTTTGAATTGATTCTTCTGTTTTATTTTTCTCCTCTTCATTGGAAGGAATATTTTGTGATGTATTTTGAATAATGTTTATTAAAGATGTCATTTTTATATTCACTCCAAGAACCTCTTTCTTGATATGCAGTAAATCTTTTTTTATTAAAGACACCTCATGCTTTAAAAATTGCATAGATTCCTTTATTGTTTGGCATAACTCCTGGACATCTATAAAAAATATTGTTCTTTTAAATCAAAAATTGCCAGACACAAATTTTTGTAACAAAATAACATAGTGTGTTAGAGTTAAACACCAGACTGATAAAATTTTATCTCTTTAAACTAAAAAAGTTACCCATTGAAAACTTTACATACCAATTTTTTATGTTTTTTCTTAGTATTTTTAAGACAAAAATGAAATATTTCAATAGGTACAAAATAGAAAAAAATCTTTAAATTTTAGGATTATTATTGTTCATTTTTATTTAACATTTTAGGACATTTGGCCACCCTGACAGTCCAAAAACTTGAAAACAGAACTCGAAACATAACTGAAAGCTCTATTTAAAAACTAATCTGTTATTCACAAAAAAAATTATGTTAACCCTTACTTGAGGTTATTTGTTTGTTGTCTTTTCTCTTTTCCTATTTTATTATCAACTTTTTATTAAGTAGTGACAGGTTTTTTAATTGAATTGATTTTATGTAAAAAATGTTTTACCCGCTTTTGTATCTTCTTGTGTGGCTATTTATTTTATTAAAATCGGTTGAAAAATAATAGTTTTTTGGTAGCCACTAAATCGATTTCAATTATTTACATCTTGATAACATAAGAATAAAAGAGCCTCTTTAAATGGTTAAGTTTGATTCTCTCTGTCATGTTGGATTTTAAAATGACAGAAAGTGCAGTTTGTTGTATTAAAATCAAAAGTTATAATTAAAAACAATATATATGGTTTCTTAGGCCTACCCTGTAAGTTAAATACCATTAATTAAAATAAAAAAAAATTGCCTTAACCAAACAGAATAGCTCGTAGAACATGTATGTCAAATTTCATTAAAATCGATTAAATAGTTTCTGATTTTACCCATTGCAAAAAAGCCCTGTTCCTCTAGGGTGTTTCAAAAACCAGTTCTTTCCAAAATTTACCATAGAGGGTGTAGTATTAGTTGCTTTGTTAGCAACCTTTTATAACTTTTTTATCTTCCTTACCATTATTTGCAAAAGTCTTTTCTTCTAGATTAATACTCTCAAGATTCCCCAAAGGATCAACATCATATATTTCAAAAAAATGGGTTTCATTCGTCTGGATTTGTTCACTGGACATTAACTTGGTTGTCTTTTCAGCAGTTTCCTTTTTTTTTTGTTTTTCCTCAAATACATCATTAAAATCATGTTTTTGACTACTTGATGCAATGGGGTGTTTTTTTTTCTCTTTTTTCATTCGATCATATCTAAAATTATATTCTTTTACTTGTTTTGGAATTTACAATGAAATTGCTTTTATAAATAAAATATTATTATTTAGTTCTTTATTGAATGCAGGATGGGAGTGAAAGTGTTTAAAAAGTCTCTTGCAAGCATTGAGAAAAATTGGTGAAGGAAACAAAAACTAGAGAATTTCCACAGGTTTTTTTTATTGTTTATGATACACAGCAGGGAAATTGCACTTCAGCTTGAAAATTTTTGCTAGAATTTCTTTCTGTAACTAAGAATGTCTTATTCATACTCGTCGTAGTAGTTGGTTTAGTCATAGTGTTTGTCTTAACCCATGTCTTCACTAGTCAGTTAAAAAAAAGGGGAGAAATAGATGCCCTAAGACTAAATGAACAACTACGACGAGTATGCACAACACTTTAGTCAACAGAAATGCAAAAAATTGGCGCCAGAAGGCACGTACAGCCATCCATAAGACCTAGTCATTCTGGTTGTTGAAGTAGCATTATTTTTTTAGAAATGCAATTTTAAATAAATTTGTAAAAACTATGTTATCCTAGCTGCTATTGTTTGTGAGATATATACAATGTTTTGTCCTCAAAAATTGTGACTCCGGAGAACTTTGATGCTATGACAAATTTTGTTAAAAATGTAATTATCAATCTAAATTTAAAAACTGTTTCACTAGCTACTGTATTTCATAAGATATAATTTTTAACCAATTTTTTTTTTTTATAGCTTAAAACTTCAACTTTGAAACATAGACAAGTTTTGTTGAAAATATATTTCTTAATCTAACTTTGAAAACTGTGTGCCCCTACTACTCCCCTGCAGTGCCCCCACAATCACCAAAATTTAAAGACCTTATGCATTGGCCAATGACATATGCAAAAATTAATCCTGGGGGGGATGAGCTTGAGTGCAGATCGATATATTTTAATCTTGGTTTTTGGGGAAAATCATGTTTTAGGGGTCAATTTATTCAGTGGCTCTGGGAGGCAGGCAATGAAATTTTTTTTTCCAAATTTGGTTAAAATCTGTCCATTGGTTTTTAAGTTATTGTGTCCCAGACAGACAGACATCATCACAAAATTGGTAGATAGGTCTTTTTTTAACCAAAGACCTTATTTTGAATAAAAATAAAAAAAAATTGACACTCTGGATGGCTAGAAATCTGTTAGAATTTGTTTAAGTTACCCCAGGTAGGGTAATAAGAATTTTGACAACATACCTATTGGATAAGAAGAAAGAAGAGATTAGTATATCCTCCCAACTGTACTGTCAAGTGAGGTGCACTCACATTCATGAATATGTCACAGTTCAAATTTTAAGGGAGACAACTTTAAGCTAACAACAATGCTTCATTTTTCAACAAAATCAAATAAAGAACCCTCCTCGGACCAACTTTTTTTTTGAAAATCATTAAAGAGTTGTACATGCATTGTTGTAGAACCATCATTACAAAGTTGTATATGCATTGTTGTAGAACCTGACACATGCACAAAGAGTTCTTGTTATGGTGGTGGTTTGACAAAAACAAGGTGGTTAAAGAGTGAACATTTTTTAAAACAAACAACAAACAAATTCAAAAATAGGTATATACTCGTGGTAAAGTAAGAAAATTTAGTTGCTTAAATTTGCCCCTATTCATGATTTCATTCCTAGAATTGCCTGTACAGCTGTTTTTTGAATTATTAGATCCTGCAGTCTCCCAAAAATATAATGCCAAAAAAACTTAGACAAAGCCAAATATGCCCTATTCAGATACAGCTTAGGACATCACCACAGTTGTTCATAAAGATTAATCATGTTATAACCAGTAATGTAATGCTCAATTTAGGTGTCTGTCTTTTCTCGCCCTGCTTAGTATGCCCAAATTAAGCATTAAATTTGTCAGTTACAGACAATACATGTACCTACAAATTTTGGGTCAGTTGTTACCCCCTGTCAGTTGTGCATTACATAGCTGGGTCAATCAGGCTCTACACAAATAATCAGTGTCAAAATCAATTTAAGTAGTGTGTAGAAGCAATAGTAGTGCAATGGAATAGTTACTATGAAAAATACTCACTCAATTTCTTCCTCAGTGTCACTAAAAATCGCCATTTTTTTTTTCTTCTTGTGCTGCCTCTTCAAAGGAAGAAAAACCAGTTCTTTTCACCACACAATCTTGTGTGCTCCACGATTCTTCTAGCTTTGAACTAGCATCTTTTCTCAAGAGTCGAAGATTTTTGGATGGAGGTGGCCAATATAGTAAATTTTTTTTTCCCACTGGTGGGGAACTGTTGTCAGGCATGTAGCACCCTTATCAATTGTTTGTACAATTTTAAACATTGTTGGTTTTATTTGCCACTTTTCTTTTTGGGAAATTTGTTTTGCAGATGATAAAGCACAGAACACCAAGTGACAGATAACACCTGTGAAACTCTTCTTTTTTTCTCGTATTACCTATTGGGCCAATCGTTAGGACGCAAGTTAGCTACAAATCAACATTATTTGGCCTATAGTGTTAAAAAATAGCATGCCTAGAGGTAAACTGCTGAAACCAATGAGACGGCGGAGGCGGCCCTGATGGTTTTCCAATTTATTTTTCTTTAAATTTATGGACTAAAAAATATTAATTTCCAGGGGATCCCGGGCCTAAATAAATTCTAGAAAGTGCCAAATTCAATAAAATATGACTAAGAATTGATTTATCAGGTATTTAGAGGATAATCGTAATAAAATAATTTCTAACCTAAAAACAAACACCGAAAAAAAACGTTTATTATTCTGAATTTTCGAGGCGCTTGCGTTTTGACGAGCCATCTTGACCTGTTTCATCAGAAAAGTTAACCTGGCAAACATTTTGACGATGAGAACCGCCTTTTCTGCGCGATTATATCACAATAGTGTAGAACATAACAAGTTTTTCTTCAGCCATTTTAGTAAAGTCTCTGTCCATTACAGGAAATAGTTATTTTGCAATAGTTGCCATTGTTTCTTGTTTATTTCTAGACAAAATTACTTTAATGTTAACGTGCTATATTTCGGAGCTCTCATGGACACCTTGAGAGCTAAACAAAGATTGCCTAATCAGCAACGACAACACCTTAGAAGCTGCTTAGCTGTGAAACGGCATACAGCTGTAATAGCTATTTTACATTCAGTTTTGCTCTTAAAGGGTTTTGGTAGCTGTTTTTCAGCAATTTGTGTTACTTGGGCCGCCCATCATAGCGTATATAACCTGCGACCGCGACACTAACCACCAGTCTTCGAGAAGCCGACAAACAGTCAACATCTCCTGAAGATGCCATCCACTCGAGATGGCGAAACGTCGAGAACGAATTTCCAACGACGACGGCCGAACAGCCCGAAAGCACACCCACCATTGGACGATGGCCGCGAAAGCCTTTCACAATTAGTAAGAAAACAGTCGTAAAAAATGTAAACAAAAGTTTAAAAGTATAAAAAATAGGGTTATGCAATACGCCCGCTTTTCTCCATCCTCAAGCTCGGGTCATATCGAGCGTGCCCCGAGGTTTCGCTGGGTGTCATCTCGAACGCAAAAGGGCGTGCTCCGAGCGTCAACTCGAACGGAAAAATGGACCTAGGGGCGCCCGGGTTGCCTACTCGAACGCACTCAAACAATGCCATATTCCATTGGGGAAATGAGTGCAGCACTAGTGCACAACATATTCCATTGAGGAACTTATGAATTCAGTTTTGCACTAAGTGCGGCTTTTTTGACACCGGCTCTGAGGGCTCGTGCCGCACCGAAAACTTTTTCCCGCCATTAATTTTAAACGCTTATTATTGTCGTGGGACATAAAAATGAGTGCAGATAAAGTAGTGAGCGATTTTTTATTAGAGGAACAGTTTTGTGCAATGCAAACAATAAAAGCGGAAACCCTAAAAATCATAAACTTTATTGAAAATGTGATTTACAGATTCAACAACAAATCTACATGGATTTGATTGACTGGGGCCCTGGGTCTAATTTTTCGACAGTTGGGGTTTTCTGGCAGCTATGATTATAAGTAAAAATAACAATATTTTTTAGTTCAAGAAACACTTTCGGCTCGAGTTGAGCAATGAGAAATTCGTCATAAACAAGTTCAAAGGGTCTTAATTGTGTCCAAAAATAGAACCCCACTAGTGCTGAGGCACATGTCGTGTTGTCATTTTTAAGGTATGTTAAAACAGCCTTACCTAGCTGTAAGGTTAGAATATGTTCTTGTTAAATGGAAATTTGTTCAAAAATATTTTCTTCAAAAACTTTTTTGAACAATTTTTCGTTATGAAAAAAAATTACTTTCAAAGAAAATGTTTTTAAACAAAAAATTTAAAAAAATGTTTTCAAACAATTTTTGCTTTGAAGAAAATGTTTTTGAATAATTGTCCTTTTCAAGAAAATGTTTTTGAACAACAAAATTTTAAGAAAATGTTTTCAAACAATTTTTTGGTTAAAGAAAATGTTTTTGTATAATTTTCTTTTTCAAGAAAATGTTATTGAAGCATTAATACTGCACTCGATCAAATGGTTATTGAACAACATATTTTCAACCAAATTCCGCAAGGCAGGAAAGTTAGGTTTAGTTGAAAGAAACTTGTGAAAAATTATATATGTATACAAGGTGTTTTGAATCCTTATGTATCCAAATTTTGGGAGTATAAAGTACATTTCTGTTTAGGTTTTTTTGAAAAACATACCGATAACTACTCTATCTGTTGGTATACGAGTACAAGCCTGCATTCAACAAGGAGGTGGGCATTTTTAAAATATTCTTATTGACTTTTTTTTAAAATAAAATCATTATTTATTTACATTACGAATTTTTATTATTATCTTAACTTTAAAACAAATAAAAATGGATATCGTGGTTGGTCTGATATGAGATTTTTGCATAATCAATTTGCCCTATTCATAATTGATATCCTATAAAAAACTATTTGCAAAAAAATGTTATCTTAACGTTGCTTAATGCAATAATAAAAAAGGATTTGTACAGCTCATAATAGTCATAGGGAGTTTTTTGTGTCTCCTGTAAAATTTAATTTTTAACACAAAGCACTTTTTATCGAACCAACCACGATATATAACAAAACAAAAAATGTGAGGTTATTGCACAGATTAGGTTAAATATTGGCTTGCATACTACATAAGGACACTCATCGTAAAGGCAAGCTTTGCTTGCTTGACGATGAGTTACCTTAATACCACATGAGTGCGACTTTTAGTTTTCCGCGTGTCCATTGAAACTGCACTCGGTGCAAATTTTTGACAGCACTGTTTTAGTGTCAGTGCACCACCAGTGCTGCACTCATTTCCCCAATGGAATACGGCAAAAAAAAAAACCTTAACTGTCAGAAAATTAGCCCTAGGGCCCCAGTCAACCAAATCCATACAAACAAGTAGATTTGTTGTTAAATCTGTAAACCACATTTTCAATAAACTTGATTGTTGGGGTTTCCGTTCTTTTTGTTTTCAAAATAATAAAAAAATCGCTCACTACTTTATCTGCACTTATTTTCACGTCCCACGACAATAATAAGCGTTTAAAACTAATGGCGAGGAAAAGTTTTCGGTGCGGCACGAGTCCTCAAATCCGGTGTCGAAAAAGCCGCACTCAGTGCAAAACTGAATTTATAAGTTCCTCAATGGAATACGAAAACTGAAAAAGTGCATGTAAATGGAATACAAACACCGAGCCAGTTGTGCACCAGCGCTGCACTCATTTTTCCAATGGAATAGCCATAACTTTCTCAAAAGAATTCGCTATTAAAATTGGTGTTTTGTGCTGTGTTGCCAACCCTACGGATTTATCTGTAGATCTACGGGTTTTGGATTTCAATCTCTGATATCCGATTTTGGATCCAAATCTACAGATTTTTGGCAATTTTACTAAAAGACGATAAACATCGAAACACAACGGCGGCCGCGCCTCATTCCTCCTTATCACTCCTCAGTTATCTTTACTTTTTTTCCTACATTTTAATCATTTTGTAAAAAGGTTTTGCTTGGATCAGTGACCTTATTTTTCTAGACATCTAGCGGACGGTCGTTGCAACATTATTTAGAACGAATTGTATTACTTCGCGCGTTGTTTGATGGGGAGTCAAACAACGCTTCGCGCCACAGAAGTTAAACTATGTTTTACGTTATGTATGTTGCACTAGAAAATATTAGTGTTTGTACGTACCTTACCCAAGTAACACAAATTGCTAAAAAAGAGCTACCAAAACACTTTAACAGCAAAACTGAAAGTAAAATAGCTATTACAGCTGTATGCCGTTTCACAGCTAAGCAGCTTCTAAAGTGTTGTCGTTGCTGATTAGGCAATCTTTATTTAGCTCTCACAGTGTCCATGACAGCTCCAAAATATAGCACGTTAACATTAAAGTAATTTTGTCTAGAAATAAATAACAAACAACGGCAACTATTGCAAAATAGCTATTTCCTGTAATGGTCAGAGACTTTTACTCATATGGCTGATGAAAAACTTGTTATGTTCTACACTACTGTGATATAATCGCGTAAAAAAGGCGGTTCTCATCGTCAAAATGTTTGGCAGGTTAACTTTTCTGATAAAACAGGTCAAGATAGCTTGTCAAAACGCAAGCGCCTCGAAAATTCAGAACAATAAACGTTTTTTTTCGGTGTTTGTTTTTAGGTTAGAAATTATTTTATTAATATTATCCTCGAAATACCCTATAAATCAGTTCTTAGTCATATTTTATTGAATTTAGCACTTTCTAGAATTTATTTAGGCCCGGGATCACCTGGAAATTAATATTTTCTAGTCCATAAATTTAAAGAAAAATAAATAGGAAAACTATCATGGCCGCCTCGGCCGTCTCATTGGTTTCAGCAGTTTAACTCTAGACAAGCTACTTTTTAATACTTAAGCCTAAATAATGTTGATTTGTAGCTAACTTGCGTTCTAACAATTGGCCCATTATGTAATACGAAAAAGAAAAGAAGAGTCACAGATGTTACCTGTCATCTTGGGCGCTGTCACAAAATAAACAAGTATCTCAATTAAAAATTCTGCGAACGTTAGAAGATAAAGTTAAGACGTGCCCTACCACAGTACCCCACCAGTGGGAAGCAAAAAACATATTATTTTGGCCACCGCCTTCAGAAACCCTTAAGTTGGGTTTATACAGAAACACAGCATAACATAAGACATAGCATGACATAAGATATCATTACAGAAGGAAACCGTAAGGCTGTGTATACAAAAAATATAATAACATGACATAACATACAAGCTTGGCCCAAGTACTTTAAATGAGGCCCCACACACTTTAAGTTATTGGTAATTGTGAGGGGAGAATTCCCAAAGTGGTCGGTGCTGGCAATTGACTCTGGTGCACTTTGCTTGGAATCATGTGAGTCTAAATAAACTGACTACTAAAGCCTCTTGACTTGAAGTAAAAAAAAACAGAAACCGAGTGTCATTCAAATCAATGAGATTAAAAAAATACTCTGCCAATATATGGGCCTCTACGCTCACACTGAGTACTATAGTTATAGTGTACGTGTGAGCTAATATAAATAAAAACTAAAATATATTTTATTCAACTCCGGACTCAATTACCTTTCGTTTGATATCACACATGCCATATTTTCACTTAAACTCTAATTTTTGAAATATACCCCCACCCTTTTTTTAAAATAAATTAAAATGTATTTTGTTGAACTCCAGACTCAATTACCTTTCGTTTGATGTCACACACGCCATATTTTCCCATAAACTCTAATTTTTGAAATCAACCCCCACCCTTTTATTTGGTTTGTGCTCGGGGGATTTTGTTCATTTTTAAATGGGACCATCTCGGCCCAAAACCCAGCCTAGGTACCAAATTTCATTAAAATCGGCCAAACGGTTTTTGAGTTATGCGCGTTGGTCGTTACAGACACACAGACAGACAGACGGCGCAACAAAAAAGTTTCAAAATCATCTGAAACGCAAAATTTTTGAAATCGGAGCAACTTTTTTTTCTCGAAAAAATTAGGATCATTATAGCTCACACTACTATAGTATAGTATATGTGTGAGCTAATATTTTTTGATCTGATGAATTCAAACATTGTGTCCCTGAATGACAGGTTTTCATAATTTGTCATTAAGAAACACTATTTTTTTTTGAACATTCTGATTTGACTGTTTTTTACTAAACACACTCTTGACTACCAATTTTCACTTGTGCCAAGTAAGAAAAAATTTAAAAAGCATGTTACATTGCCTTGGTTTTTTTAATTTTGGGTTAAAAAAGTTTTATTTACATTTTTTAATTTTAGAAAGCAGTTAAAAGAAATGAATTACAAAGACCAGAAAGCATTCCAGAATGGGGCCCATTTGCTCACCCCTTGGAAATGTGAGCAAGGAAGCCAAAAAGGGGGTCTGCTTGCAATTGACTCCAACTCATTTTACACAATTTTTTTTTATAATTATTAAAATTAAATTATATAATGTACAGGAAATTAAACATCTTTGCTTTAATACCATGAATAAATGGAAGTGGCGATTAGCACCCTTAAAGGATCTAACCTGGCACGTAGACATGCATCTGGGTATGTTGTGCACAAATGTACGTATTGTGTATGACTCGGATAACAATTTAAATTCTATCTAGTAAATAGAACCCAGTAAACTTCAAATTATATTTAAGGCCAGAAACTTAGTCATCATGATATACCACATAATGCCATAGTTATAGCCTTAGACCACTGGTGGGTCATATACCTTTTGACATAATTAAAAGGGTATGGAGAGCCACAATGTGCCTGCACTAGCTGTTAGTTCCAAATAGGCTCCATATACCCTGTATGTGGTGATTTCCTGAATGGCCAGGTCACAAAATCCATTCAGAGAATCACCAGATTAACCCACCCCCCTCATATCTATATTTTTTTACATACTTGTCAAAGTTTGTCCATTACTAGACTACCCATGGGTCAAGGCTTCTTTAGTTAGCTCTTACGACAGGCCTGGGGGTTACCTTGGTGCTATTAAGCATATAAAAAATTTGATAAGGGGCCCCTCTCCAACCCCCATGAATACCAACAGAGGGGTTTCAGAGACACAACAAAAAGGAGGACAATTTACATTTTTTGAACATACATTGTATAAACTTAAAAAATTAATTAGGCAGTATATGATTTTCTTTTATAAAAAAATGTTTTTTTTCTAACATGCCAAAAGTTTTTTGTACCTCTAAATTTTTCTAAATACCTACTTTAAAATAAATGGAAATTCTTGAGAAACCATATTTATTACACAATAAGTATTACCAAAATAGCTTTTTTAGTCAGTTACATAGGTAATACACCAGAATGTGCCTTTGTAT
Organism: Aspidapion aeneum; assembly: GCA_963576565.1. Taxonomy (NCBI): domain Eukaryota; kingdom Metazoa; phylum Arthropoda; class Insecta; order Coleoptera; family Brentidae; genus Aspidapion; species Aspidapion aeneum. The sequence continues at coordinate 87,861,964 of OY755043.1, forward strand.
TTAAAGTTCTCTAGAAACAGGTGGGGGGAGGTGATAGCCTCCATCCTCTCTGGGATCACCACTGGTAAGGCAGACCTTAGTAGGAATAGGTAGAGGAAATTTTTGTTTTTAAGGTAGCTAGGTAAATAAAAAACAAGAAATTTATTTATTTAGTTATTCAACTGATAAACTGGGTTCTTAATGCCCAGGGTGCCACACCTTAGAGGGCCTAATACAATGGGTTAAACAAGTGGGTCCATATTTTATTTGTGAGCCTGGCCTGATTATGTGCTAAGGTAAACCAAGTCTACAGTACTCTACTAGTATTTGTACACTTGCTGTCGGCAGCTCACATAGTGCACAATGGTGACAAAGTTAGTGCTTAATTATATATCATCTTTTAATCCTAAGCAGGCAGAAAAATGAAGGACCGATGTACCAAAATCAAGCATTATGTTTGGCCATGGTGCATTATGGTGTTATATAAACCAGTGAGTTACACCAAAAAACAGACAGACTGATGAAAAAATTTTGACAGCACTTTTAAGGTTCACTCAGGACTGATAAGTACCAGGCAGGGACCCCTTGATTGGCCCCATTGTGCGCTCCCTGACAAGGCATCGCACCAGGGTTTCAAGGAACCAGTCACTGTTTACCCAACTTTAGTTCCCTCTCAAAGATAAAGGGATACTCTAAAAGATGGGCAAATAAACTATCCTTTATGGCTGTGAGTGGACATTTGTTTAAACAAACACCAAATTGCTTGTTTAAAAAAAAACAGACCCACAGTTTAGGTTAGAAAAGAAAACAACAAACAGAGGGCACGGTCCGTAAAGAAACCGGTTGCGTAACTCGGTGTTTAGGCGGCCGGGTCGTGACGTCAGGGCTACGTCACAGTTTTCCTAGAAATCAGCAATTAAACGCTGTTTATATCGAAATTTCATCTTTTGCGAGGAAATTTTGAAATTTTTGGGTGTTTTCGTCTTGTAAGTGTTTAAATACCTGTTACGTGCTTACTATAAATGTATTAAAAACTAAGAAAAAGAACTGGTGAGGTTTTAATTATAATTTAAATTTTAACAAACACAAATTTTCCTGTGTCGGTTGTTTTCTACCCATACAATGTGGGTCATACAAGGTTACAAGGGGAGCTGGGACATAGACCTTGGGGGGTATGGGTTTTCTCTCTATACTGCATCTGATATCTGCAACCAACACATAATTTTTAAGATAACTTTTTGATAGTTATCATCAGAATCAGTCTAGGCCAGGACAAAGATTATGAAATGAACTTTACATTCACATAGAAAATTACTAATAGTTTAAAAAATACTCAATGTCGTTGGCTGTTTTTAAGGCGCCTGCTAAAAATAGTTCTTAAATGATGTACCTATTATACAGCATAACTAGCTTTTCTTGAAAAAAAAATTAAACTTAAAATTTTTTTTTTAATTTCGTAAAAATTGAGGAAAATAATATTGCTGTTAATTTATTTTAAATATTTGATTTATTTTCCTAAAGTTAAAAACAACGAAAATATTCCAAATTCAAAATTACGCTTAGACTACTTTCTACCAACTAAAATTAAAATACTTACGTAATTTTGAATTTAAAATGTCTTCGTTATTATTTTAAACTTTAGGCAATTTTTTTTTAAATTGTTAGAATTAAAAGGCCTATCAAAAAAAAAAATATAAAATACAGGGTATATACATTTTTTGAAATGTTTTTTGAAAAACTCAAAAACTGCAAAAAGCGATGCTCTATTTTTTTTAAATTTAAGTATCTTAAACAGCATTAAAAATTCTACTAGTTTGCTAATTTAAACTTTTTTCTATCTTTAATAATAAAAAAGTTAGCAATGGTGGACACTTAACTTAACACTCTCTTAGCCTTGCGTTACAGTCGATGTGTTTTTTATGATATTTCTTGAAAATGCATTAAGAAGAGGTGATGAAAAATCCTGAATCTTTGCGTTTTGTTATTTATGAATGTTCCCACTGCCTTATTGACTAGTCATTTTAACATCCTTTTTAAAAAAAATTTTGATTACATTTTACACAAAAAAATCTAGTTTTAGTTATTTCCTACCCGCCAAAAAAAACCAATAATATGTGGCTAGTTTGCTTTAGAGTTCGGCGTAAAAATTTAATTAAATTAAACAAGAGAGTAGCAAAAGTATTTATAATCGTGTCCTGAATCTGATATTTATAAAACTATTGGAATTTTTATCATAAATTTTTAAATTATTTAATTTTTTAATAAATTTTGGTATTTTTCCTGCTTTTAAATAGATCTTTATTTCTCTCATAATGTAACGTATAGGTCTTTCTTTGTTGACCGTGGAGCAGGCAAAATGCCGCGTCATTGGCTGGGAGTTACCACACAACCGGTTTCTTTACGAACCTTGGATCAGGCCTGACACAATTTGACAATAAATCCTCCTTTTTTCAACAGTCATAATCGCACTGGTCTTCTGGCCAAGCATTGTTAGGGGCTGTTCAAAAGTTTTGTAATAAACAGCTTAAAATACAAAATTGCTAAATTGCCGTTTTTAGTAGCTAAATAATAGGAATAAGAGCTTAAAATTTATGTTATTTAGCTAGCTAAATTTTAGCATGCTTATTAGCAATTATTTAACTTTAAAAGAACAAGTCCTGGGTAATATTACATCAATAGCCATTTTATCCATAAACACCTGCTATCAGAGAGGTTCTATAGCTAAAATAACTTCTAAACCACAGCTAGCTGTTTTACAGCAAAAACTAAGCTCTGACAACACTTTCACAGCAGAGTTTTTGCTTTTAAACTATATTGTCCAGTTTGTGTTACTTGGGTTAACTAAATAAAAAAGGTTAAAAAAGTACGTACTTTTTATTTCTTCTAATTATAACGGTTTATCCGTTTAAAAAATTAGCGGCACTGCAAAAAAGTTTATTTGGATCCGTTGGAACGGAGCAGGGACCCAATCCTTGAAATAAATCCGTATACAGATTCGGCGAAACGTATACGGATATTCACCATTCGAATTCTTGAAAGCTCGTATACGAGTTTTTCGTTCGGAAATAGAGTCGAGTGGTACTCGAATCTCAATTTCCGTATACGAATCTGAGTGATCTAACCTAACATTTTTGTTTACTTTAATATATTTTTTGGTGTTTGCTTAATTTTTCTTTATTTAAAAAAAACTGGGAGGTCTTCTGAAAGTTTTTTTTAATTTCTTTTTTTCTTGGAAATGCCTTACGACTGACTGGGGGGGGGGATAGTGAAAAATCCTGAATTTTTGCGTTAATAATTTATGAATGAACAGCTCTAAAAAAGAAAAATAATTAAAACAATTACAACTTTGTAACACATTTTCAAGAAAAAATATATAAAAGGAGCGTTTTCGGGAGGGACGGGGGGATTAAAAAGTTTCAATAAAAATTTGAGTATTGTGCAATTTTTTTGTCTTATTTGTGTTTCTTTTAACACACTTTATCAAATATTTTGTAGGGCATTGATACCTCTTGATTCCCCCCTGGGTACAACACCTTATCTTATTTTGCTTAATTTTTGGATAATATAAGGGTCCAACTGCTTCAAGTAGGAAAATCCCCTGCATGTAAATAATAAACCTAATCTTATACTTTTACCAGATTCACTATTTTTTCTGACTTTTTCAAATTCAAATTCAAAACTTCTTTATTCAAATGAACCTAAGCCTAAATTACAATACCTGCAAATCAGTCTCAAGTTAAAAGAATTGTGTCAGAAAAGCAAATTTTAAGTTTAAGTATTGTTAGTTTTTTTTTCAAATTTCAAACCCTACCCACTTATCTATCTATCTATGTCGACTTTAAAACAAAAAAGTTACACACAAAATAAACTCTAAAAAGACATAAAAAAGTTTTTCCTAAGCTAAACACACTTTAATAAAAGACATCCTTTTCTAGGATATTAGGACTATTAAACAAACAAAATTAAAAAACAAACATCAAAACCATTGCAGAATGTCCCCACAGTTTATGAAAACTCATTAAAATACTAAAAACTTCAGTGATGTGTACTCTCAAGTATTTATTTGTTTTTTTTTATTTTACTTTTTTATATTATCTTTTTAGGTATATGAATTTAATGTCATCAAAGCCATCAAATTTACTGAAATCTAAAGCAATCAGAAGCAGGCACCAGAAATCCTAGGAGGTCTTCCCCATTAGCAGAAGCGAATTATCTCTGTGTTCAATGAAATCTCTTACCAGTGGCGTATATAGAAAAAAGTTTCGGGGTGGGCCCGAGGCAGTTTTGGGGGGGGGGGGGGCGAGACCCCATGAGGGCGTATTTTATGCTATTTTATGTTTGTCTTTATAAAATATGTCGAAAATATCTAAAAAAATCTTAGCTTCGGGGGGGGGGGCGGCCCCCCCCATATATACGCCAGTGTCTCTTACATTGTGTGGTTCAAGCTTTGTAATAATGTTAAATATATATTTTTTTGATTTTAAAACAGTTGTTTCTGTCTGTAACTGCACAGGTAGCTTATTAAAAAATTTAATGGCTAAATATTTTGGTAGTTTTTCTGTTAACGTTAGCCTATGTGACGGGAATATATAATCTTCACTTCTTGTGTTATGATTGTGGCTCGATTTGTATCTCTGAAAAAGATTCTTATTTTTAAACAAAAACAAAAGACATTCATATATATACAACCCTGGGACAGTAAGTATATTTAACTCTTTAAATTTCCCTCTACAAGACTCAGTAAATTTCATTTTCATGATTGTTCTAATAGCTCGTTTTTGAATTATGAAGACTGATTCGATTTCACTTGAGCCACCCCAGAAGATTATGCCATATCTAAGGAGTGACTCAAAGTATGCATGATATATTACTGTCAATGTATGCTGATTTAGATAGTCTTTTACCACTCTGAATGAGTATATTGCTTTATTAAGTTTTGTCTTGAGTGCCTCTGTATGTCCGCTCCAGTTCAAGTTCTGATCTATGATTATACCTAAAAATTTGTTCGTGTCTTCTAGCATTATCTTCCTGTCCCTGATGGTGACTCTATTTGAAGTGATATTTCTTTGTTTTGTTCTGAAGCATATATAGTGTGTTTTTTCTTCATTTAGAATTAGTTTGTTTTTTATAAACCATTCCTGTGAACTTTCTAGGACTAATTCTGTTTTTTCTAATACAGAGTTTAATGTATGGCCTCTTACTGCTATGTTTGTGTCACCCGAAAAGTTTATAAGCCTGGTATCTATATCTTTTACTTCTGATTCATTCTATGTTGGCCAAAAATAAATATAAAATATAAAAACATTATTTTTCTTTATTTACATTTCAAAGTACATAATAAGTACTTACTGTCAAGTGCATTAAAAAACGCTATGCAATATGACTACAGTGTCAGAACAAGCCAGTTGGAATAAACTTGCTAGTCGGTTAAATTTAAGTTTTTTGAAAAAATCCAAACACATGTTAACTGAGATTTTTAACTGGCAATAGTTTTACAGAATATTTTTTGGACAGACCCCCAGAAAGGGGTCCACTAGCATACAACTTATTTTTTAAGATGGAATGACCCCACTTAAGGCACCTTGTTAGAAAGGGTATCAAATAATTTTTTTAAATTAAAAAAAAGAAAATTATTTCTATTTTTTTGTAATTTTTAGAGAATATAAGTGTCATTTAAAGTAAAACCTATAATTTTATTAAAATATAGGTGGTGGACCCCTGACAAGAGGTCCAGTAATACCAAATTTTTTTTGCAACTGGTAGACTCAACTTGTAGCACTTTGTTCAAAAACTAATAAAAAAAGATTTTTTTTAATTTGACAATTTCCAAAAAAAAGTGAACCATAATTTTTCTTTTTCAATAGGCTTTCCAACAAGGTGCCACAAGTTTTATCTTGATGGACCTTTTTCTGGGGTTCTGTCCAAAAAAATTCATCAAAAATATTGCTCATTAAAAATCTCAGTAGGCATGATTTTGGTTTATTCAAAAAATTTTTAATTTAACCTGCTAGAAAATGTATTCCAACTTGCTCGTTCTCACTGTAGTCAAGCTTTTATGTAAGAAGTTGTATAATCTTTTTTACAATAAAACTACAATAAACTTTATTTTACTTATAATTTATTTAAAAAAGTTCTTTAAAAGTTAATAGATCACCAAATGCATCTAAGTATTTCTAGTAGGATCATCATTGCAACAGGACCGCTAGGCAAAAAGTGCTTCACACCTCAAAAATGATCTTCATGTCTTCTCTGAGAAACCTGTAACAAAAAGTTTTTTCATTGAGTGTACCACAGCAGACCTCACTGGATCCGTATTACTGGCAAGATTTTTATATATGTCCTTGTTTATAACTTTTGAAAAACAAAGACATCTACAAAAATAATGTACATATTCAAATCAAATCATACTGATCATATGAGGGCTGCTTTAGTCTACAACAGTTTGAGATTTTTTTGCAGTTAATTGACAGGTAAAGGTATTCAAATTTAAACAAAAAAATGGGTTTTTTGAACAAAGGTTACTGATTTTGTCAATTTTTACTTGAAATGTTTATTATGCTTATCGGCCTAAAAGGCAAAACTGTTATACTCAAAAAGAAACTGAGAAAAAACACTGGGAGTAAAAAATTTAATTGTTTCTATACTACAGACAAAATGCAAACTCCAAATGTTTCAGTAAAAAACCCCTATGTTACTTAACACTTGTAAAATTTTTGTCAAAGCATGACGTATGCAAGTTCGTCAAACACTGGCCACTCATTACAAACAAAGCCTCAAGTTCAAGACACCTTTAGAATACTTATGAAGTTTATTTGTTTTCTTTTAAGCCGTCTCAAAATTCAACTGCGAATTTCACCCCCAAATTTCCAAACTTCAAAGAGGTTAGATGCCACTAGGCCCCAAATTTCCATTACTATAATTTGGTACTTACCGTTACCAATGATTACCAATAATTGCCTTTACCAAAATAAACCACAGCTTCTTTTTTTATTAAAACAACAACATATATCTAGAAAATAAATCTTAAAAAAAAAAAATTGTAAAAACAAAGGCGGTAATATGTCTATCTACTGTCGACTTTACTTCATCGCGGCAAGTTTAGGCGGACATACCGGCGTTGGGTTGGTCAAAATTATACGAAAACAGCGTTGCCAAGTAGTGTAGTCGAAAATAAAAGTCGTACACGGAATTGGCGTTCGAGTGGCATTCAAGAATAGCAATTTTTTCGAGCACTCGAAACCACCATTCGAATTTTACTCGTATACGACAAAAAATCCGAGTGATTCAAGAATTGGGTCCCAGTAGGTACCATACCGTTCTCGTGCAATTCCGAACCAAAAAAGTTATGCACTCCTGTCACTGTCAAAAAAAGAAAAAAATAAAACCAATATAAACTTTTTAATTGTAAAAAAAGCACCTTTTTTGTTTTCTTTGAACCTACGGATTTCTACAGATTTTTCGCGTTCACGCTACGGATTTTCGCTTTCTAATAGTTGGCAACACTGTTTGTGCTTCACCCTTGACGAGTCGTTAAATACCGAGATGAATTCCAAGACGTGCGCAAGCGTTGTTCTGTCACTTCTGCCAACCAATCAACTGAGAGATATTTCAGTATGGTTTTATACAGCAAAACTTTATTAATTTCCAGTTCTTTTTTATGAAAATTCGTCCTTTTTGGTGCTGTGAAAATGCCGGTGACGTGCAAGTTGTGTGACAAATTATTTAGTGCCCAATTTAATTTGAACAAACACTGTCAAAGTAAACATGGCATACAAAAATAAAGGTATTCCTATGCAGAAAGTGTTTTTATGTTTAGATGCCTAGAATGTAAATGCTCCTTCCCAAAAAACTTGGATCTGTGTGATGATTTGAAATACAAACACAATCAAGAAATACTTGAAGAAACATTGGAGTTGAGAGTCAATACTCCCATGGCAAAACAAAATAAACGTGAAATGCATAAGATCATATAGAAGAAATACTGCATATACCTCAAAAAATATTAATCGCAGCACGTAGATATTGTATATTTTTGAAACCAGAAAGAAAAGACGAATCTTAAAATGCAAAAATATACAGGGTGTTCCCTCTCAAAAAATTGACTTCATTGTCACACCCTGTACAGGGTATCCAAAATTCGTTGTTTTTTTGTGGTATCGGGTATTTCTAGGGGAGATAGAAAAAAACTGACCCCCTTTGCGACGCTCAAATTTCAAGAGAAGCCTAAAGGTGAAAACCACATTTAGATATAGCAAGCCGTTTTTAAGCTACGGAGTGTTTTTGTCTGCATTTTGGGAGGGGTCTATAACTTTTTTGTTTATGAAAATTTTGTTTTTGTGTAAATAGCTTTCTTATAGATCTTTTCTTTAAGAATTGACAGATGTAAACGGTTTTTATTTATCTCTTTTGGTTTTTAAAATATTGCATAAAGTTGTTAATTTTCTTACAGAATAACTCTTTTTTTATTCGATTTTTAAAATCAGCTTAAAATTTCCTTTAGAATGATGTATCACACTCAATATTTAATTTTTTTATTGTTTTCTTTATTTTTATTTTTTAATCACCTCTTTATTATTTTTTTATTTTTATAATTTTATAATATTAAAATATTTTAAACCCATTAAGCAAACTAAAATATGTGGTAAAAATAAAAAAAAAAAGTACAAAAATATAAAGAAATAAAGGGATCCTCCCATAAAGAAAAAATAATTTCATGTGATATCTCAAAAACTAAACGTGACAAATGAAATTTAATTTAACAGTTGAATTCCTCTTAAAAAAGTGTCTTAAGAATGTTTTCACAGAAATAAAAAATATTAATAAATAAACAAGTTATAGACTCCTTCCCAAAATGCAGACTTTTTAAAAACACCTCATAGTTTAAAAACGGCTTGCTATATCAAAATGCGATTTTCACCTTTAAGCTTCTTTTGAAATTTGAGTGTCGCAAAGGGGGATCAGTTTTTTTTAGCCCCTCTAGAAATACCCGAAACCCCCCAAAAACATTGAATTTGGGACACTATGTACATGGTGACGGATGGAAAAAAATTATGTTGGCTTTTAAAGTTGTCATAATTAACAAAAAAATCTCAATTTATTATCAGTGATAAAGTTGCTGAGTGCTCCGGTTATAAAAAACTACCCGGTACCGACATAAAATCATACCTAAAAATTAGAATTGACCATTATTTTATACCTTGAATTTTTTATTATACGTTAAGCTCTTCGATCTCGCGCCAATCACGGTATTCGCGCCAATAATTTAAATTAGACATTTTGACGTTAATTTTGGCGCATGTTCCTTTGATGGAATTCATCTCGGTATTTAACGACTCGTCACCCTTGTGACCTTGGGGTACGTTCAGATAGCACGTCGGATGTAGTCGGGCGCGCTCAAGTCCGTTCAGATTACATACTGGGTGAAAGTTACTCTCGTTCATATTGGCCGAAAATAACGTCGAGCGAATCGCCTTTTACACCCTTCTCTATGAGGTGGGTGACAAACGCTCGACTTGCGCAGTAGGTATATAAACCAACCCCCCCAATTTTTTTTTATATTTTCGAAAACATATTACATAAAAGTGGAATTTTCCATAAATAAATAATCAAATTTTACTTTTTCTTGAAAACAAAAAACACTTGTTTGACTTTTGACAGGTGAGTTCTAAGTTTCTTTAGAAGGGTTAAGTCCCATTTATAAACTCGAGACCATTCAACATGGTTACCTCTGACAAGAAACCCACATAAAAACATCACAAAAGTTCCTATTTTCAAAAGATTGTAGAAGCCAAATTTGTTATGGTTGGGTTTCCCACATAGCACAAAAATAACAATGTACTTTTTGCTGAAGTTTCTGGTGCTGTGTATATAACGTGTTTTTTACCCTTTTTATTTTCATGTACCAAATTGACACTTGAAAAATCCTCCACAACATGTTCTAAAACGCCACTAGATTAAGACTTCACCAACCTACAAACTTTCTGCGTCTTTTTTGGTCACGTTTTTTTTAATAACATTTTTTTAACTTAAAATAAACGCAAAAGGAAGTTATAAAAGTTCCCTAGTTAAAAACTGCAACACTTTAAGACAATTTTAAAGATGGCGCTCAAGGCAAGACAAAATATCTATGTCTATCTATATACATTATGTTTTTTTAAAAGCTAAACAAGATTTTTCAACAGTAAACACATTCACAGAATATTAATGCGTCGTGATCGTAAAGGATCAGGGATCAGTTCTTTAACAGGTTTTTGGAGTTTAGAGGCCAAAGCACTGCCTGATAGATTTTGTCAAAGTGAAAAATGCCGACAATAGGTGGCGCTGCTGCTAGTAAAATCTCAAAAATATTCGGTAGAAAAGCCATGCAAGTCGCGTTTTAAAATTTGTGTAGAAAAGGCGTGAATCTAACGTATCTTTAACGTTGATAAAAATCACGTGAAACTAACGTAAAAACATTGCTGTTTTAAATTGATAATGACGTTATTACAACGCAGTTTTTAGCAACGTTATTTTTTATAACGTTAATGAATGACCTACTAAGCTTGTTCTCATATATGAAATAAACGTTTTTTTCTAGCAGCTTTTATAATCAACGTTTTTTTTTCTCACGCCTGTTTTACGTGTTAAACACGTAATTGTGCTATGTGGGTTGTTTCATATCATATAAATTTAGTTACCTATTAGCTCGCACTACTACTATACTATAGTAGTGTGAGCTATGGTGATCCTAATTTTTTCGAGAAAAAAAAAATTGCTCTGATTTTAAAATTTTTTATATATCTTTGCGTTTCAGATGATTTTGAAACTTTTTTGTCACGCCGTGTGTCTGTCTGTTTGTATGTCTGTCTGTAACGACCAACGCGCATAACTCAAAAACCGCTTGCCCGATTTGAATGAAATTTGGTACCTAGGCGGGTTTTCGGTCGAGATGGTCCCATTTAAAAATGAACAAAATTCTTCGAAAGCAAGTCAAATAAAAGGGTGGGAGTAGATTTCAAAAATTAGAGTTTAAGTAAAAATATGGCGTGTGTGATATCAAACAAAAGGTAATTAAGTCTGGAGTTAAACAAACTACATTTTAGTTTTTTGAAAAAAAAATGGTGGGTGTAGATTTCAAAAATTAGAGTTTAAGTCAAAACATGGCCTGTGTGGTGTCAAACGAAAGGTAATATATTTCAGTTTTTAGTTATATTAGCTCACACGCACACTATAACTATAGTACCTAGTGTGAGCTTAGGTGCCTATAGATTGACAGAGTATTTTTCTTTGTGGAATTTTTGCTAGGGTATGCATGATGGTTTACCCATAGTAACATAACACAATGGATAAAGTTAATGCCTTGTTTATTAACCCTAAAATTCCATTTTTTGTTATGTTGCTGTGTAAATCGACCCTCAAAACTGTATTGGATACAGGTTTCACATCGCTCCATGCAATGAAGACAATTGCCTTAGGAATAACCCTTAGCAATGTGAGTTGTTTTTAGAGTATCAAGCAGTTTTTCAAGCTGAATCCTCTTGCAGCGGCACTCCTTTTACGAAAACACTCTATTTATAAATGGATCCTTTACAGAATTTCAATTTGACTGTGTAGTTTCTACTTAGGAGAATATAGAGAATGGATTTTTATTTGGACAAATTGTTATAGGAATATATAGTCTTTGCAATACCCCAAGCCCCGTTGCTATCTTTTTTTATTTTTCTGCTATAAAGAAGACAGAAAATAGCATTGAAAATCATTGTTGGCCCCAGATTGCAGTTGGCAGTTGCAAGCCTGTCTGTCTATCAAAGTTAAAATTGACAATGAAAGGAAACAAAAAATGTCTGACAAGTAGTCAAAATATTTTGTAAAGTAGATATTTAAAAGTATCAATATATTCTCAGAAAAATGGTCAAGATAATTTGCGACAGAGACAAAATTCCACACTTTTTTCGATCATCAGTCCCAGCCTTGGTAACTGCAAAGCAGAATTTCAAGAAAACAGCAATGACAAAAAATATGAAGACTGAATAACTGATTTTTGCGTAGTTTGTTTTCAGTTTTCAGTTAGATTTTCAGTTTTTTAGTTGGTTCAGTTTATTTTATTTCATTAAAATAGGGTTACAGAACCATCCCATCAATTATGTGTAAAGCTTAATATAATAATTTTAATGATTCTAATAGAACTGAATCCTTTGAGTTGTTCAAGTTCTATTGCATCATTTGAAACTTAGTAATTAGTAATAGCTTTAATATAGCTCTTTAACTCTGTCTTTTGTCCTCAATACAGTTTTTGTTGAAATTCCCAAAGCCTTTGCAGTTAAATCAGTTGGGAACTTCTTTAAGTCTGTATGCTTAGGCATTAATAATTAAAACTTAAATTTACAAAAAATAATATATCAGTTGCCTAACCCTCTTTGAATCATAATTTTTACCAAAACAAATTGCGAAGCTTAGATCAACTTAACAGCTCAAAATACATTGTAGATAATATTTTTTTTCAAATTAAACCATCATTAGTTTATGCTTTGTTCATGGTTTCTAGCTCTACAGCCTGTCGCATTGAAAATCTTCCAGAGTAGAAACTTTGTTGCCAGTGCACTCCAATTGATTGATCAATGTATGCCAGTAAAGCATATACGCTGTACATACATTTTTCACTATATAAAATCATCTTGGGACAGAAACTTTTGTCAAAAAACTAATCCAAATAGGAATTACATTAGAATTTAAATAAAAAAATAAGCGATAATCTGTCAAAGTCAGAAATTTCAAAACCATTGACAGTTTAAACACTGATCCACCACCCTTATTATAGAGAGTGGTGACCGATCACGTTAATTTTAAGATAACTGATAATAAATTTTTCTGCACCCATTATCAGTTACCTTAGGAATCTGTGGTTTAAAACTGAATTAAGAATACACGTGCGTTTAGTTTCCAGATATACGGGGTGATTAAGCAAAAGGACTAGCCTTATTGCAAGGACTATAAATAATATTATACATAGATATTACTTTGTGCTTTCAAATTAAAATAAAAGACATTTAAACGATGTATATTTGTATTCTTTATTTAATAGTAGATAATGTAACCATATAAAGAGGTTTGATATAATGTAATTGAAGATCTCTCAACGCCACAGCAAACACTTTAAGAATTTGTCTTCTTTCGCATTCTCACTGTCATATAACTATTAATTTTCAAATTTATTTATTTCCTTTGAAGGTGTTGGGCAGAGGAACTAATAAAACTCTGTCAGCCACCAAAAGTCGGGTACTCCAAAAGACTGTCTATTTCCATTTTTCAAAACAAAAAAAAACACTTATTTGTGTTTATGTTAACTCTACTAAATAAACTGTAACAAATTTTTAAATCTGATCAATTTTATCAATTTAAAAAAAATATATATTTTAAGGTTATGTTTATTACATCCATACCGTTCACAAAGGCAAGACGTCCGGCGATTTACCCATGACGTCATTCGCTCGGCAAGACGTCTCGCCCGACATTTCAATCTGAACGTACCCTTGGTGTTCTGTGCTTGTGACTGGTGTTCTGTGCTTGTGACCTAAAAATTGTGTTTACAATTTGTCAATTTTTTATTTTTCTCCTTTTGGTCCTAAACCAATGTTTTCCCTATTTTTATAAAATTTATTCAAAAATTTTCGTAATTTAATATGGCGCTACTATTTTTGGGTGAAGACCCTTGGTAAGTTAAGTTTTGTTCCAGGGACCCAATTCTTGAAATAAATCCGTATACGGATTCGGCGAAACGTATAAGGATATTCACCATTCGAATTCTTGAAAGCTCCTATTTTTTATACTTATTTACCTAATCTGTGGCTCCTATATACGAGTTTTTCGTTCGGAATTAGAGTCGAGTGGTAAAGTCCACTCGAATCTCAATTTCCCTATACGAATCTGAGTGATCTAACCTAACATTTTTGTGTACTTTAATATATTTTTTGGTGTTTGCTTAATTTTTCGTTATTTAAAAAAAAATTGGGAGATCTTCTGAAAAAAGACGCGATTTGGCAAGCATCATGGCTATAAAAGGGCTTGAGGATGCAAAGAGGTGGGATTTAGCCTCTTGTGGCACTCAGTTTTTTTTAATTTGTTTTTTTCTTAGAAATGCGTTACAACTGGGGGAGAGTGAAAAATCCTGAATTTTTGTGTTAATAATTTATGAATTTTTTGGTGATTTTACCGTTTATTTAACAGCTCTAAAAAAGAAAAATAATTTAAAAAAGTTACAACTTTGTAACACATTTTCAAGAAAAAATATATAAAAGGAGCATTTTCGGGAGAGGGAGGGAATAAAAAGTTTCAATAAAAATATGAGTATTGTGCAATTTTTTTGTCTTGTTTGTGTCTCTTTTACCACACTTTATCAACTATTTTGTGGGGCATTGATACCTCTTGATTCCCCCCTGGGTACAACCTTATCTTATTTTGCTTAATTTTTGGATAATATAAGGGCTCAACTGCATCATGTAGGAAAATCCCCTGCCTGTAAATAATAAACCTAATCTTATACTTTAACCAGTTTCACTATTTTTTCTATGTTTGTCAAAAATAAATATAAAATATGAAATCGAGGGGTGAACAGCTCTCACAATCGGTGTACACATTTCTCACAATCTGTTCACAATCTTTACACAATCCTTCACAATCTTTACACAATCCCTCCCAATCACCCACAATCTGTCACAATCTCTCACAATCCTTCACAATCTTACGACAATCCTTCAGGAAGGAAACTATAGCATGATGACCTTGTTTTTTTTTTTTTTTTTTTTTTTTGGTCGCCAGAGTTTTTGATGGGACAACCCCCCCCTTCAGGTACGCAGCTGCACAATCCTCCACAATCTCTCACAATCTTGGCACAATCCCTCACAATCTTTCCACAATCCCTCACAATCTTAGCAAAAGATTGTGGATTTTCACAATCGGTGTACACATTTTGGGTTAGCTGTTCACCCCTCGTATGAAATCATTATTTTTCTTTATTTACATTTCAAAGTACATAATAAGTACTTACTGTCAAGTACATTAAAAAATGCTATGCAATATGATTACAGTGTGAGAACAAGCCAGTTGGAATAAACTTGCTAGTCTGTTAAATTTAAGTGTTTTGAAAAAATCCAAACACATGTTAACTGAGATTTTTAACCGACAATATTTTTACAGAATATTTTTTGTACAGACCCCCAGAAAGGGGTCCACTAGCATACAACTTATTTTTTAAGATGGAATGACCCCACTTAAGGCACCTTGTTAGAAAGGGTATCAAATAATTTTTAAAGTTTAAAAAAAGAAAATTATTTCTATTTTTTTCCAAGCACTTGAAACTACTCAAGAAATTTGTAAACGCTATTAACAATAATTCACAAAACTTCCTCCACTATATTGATATTAACACTGATAAAGGGTTCAAAGCTAGAAACTGGCTGATTGGTAAAATGGTTGCAGAGTCAATACAGGTTAATTCTTTAGAATCTAAAATGCTTAATGAAACACTTTTAAATATCGCAAAGGGAAATAATTCAAATTCTACTTTAAATATGTCATCACATCCGGCAACCATTTTAGCAGCAGACATGTTACCCCTAGCCTCTATTCAATGTCAAATACATAGCTCAAATGTTGTAAACAGTACCCCTCATACAGTGAGCCTGTTTGATGAGCTTAATAATAGCAGTTGTAGTGGAAGCAATATAAACTCGAATTCCTCGCGTCATTTTTTACGGAACAACCTTCCATGTCTCAGTCTTGCTTCTAAACATTCAATCAGCAAGAAGCAAGGCCGATGAACTATTTATATTCTTGGAAAGTCAAAATTTCCCTCATCTTGTTCTTCTAATGGAGCACTGGCTTAAGGATGGAGAACCTTTTTATGTTCCTAATTATCAAATTTTATCTAAATTCTGTCGCACCTCTTTTAATAATGGGGGCACTTCTATATTAATAAATTCAGAATTCTCTTTAATCTCTGACTTTTGCAATTGCGACAAGTTCGATTTTCTACTCTCTGAAAGAACATTTGAATTTTCTCTTCTTTACTCAAAATTCCTTAATACTTACATTCTATGCATCTACCGTTCTCCAAACACCTGTGTGTCAAGCTTCTTGGATAACTTTGAACTTCTGTTGTCTAACTTACCAACTCACTCCAAACTAATAGTTGCCGGAGATCTTAACATCGATTTTGGCGACTCCGAGGCACATTCCACCATTCTTTTACTTAATCTGCTTCAATCGTACAATCTTCAAATGCATGTAGGCACAAGGATCACTAACTGTACATCCACAACAATAGACTATATTTGTTCGAATCTTAATTCTGATCTTGAGTGCAATGTTATAGATCCAGGTCTATCAGATCACCAGGGAGTTCTTACCCTGCTACCCCTAAAAGTTAAATCTGTTAAGAGTCACAGCAAACCAGGAAGAATTTTTAGTAAAAAGAATTTTAATAATTTTAAACAAACCTGCCAAAATACTCTTTGGCAGCCACTTCTTTTAAAAGCAGATCCCCTTGAAGAACTTCACCTGCTTCTAAGCGAAATCGTGAATAAATCTTTTCCTTTAAAGCCCCTTCGAAAAAAAAAAGGACAAAAAACACTGGCTCACAAAAGGCTTAAGGATCTCTGCAAAAAATCTAAGATCATTAAATATCCTAAAAAAGCACTTTATCGACAGTTCATTTATCCGTGACTATTATTCCAAATATCGTAAGCTTTATCGGAAATTAATAACTACAGCAAAAAATCTTTTCTATTCTAATCGATTCAGTAATGCTACGAATAAATCTAGAGAAACATGGAATATTGTAAAGGGAATTACTGGAAAAACTAGTACTCAACCACATGAAATTAATGTCGATCCTGAAACGTTAAACACGTTTTATTGTAATGTGGCTAAAAATCTTACCTCCACAATTAAATCTAATATCGATCCCATAACATATGTTGAAAATTTACAGGTTAATGATTCTTTTAAATTTTTACCTACTGATTTATATGAAGTAACACGAATTCTCAAATCCTTTAAAAAACAAAATGCTGCTGGCTCTGACGGCATCTCAACAAAAATTCTTAATGAGCTTCCTGATCAGGTTGTATATGTTCTAGCGGAGGCAATCAATTTTTCGTTTTCTTCCGGCATTTTCCCATCTACCCTTAAAAAAGGACTCATTGTTCCAATTCACAAAAATGGTGATACGACGGATCCCTCAAACTATAGACCTATATCGTTGCTTTCAACCATCTCCAAAATAGTAGAAAAACTTGTTAAAAAACGCATGACTTCTTAATACACCACAATACTCTTAACCCTGCTCAGTTTGGTTTTCTTCCTAAAAAAGGTACACATGACGCCATGTATCGAGTGATCGAACAACTCTTTCAACACTATAATGATGGCCATGCTACCGCGGGGGCCTTCTGTGATTTGTCCAGAGCTTTTGACTGTGTCAGTTACAGAACGCTCCTGCGGAAGCTGGAAGTCTACGGATTTCGAGACGAGGTACTAGAGTGGTTCTGTTCGTACTTGTCAAGTCGCAGCCAGCGTGTTGCCGCGGGTGGCGTGTGTTCTTCAGAGAGTCAAATCAATTACGGAGTTCCACAGGGCTCAGTCCTCGGTCCAATTTTATTCCTTGTTTACATTAATGACCTTTGAAATCTTGATATCTCTGGGGTTATCACGGCTTTCGCGGATGACGCCAGGGTGGTGTGGCATAGTGAGAAACCTGAGGATCTGGTCGAGATAATATCTAGTGACCTTAAGGCTGTCAAATCGTGGTGCGATGCGGCCTTTTACTCAACTTTAGTAAAACACAAATAATGGGTTTTCGCTGGGGATCTTGATCAAGTCCCAATCAAATCCACCCAAAATTCAAAGTTTCTTGTACTTCAACTTAATGCTGATCTTAAATTCCAGTCACACATAATCTCTTAACAAAAAACTTTCATCTGGTTGTTTTTGTGTACGTGCAGTGGCAAGAAATCTCAATCTTACTGTTGCAAAATCTGTATATTTTGCGGTTATTCAATCGCACCTATCTTATGGCCTTCCTTTCTGGGGCTGCTGCAGCGACTATCTTTTTCATTCCCACACAGCTCATAGTTTAATTATGTGATAAAAATACCTATAAATCTAAGATTGTTTTAAGTTTTAAAATTTTACTTATTTATTTATTTATTTAGAATGCACATTTAGAATGCACATTACAGAGAGTTTCCCCAATTGGTACATGTTTAATTTTAATCTATCATTTCACAGTAATAAAAAATACACAATAAACAGAAAATAAATAACAAAGAATAAAAAATTTAAAACTATAAACAATAAAATGGTAAGCTTCAGGTACAAAATTAATAAGGTAAAAATAAGTAAGGTAACCTAAGAAAAGATAAGAAATAAGTGACTATAAGAAATAAGTGACTATAAACAATAAGTACTTACATATTAGAAACTTTTATTATTACAGTAATCTGTCCAACCTACGTTTAAACAAATCACTAGAAAATGAAAATATATCAAAATCATTTGGGATATATTTATTAAGTAAAACCATTATTTTGTTTTCAATACTGTTTTTACCAACATCAGTTCGACTTGAATTTATATAAAATGTATTTGATTTGTTTTTTCTATAAATTTTTAATATTTTGTGATTTTTGATGTCTTACAATATGACTTGTTTTTTATTTTAATTTTAATGTTTTTTACTTTAACCTGTATTGTATAAACTTGTGTTTTTAACTTTACCTGTAATCTGTTTTAGGCTAATGTTTTTGACTGATTTTCGACTAGTTTTTATACTTAATGAATTTAGTTTGACTAAAATAAGAAAAGGAACAGGTTGCATTTGGTACCTACAGGGTGACCGACGGGAACCTGACGTTTTTGAAATAAACAGTACACAGTTATTTTTCTCGGAACATTTTATTTTAATACACAAAATTGTTTGTCATGAAATGCCATTTAAAGATGAATATCACTTGTGAAAAATTACATCGAGTAAGTGGTGTCCATCCTCCTGAATGCAGTTTTCCAACCTTCGCCAAAAATCGGCCATCACACGAGTCATCAGTTCACCATCAATTGTAGCCACTTCTTCCCTGATTGCCTCCTTCAGGTCTGCCAATGTACGGGGTCTGTGAGAGTATACACGCGCTTTCAGATACCCCCACAGAAAAAAGTCACAAGTGCTCAAGTCAGGTGATCTCGGGGGCCACGGGATGTCGCTAAAATGTGAAATTAAACTTCCTGGGGGGAACATGCCTCGAATCACTTGCATGGACACTCGAGCAGTGTGTGCGGTGGCACCATCCTGTTGGAAAAAAATATTTCTCAAGTCCAGTTGCAGTCTGCGCAGTTCGGGACGCAAGAAAGTGTTCAGCATCTGGCAGTAACGTTCGGCATTCACTGTAACAGTTGAACCATTCTCGTCCTCGAAAAAATATGGACCAATGATGCCGAATGGAGTAGTTGCGCACCCAACCGTTACACGCTCTGAATGGAGAGGCTTTTCGTGCACGACACGGGGATTCTCAGAGGACCAGTACCGTAAATTCTGTCTATTAACATCCCCATCCAAATGAAAATGCGCCTCGTCACTCATGATAATGACTGCATTCTCATTGTCTTCCAAAAGCACTTGCATTCGAAAAGCAAACTCCTGCCGCTGCGCATAATCTCTTTCCTCAAGCTTCTGAGCAACACACATCTTGTAAGGGTGAAATTTTAAGTCTTTCTGTAAAATTGTTCGCACAGATTCACGGCTCATCCTTAGTTCGCGCGAGTGTTTACGTGCAGAGCGCCCAGGGCTACGAGTCAGCGCGGCTCTCACACGCTCGATGTTGTCTGGTGTTCTTGCTGTCTTAGTCGGACCTGGTGGCTTCTTTTTCACAATAGATCCTGTTGTCCGTAGATTATGAATCCAACTGAGAATCGTGTTGCGGCTTGGAACGGTTCCATGACGCCCACGATTGAAACGCACACGAAAAAGTCGCTGCACGGTAATAACAGACTCGCCATTCTGCACAAATGCGTCATACGCAAACATGCGGTGCTCAACCGTCCACGGCTCCATAGCTACTGAAACGGCATCGAATGGCGAGATTAATGGCTTGTAATTCCGCTCCCTACTCCTCTTACCGACAGAGTACTAGCCATCCCAAAAACGTCAGGTTCCCGTCGGTCACCCTGTATAATAATTTTATTTTAAAAGTTGACAACAAAGCCCTAATATTTTTTATAATTATTTAATTTGATTTTGTTATTTTTGTTTGTTTAATACTAAGTACTTAGGTCATTTTACTTTTTTACTTTTTTTCTAAATCTTTTCTAGATTGAGTGTTTTGGTGTTAGAGTTAAGTTAAGCTTTGTTAATAAGATTTTTTGGATATCTTGAACAATAAAGCATGTTTGAACTGAACTGAACTACCATTTGAATTTTACTTGTATACAACAAAAAATCCGAGTGGTTCAAGAATTGGGTCCCAGGCATTGTTCATAGGCAGGTAGCCTTTAGAGTCCCTGTATGTGACAGATATTGGTTATTCCGCAAATATCTGTCACATACAGGGACTCTAGTTGCCTTTTGCTTAATTTTTAGAATTTTTTTTTATTTTAATACCGGCATGCCATTTTCATAGCATATCTTATAGTATTTTGGTACTAATAGTACTAAAACTAGATTAAATTATAAACTTTAGCAAATGGATGAATATCTCTAAATTGAGTAATTGCTAGTCCCATTATAGATGTTCAAAAATATTTTTTCTTACATTTAGATTAAAATGTTATTTAGAACTACAAAATTATTTTTTAAAAAACTTGCTTATTTTTTTTTGGTGGAAAAAGAAATATGGTTTTGGGGCCTGTCGACTTAACGGACACACAAATTTTGTGAAAAATTTTTTTTAGGCTTAAAAAGGGCCTTTTTAAGAACATTTACAAATTATTATGCGGTATTTTTGAAAAAAAATGGAAAAAAAGTACTATAAAATGAGCTGTTTAACCTCACTTTTTTCAATAGGGCTGTCTAACAAAACATATGATTAAATCCAAGAGGGTACTTAACTCTTCTGAGTCCAAGATGTCTTCCATAGGACAAACAAACCGATTTCCCATAAGCCTTAATGTTAACAAAAACTTAAATTTTACAAAAACGACAAGAGCTTTCGTCTCAAAAATGATTCAGCTTTAAGAACGGATCCTTTGTGCATATGGGAAAAATGCGTTTTTCTTAAAAATATTAAACTAAAGCGAGTAAATCTGAAATAAAAGGTACCATGTTTTCTTGAAAAAAGTAGGTTATGTTTTTGTTTATTCTGTTTTTTTTAAACTTTTTTTCAAGTTTTTTTTACTTATTTTGAATTATTACATGGGCGCACCAAGGGGGCGGGGGACTCGGGGCCCGGACCCCCCCCCCAAAACCACATATTTTTTTAGATATTTTCCATATATTTCATGAATAAACAGAAAAAATAGCATAAAGTACGACATCATGAGACCTCTGGGGGGCCCTCCAATGGTATCGGGCCCCCAAAGGTTTCGGGTCCCCCAAGACATATCTGGATGCACCACTGATTATTATGCCAAGTTTTTTTGCTGTTGTGAATTGTGGCAGCGGAGGAGGTCATGAGAATGTTAGATTTCTTGAAAAGAGGGGCCGCATTCTTATTGAATATATGCACGAAAATTCCTTTGCCTTATTGAATGGCAGATCATCTTGGGATAATCCCGCACAAATTACATTTTCTAATAAAAACGGTAAAAGCACGATTGACCTGGCCTGGGTATCAAATACGCATCTATCTCTGATCAAAGATTTTGAGGTGGTGTCTTAGGTAAGCTGCTCGGATCATTTTCCGATTAAAATATTGTTACAAATTTAAGTTATTTAAATTTTATAATTTATTTAGGTTTAGTGTAGTATTAGGTTGACGTATTTTATGGTTGTATTCTTAATCTAGGTTTTAGTTGCGTTATCTGTGACAAACTGGTATGCGAACGGTCCGTGTTCTAGAAAAGGGTGGAATAATTCCGAATCGAACAAGGATGGAAAATTCTCGAATAGTAGGCAGACCCTTATATATAGGGCCGGACGTCGTGCATCGGGGAGTCAGAGATAACCAATGGTAGTGATCGCTAGATGTTAACGCGAAGTTAAGAGGCGTATTAAAGTAGTGAATTATTAGCAAGTTATTAGTAAGTTTAAGTGCGTGTTTTTGTACATAATTTGTCGAAATAAATTGACGTATCGTTTTCAACAATTGCGAGTTTTAATTTGTCGTTGTGAACCCGTAACAATTGGTGTCAGAAGTGAGACAAAAAAAAAACTAAATAGTGCAAAGACTATCCTTACATAGTATTACCGGCTAGGACAATTAAACAGAAGAACAGTAAGTGATTTTACCGGAATATTCAGAACTGAATAGTGCAAAGACTACACTTACATACTACCACCGGCTAGTATAATTGGACGAAAGAACAGTGATTTTTTCCAGAATATTCGAAGAAGTTCGATATTGTTTTATTCAAAAACCAAAAGAGATATTTGAGAACCGACTTCGGTATTAACCGTACAGTCCAAAAATTGATAATTAGAGATATTTTCTAGAATATTCCATCACTTTCTACGACGTTCTAATCAAAAACTAGAAGAGATATACAAATACCGACTTCGACATTAGTTTAGTTATTTCAAAAGTAAGAATTACCAAGATTTTCCAGAATATTCCAAATCATTCTACGACGTTCTATTCGAGAACCAGAAGAGATATACAAAAACCGACTTCGACATTAGCTAAGTTATTTAAATATTTAAATAGTGAGAATTAGAAAGAATTTCTAGAATATTCCATAACATTCTACGACGATCTATTCGAGAACCAAAAGAGATAATCAAAAAGTGACTTCTACATTTGCCTAGTAGCAGAGAGAGTGACATTTACTAGTATATTCTAGAACATTCCATTAGGTCCTATTTAAGAATCAGAGGAGATATTGAAAAAAAAACAAAACCGACTACGACATTAGCTTTACAGACCAAAAAATAAACATTTTAAGTGATTTATCAGGAAGTTGATGCTTACTAGACAAGGATCGGCAAAGATGGAAGATCTAACTAAAATGATGCAGGCTCTAGCAGCTCAAATGGCTTAAAACCAGAACGATATAAGACAGACCATTGAGCAAAACCAGAACGACATGAAACAGACCATTGAACAAAACCAGAACGATATGAAACAGACATTTGAGCAAAGATTAGATGGCATTCAAGAAAACTTCGATCAAATAAAGAGCAACTCTGAGCAGCTTAGAGGAGAGTTCAAGGCAGCAACCGAAGATCTTAAGGAAGAAATAACTCAGAGAATGCAGAATGTAGAAGAAAAGGTACAAAACAAATTGCAGAATGTAGAAGAAACGTTACAGAACAAATTGCAGAATGTTGAAGAAAAAGTGGAGACCAAGCTACAGAATGTAAGAGAAGAAGTTTTTCAAACAGTGGAAGAAAAGCTCCAGGATGTGTCAAAACAGCTTATACAGCTTCAGAAAGAACATAACAAAATAAAAGCTCAGGGATGTGTTGTGAATTCCAACCAAAACAATAAGCCTCCAAATTTTGACGGTACGTCCTCCTGGTCCACCTACAAAGAACAATTTGAAGCTGCCGCCGCTGCAAATGGTTGGGACGAGGACAAAAAAGCTAGAGCGTTGTTAGTAGCTCTACGGGAACCTGCTCTGGGACTTTTACGGTTCATTCCAGTCGAACAAAAACAGAATTTTAACGCTTTAGTGGCAGCGCTAGAAAGAAGGTATGGAGACGAACACTTGCGAAATTTACATTGGTCAGAATTAAATGTTCGTCAACAAAGAGCAGGGGAGTCATTACAAGAGTATGAAGCGGATATCAGGAGGCTGATGTACTTGGCTTACCCAGAAATGCCAGAAAATTACAGAGATCCCTTCACGGTAGATCGCTTTATTAACGGCTTGCGAGACACGGACTTAGCAAAATTACTTCGTCGAGAACGCTTCCATAACAGCAGTGAAGTGTTGATTCGAGCCCTTGAAATTGAATCATCAAATAATATGTCCAGGCCAAAAGTAAGAGCTGTTTCAATTCAGGAGGGAGAAGAAATGAGCACTGGAGATGAGGTCAACTTAAAAACGCTAAACCAACTGTTTCAATCACTGATAGAGAAGATTGATTCTTTGAAAGAAAGTAGACGATCCCCTCCAAATGTAAAGTGTTTCAGATGCGGGCGTGAAAGAATGAGGTCTCGCTCACCATCTAGTGGGACAGAGTACCGAAGAAGAGATCAAGAAAACTAAAACTAGTCAACGCAGAGGGGCGGGTGTTGGCTAATGGGAATTTAGCCCCCAGAATTTACTCTATTAAGAGCTTAAAACATACTGCTGACAGTCTTAACATCGACGGACTCATTAATGGAAGAAAAGTTGATATAACAGTAGACACTGGTGCTGCCATATCATTGCTTAAGTTCAAAATTGCAACGAGATCTAAAATTCGACCAACAGAAAAGAAAATAACACTTAAGACTGTGACTGGAGAATCCGCCGACGTGTTGGGGCAGACAGACATAGACCTACAGCTGGGAAGATTGAAGATTCGCCACACTGTATTGGTTGCCGAAATAGAAGACGAATTTATTTTGGGAATGGACTTGATAAGTAAACATGGATTTGCGTTTGATAATAAACTTAATACCTTAAGATTTGGGAATGAAGAGTTCATTTTGTCAAATAGTCACTTCAGTAAAGAACCAATAAAGGTCGTGGCAGTATGTACAACAAGACTGGTCGGTAACAGTGTAACGCTCAAATTTCGCGTTACAATGTAATAGAGTTACTTTTATTTTCTTTAGTTTTAAAATATTCATTGTCTTGCAAAATCTCAGTATTCTGTGTTCCGATTTTAAGACCACTGAAACTTACTGATAGTTACCTCTAGCAAGTGAGGAAATTACTAGCGTTTACCTTTTCATTTTGTCGTAGCGCCACCGGGCGGTACAGCGCCTCTATAGGCCGGTCGCGGAACTAATCATTTTTCATGGAAAAATTGGACATGGACGTTAGACAAATCTATGGTTAGAATTTCAGGAAAATGCCATTTTTAGCTTTATTATGCGACCAACTTAATAAATTACAATTCACAATTACAGTAAACACTTAAATAAACATATTCTCACTTATAAAGGTATGCTAGAGATTGTAGAACTTGTTGTTTTCGCTATGGAACTCTTGGAGAGCTATGGGCAAATATCTTCTTTTAAGATGGTCTTTGAATCTGGAAAAGAGGAAAATAATTAGCCACTGGGGCTAGAGCTATTTTAGAGATATAGATTTTACCTTGTGTGTTTCTGGTTTTCCCGGAAAATTCACTTTTCTTGCTGCAATGTTCTTTGGTAGTGCCCTGGTATTTTCGTTTTCCTGGCTTCCCTATTGTGTACCTGTAACAAAACCACTATGAAATAATAGGCCAAAGGGCTACTCTATAAATTCCCTACCTTAGTTGTACCGGATCGCATTTGTTTTCCCTGGGAAATCTTGTGGAAATCGACCTATCTTTGATTGAGCTGACAAATGTTTTCTTTTGCGTTGATATTTGAAGTGTGACGTACAACAGCTGATCTATGTCAGTTGTCCGAATTCAGGTGACTATTTCGCGAACACACGGGGCAATCTATAAAATCCGACTAGGTAACGTATTTGCCAAGCCGTGAAATCCAGTAAAATTAGCATTTTCGATTTTTCTTTTTGTAATTTTTTATGTAAATATAGCTGCATAGAGCAGATTTATTGCATCTAGTAGTAAAATGTTGATTCCCCCTTTCATATTCAAGAAGATAGGAGTTGGGAAATAGGTTTAATTAGAAGTAGTAAAATATTATTAAAGATCGCAAATGAAGGCTTGAGCCTACGTACGGTCAAAACGGTCAAAATTAAGAAGGCGGTTGCTCAATTCTCTGGGGCCCCTTTTTCCTTCAAGAAGCGTGATCAACAGGTGTAAGTGCCTTCCTTTTTTTAATAATAGTTCCTGTAGGGACTCCGTTTTGAGACGGGATTTTAAGGAAAGCACTCTACGGTGGTGTCTCTGTTAGTGCGAATATTTTTTTTGGTTGGAGAACCATTACCGATTAGTGTCGGGATTTATTTATACATCCAAAGCTGCTCTCTACTGACCACGCGCCCTGGACATCTTGGGGCATGATTTATTGTCTGTTGAGACCCATGAAATAGGTAAATATTATTAGCTTTTAGGCTATGTTTAAGGTGTAGGCTATATTTGAGTCCTTGATCAGAGGCCTAAAAGACCTTTCTCTTTGTTAGCAGACTTGCTGTAATTTGGCAGATTGCTGCATTGTGGAATGACCCTACGTACCTACGGCTGTGCTTGCTGCCTTCGTGATGCATATCTGGTGACTGTCTAAGTGAGGTATGTCACTTGTACATAAAATTATTGTAGATATTAATTACTTGATAAAAATACCCACATAATCTGAAACGTGTTAATGATTACTGATACAGGTTTTTCTACTTGTTTCAGGGTTTTTTTTCGGTTTCGGATTTTGGTCTGAAGCTACCCCTTGATTCTGGAGACGAGGAGTAATGATTTGCTTTGTTTGAGACTCCCATGATGGCTGAAATAGATGGCTGAACTACTACCCCTCAGGAGGTTGCAAAAACCCTGTTAACCCTTTTTTTTATATTCTCTGGTGAACCAGCTTTTAGCTATATAGCTGAGAAACTAATTATGCCATTAGTTGAAGAATTTATTCATTTTCTTTCTTTTGAATTTAAACTTTAGGAAATGTTTATTTCCTTAATTTAGGATAGCGATATTTTTTTTAGTTATTGTTTTATTGCGCCCGCGCATAAAATTCGTTTAGGGCGATTGCTATATACTTTTAAGACACCTTAATGTACGAGAGAAAAGGTACCTCTTGGCTCCCTGATTTGCTAGTTCGCTAACGGCAAAATATGTACACTTAAAATTAAATCAATACCTAAAATTAAACAATTAATTTGTAGTAAAACTTAAAATTTGAATGAACTCCCCCTAAACTAAACTTTAGAAAATGAACTAAATAAATCCAATTCATTTATAAATTAAAACAAAATCGTTATTCTTCTAACCACCCCTTACACCCTATGCCATCCTCTTGATGCAGAAGTGGGATATTTTTGGGTAAGTACAAGCTTAATTAGGTATAGGTTTTCCAGTTTTTGTTTAATTAATTAATTAATTAATAATTAAAAGCGGGTTTTGAAAAAAACTGGTGGCGCCTCCCCCCTCCATCATACCCACCCCCAACTGCGACTGATCGTTGGTCCGGCACCCCTTTTGTCATAAACCTAGTAAGCATGTGACTTATCGAATGTAAAATATTGAAATTTGAGTTTTTGGTAAAATTGATTTTAATAAATTAAAATTAATTTTTTTATGGTATTTACCCCTGCCCCCCTCCCCACTCAACCACTGATATCGCCACAAAAAGAATTTTTCCGGACGATTTATTTTAAATTCGGTCTTTGATTAAATTATTTTGGAAGAGGTTCGCTTGTTTTTATTTTTGCTTGTCCGCGTAAGTGTTATTTGGTGATTCAGTATGGCGAATAAGTTAATGATTGACCCCTCTCGTTTAACGAAGGAAGAGTTAGAATATGAACTGCAAGTTAGAGGAATTGGTGGTGATGGAAACTCCAATGCTAAGGAGATGGCCAAAGTCTTACGCCGATCACTACATTTAGTAAAAGCTTCGGCAACTGCGAAACTGACAAGCCCGCTTAAGTATGCTGATGATAAAGCTAAACTTGAGACTACGATTGTAAAAGTTAATGATATTTTATTAGATTTTGATGGAACTGTAGAAAAGACAAAGAGAAAGGTTGCCACGAAAATTGCGCATGCGCTAGGAAGAGCAAATCATCTCAATGCTAAGGAAGATGCTGAAAAGCAAGAAAAATCCAACTTTGTCTACAAAATCCTTCTGGCCTATGATAAATATGCCCAAAAAGTTAGAGACACACGCAAGGCAATTAGATCTTCAACTCTTTTGGACCTGACAGTGCTCAATAGTACTGCTGTCTCCGCACATGATAGTGATGTTGTCTCATCTGAGGAAGGTCGAGCTTCTTCATCAGACGAAGAAGAGATTGAGCTTTCAGCTCATCGTTATTGCAAACCTGTACCTGTGCGAGATTGGGGATTAAAGTTTTCTGGTGATACTTCTCAAATAAGTTTTAGTTGTTTTCTCGAGAAAGTCGAAGAATACCGGAAGTCTAGACACGTGACTCACAAGATGCTATTTAAGGAAGCAGGTGAACTTTTTGATGGAAAAGCCAAGAAGTGGTATAAGTTGATTAAAGATTGGGTCGATGATTGGGAATCTTTAGTCGCTGCTTTTAGAGAAGAATATCAAGGCACTAAATATGATAAAGATTTATTGGAAGAAATTAAGAGACGCACTCAAGGACCTAATGAGTCTATTGGGGCCTACCTATCATCGATGAGTTGTCTGTTTGGTCGGTTGCTAACACCGATACCCCAAAAGGCAAAATTAGATCTTATTGTAGAGAACCTGGCTCCGTACTACCAACCTCATCTGGCATGGAAGGAAATTACTTCGGTTCCTCAGTTACTCCAGTTGTGCAGGAAATTAGATGCGAAAAGGGCTCTACAAGACAAGTATGTCCCGCCTCCTCGTAAGAGCAAATGCCTAGAGCCTGATCTTGCTTACACGTATAGTGAAGCTTCCTCTTCTAGTGCTAGCAGAGAACATGCTGAGTATAGAGTTGCTGCTGTTGACAGAGAAGTTAGAAGAGAAGAACCTCCGGTACGTAGACTACCTCCCTCTAATGTGAAATGTTGGAATTGCAATTCTTTTGGCCATATTTCGACTAGATGCCCTGAACCTCAGACAAAATATTGTTTTAAATGTGGATGTCCTGGTGTTACTGTTAGGGAATGCCCTAAATGTAATAGTAGAGCTCGTTCGGGAAACGACAGGACGAGGCGTCAGTAAACGACCGACTGCTGTCCTCTGTTGATAAAGATAGGGTCGACGTGGATAGTATAAGTAGAGTACGTGGAGTACTAGATTTTGTTTTGTCTCATGCAAGAGGTGATGGGCGGCCTTATGTGAATGTTTCGATTTTAGGAAAAAATATTTTAGGTCTTTTAGATTCGGGAAGTACTGATACTCTTGTTGGAGGTAAAGGCTGGGAAATATTGAAAACTATAGGACTTAGTTTTCTCGAAAAAACTGATCTTCAAGTTTCGGTTGCTAATGGGCAAAAGCTGAAGGTATTAGGTGTTTTATTAGTTCCTGTTAAGTTAGGTGATAAGGAACGCCTTGTAAATATTTTAGTTGCTCCTGATTTGCCACATGTTTTGATTTTGGGAATTAACTTTTGGAAGAAGATGGGATTAATCCCTGATCTTCGTTCTGATGTTTGGCATTTTAATTCAGGTTCTCCTGAAATCGATTTGGCCACGCTAGATGTGATTCAACCACGAAGCTCACTTACTCCAGAACAGTCTCGGAGACTAGATCAGTTGGTTCAAAATTGTTTTGAAAAAATGGGTACTGGTCTTGGTTGCACAAAATTGGTTGAACATAAAATTACGGTTAACCCTGGGGTTGAACCCATTAAGCAGAGGTATTATAATGTATCTCCGGCTATGATGAAACAAATTGATAAGGAACTGCAGGATATGTTGGACAAGGGGATTGTTGAGCCTTCGAAGAGTCCATGGTCAAGCCCCGTTGTTATGATTCCTAAAAAGGATGGATCCTGGCCGTTCTGCGTAGATTTTAGGAAGTTGAATGGTGTTTCTAAACGCGATAGTTATCCTCTTCCATATGTAACACATACGCTCGATAAATTACGCAATACCCGATATTTATCTTCTTTAGACATTAAGTCAGCATATTTCCAGATTCCTTTGGAAGAATCCTCAAAGGAAAAGACTGCGTTTACCGTTCCTAATCGAGGGTTGTATCAATTTACTCGGTTACCGTTCGGATTGCATACAGCACCTGCGACTTGGCAACGTTTCATCGACAATGTGTTAGGTTATGACCTAAGTAGCCACGTTTTTGTATATCTTGATGATATAGTGATTTGTACGCCTGATTTTGAGTCACATTTAGAGGTATTATCGAAAGTGTTCGATAGACTGACTTCCGCAGGTCTAACACTTAATCGCGATAAAACAAACCTGTGTTTAGAAGAACTTCCCTACCTAGGGTATATCGTCGACAAAGAAGGCCTCCATGTTGACGTAGGTAAGGTTGACGCCATCTTGAAAATTCCTACTCCCTCAAAACCTAAGGAAATTAGACGCTTTATTGGTACCGCTGGTTGGTTCCGTCGATTTATACCTAATTTCTCGGAATTGATTGCGCCTCTCACTGAGTTAATTAAGAAAAATGTAAAATTTTGCTGGACTGATAGACAAGAAGCTGCGTTTCAGGCCATAAAAGATCGTCTAGAACTGTCTGTGTATCTATTGTTTATGCATTGTTTATAACCTTATGACCCACACACGTTCCTGTTTTATTATAGCTGTATAATAACCCATCAAATTTTGGAATATCATCAATGGGTGGCTCATTTTAGTTATTTAGTAACTGCTATAATTAGAGGATGGTTGTTCCCATTAAATATGTATTCTAAATGTAATTATATTTTAAGAAAATCAGTAAATAAAATGCACCAATAAGTTTTATATGTTTTTCTTTATTTAGTACTAAGCAACATTACTTTTATCTATCCAGCTATTATGTTTGTTATCAAATCCTAACCACTTTACAAACACCTTATTTTTGGCACGTTTTAAAATTTTTTCTACTAAATATATATCAGGATATTTTACTTTTTGTAGCTGAAGCTCATAGAATCCTCCCTTAATTTCATTTTTGCTAGCATCCTCCAATAGGTATGTTACTGGGTTGGTGAGCTGAATTTTCTTAACAATAAAAATTTCAGTGGACCAATTTGGCATGTATTTCTTATCAAACACACCTCGTAGTTTTGAAATGCGAACATAGTCACCAACCTTGTATTTTGGTTTAAATGTCATCTTTATATGGTTATAAACCGTTTTGAGCAGTAGTTTTTCATGTCTTTTTCGCACTTCTGAGGGTTTCATCCCTATAGTTCGATGTTTCCGATTGTTATAAATTCGAACAATTTTCGGAAGTATATCATACCATTTGTAAGATCCTTGATAGTTAAATTCCTTCCACATTAGGTTTTTAAGGGTTCGGTTTACCCTCTCAACAATTTGAGCCTTTTTTTCACTAAATGAACTATAGTGTTTGACATTGTATCTTTTCAACAGTTTTGCCATAGTCGAATTGTAAAACTCTTTCCCATGATCGGTTTGAAGATGAACTGGCACCTGTTCCTTAAACACTTTTTCCATCGCTTTCGACACTTCTTCCCCAGTTTTTGTTTTTAATGGAAAGGCCCAAACATATTTCGAGAAACAGTTAATAACCACAAAAATGTATTTAAAACCTTTGTTTTCGTTTGCGTACGGTATCATCTCCACAAGATCTGCTTGAAATAGATCATTTAGTGATTTCACAATCACTCTACGCCGTAAAAAATTAATTCTAGCCGATTTGTGTATTTCACTAACTACTTCTCGTTTAACATCTGTAATAAAATTATTAACCATCTCTCTTCTCAATAATATTAGCTTCTTGAAGCTCCTCAACTATAGCATAGCTTTCGTTTGTGTGACCTGTGTTGCCAGCTGTCTGAGATGCTAATAATAAACGTAACCGTTCTACAAGTTCATTAGGATCATCCCAGTACACGTACTCTATAGGACTATCGGAGCACTCCATCTCCTCCTCTAGATTTCCACCTTTATATATGTCACTAAACAGTTTCTTAAATTTGGTTGAGTAGCTATCGGTGATCACATCTCCAGAAGCCTTATGATGTTTTCTGTTTGCATAGGTATGTTCAATGATGTCTCTAAAGGCGTCTGCATCATCTTGGGTATACTTTGTAGGCATATTTTTTCGAAAGAGTAATTTGTACAAACCGTGTGTACCTTTATAGCGTTTACCTTTTATAATTAAATCAGCTCCATCAAATTCAATTTTCGAATCACCAATATAAAAATTGTCAATATCATCTCGCCGTACACGAAACTTGGAAAAATAATTTTGTGGGTCAGGCACGGTGGATGGATCATCTAAAAATTCTTTAATATAGCTTGCAAGTGAAGGATGAAACTGACTGTAGTAGTCATTCTCAGATTTATTCATCAAGTCTCTAAGTCGTCCGTTTTCAAACTCTTCTTGCTTTTTGGCCTCATTCTGTGTAAAGTTCTCTCTGCTTTTCTCAAAAAGTAACCACTTGTGGTGGGCTTATTTAGCTTTTTAGCACTTAAAGAAAAATTTAATTTTCGTTTAGCTCTCTTTTCGGTTGTCGGTGTTATAGGATTTGGATTTCGAGGAGTTGACTGGAATAAGTCTTGCATGTAAACACTTGGTTCATGCATCTGATTTTCATCTTCTTCTGCTCTGTTATTATCAAAATTCTTATGAAAAAGCGATGAAGTTTGCAGATCTTCAAGTTCTTCCTGTTTTTCTTGTTGTTTTTCGTTTTCTTGCTTGATTTTTTGAGGAGTTGTCAATCGGGGTGATAATGAAAGTATATTGACCAGTTTCGGAGTCTTTTTATCGGTTAAACTAGATTCAATATTTGCAAGTGTTTTGTAATGGGTTGAAATAGGTTAGCCTGTGAAATCTGACCCTGTTTTAACAAATTTAATTTCTCACGTATTATTTTTCTTTTAGAAATTAATTGTTTCTTTAAGTTTTTTTCACCACCTCTAACAATTTTTATATTTTCTTCTGACATTTTTATCTATGTTATCTCTACAAGTGTGTTAAAACTATTAACACTAAGCAGTATTTGAATCTAAAGATATATAAAGTTATCAAAACGATACCGATATCTTCCCTTATCAATATCACAATCTTTAAAAATTGTGAAAAAATCATACGGTTTTTTCCAGCAGTATGCACACATTTTTTGAAATTCATCAAATGTCATATCAGTGCCAATATGGTTGATGTATATATGTTTTACATTTAGTAAATCTTGTTTGAATAAAATTAAAACGTTGGCATTGTCTCTTATTAAATGTTTAGGTATTTTTGCATATGTTTGAGAGAGATAGAAACTGTCAATATTATTATGTCCACCCATACTAAAGTAGTCACGCATCACATCTTGTTTATCGCAGGCTACGTCATCAAATATAAAAATGGAAAACGGATTTGCTTCTGATGGAGGAATTATGTTTTCGCTACTGTTGTAAGCGTAGTACCCTATTTCTTTAATGGGTTTTAATAGATTCTCCAAATATAAATACTTTGGTTGGTATAGACTTTTTGAATACACATACACATTTTTAAACTTTAAACCGTTTGAATGTTCCAAAAGGCTCAATATAAGGTTGGTTTTTCCACAGTTTGATGGGCCCACGATAAGACATCTAATAGATGATGGAAACAGGAAACCATGTCTTGATGTAATACTTGCATTAATATCATGGTTTTTAACTTCTAAACGCACTTTTTGTTTAACAATCTTTTTCATTTTCTATAGAAATATTATGTCAACTTAACACTGTTGAACTGGTAATGTATAAAAAAAGTAAAGACTCTGCTTTTTATTTAGTCTTAAGTGAAACGCTATGAAGTACTATGTTAGTTCAAACGTTAAAGGGCAAGGGTTGTTAAACAGTGCTATAAATAATCTGCCCCTTGAAATGCATATCCCAGGGTTTTCTTATTGTGGACCTGGGACTAAGCTAGAGAAACGTTTAGCCAGAGGGGATAAAGGTATTAACCAGCTTGATAGGGCATGCAAAGATCATGACATTTCCTATTCAACTAATATGGAGTTGATCGACCGTCATGAGGCAGATAAAGTTTTAATGAGAAAAGCTTTAGAACGGATGCGAGCAACGGATTCAGGCTTGTATGAAAAACTCGTTGCTTCTGGTGTGGCTGCTGCTATGGGTACCAAGCTAAAACTAGGGATGGGTATGGTATATAATGTATCAAAAACTGATCAAGTGCCACGTTTAAAGGCAGTGCGTCAGTGCCTAAATATGATTCAACGTGGGATAAAGATGACAAAAAATTATTTAGGCTCTCTTGAAACTCTAGAGGGTCAAATTAAAAATCCATCACAAACAACGAGAAAATCGTCATCATCCAAACCAAGAAAACCACGGTTAAAAAAAGTAAAAAAAGATGAACCTGAAACAGAAGCTATGGAAACTAATTCACCCCCTTTACATAAAGAACCAACATTGTTAAGAATCAAAAGAAAGAGAAAGTTAAGCGACTCGGTGGATATTCCTTTTAAATTACCAAAATTTTTAAAAGTCAAAAGAAAGAGAAAGTTAAGCGATTTGGTTGATGTTCCCTTTAAATTACCAAAAACCGACACAACTGCTGTTTTGAGTGAAGGACCATTGGAGCAGAAGTCACTAAAGCGGAGACTAAGCATTGATGGTGAAGAAAATGACAATATGCATAGCAACATTAAAAAATGAGTAAAACGAGAAAATCAAGAAAACCCACAAAAAGTAGAAAAACATCAACTTTTAAAAGAAAGAGGGCACGAATTGTAAAGAAAAAAATCAAAACATTGAGTTTCACTCAAGCAACAAAAAAGATAAAGGATAGATTAAAACAACGAAAACCACAAGACTTTGAAACTGCAGTTAAAGTTGCTCTCAAGATAGCGGGAAAAAACAAAGGAAAAGTACGACCTGCACAAATAATAAAACTACCAAAAAAGGGTGGTTTTTTGCCTCTAATACGGCGACTAATATGGCGACTCTCTCTGCCCTTGGTGGTTTAGGGAGCGGCATCGCAGGAATAGTGAAAGCCATTAATGCTGCTAAATCTGCAAATCAACAATTGCAAGAGGCTCAACGACATAACCAAAGTATGGAGTCCATTGCTATGGGTAAAGGATTATTTCTCAAACCATACAAACTAGGAATGGGTCTTTTTTTACACAAAGGTGGATGTCAAAAAACAAAAACCTAAAGTTTTTCAAGAAAACTTTACTGATTTCACTACCACAGCGAGCTCTTACAAATATTGACTTAAAAAAGTATACAAAGTTGTTAAAAATTAAACATTTTAGAGGTGTGTTTATGAGAGATGAACTACCCCCAAAGATACATAAATTTGAGTCGGGGATAATTAATTTAGATAGTAGCAGAGGATCAGGAAGTCATTGGACTTGTTATAAGAAAATTAAAAATAATGTACACTATTTTGATAGTTTTGGTAATTTACGACCTCCTATAGAATCTGTAAGATACTTTAGTTCTAATGGTGACTCAAAAGTACTGTATAATTATAACCCCTACCAGACTTATGATTCTGTAAATTGTGGACACTTGTGTTTAAGTTTTTTGTATTACTTTAAGGGTTAATAAAAAAGTCTACTAAACTACATGGTTTTTCATTTATCAGTGAACCGCTATATAGTAAACATGTCGTACACCTTTACCTTATCCGGAAAATCATCACTCCTTTCAGCAAACATCTATCCACCTATAGTGCTAAACGAGCTTGAGCAATATGATTTGGGGCTCATTAATTTCGAAAGTTACAACTCAATACCGAATGTGGATACTTCAAATAATTTATTTTGCTTTAATGATGATAAAATTATAAAAATACCTGAGGGGTCATACGAAATTAAGGACTTGAACGATTTCATAAATAAATACTCAAAGCAAACTTTAAAGGAGGGACAATTTGAAAAAAGTATAACAGCTAACCATAATACCTTACAGTGTGAGGTTATATGCAATAAAAAGATTAATTTTGAAAAGGAAAATTCCATTGGAAGTTTACTAGGATTTGCAGGAAAAACTATAGAGACAGATAAAAAACATATATCTGAAAATCCGGTTGATATATTAAAAGTGAATGCTATATGTGTTGAGTGCAACTTGGTTATAAACTCTTATAATAACGGAAAAGCAGTGCACATGTTACACATGTTTTACCCCTCTTCTCCTCCAGGTTATAAAATTATAGAAAGACCCTCAAATGTGATATATCTACCAATCAGCACTCATTATATTGATGATATTTTACTTAAAATAACTGACCAGGATGGAAAACCCATCAATTTTCGTGGAGAAGTGGTCACGATTAGACTGCATCTAAAAAAATCCGTTTAAAAATGGTGTTTTAGTATAATCATAATACTTTTGGTATTCCTTATGAAGAAATTACCGCCTTAGAGGAAAGTAATAAAATTTATAAGAAGAAGATTGATAGTGTACCACCATTTAGTAATAAACAGCTAGTCAAAGAGCTAACACCTGAAAATAGAGCTTTTTTAGTATCTTTAGGATTTAAACTAAAAGGACAATAACTACCATCATAGGCAAAAGACTTAAGAAATTTTGGTATAATTTAAAAGGACGTGTCAGTTGTGGTATAAGAAGAATATTTTTTTCAGTGCGGTGTAGTTTAAAGTGTTTTGAAAAAAATGAGTCGTAACCTTCTACGAGTGGGCGAAAACGTGCTCTATGATAATTCTATTGTGAGTTACCAACTACACACTCATCAACCATATGCTTCAACCACCTTAAACAACAATGATGAAATTCGAATTCCGATACAATCTCAAGACATCTATACCCGGCCTAGTCAAAGTGTTCTTTACCTTGAAGGAAAAGTACTGAAAGATGGCAATACTGCCAGCACCAATGTGCACTTTGTAAACAATGGTTTAGCACATTTATTTGATGAAATTCGTTATGAGTTAGGAGGGGTGATTGTGGACCGTGTTAGAAATCCTGGGATTACATCAACAATAAAAGGTTACTGCTCATTCAAGGAAAGTGATGGTAACACCCTTCAAAATGCTGGTTGGACACTTAAAGAAAATCCACCTATATTAGATGGTTCCGGTAATTTCAATATATGTTTACCCCTAAAAACCCTTATGGGGGTATTTGAGGACCATCATAAGATTATTTTAAATGTACGACAAGAACTCGTGTTGATTCGCAGCAATTCCGATTTAAACGCTTTAATTGAAACTGAGGATAAAAAAGAAAAATATAAGGTGGTGTTAAATAAAGTTCATTGGAAAATTCCACATGTTAGAGTGTCAGATGATCAAAAATTGCGCCTTTATAAGTATTTAGAGGGTAACAAAGATCTCAATATTAGTTTTAGAAGTTGGGAATTGCATGAGTATCCACAACTTCAAACTACAACTAATCACACATGGGCAGTGAAAACTTCAAATCAACTAGAGACACCGCGTTTCATTATTATTGGATTTCAGACAGATAGAAAAAACTTGTTTCGTAAAAATATGAGTCGCTTTGACCACCTGTCATTAACGAACCTAAAAGTTTATTTAAACTCTGAAGTTTTTCCATATGATAACTTAAATTTGGATTTTGATAACAATCAGTATGCTATTCTATATGAAATGTATGCCCAGTTTCAAAAATCCTATTATTACCACGATCAAAGCGAACCTTGCTTCCACCCGATAAACTTTAAAAATGATGCTCCACTGGTAGTTATCGACTGCTCTCGACAGAGTGAAGACGTGCTCGAAGGTGGTGCAGTTGACATTAGAATTGAGTTTGAAACGAAAAAAGCTGTACCTGATAAAACTATAGCCTACT
Source organism: Aspidapion aeneum (assembly GCA_963576565.1). NCBI lineage: Eukaryota > Metazoa > Arthropoda > Insecta > Coleoptera > Brentidae > Aspidapion > Aspidapion aeneum. Next base: position 87,899,696 of record OY755043.1, read on the forward strand.
GTTTAATATTGCACGATCGACTTGTGAAATACAACCCTCTAACCAGTACCGTAAGGGTAGTTTAAAGAAAAAAAATGTTTATTTTGGATGTGCAAGGTTTCCAGTACAAAGACACTGAATTTATATGTAAGGAAATAGCTATATTAAACACCCATACTAATGAAGTTCGGCACCATATCGTTAATTTACCCATGAAGTCCATCTGGTTACATCAAGACTTTAAACATCAAGCTGAATGGAATACAAAAAAACTTCATGGTATAAATTGGGACACTTTTGATTTTAGTTATTTACCATTTGAAAACCTCGCTTTATTTATTAAGGATTTAATTCAAAATGAAACTGTGTTTGTAAAAGGAAATGAAAAAAAAGTTTGGTTATGTAATTTAGTTAATAATAATGTTGTAGATTTATATGACTTGGGATGTCCCAATATTAAAAAATTAAAAAATTATTGTAATGATAAGTTTCACTGTGAAATGCATAATAATAATTATTTAAATTGTGCTGGAGAAAATGTAATTTTGTTAAATAGATGGTATTTAAATAAAAAGCATATTCAGTTTTAACCTTTTATTTATTTATTTATATTATACATCCTTTAACTACTACTCTAACTAAAATTACCACTTTTGTGACTCCTCAAAGTGAACATCATCATCCACCAATGAAATCGCCTGCGATAATATATCCATCTCATTGATGGATGATGATGATGTGGTCGCCATCGCTCTTTTTCTTCTAGGTGAAGTCATCTTCTTCCCAACAGCTGCAACAGGCGGCGGAGGAGGAGGAAGCATGTTTTCAGGCTCATCTGTGGTCTGATGTAAATTTACCCCATATTTTTTGCTTGCCTTTTCTAATAATAAATACTCCTCCTCATCATCTGCCTGTATCTTATAGAATTTCACAGGCAATCTAGCAAACTTTTGTATTAATGTCTCCTGTTTTGAGGTGTATGACAACTTGACAAATACTTTTTCACCCTTCATTTCGATTCGTTCCACTCCATAGCTGAAAGCAAGAACAATAAAAAAATTAATAACCTAATATAATAAGTAAAATAAAATCACATCAAAAGCATAATATAAAATAATAGGTCCTGTTAACTTTAAAATACAGTCGAACCTCTATAACTCGAACCTGAAGGGACAACCAAAATAGTTCGAGTTATGGAGAGTTCGAGTTATAGAAACTCGAGTTACATAGGTTAAAATACATGTAAAAAGTGCAGGGACCGCTGAAAAGGTTCGAGTTATAGAGGGGTTCGAGTTATAGAGGTTCGAGTTAGAGAGGTTCGACTGTATTTAAAAAAATTTGTTATAAAACTACCTATATCAAAATCTATCAAAAATAAATATCTTCTGAAGTTTATTAAAAAACAACAAATCTCTTAACAAAAAAACCGTATATATAAAATATATTAAAAAATAATATATATAAAATATATTAAAAAATAATATATATTTTTTGTTTTTTTTGTTTTTTTTTTTATAAGTTAAAGTTTTAACAAATAATAACAAAACTTACCTGAACAAATTCTTTACACACACATAGACCATTTTCGCTGGACAGTTAATGCGATCTAAGGAATACACAATCAAAGTCGATGGTTTGTTTGCCATTTTTATTTTATTATTTTTTTATTATATGTTAATAAACTGTTTCAGATGATTTCTAGTTCAAAATTTTTGTTATATATAACCAATTTTTAGCTGACATAGCACTACATTGGCCACTTATCAAAACCATGTTTTCACTTATCCATAGGCGTATCATTAGTTAAAATTTTGGTGTGGGGAGTTTTTCTTATAACCAAGATGACAGCGATACTTCTATAGACTAGCTCCATCCTTTACATTTTAGTACAACTTTTTGCTACTTTTTTTTGTTGGCCTATGCTATTTGTTATGGGAAACAGCTGATAACTGTCAAAAGTTGTTTCAAAAATGATGAATCGGTCTGTAATAGGGACTTATTACAATAAATGGATTTAATACTGGTTGGCCGTATTGTGACAGTATTATATAGAAAACTAACAACTGATCTCTCAAAATTGACATACTAAAGTCGAATTGAAAAATAAAGTCATTTGTTTTTTTTTTAAATAAAGACAGACACTAATAAATCTAAGCTTTATTACAATAAGTCCCTAATATATTGAATTTTCGGTTACAAACTGTCATATTTTACTATTTTGACATATCACGTGACTTTTAAAGCAGTCAAATTATTTTTGTTGGTTTAAATTATTTAAATATATATACAATATTAAAGTAGCGTCGCCTATGACTACACCTAAAAAGTGCTGAATAATACATTTTTATTCAAATCAAAACATATTGTTTTGATTTGAATAAAAAAAATGTTAATTTTTACAGACTCGTGGCGTTAATTGGTTATTGTATTAAATCATACGTCAGTCATGTGTTTGTTATGGAATTTTCCAGTCTTTAACTATACAAGTGAAAATGAAAAGTTTTGCTAACTAAATTCCGAGCGTTTAAAATTAAACTCAAATGTCTTTTTGACACTTTTGACAGCAATTCTATGCACAATCAATACCATCCAACTGTTAAAAAAGTTAGGTTATTGTGAATCTGGCAACATGTGCTATGCTTTCTTACATTTGTTACTTTAAAAATTTCCCTCGTATTCAAGAAGAACTTTCTTATCAAACCAATATTTAATTATATTTTGACAACGTATGAATTCATTCTGACAAAGAACGTTGTTCATAACATATCTTGTTGAATATTATAGAAAAAATGAGTTCCCAAAGTTTTGATGTGTTGGTGTCTGAGTCTGTAAAAAAGGTTGAACAGGTGAGTAGACTGGTGAAAACAAAAGAGGAATTTAATTATTGGATAGTTTTTCTTCTAAATTTAATTTCAACCGTAAAAAGTTGTGTAAAAAATAAACTTGATTGTGTACAAAACTTTTCTAAATTAGAATCGAATTTGGCACTTTTAAAGCATTATTTAATTTTTCTTAAAAATAAAAAAGAATTCATTTTGGCAAAACTAATAGGGTGAGGTCGGTCAAAAAAAATTTGGCTTGGGAAGATGTTGAAACGTGCTTTGGTGGTAGAATTAGAACAGGTATTATCACTAATTTTACCATTAAAGACCCTAAGATTTTCTTTAAAAAGGCATTCAAGAGTTTTTCAAGTCAAATTAAAAAGTCACTTAAACATTCAATTTTAAAAGTTAATGTCATTTTTTCGGGGAATTTTATTAAATTACATGAAGGTATTACTCAAACTGATGTGAAGTCTTTTTCTACGAGAAACAGTATAATAGACCAAACAACAAATTTAAAAAATGGTATGAGGAAAACGTTTCTCAAAAAATATTAACCAAGATGGAGGATTTTCAAGAGCGAGATTCTGGTTGGGCTCTGTATGAAATTCTTCATCTCAAGGTTAATATTAATAGACACACCCCCATCAACTGTGGTGACTCAACTTATGTTGAGTCACCGCAGTGGATTAAAAACACCAGGGGGGTGATCAATATTCAAAATAAAGATAATTATTGTTTTCTTTGGTCTATTGTGGCTGCTTTACACCCTGCTGCTCATAATGGGCATATAACTTCCTCGTACCCTCATTTGAGTCAGGTGGGACTGAATTATGAAGGTTTGGAATTTCCTATGCGACTAAAAGACATTTCAAAATTTGAGAAACTTAATAATTTATCAATAAATGTTTTTGGAGTTGAAAAGAATGAAATCCTACCTATTTGTTTAAGCAAATCAGATTTTTCCAAACGAATTAATTTACTTATTTTATCGTGTGGTGATGATGATGTAGTTGGTAGTGAAAATGAGATGGATATAGATTCTGAAAATTTTGAAATTCTCAACCCCAATAAAAGAATCTATCACTTTGCCCTAATAAAAAATCTTTCACGTCTTATATCAAGTCAGGTGGGTAGACAAAATAATAAAAAATGGGTATGTGATAGATGTTTAAATTGGTTTGTTTCTGAGGCAGTGCTGCAAAAGCATTATTTAGATTGTAAAAATTTAAATTTTACCAAACTAACTCTACCAAAGAAAAATGACGACATTTTGAAATTTACAGAATTTAAAAATAAAGAGCCGGTACCTTTTACAATTTTTGTTGATTTAGAATGTTTGTTGGAAAAAATTGACAACAATAACAAAAGTGCATCATCGCCATCGAATACACAAAAAATTCAACACCATATTCCTTTTGCGATTGGGTATTATGTGAAATGTTCATATGATAACTCGCTCTCCTATTATCATCAAATTGTAGGAAATGATTGCATTTCACGTTTTACTCATGAGCTGAAAAGAATAGCAGAAAAGTTGAGTAACATTTTTTCAAATATTGTTCCTTTAAAACCGTTAAAAACTATGGAAAAGTTTGATTTTAATAATGCAATGTCATATCTGTGAGAAGGCTTTTCAAGAGGGAGACAGAAAACATTTAGATCATTGTCACTTGACGGGAAAATATAGGGGAGCAGCTCATCCGGGTTGTAATTTAAATTTTAATGATTCACACAGTGTTCCTGTAGTATTCCACAATCTTTCTGGTTATGATAGCCATTTCCTTATAAAATCTTTAGCAAAGGATGTACAGGGTAGAATTCAACTTCTCCCTGTAAACAAGGAAAAATATATTTCGTTTACTAAATACATTGAAGGCACCAAAGTAAATTTTCGTTTTATTGATTCTTTTCGGTTTATGCCTTCCGCGTTAGACAAACTAGCTTCATATTTAGACGATTCCAAAAAGACAATTTTAAAAAGTTTTTATAAGGAAAAGGAAAAATTTAAATTAGTTACTCGTAAGGGTGTCCTGCCCTATGAGTATCTCGATTCTTGGGAAAAGCTACATGAAACTGTTCTTCCTCCTAAAGACGCATTTTATAGTACTTTGGAAGGAAAAGGTGTTTCAAATGATGAGTACAAAAGGGCGCAAACCATTTGGAACACCTTTAATATTAATTCGCTTTTGGAATATGCGCTTTTTTACATGAAAATTGATGTAATTTTGTTATCTGAAATAATGAGCTCGTTCCGTGATATCTGTCTCTCCACCTATAAACTTGATCCGCTTCATTATGTTACAAGTCCAGGCTTAGCCTTTTCAGCCATGCTTAAACAGTGTAAAATAGAGCTACAACTTTTGACTGATGTTGACATGATCATGTTTATAGAAAGAGGTATAAGGGGTGGAGTTTCACAGTGTTCAAACAGATATGCTAAAGCCAACAATAGGTACATGGGAGAGTTATATAACCCCAATAAAGAAACGTCATATTTAATGTACTATGACGTCAATTCACTTTATGGCACAGCTATGACTTTACCATTGCCCTATGGTGGTTTTGAATGGGTTCATAACAATTCATTCACTGAGGAGGATATATGTAATATTTCAGATGATAGTCCCATAGGGTACATTTTTGAAGCAGACATTTCATACCCTGCTAACCTATTTGAAATACATAAAGACCTTCCTGTCTGCCCTGAACATCGAGTGCCACCCAACTCAAAAAGTAAGCTACCCAAACTGATGACGACACTTTACAATAAAGAGCGATATATCATCCATTATCGTAACTTGAAACAGGTCCTTGGTTTGGGTTTAAAAATTAGAAAAAGTCCTTAAATGGTTGAAACCCTATATTGAATTAAACATCCATATGCGTCAGCAAAGTAAAAATGAATTTGAGAAAAACTTTTACAAATTGATGATTAATTCAGTATTTGGCAAGACTATGGAGAATGTTAGAAAATATAAGGACGTTAAGTTGGTAACTCGATGGTCGGGTCGTTTTGGTGCGCAATTCTATATTTCAAAACCTACTTTTCATAGTTTAACCATATTTGATGAAGATATGGTTATTATTGAAATGTCTAGAAACAACATTATTTTCAATAAGCCCATATATGTAGGATTTACAATTTTGGACTTGTCAAAAACTTTTCTTTATGAATTTCACTATAACTATATTAAAACGAACTTTGGAGATAAAGCCCTTTTGCTATATACGGACACAGACAGTTTAATTTATAACCTACATGTTGATGATATTTACAAACATATGAAAACTGACATTGACAAATTTGACACATCTGACTACCCACCAGACAATATTTTTAACATGCCATTAAAAAATAAAAAAGTTTTGGGACTCATGAAATATGAAAATAATGGTGCTATAATGACAGAGTTTGTAGGATTACGATCTAAAATGTATAGTGTGAAGATTTTGGAAAATAAGAGCGATTTGCAAAATCTTCAAACTAAACTTGAGCAGAAAGGCCTTTCATTAACAGAGGTTCAGGAACAATGTTTAAATTTAAATATTAGTAAAAGAGCAAAGGGTGTAAAAAAGACTTCACAAATCACATTTAATGACTATCTTGAGTGCCTTTTTAAAAATAAAATCACCGAGATCTCTCAAACCATGATCCGATCTCATAAACATGAAGTGTACACAATCAAACAAAAAAAGATTGCTTTAAGTCCTTTTGACGATAAACGTCAACTATTACCCCACTCCACCAACACAGCACCATGGGGCTATCCAATAACTTAAATAAATTTTAAATTTAAACTAGTCTACAGAATCCTCTCAACTTGTTCAGACATCGGACACTGTGTGTGTCTAGGAACTCATTAAACTAGGCAAGTAAACAACCTAAAAAATTAACACCTAGAAAAAAAAAAGATAAATAAAAAAAATCTGTAAAAAATTATACTTACCTTTTAATTGTTATTTCAGTCTAACCGAGATACCACCACAACAATGAACAAGAAATCATCACATCAAAAAACAGAAAAAGACAACCTAGAAATTTATCAAGCTACAAATAAAACTAACTATAAAATCACCACAAGGATGGCAGAAGAAAAATAACATAAAAAAGACTGCAGAATGTGTGACCACCAAGCAACTTGGGTTTCTGGACCAGATGGATAGTAGTAGTAGTAATAAAAATGTATGTGTTTACTGTAAAAGAAACGTTTGTTTCTGTCAAAACTAATCACATTGCAATATTGGCACTAGGCTTTGTTCTAGTTGTAAGCAAATGTTTTGTTTTTGCAAGAAATCAATTGAACATCATAAGAACATAGAAAAATATTACGCAGTAAGAGGTGAACAAGACCTATTTTGCTATGAGCAAATATCTCCTTCTCCTCGTTAATATGAGTTTAAAATTAAATAAATTACAAATAAAATATTTATAGTATATTTTATTATTTTTTCAGATCCAAAAGACATGTATCCTGTGTCGTGCACAAGTACCAAACAACTTTCGGATATGCAAATTTTGTTTATTGGAATCTGCAATCAAATACCCAGAAACAAGAAAATTGGCATGCAGAATTTTTCAACAGAAATATAATTATAACATCAAGTTTGACTAAGTTTTATATTTTTCTTTCACTATTTTATTTTAATAAAAAGACTTACCAAATATTATTTAATAAATCACTTATTGTTTTTCTTTGATACCCTATCCTCTTTTTTGACTCATTTTATATAAAATTTATTTTGAAAAAAATGTGTCATATCAAACAAAAACGCTTACTATAAAATATAAACATCTCCCAGTGTACAAAATTATTATAAAAGTTGCATCATATTTTGCTAATTAAATAAAACAGGAACGTGTGTGGGTCATAAGGCTATAAACAATGCATAAACAATGATAATAGATACACAGACAATCCCGACTAATTTTAACAAATATTTTTAGAAATTATTTTATTTTTTAACCAACAATTACCTAAGGCCTTTTTCACATTAAGACTTACCTAGACCAGGCTAAGCTAGTGAAGTAGCTATCTTACTAAAAAATTAAAAAAAAACACCCCATTTTACCTACTCTCGCATTGGCACCTAACTCATTGACCAATAGGGCCTTTCAACAGCCTCTGGTTGTTGCGTCATTGCTCACAACTTCTTACACACTTCTTTTAGTCCCAAGGTCAAACTATTTTCACTTCTTCAGCAACAGGCCATCCACTTCGGAGAAGTGGATGGCATGTTACCAATTTAATTAGAACCCACACAACTGTACTACTTCTAGTGTCTGCGCCTGTACTTGCTTGTCCCGACTTCGATTTACCGTTCGTTATTCACACGGATGCGAGTTTGATGGGACTTGGTGCCATGTTAACTCAAGTTCATCCAGATGGTGAGAAGGTAATATGTTATTTGTCTCGCTCTCTGACCAAAAATGAAAAGAACTTCACAATTACTGAGCTTGAATGTTTAGCTATTTTATGGGCTGTGACAAAGTTTAGACCTTACGTTGAATTGACAAAATTTACTGTTGTAACAGACCATTGGGCTCTAAAGTGGTTGGCAAACTTAAAGGAACCTTTTGGTAGACTGGCCAGGTGGGCTTTAAAGTTGCAAGCGTATGATTTTGAAGTGGTACACCGCCGTGGTAAAGACCACGTGGTGCCTGATATGTTGAGTCGCTCAGTACCAGTTGTAGATTCGATTCAAGTAAATAAATTTCCCGATAGTGACGAACAAAAAGCTAACGAATTAGTTGCTTTCACTCCCGATAAGTGGTATTGTAACATGTTGGAAAAGGTTTCTCAGAATCCTTTAAAGTTTCCGACTTGGGGAGTCGAGGATGACTCTACTTTGTATAAATATGTTAAGCTTGGTGTTTTCCCTGGTCTTTCTGAAGAAGGAGATTATTGGAAACTTGTTGTGCCGAAGGCGGATAGATCTATTATCTTTAAAAATTGTCATGATGATCCTTTAGCAGGACACCCTGGTGTTCTAAAAACTTTCCATCGTATTGGACGTTATTACTATTGGCCTAAGATGAAGTCAGACATCGCTCGTTATGTGCGTAATTGTAAGATTTGTAATACTTGTAAGTCAGATAATCAAAAACCCGCTGGGTTAATCAAATCTCACCGTATCGTTGACAAGCCTTTTGAAGTTATGCAGATGGATCTTATTGGACCCCTACCAACCTCAGTTTCAGGCTATAAGTTTATTTTAGTTGATTGATAGTTTTACCCGATTTGTCGTAACCGTACCGTTAAGAAATGCAACTTCTAAATTATTGTGTAGGGCGATTGAGGAAAATTGGTTGTTGTTATTTGGTCAGCCCAGGTACATAATCTGCGATAATGCAACCAACATTAAAGCTAATGTTTTGAAGGACATGTGTTCGTCCTATGGAATAAGACTCTTTTTTATAGCAAACTATCATCCTCAAGCTAATCCCACCGAAAGAGGAAATCGTACTATTGGTACTATGTTGCGTTGCTATGTGAGCGAAAACCACAAAACTTGGTGTAAGAATCTAGCCAAAATTACATGCGCGATTAGAACTCAATTTCAGGAAACTACTCGACATAGTCCATATTTTCTTGTCTTTGGAAGAGATATGCCGATAAATATGTATCTGCGAGATGGACCTAAGGAAGATCCAGTTGGTTTCGAAGTCGATCAAAATAAACTACTTCGAGATAGATCGGAGGATTTTAAGAAACTGTATAGTGAAGTCAAAATCCGCTTAGAGAAGGCTAATCAGAAGAATAAGCGTTATTACGACCTACGGAGAAGAGATGTGCAGTATAACATTGGAGATAAGGTTTGGAAAAGAAACTTTCCGCAGTCTGACGCATCGAAATATTTTATGGCTAAGCTAGCACCTGTGTTGTATATAAGAAGGTGAGTTCTTGGGTTTACAGTCTCAAGGATCTTGATGGTCATACCCGAGGTGATTGGCATGTTAAGGATCTAAAACCGTATCGTGGTGATGATGATGATCTATCTTAGTGTCTCTGGCAACTGATTGTATATAGTAGTTATCTTTTCTGGGTAGGTAAGGGAGGAATTTGTAACGCTCAAATTTTGCGTTACAATGTAATAGAGTTACTTTTATTTTCTTTAGTTTTAAAATATTCATTGTCTTGCAATAGTTTTAAAATATTCATTGTCTTGCAAAATCTCAGTATTCTGTGTTCCGATTTTAAGACCACTGAAACTTACTGATAGTGACCCCTAGGAAGTGAGGAAATTACTAGCGTTTACCTTTTCATTTTGTCGTAGCGCCACCGGGTGGTACAGCGCCTCTATAGGCCGGTCGCGGAACTAATCATTTTTCATGGAAAAATTGGACATGGACGTTAGACAAATCTATGGTTAGAATTTCAGGAAAATGCCATTTTTAGCTTTATTATGCAACCAACTTAATAAATTACAATTCACAATTACAGTAAACACTTAAATAAACATATTCTCACTTATAAAGGTATGCTAGAGATTGTAGAACTTGTTGTTTTCGCTATGGAACTCTTGGAGAGCTATGGGCAAATATCTTCTTTTAGGATGGTCTTTGAATCTGGAAAAGAGGAAAATAATTAGCCACTGGGGCTAGAGCTATTTTAGAGATATAGATTTTACCTTGTGTGTTTCTGGTTTTCCCGGAAAATTCACTTTTTTTGCTGCAATGTTCTTTGGTAGTGCCCTGGTATCTTCGTTTTCCTGGCTTCCCTATTGTATACCTGTAACAAAACCACTATAAAATAATAGGCCAAAGGGCTACTCTACAAATTCCCTACCTTAGTTGTACCGGATCGCATTTGTTTTCCCTGGGAAATCTTGTGGAAATCGACCTATCTTTGATTGAGCTGACAAATGTTTTCTTTTGCGTTGATATTTGAAGTGTGACGTACAACAGCTGATCTATGTCAGTTGTCCGAATTCAGGTGACTATTTCGCGAACACACGGGGCAATCTATAAAATCCGACTAGGTAACGTATTTGCCAAGCCGTGAAATCCAGTAAAATTAGCATTTTCGATTTTTCTTTTTGTAATTTTTTATGTAAATATAGCTGCATATAGCAGATTTATTGCATCTAGTAGTAAAATGTTGATTCCCCCTTCCCTATTCAAGAAGATAGGAGTTGGGAAATAGGTTTAATTAGAAGTAGTAAAATATTATTGAAGATCGCAAATGAAGGCTTGTGCCTACGTACGGTCAAAATTAAGAAGGCGGTTGCTCAATTCTCTGGGGCCCCTTTTTCCTTCAAGAAGCGTGGTCAACAGGTGTAAGTGCCTTCCTTTTTTTAATAATAGTTCCTGTAGGGACTCCGTTTTGAGACGGGATTTTAAGAGAAGCACTCTACGGTGGTGTCTCTGTTAGTGCGAATATTTTTTTTGGTTAGAGAACCATTACCGATTAGTGTCGGGATTTATTTATACACCCAAAGCTGCTCTCTACTGACCACGCGCCCTGGACATCTTGGGGCATGATTTATTGTCTGTTGAGACCCATGAAATAGGTACATATTATTAGCTTTTAGGCTATGTTTAAGGTGTAGGCTATATTTGAGTCCTTGATCAGAGGCCTAAAAGACCTTTCTCTTTGTTAGCAGACTTGCTGTAATTTGGCAGATTGCTGCATTGTGGAATGACCCTACGTACCTACGGCTGTGCTTGCTGCCTTCGTGATGCATATCTGGTGACTGTCTAAGTGAGGTATGTCACTTGTACATAAAATTATTGTAGATATTAATTACTTGATAAAAATACCCACATAATCTGAAACGTGTTAATGATTACTGATACAGGTTTTTCTACTTGTTTCAGGGTTTTTTTTTCTTACCTTTCGGTTTCGGATTTTGGTCTGAACCTACCCCTTGATTCTGGAGACGAGGAGTAATGATTTGCTTTGTTTGAGACTCCCATGATGGCTGAACTACTACCCCTCAGGAGGTTGCAAAAACCCTGTTAACCCTTTTTTTTATATTCTCTGGCGAACCAGATTTTAGCTATATAGCTGAGAAACTAATTATGCCATTAGTTGAAGAATTTATTCATTTTCTTTCTTTTGAATTTAAACTTTAGGAAATGTTTATTTCCTTAATTTAGGATAGCGATATTTTTTGTAGTTATTGTTTTATTGCGCCCGCGCATAAAATTCGTTTAGGGCGATTGCTATATACTTTTAAGACACCTTAATGTACGAGAGAAAAGGTACCTCTTCGCTCCCTGATTTGCTAGTTCGCTAACGGCAAAATATGTACACTTAAAATTAAATCAATACCTAAAATTAAACAACTAATTTGTAGTAAAACTTAAAATTTGAATGAACTCCCCCTAAACTAAACTTTAAAAACTAAATAAATCCAATTCATTTATAAATTAAAACAAAATCGTTATTTTTCTAACCACCCCTTACACCCTATGCCACCCTCTTGATGCAAAAGTGGGATATTTTTGGGTAAGTACAAGCTTAATTAGGTATAGGTTTTCCAGTTTTTGTTTGCCCTCGGGCAAAAGCGGGTTTTGAACAAAACTGGTGGCGCCTCCCCCCTCCATCATACCCACCCCCAACTGCGACTGATCGTTGGTCCGGCACCCCTTTTGTCATAAACCTAGTAAGCATGTGACTTATCGAATGTAAAATATTGAAATTTGAGTTTGTGGTAAAATTGATTTTAATAAACTAAAATTAATTTTTTTATGGTATTTCCCCCCCTCCCTCCCCACTCAACCACTGATAACGCCACAACAGTGAGACCATAATTTTTGGGAGGCTAGAAAGTATTACATCAAGCTGTGTCGGACTCATAAGCCAACAGAAATTATCCAACACCTACCTCGTTGCAAAGTCACTAGTTAAAACCGATAAAGACATCCCGATTAGAGTCGCCAATATTTTCCCAAATAGTGTCAAAATTAATAAGGGGGAGGTGGTAGCATTATTTGAACCAGTACAGAAAGTAACAAGATGTGAAGAGCCAACCTCCGAGGATAAAGGCAAGTTATCAATGGAGGTACTTCAGCAATTTGAGTCAACTTGGCAACATCTCACTCCAGAAGAATTTAGTAAAGCGAGAGAGTTTATAGAAGAACAAAGTAATATCTTCGAAACTAAGAGTAGATCGGGACGCACAAACCTTATTCAACATTCCATCAACACTGGCGATGCCCAACCGATAAGACAGCCCCCAAGAAGACTACCATTGGCCAAACAAGAAGAAGTTCACAATCTCATTAATAAAATGCTCAGCGACGGTGTTATTGAAGAGTCATCAAGTCCTTGGTCATCTCCTGTGGTGTTGGTCACTAAAAAGGATGGAAGTACTAGATTTTGTGTCGATTACAGGAAACTTAACGATGTGACCAAGAAAGATAGTTACCCACTGCCAAGAATAGACGACACATTAACAACGTTGGTAGGATCATATTGGTTTTCTACTCTTGACCTGAAAAGTGGGTATTGGCAAGTAGGAATCTTTGAAAGAGATAAAGAGAAGACTGCATTCTCTGCTGGAAGTGGACTTTATCAGTTTAATGTGATGCCATTTGGCCTATGCAATGCTCCAGCTACATTTGAAAGACTAATGGAAGTCGTTCTACGAGGCCTTACTTGGAAAACCTGCCTAGTCTATTTGGATGATGTCATAGTAATGGGGAAATCATTTCAAGATCATCTAGACAATTTACGAGAAGTATTTTCAAGAATCAGAAATGCCAATCTTAAATTAAACTCAAAGAAATGTTTTCTATTCCAAGAAAAAGTTGAGTTCCTGGGTCACATCGTTTCCCGAGAAGGTATCCATACTGACGAAAAGAAGTTACAAGCAATAAAAGAATGGCCTCAATCTCGTGACAAACATGAATTGAGAAGCTTTTTGGGTCTGTGTACATACTACAGCCGATTTGTAGAAGGATTCGCCAAAATAGCGTCTCCATTACATAGACTTACAGAAGATAAAGCTTCTTACAAATGGAATACCGAATGTGACCAAGCATTTAGAAGACTAAAAGCAGCATTATGTTCTAGTCCGATTCTTGCATATCCCATTCCCAAAGGTAAATTCATATTAGATACTGATGCGAGCAACGATGGCATAGGAGCAGTACTCTCCCAAGTACAAGATGGAGAAGAACGGGTCATCGAATTTTTCAGCAAAAAGCTATCCAAACCAGAGAGAAATTATTGTGTTACCAGAAAGGAGCTCCTAGTCATCATTAAATCCGTAGATCACTTACACAAATATCTCTATGGACAAGAGTTTCTGATTAGAACGGATCATGCTGCGTTACAGTGGCTCATGAAAATGAAACAACCTGAGGGGCAAGTCGCGAGATGGATAGAGAAGCTACAACAATACCATTATCAAATTAAGCACCGAGCGGGAAGGGTGCATAATAATGCGGATGCATTGTCCAGAAGACCTTGCCCTGAGGATTGTAAACATTGCAGAAAAATTGACCAGAAAGAAGGAATTACCTACGTGCGCCAGATAAAGTTAGAACCAGATGAAGAATGGATGTCGGCTTCGATTAGAACCACACAACTTAACGACAAAGATGTAGGACCTATCTTGCTATTGAAAGAAGAGAACAAGCCACGACCATCATGGCAAGATATCGCAAACCAAGGGGTGATATTCAAATCACTGTGGGCACAATGGGATTCACTGATAGTAGAAGAAAACATCCTTAAACGTGCCTGGGAAAGTGCCGATGGCCTTACTGTGATTAATCAAGTAGTGGTTCCTAGGAGCATGGTAGACAATATAATGGCCGAATGCCATGGTGGAAAATCAGGCGCGCACCTAGGCATAATTAAAACCATGGACAAAATTCGAAACCGATTTTATTGGGTCAATTACTTTCAAGATGTGAAAAACTGGTGCCGCCGATGTTCGACTTGTGCAGCCAGCCAAGGTCCCAAAACAAGGTCCAGAGGTCAAATGAAACAATATAACGTAGGTCTGCCATTCGAACGCATTGCTATTGATGTGGCCGGACCATTTCCAGAAACTAAAAAGGGCAACAAATACATCCTTGTTGTCATGGATTACTTTAGCAAATGGCCAGAAGTTTTTGCTTTGCCTAACCAAGAGGCCGCTACAGTTGCAGAAGTTCTGGTAAATGATGTTTTCAGCCGATTTGGCATTCCTTTGGAACTACATTCAGATCAAGGAAGAAACTTTGAATCAAAGCTCTTCCAGAATCTCTGTGACCTTTTAGGAATACATAAAACACGGACTACTGCTTTACATCCGCAGTCAGATGGCATGGTTGAAAGATTTAATAAAACAATAGAAGAACATCTTTGCAAAGTTGTTGATGAGCACTAAACAGATTGGGACCAATATATTCCATTGTTTTTGATGGCCTATAGAACCGCCATTCACAATACGACAGGAGCTACTCCATCTAGTACCCTGTTTGGTAGAGAACTGAGTTTACCATGTGATATCATGTTTGGTTCACCTGTAGAAGAACACTTAGAGGTTAATGACTATGTCGAACGTTTAAGGCAAAAGCTGCACGATATCCATCAAGTGGTTAGAGAGCGAATAGAAATAGCCAGTGACCGCATGAAAGCGAGATATGACCTGAAAGCAAACTCTTCAGGGTTCAAAGAGAATGATCAAGTCTGGCTATACAATCCTCAACGCAAGAAAGGAAGATCACCTAAGTTGACACCACCATGGGAAGGGCCTTATAAAGTTGTTAAGAGAATTAATGATGTAGTCTACCGAATCCAGAAAAGCCCGAAGTCCAAGATGAAAGTTGTTCATCTAGACAGACTAAAACCTTACCTGGGAAATGTTGAACGAGACGATCAAACCTGAAGAGGAGGATAGTGTTACAAATTTAAGTTATTTAAATTTTATAATTTATTTAGGTTTAGTGTAGTATTAGGTTGATTTATCTTATGGTTGTATTCTTAGTCTAGGTTTTAGTTGCGTTATCTGTAACACTTGTGCTCAAACGGTCCGCGGTCTAGAAAAGACTACAATTAGCGAGAATCGAAAGAGGATGGAAAATTCTCGAATAGTAGGCAGACCCTATATATAGGGCCGGGGTCGCGCATCGAGGCAGTCAGTCACAGATAACGTACTGTAGTGGGCGTGAGATATTAACACGAAGTTAATAGACCGATTATAGTAGTGAATTATCAGCAAGTTATTAGTAAGTTTAAGTGCGTGTTTTTGTACATAATTGTCAAATTAAATTGACATATCGTTTTTGACGTTTGTGAGTTTTTTTTGAAGCAGTGAACCCGTAACAATATGAAGTAGGTCCTCCAAATCTCGAGGACCAGTTTTATAAACCTTATCTTTGATAAGACCCCATATGGAAAAATCTAGAGAAGTAATGTCCGGTGACCTGGGGGGCCAACGTATTGGTCCGTTATTTCCGATCCATTTATCCAACATTTATCCCGAATTTTTCTTGAAATGCCGTTTCTCTTTGAAAATCCTCATTTTCTTGTATCTACCCCAACAAACATTTAAAGTTGTAACGACGAAACCCCAACTCGAAAGAATTTGTTAAAAGTAACCGCAACGTACTCCCGCTACGTCTCAGTATACCATACAGCGACGTGTTAATTCCCTACGTGGGGAACCAATTTCTGGTTATAACTACTTGGCCAAGTGTTTAAAGTCAGTGTAGTAACAACTACACTACTACGTCGCAGCAAGGTATCTACTACGTCGTAGAGGCTGGTTTTTTCCGTACTGGCATAAACGTAGCGATGTAGTTGCAAATAATATAATCGTTTCTTTTTGGTAGAATTATTACACAATATGGTGAACACTACAGTAAACAAACTGGCTAAGTTTTTTAGTTTGGTTATGGCTATAATATGTACTATGTTAGCTAAAAGTGAGAAAATTTACTAGCAGAGGACCAATATTCAACTACGACGTAAATTTTTATGTGAAACGTGCATCATATTTATTGCAAAAAACCGACGCGCCTGTAAAATTGAATCGTTTTCTGGTGTCTGATGGAATTTTTTTATTGTGGTTTTTGAGGTTATGTTTTCCTAATCTGCAGTTAACTCTAACAAATGGTGTTTCATATGAGCATTTCGTAACATTCAATTAATTTGCTTATAAAAGAATATCTCCTTAATATGGGCTCAAAAAACGAAAATAAATATATTAAATATTCTACTTACAAAAGAAAACATGGCTTCCCAAACAATATTCCCTAATAGTCGAAAGGGTAACTTGAAAGTGAGCCTAAGTTACGGCAACGTAATATGAACCACTTTTATGGCAGTGTTCCCTTTTAGTTTTAGATAGCACACTCGAATTTCTACTTTTCCGTCGCGGCAACGTATTAGTCCCTAGCTTCCGCCACTATAAAAACACCTTCACAGTAGTAGGAACCACGCGATAAGCAATATCACTACCCTTAAGTTATTGGGGTTAGGCCAATTGTCATTTTTGTCATGCCTAATCCTGGTTTTTGATGTGGTGTTCTGTGTTCTGTAGCACCGTGGTTTTGTGAATTTGTAAGTTTTTGTTAATGTGAATGACGAAAATGCGTCTCGTAGTCGTAAAATGTGAATCTGTATTATTACCTCTTATTACAGCTTTGTTTACAAATTTTAGTACAGTGAAACCTCCCATAAGCGGACACTCACGGTTCCGTCGATTTTGTCCGCTTATTGGAGGTGTCCGCTTAAGGGAGGGAACTGCGAAATTTTGATATATATTTATTAACAAATTCCGCTGCTTGAGATTTTCCGATATTACATTTTTCGGCGATCTTTCGTGCTGATAGATGTTCCTTCTCTGAAACGTTAACAACTTCCATTTTTCGAGATAAACTAAGAAGTTTTTTTACTAGGCGCCATTTCAATGAGATCTATTATTACCCAACTAAACAATAAACACAGCAGTCCCGCCGAATAAAATAATGTTGTAAATACGACAGAAGTATTTAGTCTCCGCATTAAAACAAAAAGAGGTAATTCCCCGGTTGTAGAGTGCATTGTTGTCAACATACCACATAATGTTTATGCCCATGTCATGCAGCGCTCCGTCCCGTTGCCAGAGGTTCGCGTCCGGTTAAGGGAGGTTTCAGAATTGTTTTACCAAAAAAACATTGTCCGCGTCCGGTTATTAGAGTGTCCGGTTATAGGAGGGAATTTTACATGTAAAGACATAGGCAAAAGCTTGGTTCCAACAAATTTGTCCGCTTGAAGGGAGTGTCCGCTTAATAGAGGTGTCCGCAAGGAGAGGTTTCACTGTATACATTTTGTACTTTCGGGGGCGCCACTTACCGACCGGGGAGAATACTTTACAAAAACCAATGCAAGTATTGAATTACGAAAACTTATACAAGTATAGTATTAGAAACCAAAATAAATATTGTGATTTAATTTACTAGAAACTGGTCAAGCAAGGTCCATATTCTAGAAAGTGTTATTAAGAAGCTAAAAGAACGTAGTCATACATAAAATCAACTTATTTTTTTATAATAATTAGTTAGTTACCTCTTATGATGTTACGAGGGTCAAGGTTTGCCTAGATGTCCATGGCAACAAGACGAGGGCAGGAGAAGTCGGTGCCAATAAATCCTCCTCAGGAGAATATCTCAGTGCCAAACCAAATAAATCCATCACTAAACGTAATCAAATAAATAGCACTTCGATAAATGGAATAATAATTTTAGATCCCTTTCGGAAGCCGCAGCTACGGCATAAAAAAAATTAATTATTCACTAAAATGGCGACCTCCTGCACCTCGGCCTTAAAAGTGAAAGTGAAATTTCGTCACCGAGAGTGATCCAGTCCCACGCTTTGTGTTCGTTTGAACGATGAACTAAACCAGAAAAATTCCTTGGCTTCTCCTCTCTCTGACCAATGGAACATTTTACTCGAATAACAGAAGAAACAATTGACTGCAGTGCAATCTGTCACGTAGACCACTGACAATACGTCACTTTGGTGACGCCAGGTTGACTAAATGTGCAGGTCAAAATTCCTGTACTCAAGGCATTGATTAAGATCGCAATCACTTTTACGTAAAAACCAACTAATAGTACGTAACATACAAAATCAAACCAAAATATTATAAATACATCTAAAACTTAACCCATAACTAGGTTTTCTAGCTACGGAATTACCTATCCAAGAGAGAGAAACGTACACCTTATAAAAAAGATAGAGAAGGAAAAAGGAAGATACATAAGTCCTTATACGACTACCTTTAATTACAACCGGCAACACTGCACTGGTCTGACGTTTACCATAACCGCACAAAATCATAGAAAAATACGCAGATAATAAATTTTTGCACTGTGTCAACAAAGATAATTTTTCAAAGTTTAACAAATCAATCGAGAAAATTGTTGCAGTTTTTGTGTTGCATAATGAAGTGGAGACAGTCACGAACATCCCATATTATTGGTGACACTAGGATCAAACAGGAAGAACGTGGAAAAACCACTCAAAGGTAGGGTGTTTATTACTAGGTAAAAACAGATGTAATACCACTAATTCATATCTATTTGTAGGTAAATACCTTCTCCGAGACATTGCACAACTAAATAGATCCTAGTTGAACTAAAAGAAGTCATATATAAGTAAACAAAATGATGGAAAACCACAGATAAACATATTAACAAAGTAGAGTCGCTGGTCAAAATAGCCAAATAATGGAACTGAATGCACTGCAGAAATGAATAAAAGGTACGTGTAAAGAGTATTACTAAGTAGGGTATAGAAAAGTTACTAAATTAAGCTTAACCTAATACATAAAATATATAAACAAACAAAACAAAAATGTGAAAGTGAAGGATAGGACAGGACTATGTGATTGGCCCCGTATCACATAGGGTTCAGAAGAAAGAAGGTTACAGACGGGAGGAATGAACCTTGTCCCTCTATTAACGTCTGTGCCGCCATAGCAAGCCAGGTATCCATGAAGGAAAATCCCCGGAAAAAAACTATATACAAAAGAATTTACGCACCTGAGAGAGCTATCAAGTCCTAGAATTGGCCAATTATGACCTGCAGCCAAACTTAAGGATATTATGTAAGCTCGGTATGAACCATAGTTGCAAAATTCTAGGAAAGTTTTAGAAAGTTCTCGTTCATTGGTCCCTGCACTCCACAAAAGGACAAAATCTATTCCTGGGACAGCCTCTCAGGCCGAGAAAGTATCAAAAAAAAATTAACAAACTAACAAAAATGATAGACGGATAGAGAGAAGAAAACTTATATACAAAACTTAACGTATCTTAAAACTAATGGTCAAATTATTGCATTTTAGGTACGCAGAAGTCCCTAAAGGAAGCAGAATAATTATAACCAACTCCAAGAGATAGAAAGAAATAACGTAGCAAAAGTATCATCTCAACATAGATGACAAAAGGTAAGACAGTAGTGCATTCTTACAATAATAAGGTAAAAGAAAGATTGTGTCAACCTTTCTAGACATAAAAATATTTAAATCAGACATAAAAATAATTAAACTGTATTTTTAGGTAAGAAACTACAAATCAAGACCTCCCTGAAAGTCCAAAGAGATTCCAATAAGCCAAGAAAGATGCCTACTCCACTGGAATGAATTTAGAGTAGTTGTAACTTACTTTGTTAATAGAGCATTATATAATTATTAATTTTTGTGACTTTAATACATTTCCTGAGTTTTCTTACTAAATTAGGTTGTTTTATTTAATTTAAATGAGCTAAAACTATATAATAAGCAAAAGCTATGAGCTCCATTATTAAGCAGTGATGTTTAAACTCAAAACGCTATAGAGAAATATTAAAAAGTTCAAAAAAGGTGAAAGATCATTAACATTTATCTGATAATTTTTATTAATGTGATAAAAAAAATTGTAGCGTGTCGCAATGGAAAAATTGACACGTTACCGGAGGGAGAGTGAACGTCAAAGACACAAACTGTTGAGGAGGTCTCTGTTGAGGAGATCTATAAGAGGCAGGTTGTGACGACGACCACGAGGGCACTCTGATTGAGGAAGGGTAGAGAGAGAGCCGGACGAGAAACCCTAAATTAAAGATACATGGCCTTTAGAAAATTTGCTTGATAGAAGAAATAAAAGCTTGACATAAAATGCAGATAATTAATTAATAGAAAAATATATTACTCACCTTTTGTTTGGGGCAGCCAGAAATTCATCCATGAATTTCTCACTCAAAACTATCAATCGAGTCGCAAAAGAAATGTCTGCACATAGTGCACACAGCAGCGAATCATTCGCTGTAAATATTTTAAGTTTTTTAACTATTTTAAAGCCATAAATTAATTTATGAAAAACGAACGGTGAAAATGTATAACCTTATTCCATTGAAAATTTTACCGAACCGAACCGAACTGGAAGTATGCCCACAGAATAGTCTCGGGTATGGTCAAATCAAAACGAGCTTTTTCGAGAGATAAGAGGGACTGTTCACCGACAGTGATCTAAAAAGTAGTCAGTGAGAAAAATTTACTATTAACCAGAAGGGAATATGAATAACAATAGCAGGAATAATATATTGGATTCTTCCATTGAAAATCGAAGAGCGATTTCCATTTATTCTAGCAAGAAAACATATGACCGGACACAAAGGTTGGTGGGTGCAAACAGGCATTAGTCTAGTCTAGTGCAAGCAGGCGTTAAAATATGTGCAACCGGCAGCTAATTCCTTGGTAAGTCAGTTGATGCTGACCGAACGGGAATTTGCTGACGAGTTGCAATTTGAAATCAAAACAAAACAAAAGGTTCATAATCTCAGAAAAATAAAATAAATATTCTTTTATTTTTAAATAACTATCCTAAGTTTTGCAGCATTTTTCTTATGTAAATACTAAAGGGAAATAAAAATGCTACACTACCTCTCTTCGAGGAAAAATAAAAAAAATAATGAAATTATTTTTTTAATTTAAACAAAAAAAACTTTATACAATAGATAAGGTTAATTTACCCAGAGAAATATTTAAGCCATTGGCATTTGTTCACAGTACCATGATATCTGCGCGTATCATACGTCCTTTCGGAGACAAAATTGGGGAAGGTCACTATTTGTAAAAGTCAAAGTCGGTAGGGTCTAGGGTACTGCAAATAAAACCAACTAGTTAGTAAAGGTACTAAAATTTTAAATTTACGTAAACGATGTGTCTAAGGAGTACTTAACACAAAGGTATCTAACAAAATTCATTAGCAGAAAGAAGATCACTACGAACCTTTTCAAATGCTCAAGCATTAGCAAAGCTACTATTATAAACCTAAAACTAAACATATAACACAAAAAAAAACAAGAAGGAAAGTGAAAGATAGGAAAGAGCTATGTGGTGGACCCCAATACCACATAGGATCCAGAAGAAGGAAGGTTATAGGCGGGCGAAGAGGATCAACTCAGCTGGCAACGCCTATGCCGCATAAGCAAGCGAGGTATCATGTTAGGAAAATCCCCCGAAGTACTATGTACAAAAGAGTGCTCGCATCTGAGAGTCTGTAGGGTTCCAGAGGATGTCAGTCACAGCCTGTAGGCCAGATTCGAGGATGTTATTTGAATCCGGCAAAGTCGAAGTTGCAAAATTCCAGAAAGTTTTGGAAAGTTCTCGTTCATCGACTCTGCACTCTGCGAAAGAACAAACCATCCGGTTCCCAACGTTCTCCCAGACCGATAAAGGTGAAAACAAATACAAAGGGAAATATATATATATATATATATATATATATATATATATATATATATATATATTGTTACAAATTTAAGTTATTTAAATTTTATAATTAGAATTTATTTAGGTTTAGTGTAGTATTAGGTTGATTTATTTTATGGTTGTATTCTTAATCTAGGTTTTAGTTGCGTTATCTGTGACAAACTGGTATGCGAACGGTCCGTGTTCTAGAAAAGGATGGAATAATTCCGAATCGAACAAGGATGGAAAATTCTCGAATAGTAGGCAGACCCTTATATATAGGGCCGGACGTCGTGCATCGGGCAGTGAGAGATAACCAATGGTAGTGATCGCTAGATGTTAACGCGAAGTTAATAGGCGTATTAAAGTAGTGAATTATTAGTAAGTTTAAGTGCGTGTTTTTTGTACATAATTTGTCGGAATAAATTGACGTATTGTTTTCAACAATTGCGAGTTTTAATTTGTCGTGGTGAACCCGTAACAATTGGTGTCAGAAGTGAGATTAAAAGAAATAAATAGTGCAAAAACTATCCTATCCTAACACAGTACCACCGGCTAGGACAATTTAAAAAAAACAAAAAAAGAACAGTAAGTGATTTTGCCAGAATATTCAGAACTGAATAGTGCAAAGACTACCCTTACATAGTACCACCGGCTAGGACAATTGGACAGAAGAACAGTAAGTTATTTTTCCAAAATATTCGAAGAAGTTCGATATTGTTTTATTCAAAAACCAAAAGAGATATTTGAGAACCGACTTCGACATTAACCTTACAGTCCAAAAAATGATAATTAGAGAGATTTTCCAGAATATTCCATCACTTTCTACGACGTTTCATTCGAGAACTAAAAGAGACATCCAAAAAAAGCGATTTCAACATTATATTAGTAATTTCAAAAGTAGGAATTAGAAAGAATTTCTAGAAGATTCCATAACATTCTATTCGAGAACCAGAAGAGATATAAAAAAACCGGCTTCGACATTAGCTTAGTTATTTCAAAAGTAAGAATCGGAAAGAATTTCTAGAATATTCCATAACATTCTACAACGTTTTATTCGAGAACCAGAAGAGATATCCAAAAGGTGACTTCAACATTAGATTAGTAATTTCAAAAGTAAGAATTAGAAAGAATTTCTAGAATATTCCATAACATTCTGCGACGATCTATTTAAGAACCAAAAGAGATAATCAAAAAGCGACTTCTGCATTTGCCTAGTAGCAGAAAGAGCGACATTTACCAGTATATTCCAGAACATTCCATTAGGTTCTATTTAAGAATCGGAAGAGATATTGAAAAACGGACTGCGACATTAACTTTATAGCCCAAGGATAGACGTTTAGAATGATTTTTTTAGAAAGAAAGAAAGAACTGACTAAAATGATTCAGGCTCTATCATCTCAAATGGCTCAAAACCAGAACGATATGAGACAGACCATTGAACAAAATCAAGGCGACATGAAACACACCATGGACGACATGAAGCAGACCATGGAACAAAACCAGAACGATATGAGACAGACCATTGCACAAAACCAAAACGATATGAGACGGACATTTGAAGAAAGATTAGATGGTATGCAAGAAAACTTCGACCAAATAAGAAGCAACTCCGAACAGCTGAGAGGAGAATTTAAGGTAGCAACAGAAGAGCTTAAGGAAGAAATAACACAAAGGATGCAGAATGTAGAAGAAAAGGTGCAAAACAAATTGCAGAATGTTGAAGAAAAAGTGGAGACCAAACTACAGAATGTTAGGGAAGAAGTTTTTCAAACCATGGAAGAAAAATTCCAGGACATGTCAAAACAGTTTATACAGCTTCAGAAAGAACACAACAAAATAAAAGCTCAAGGATGTGTTGTAAATTCCAACCAAAACATTAAGCCTCCAAATTTTGATGGTACGTCTTCCTGGTCTACTTACAAACAACAGTTTGAAGCTGCCGCTGCTGCAAATGGTTAATAAACTGTATTACAACACTTAAAATTTTCTTATTTCTGAACCCCCCCTTCTCCACTGTATAAAAGTTACCGGGCATATCAATGTTTTACCTAGCTGGAAAATACAGTTCTGCTTCCAGATATTTGTTTAATTATTCAACGGTTTTGTTTTGTCACAAAATGGCGGCAACGTCTTCAAGCTGCCACAAATGTCACACAACGCATTTTAATAGGCCACAAATTGGCTCCCAAATTTTTTTAAACTTTTTTTAAGGCCACAAATTGGCGCCCAACGTGTGTTTTGGCTAGTTTTTTTAACATCTGTTTTTTTTGAATTTGGAAAAGAAAAAGACAAAATTATTTTTAATTTTTTTTTTGAGAAAATTTTTTTTGTGGTACAGCCAAAGCCAGGTTAAAGGCTTTCAGTGGCTGTGGGTGGTTTTGACACTCAATCATTTTTTTTTTCATGAAAAACAAGATCATTGGTTTTTGGAAATAACACTTTTTTAAATATTTTTTAGTAATATTTGAACGTTGATTTGGAACTCGGTTTGTTGTTTTAGTAATCCTCTTAGTTTTTTATTAGCTTATCTTCACAAGTTTTTTCTTGGAAAATAAAAGATTCATTTTTATTTATTAAGGAAGAATAAGTGGATAAAAAAAAACCTTGGGAGTTTTTATTGAACAGAGTCCAACTCATGTTCTTAATTCTTTAAAGTTTTTGTAGGAAAAACATGTTTTAATTTTTTATTATTTTTTTTTTTAATAAATACAACAATGTGAGTTTACTTCAGTTTTTTTTGTTGATTTATAGGTGGATGGACCTCCAGACATGGTCTTTTTATGTTTTAAATATATGACATAAGTAGTGTGTTTTTTTTTCTAACAAATTTTTTTGCAGGTTCATTTATTTATATGTTATTATTTCCTGCTTGTGATAAGATAGAAATTGTTTCACAGATTATTTTTTAGTACAATCAATTTATTTAGGTCAACAAGTTTTTTTTTGGTGATTTTAATTTTTTGTGGGATATCACCACTTGGTATTTGGAATATTTTTACAGGGTTTCACACAAATTTTTCTTGGCTGGGTTGTTTTAAAGTAAATATAGCTTAACAGCTAGTGGATTTGTTTAGTTGAAAGTATTAATTAGTAATGAAAGAAAAGGAAAATGAGTTTATTTTGCTTTGCCATTTTCTTTCTTGTTTTTTGGTGGTAACTGTTGGATGACAATTAAGACCTTATGTAACTCAGTTACATCGGGTCAGAGGAGGGTACTACTACTAGTGTCGGCTCGGGAGGTTAGGAAACACAAGGCTAAAATCCTAGAGCAACACCTTGGCTGAAGATCAATGCCAAAAGTCCAGTTGGCATTTTTTTTTGGGGTATTTTGTTTGAAATACAGTTTTTTTTAGGTCTTTGGTTGCCAGTTTAGTTGTCTAGTTGTGTTTTTGTGACTGGTCAAATTTTTTTTGGTAGAAAATACAGCGTTGGGCTTTGGAGTGTATTTTTTTTAAAAATGACCTACGGGTATTTCTATCAATTAAAGTTTTCTGGTTCACAATTATTTTTTTTCTGTATTTTTTTTCTGCGTTCAGGTCATAGCTTGGTCATGGCCATTGGAGAGCAAACATTTATGTTTGAGCCATGAGAAGTTTTGCCTGCTCCGGATTGAATACAGGGAAAATGAATTTGAAGCCCAACTAGTTATAATACCACAAAAGGAATGTTTAACTGAGACAGATATAGATATAAGTTTTTTTGATTTTTTTTTAGTTCATTTGTAAAGTTCAGTAATTTTTTTTAGTAATGTCATTTTGAGGCCGAGAAATTGGTCAGTGAATTTAAGAGAGACTTTCAACTAAATATAAATGCTAGGCGGTGGTAATTGGTAAAAATATTTCAAAATTTTAATTCGTTTTAAATAATTTAATTTTTCTTAAAAAGATTATTTTTTTTTTGTAAACATAACTTCTCGAATTCTTGTTTTGGTCAAAACGGTTTTTATAGTGGTCGTAGTTTTAAAGGGTGACCAGATAGGTTATATTTTTTTGGGAGACCAAACAGGAATTTCTTGAGTTACAAAAGGTGAACTTTTTTTTTGTCTTAGTTGATCAGGCAGGAATAAATAAATCTTTTTACTTCCGAATCATAATTTTAAATAACAAGATTTATTGGTTAAGTGTTTGGGTCTTATAGAAGAAAGCGTTTTGTTTTTGAGGATACTGGTATGATATGAAATTATTTTAATTTCATGCCAAATTTTGTTTGACGGCAGATATGCTAGTCTTCAGTTTTTTAGTTAGTTTGCATTTCAGGACAGTGGCGTGTACTTAAAGGGGCCTTACATCTGCGCCCATTGTAAAGCAACTTCCAACTTACTTGCTTAGCTTTTCACTTAATCTTCGTTTTGTTGCTTCTAAAATTAAAGCGTTATGTTGGATAACGATGGATGGTGTTAGACTAAGAAAGTACCTAGGTATTTAGGGATGAAAACTTGGAAGTTGTGGACAATCGGGAAATAATTTTTTTTTATTTTCATTTTTTTTTAATTTTAAAATAATTTCATACTGGTGACCTCAAATAATGAAGCAAATTTTTAAATTACAATACACTTTTGTGGAATAAATGGGAAAGTGTTCAGGTTAAACAATAAATTTAAGATGATTGATTTTTTAAAAAAAGATTTCAACCTAAAAATAAATTTAAAAACAATAGGTTTTCCTTTGATGCGACTAAACAATGATGAGGGCATATATTTTTTTGTTATGCATAATATGATAGTAGTACCTTTTGTATTGCAATAATTAGGGGTTTTCCTCCCGCGAGCTGGGTGGAAATGGAAAAAATGTTTGGTTCGGAGTGTAGAAATCGAGGAACGAGGACTTCCTGCTAATCTTTTTAGGATTTCGCAACTTCGGTTTTCGCTAAATTAAAATACATCCAAATTTGGCCTACAGGCTGAATCTCACATCTTCCAGGACCTTGCAGATTTGCGGGGAAAGACAATTTTTGTGATCTGTTTAGTTATGATAGGAATTAAAATAGTAACATGCACATGAGGGAACTAGATATATTTAGGTTAAAAAGTAGTAAGAACACTGATCTGAACAATTTTCCATAATAGTGTCCTATTTTTACAGGGTGCTTCAAAATATCATCACCCTTTCTTTGAAATAAGATATCGTTTCGCCTGTGGGTGCTTGACCGTTTTAAAAATATATAGGGTCCAGATGGGATTGGAATGGAAATCACAAGTTTTTGGGTTTTATTGACATTATACTTAGGGAATAGGGGAAATGTCTAATAAAAAGTTTTTTTTTGGTTTTAGGCCGAGTTTTGTTGAGATAACAAAAATTTAATTGGGGCCGGGAGTTTTATTATGCTCTTTTAAAATTAATGTAATAAGTTTGGCTTCTTGATTTTTGTTTTCTGGTTTTTACGCAGGATTATTCCCAACTATTTCTTTTCAAAATATCATTTGTTGGTGATAGGTTCTCATTAGCCCTTGGACATTTGGTAATTTTGCGTTGTCTAATAGCTGTGGAAAGGGCCCAACTTAATTTTATATCTCGTGAACTCCAGGAATAAGGATCTGAGAATGTATTAAGCAGTAAAATTTTTTTATGTTGTGTGTAAAAATACTTGAGTATTCCGATTTAGTTTTACAATATTCTTATAGGTGAACCTTGACATTGGTTTCATATTTGTTTTTTTGAAAGTGCACGCAAGATAATTCTTTACGGGGTTGAGTGCAAAGTTTGAAACTTAGGTTCACATTATTATAGTGATACAGTAAATAAGTGCTAACGTTACTTATTCCCTAAAGTAATAATTTTAAACAAATATACTAACATCGTTTGTTTTTTTTGAACATAACAATTTTTTTTTACTTTTCCTAAACTGATTGGGTTTTTTTTGCAATGACGATTTTTTTTTATACCTTATGATTCTTAAGTAAATTTAATTTTCAACATTTTTTTTATAGTAAATTAATTTTTCTAGCTCATTTACTTTTCACATTGCCACAGTTTTGGGAGAGGAAAGGGAATTGACAACTGTTTTTTAAAGGAAAAGAACAAAAACTGTTGCATGACAACTCGAATAAGATTTTTCTGGTGTTGGTTTTATAAAAAAATTTTTTAAGGTTCACTAATAGGAGCTGCAACCCCACTTAAACATTTTTCATTTTTTTTTGAAAATATTTTTTTTTAATATTTTTTTTTAATTTTTTTTTTAAGAAGGGAAACTTGATTTTCTTGTTGCAAAATTTTTTTTGTGCATAGTAGTACCTTGCCCCTACAATGGTTTGACCAGTTTATTTAAATATTTTTTTTGCTGAATTAAAATATAATTTTATTTCGAACCCTCACGTTTTAACAACCTATCATCATTTGTTTAAAATTTTTTTTTCTTCTCCCTACTCCAAACCACCTATCAGAGTGGAGTAATTTTTGAAAATTTTAGTGAGTCACTAATTAATTGTTTTTGATTAT
The DNA here is from genome assembly GCA_963576565.1 of Aspidapion aeneum. Classification (NCBI taxonomy): domain Eukaryota; kingdom Metazoa; phylum Arthropoda; class Insecta; order Coleoptera; family Brentidae; genus Aspidapion; species Aspidapion aeneum. The sequence continues at coordinate 87,928,590 of OY755043.1, forward strand.
TGGGCTACTGTGGTCGACACCAAAAATTAAAATTTTTTTTTTTTTGGGCACCTTTCGCTACGATCCTAAGGTCTTCTTGACCATGGTTTGCATCAATTTAGTTAAAATTTTGGGAATTTCATTTTAACGATTATTAGAGAGTTGCAGTCCTACCAAGACGTTATTTGTGTAAATTTTTTTTTACCATCGGTAATTTTTTTTTTTTCAAATTTTCTTTAAATTATTTTTTAATTACACACAACATCCTTACTAGTCTAATTCAACGCAATTTCAGCGAGCGGATTTTTTTTAAATTGAGCATAATTTAAGATTTCTATAACATGAACATCTGTTCCGATGGTTATTGCGTTCACTTATATATTAAGGGATGATGTGACCTTAAGCAATGCATGTTTCGTGTAAACTCAGAGTAGGTAAGCAGGTTAAAGTGGGTTTTGATTCTTTCTTTTTAGAAAAATCATTGTATACGGCGATTTGGGTTTTTTTGAGGAGTTTATTAGTGGAGCCGTTCTGCAATAGCAGGAGTATACCCTAGCGTTAACTGTGTACAACAGCTTTGGGATTTTTGTTATAGGTAGTCTGTTGTACGTTCCATTTAGGGATAAATTTACCTATTCGGTTGCTGAGGTAAACAAACATCACTTAACTTTAATTTTAATCCAGTTCAGCTAGGATAAGCGCAATTATTTTTTTTTTGGTTTTACTCACACAGGAGTGAAACATAAGACCTAAACACTGCCAAAACTCTTGTCTCTCTTTTATTTTTTAACTTTTTTTTTATGGCTACTTGTTAATTCTAACTTAGGATTTAAGTAGTTATTTCTCTCTGCAAGGTTGGACGTCATAGTTGGTTGTACAAATACTTAACATAAATTATGATTACATTTTTAAATGCAAATAAATTTTATTTTCTTACTGCTCCGGTGTTTTTCAGTTTTGTTCGCGTCTGCCCGTATTTAAGTTTTATATTTTCTACATTTGTGAGAAAATTTATAGTGATTTTCACTAGTGAGTTTAAAGTGAACTTTGTGTTTGTTATTGCGTGGTTTAGTTTTTATAATTGGGAGGTATAATTAACAGTTTTAATTAAAGTTTAAAGTTTGAAGATAAAAGGCACTATGGCTATTTCCTTGAGTCGGTTGTCTGACGTAAGGTACTTAGTCAAAGACGAATTAATCTATGAGTTAACATGGAGAGGCATAGCTATTGGATCGGTGGAAGAGATGAAACAACAGCTTATGTTGATCAAACAAAGAGAAAAGACTGATGCAAGTATGAGATACCCTCCGTATCCCTTTAAATTTGGCCAAGATGCTTTTAGCTGCATGAAGAAGCTTGATAGTCTGGTACCGCTGGTAGAGAAGTTCTCTGGTATGAGCAAGGGGGGAGAGTTTAGAAAAATCGCTGTAAGGTTGGAACACGTGTTGGCCAGGATAAATAACATGAATCCGTCTAACTTTGAAGAAAGTCAAACCAAAGGCATACTGGTTGCGGAAACCTTGAGTTTGATTGGGAGGTTGCAGAGCCAAGCAACAGATTTATTAAGAGTTGGCGTGAACTCAGATGATGATGAAGCATCTGAAACCCAATCAACGAGTCGAAGCTCAGATCACTCGACAAATGTTGGCAACATTCCCAGCCAGTCTCAACTCCCGCAGCCACCACTCGAGCACACAAAGAACAGCTCAACAGCCCACAAACCAACCGTCGGCCATGGCTCCATTGCAAATGCAAGTGCTTACAAACCACTCAAACATCAGTACAAGCACCACTCCCTATGCCGATTGAGAATTACGGTACAACAGCTTTTCAGTACCAACAACCGTCTACCGTTCCTTTGAGTTTAGCTGCCCTCCAAAGTAGCATTGCACCAATTGCTCAGTCACGACCATTTTCATGTTCGTCGCCAGTACCAATGTCAAGTGATCCTGGTACTTCATATCATGTTGCACCTGTACCTCCGCATAAGTGGAACTTAAAGTTTACAGGTGAGAGGGGTACAATCTCCGTCACCGCATTTTTCGAGAGAGTGGACGAGTTGAGTCAGGCTAGAGGAGTCAGCAAAAAGGTTTTACTGAATTCGGGCATTGATCTTTTTGAAAAGTCAGCTTATACTTTTTACAAAGATGTTTGTAGAGAAGTTCATACATGGGAACAGCTGGAACAGAGGTTCATGGCAGAATATCTTCCTTCTTCATATGGCGAGAAGCTATTGAAGGAGATTCAGAAACGTAAACAAGGCCCTGGAGAGTCTATAGGGACCTATATTGCTGTCATGAACACATACTTCCAAAGACTTGGCTGTCCTGTTTCTGAAGAGGCGAAATTAGCTATCGTCTTCAGAAATATCGCGGACATTTATAAGAAAGGGTTGATTGCTACTGAGGTCAATAGCCTATCACATTTGAAGGATCTGTGTCGTAGAATAGACCAGAGATATGGTTTAGAGGAAGAAAATTTTACACCTAGGAGAAACCAATCAATCGAACCTGACTTAGTCTACGTTGACGTAGAGAGCGACAGTGACGATTTTCCAACAGCAGTCAGTGCAATTCAAATATCAAGTACCGCGACATCAAACCAACGGAATTCAAATCATCATGCTGATAGATTTGACAGAGATAGGCGACAGCCAGCAAGCAATTTTGCTGTTAGGGCTGATAGAGATAGACAGCAACCAGCTAGTGGTCAGTCTAGTGTAAATGACAGAGATGAACAACCACCACAAGGTGTTAGACCTGGTAGGGCGAATAGGGACGTGGTATGTTATAGATGCAACCAAACAGTGCACATGGCAATCGGGTGCGCATTACCTAGAGGCAAACAGTGCTATTCGTGTGGTCAAGCAGGGGTTACAGTAAGAGAATGTCGTAATTGTAATCGTCAGGGAAACGGACCCAGGCGCTCGTAGGTGGTCGACCTTCGAGTCAGCCTGAACAAGCATCGACCGATAGGCTAACGTACGTTTTAGATTATGTGATAAGTCATGCTCGTAAAGATGAGAGGCCTTATTTAGAAGTGGATGTGCTCGGAAATAAGTTATTAGGTTTGTTGGATTCCGGGGCTTCACGTACCTTTTTAGGGAATCATGGTTGGTCAATCATCGAGAGGTTTGGTTTTTCACTTGATACGACAAAGAAGACGAGTTGCATTGTGGCAAATGGTCAAAGCACGAGTAGTATTGGGACAGTACAGCTTCCTATGCGAGTTCAGGATAAATTTAGGTTAATAGAGGTCGTCGTCGTTCCTGAGTTGCCGCACACTCTGATTTTGGGATTAGATTTTTGGATTTCGATGGGGATAGTACCGAACTTAAGTACTAATGAGTGGCACTTTGCCGATAATAAAGATGTGATTTGTTCTTTGGAAACATCAGACCAACAAACTACTCTTTCGCCTTATGAATCAGAACGACTAGAGGAATTGGTCGATAAATATAAGACTATTATGGGTGACTCACTGGGATGTACAGACAGAGTAGAACATAAGATTACAACAAATGCAGCACCGATAAGACAACGTTCATATAAGGTTTCACCGGTCATTCAGAAACTTATTGATGACGAAATCGACGAAATGCTGAAAATGGATGTGATAGAACGTAGTAGTAGTTCATGGGCTTCACCAGTGGTAATGGTACAAAAGAAAAACACAAAGAAATATCGTTTCTGTCTAGACTACCGCAAATTGAACTCAGTGACGGCGCGTGATAGTTATCCTTTACCACTCGTATCCGAGACTCTTGACAAATTGAAAGATGCTAAGTACTTGTCAACTTTAGATATTAAGAGTGCTTATTGGCAAGTACCAATGGAAGAATCATCGAAGCCACTAACAGCATTCATCTGTCGACGAGGTCTCTTCCAATTTAAGCGGTTACCATTTGGCCTTCATAATGCACCTGCAACTTGGCAAAGACTCATAGATAGCATCATAGGGAACGATTTAGACCCCTACGTGTACGTATATCTCGATGACCTCGTAATTGTCACACAAAGCTTTTCTGAACATCTTAGAATTCTCGAGGAAGTCCTACGAAGATTGCAGAATGCAAAGATAACGGTAAGTTGGGAGAAATGCCAACTGTGTAGGCCAGAAATGACTTATTTAGGTTTCGTAGTGGACCGTCGAGGCATCCGAGTTGACCCTAATAAAATTAGAGCCATGTTAGAGCTCCAGAGGCCAAGAACTGTCAGAGAAGTTCGTAGAGTTGTAGGTACAATATCCTGGTACAGACGTTTCATAGAGAATTTTTCAGCGATAATAGCTCCGATTACAGCTCTAACTAAGAAAAATCAAAAGTTCGATTGGACTCCAGACTGCGAAAAAGCATTTATTAAGATTAAGGAACTTTTAGTGACTGCACCGATTCTTACATGTCCAGATTATACCAAAGAATTTGTCATTCAAACAGACGCAGCAGGATATGGAATAGGAGCATGTTTAACGCAGCCTTATCCTGAAGGAGACAAAGTCATATGCTATTTGAGTCGATCTTTGACTAAGCAAGAACGTGTTTACACGACCACCGAGCGAGAATGTTTGGCATTGGTTTGGGCGATAGAGAAGCTCCGGCCTTATATTGAGGGGATCTCATTTAAGGTCATAACAGATCATTTTAGCTTAAAATGGCTTCATAGCTTAAAAGAGCCCAGTGGAAGACTTGCTCGTTGGTCTGTAAAACTGCAGCAATATGATTTTGAAGTAATCCATCGGAAAGGGAAAGATTTAGTTGTCCCGGACATGTTGTCTCGTGCAGTACCTATGATTGATACAATTTCGCAGCCCAGAGACGTTTCAACAGCAATTAAAGATCGATGGTACCAAAAGATGGTAAAGAGGGTCGTAGAATCACCGTTAAAATTTATGAACTGGAGATACACTGATAATAAGTTGTATAAATATGTCAAACAAGAATACCCTCAACTTTCACCATCTAATGAATATTGGAAAGAGGTAGTCCCCAAAGATCATAGGCGTAGAATTATTGGAGAAGCTCACGATCCTCCTACCGCAGGACATATGGGTGTGTATAAAACCTTCCACAGACTGGCAGAAAAATATTATTGGCCAAAAATGCGCCAGGACGTGGCAACTTTTGTAAAGAAATGGTTTGTCTGTGCAGCTCATAAAGGTGATACACAAGGTGTATCTGATCAGATGATATCTCACCCAAAACCAACTCGTCCTTGGGAAATTATCTCAACAGATTTATGTGGACCTCTACCTCGTTCGACAAAGGGTAATTGCTGGATTCTCGTCGTTACGGACTATTTGAGTAAGTTTTCCTTAGTTTTTCCAATGCGAACAGCCCCTACTCAAGCTGTTGTCAAGCACCTTGAGGAACAAGTATTTATGGTCTTCGGAGTGCCCCGTTTGATACTTTGTGATAATGGCCCTCAGTACAAAAGTAATGAGTTTAAGCGTTTTGCTGAGAGTTATCAGGTTAAAATTCAGTATAATCCGTATTATCACCCCAGAGCAAATCCAACAGAAAGGACGAATCGCACGTTAAAAACCATGTTATGTTGTTATGTGAAAGACAACCACAGGAAGTGGGACGAACAAATACATAAACTTGCCTGCGCGATTCGTACTGCAACCCATGAGACAACCAGGATGTCTCCTTTCTTTGTTAATTTTGGTAGGAATATGTGTTTGTCAGGAAGAGATTACTCCAACCCAGTTTTGTTATCTGAAGAGAATGGTGTACAATCCGCAGCTGAAAGTAAGAACGAAGGTTTCCGGAAGCTCTATGCTGATGTTAAGAGAAGGTTAGAGGTGGCTGGAGAGAAAAACGTAGTTCAGTATAATTTGCGTACAAGGGTACCCAACTTTGTTGTGGGTCAGCGTGTTTGGAAGAAAAATTATGTTTTGTCGGATGCTGCGAAGTTTTTCTCGAAGAAGTTAGCACCGAAATTCGTTGGTCCTTATGTGATTAGGAATAAAATTTCTCCATGGATATTTGAGCTTCAGGAACCATCGGGTAAAGTACTGCCAGGGAGTTGGCATGCCAAAGACCTTAAGTCGGCAGCGGACCTCTCCGATTAACCTTTTTAGGTTAATCGTCTTGAAGTTGGGGGGGGATTATGTAACGTGTCATTTTTACGTTTAAGACAACGTTACATATTTGTTTATTTAGGTAAATAATCAAGGCTCTTTAATTCGTCTTTCTGTACACAAAGTAAGGGTATTTTATAGAGCTAGGTTTGGAGGTTATATAGTGTCTAGGAAGTTACCTTAAAAGGAGGCATTCCATCGAATTACTGTGGACACTACGCACATCGCATTATCTGGACATCGTAATTGGATTTTAGGATCACAGGTTTCGGGAAAATCACATAAAACTTTTGGTTGTTTTGTTTATTTCTGCAGTTTCGTCGTTTACTTGACGTACATAAAGTTAAACAGCTGTTATGCTGGGGAATGGCGGCGTTGCCGCATCACAAATGGTTTCAGTAACAGGAAGGAAACATTTAGATGAACATTTCATTCCCTTACGTTTATTTCGAGGATATTGGGACAATCCGAACCTCATATTCTTCACGGATTAACTAGTTTTGATAATACGAAAACATATTTGGGTCGACCAGGAACAACCGAGGCTCCGCCACTTTGATATCTTTATTAATTTGATAGGGAAAGGATAAAATAAATACGAGTTATGCACTTTTGTAAAGGGGAGATAAACGAGGGATAAAAACCAAGACTAAAAGAATAAACGAAATCGTGTGAGTTAACATCTGAACACTCTTGTGCCTTTAAGCAATAGTTCAGTGTGTATTTTTGGGTTCAGGTTCAGAAACAACTTTATTACTGTAGAAATGTTTTACAAAAATGGCGTTAAACCATATGAATATTAGAGAAAACATTTATAAAGAGCGAAGGAAACTTTTGACGAAGACTGTAACTGGAGTGCAACTAAATTCTGCGCTCAGTATAGCGTTACTCATATGGGAATTGGTGGAGTGTTCGAATATTCCTGGGTTTGATGCATGCCCTGGTCTTCAGTAGTTGATTTTACAGTTGATGGTTTCAATGCTGAGCTTCTTATAGTCCGTCGGGTTATTCTTCTTCTACTTGATATGTTGGCGGGGGTCCGGTAGGCAAATGTTCGGTCTATGTATGGAGGGTGTCTCGACGTCCTTGTTATAAAAATTTCAACCGTGGAAATAGATCCGACAACACCTCAATGTGCGTTTACCTAATTGCAATGTCCCCTTGGTCGGTGCTGGCCCCTATATACCTGTATAGAACTATTGCTGTATGTCTTCATTGGTTAGTTTGAAAACCGCGGGGTTTTCTGGTTGGTTGGTATTGCGTTTTACTGTCCCCACTCCCCACCAAATTTACAAAACGGTTTCCGGCCACTTCATTATTCTGGTATTCTCGACGAAGTGCTTTGTCTCTCTTTGCTAACAAATTTTGGCTGGGTCGACAACAGTTTCTGGGATCGCCTTTGTTTTTGGTTTTGGCACTGCAGTGAATTGTAGGAGATATCCCAGAAACTGTACAAGTGAGTCCGTCGTGTCTAGGGTAATCTAGAGTGACGCTCGCACCCTGTTTGAGGGGAATTTAAGTCGGCCTACGCCATTTGTACGGAAAGAGCAGCGGTAAGTTCGATTTTATTTTTTTTCATTTTTTTTTATTTGAGTACTCTTCAAGATAATATTTGCCTCCCAAATTGTAGTTATTTTTCGTGTGAAATGTACTTTTTTTGACAACAGACGTGGGGAATTTTTGGCGTTTTTATATTTTTCTTTTAACCACGTGTTGGGTAAAAACTATATATTGTTTTTCTCCTGTCCACAGCCCTGTCAAGTCCATCGACGGGACAGTTGGGCTGGACGCTGGTGTGAAGCCAGGTGTAGCCAGTTCTAACCCTGGGAAAGGTACGTAGGGTTATTTTAGTTCATCTGTTTAAATCTACTTTGTTTTATTGAGTCGCCATGAGGTTCTCGATTTAAGTTACTGTGTAGGGGAGCTTCGTGCAAAATTGACGAATTCCAGGAAACTGAAACATTTCATTTTCCACAGGGTTTTTACGCTCGGGGCAAGGAACCATCAACACTTGAGACCATGTGCTGCCCTAGCGTGATGTGCTAAGCGGCAGTAGGGGAGGCGCGGGCAAGCCGGAACAGCAGTAGCAGGAGTATGTCGGGAAACCTACAACACTTCCAGGTTTACCAAATAAACACCAATAATTATTAAATAATTCAAGGACCAAGGTAGGAGCAAGCCTTTAGACATAACCATTTCATATAATTTTTTCAATATAATTTGGACAATCTTTTCATATAAATTTTTAATATAATTTAGACGTAATCTTTTCATATATAATTTTTCATAGTATAATTTCAACATTGCTTGTAAACGCAAGGTAACGGTATGACGTCATAACCACAATTTTGCGGCGTATTTACTATATTGACTTGTCTTCCTTGATTTCATTTATTTAAGACAATTTCTCCTGTGAAATTTGGAGTGCCTTGCTATTTTGGCCCGAACTTGTTTAATTTTTTTTAGCATATTTCATGTTTCTAATCTTAACTTCAGCCCTTAAAATACACAAGATGAACTAAATTTTTGTATTATTTGTGCAACCCAGTGACCAACTTTGCGGATACAAAAGAGAGATGAGATTATATGTTTTAGCGGTTTCCTTACATTGTTCTACTTCATGGGGTAGATCTCGGACTGGGTTGCTGTCTGTCTCATTCTACCCAATGTAGAATGATGACAGCAGATATTTGGTCCAGATCTCCCCTATGATGGAACGATTGTGGAAGTGTATTTTTTTAAACAATCATTTATGTAACCGAGTCTCACACTACTGACTCAGATGTAGGTACACTATGACCTGTTAAAGGAGTCCATCTACCTATAAAGTGCTTCTAGTTTTGTCATTTTGATTCAGTTAAAAATCTTTTAGAATTTTATCTCGTTTATTAGTCAATTTTTTTGTTTTTTTATTACACAAATACTCTGGAAGCCTCGGAAGTAGGTAGAATTTCATTGTTTAGCTACAACGTTTGGGTTGAACTGTATTTTATTTAAGATCTTCTTTGTAAAACATTGGTATTAAATAATGTGGCGCACTTAAAATTTTCTTATTTCTGAACCCCCCCTTCTCCACTGTATAAAAGTTACCGGGCATATCAATGTTTTACCTAGCTGGAAAATACAGTTCTGCTTCCAGATATTTGTTTAATTATTCAACGGTTTTGTTGTGTCACAAAATGGCGGCAACGTCTTCAAGCTGCCACAAATGTCACACAACGCATTTTAATAGGCCACAAATTGGCGCCCAAATTTTTTAAAACTTTTTTTAAGGCCACAGGATGATGACGAAAAAGCTAGAGCTTTGTTAGTAGCTCTGCGAGAACCTGCTCTGGGACTTTTAGGGTCCATTCCAGTCGAACAAAAACAGAATTATAACGCTTTAGTGGCAGCGTTAGAAAGAAGGTATGGAGACGAACATTTGCGAAATTTACATTGGTCAGAATTAAATGTTCGTCAACAAAGAGCAGGGGAGTCATTACAAGAGTATGAAGCGGATATCAGGAGGCTGATGTACTTGGCTTACCCAGAAATGCCAGAAAATTACAGAGATCCCTTCACGGTAGATCGCTTTATTAACGGCTTGCGAGACACGGACTTAGCAAAGTTACTTCGTCGAGAACGCTTCCATAACAGCAGTGAAGTGTTGATTCAAGCCCTTGAAATTGAATCATCAAATAATATGTCCAGGCCAAAAGTAAGAGCTGTTTCAATTCAGGAGGGAGAAGAAATGAGCACTGGAGAGGAGGTCAACTTAAAAACGCTAAACCAACTGTTTCAGTCACTGATAGAGAAGATTGATTCTTTGAAAGAAAGCAGACGATCCCCTCCAAATGTAAAGTGTTTCAGATGCGGGCGTACAGGGCATATTCAACGCGATTGTCGTGTCCAAATGAGGTCTTGCTCACCATCTACTGGGACAGAGTACTGAAGAAGAGATCAGGAAAACTAAAACTAGTCAACGCAAAGGGGCGGGTGTTGGCTAATGGGAATTTAGCCCCCAGAATTTACTCTATTAAGAGCTTAAAACATACTGCTGACAGTCTTAACATCGACGGACTTATTAATGGAAGAAAAGTTAATATAACAGTAGACACTGGTGCTGCCATATCATTGCTTAAGTTCAAAATTGCAACGAGATATAAAATTCGAACAGAAAAGAAAATAACACTTAAGACTGTGACTGGAGAATGGGAAGATTGAAGATTCGCCACACTGTATTGGTTGCCGAAATAGAAGATGAATTTATTTTGGGAATGGACTTGATAAGTAAACATGGATTTGCGTTTGATAATAAACTTAATACCCTAAGATTTGGGAATGAAGAGGTCATTTTGTCAAATAGTCACTTCAATAAAGAACCAATAAAGGTCGTGGCAGTATGTACAACATGACTGGTCGGTAACAGTGAGACCATAATTTTTGGGAGGCTAGAAAGTAAATCATCAAGCTGTGTCGGACTCATAAGCCAACAGAAATTATCCAACACCTACCTCGTTGCAAAGTCACTAGTTAAAACCTGTCTCACTCCGATAGCTCAAAAAATTGGATTGCCTTGAGTGGGCGCACGCTAAATCGTACCTTTCTGAAGTGAAATTTAATTGAGACATAAAAATAATATTGGAATATGATGACTATTTAAGAGCGAAATAATAGAAAAATATTAATGATGCGATCTTATAGGAGAGGGACTTACCGGTGATGTCTTGATCTCTTCCAACTGGTGCACCAGATTCGCCAGAAGTCTTCTATAGCGATCCAGCACTCCCGAGTTTCAATGTTTGGAGTTTTAGAGGAATTTAATAGTTTTTAGAGTTCACCATTTGTTATAAAAGCGTTGATCGTTCAAAATATTCCGATCGAGAGCGTGTGTGAATGGCGACAGACTTTTTGGTTCTGTGTTGTTTTTGCGGCGTGTTTCTTCGCCCTCTATAGGAAAATCGCATCACTTCTGATAAAAAGAATTTAGAATTCTAATTTTATTAAAAAGAATAAAAACGCGATTTAAATTAAAATATGCAGAGGGCGGTAGTAATATGGGGATTGAATTAAAATTAGAAATATTATTATTAAATGCGTTTGGAATTTAAATATTAAACTATGCCAAATTGATAGTTTATAGCTAGTTTTAAATATAGCCTTAAATTTAACTTAACCTATTGAGTAAAACTACAACCCAATTATACCCAATTGCAACCCAAAATATAAGTTTTAAAAATAAAAATAAAATGTTCTGAAAAAATAATAAAAATTAGATTAAAAGAAAAAAGGTTTTTTGCGAAACCGAAACATACTGGCGGCCGAAAATGCTATGCATTTTCCAAGGGGCCAATAGGTAAAGGACACAGTTTAAAGATTGGTCTCTTTAACAAACTATCCTTGGTTTTGACAGAGGCTACTCGATTTATCCCATCCTTACCGTGAAAAATTCAACCACTGCCGAGTTGCCACTGAAGGGGCGGTAATAAATCGTTTTTAATTATAACTAAGCGTCCAACTTCAGGAGTTGAAGTGGGTTCCAACCACTTACTCCTTTGTTGTAGAGTATGGAGATACTCTTGTTGCCAGCGTCTCCAAAAATCTTGGTGGATTCGTTGGAGGAGCTGCCAACGCGTGAGACGATTTATTTTAATATCAATAAAGTTTGCGTCAGGAACGGCACTTAGTGGTTCCAGAGATAAAAAGTGACCTGGGGCCAGCGCGGAAATATCATTTGTATCGCTAGAAATTTCAGTGAGAGGACGCGAGTTTAAAATAGCTTCGATTTGACAAGTTACAGTGTATAGTTCTTCGAAAGTTAATATTTGATCTCCTATTAAGCGGATCAAGTGTTTTTTAACTGACTTGATTCCTGACTCCCAAAGTCCTCCAAAATTTGGACTATTACTCGGGATAAAATGCCATTTAATGGGACGCGTAGAATCGAGCTGTAAAAGCTTGCGGTTAGCTGAGAAAAGAGTTAGTTGCATTATCACTATACAAATCGGATTCGTAGTTTCGACGCGCAACAAATCTGCGAAGCGCAGCAATAAAACAATCAGCGGTCAAATCGCTTGCTATTTCTATATGAATGCACTTAGTACTTAGGCAAACAAACAGACATACGTAAGCCTTCGTAGTACGATTTCTACGATGTCGACTCATGACTATATTTATTGGACCTCCGTAGTCAACACCGGTGTGCAAAAATGCTCTCAACTGAGATACGCGGGGAAACGGTAATGAACCCATCATAGGCTGAACCGACTTAGGATTGCATTTAAAACAGATTATACATTTTGATAAAACATGTGCAATTTCGCGTTTTGCGGCAATGATCCAGTACCATTGACTAAGCAAAAAATGTACCGTCCTCACTCCTGCATGAAGATATTTTATATGGAAATGTTCGATAATCATGAGGGTGAGTTTACTCTTGCGTGGTAATAAAATTCGATGTTTCTTGTCATATTGCAGAGAGGAGTGATGCAATCTGCCCCCTACTCTGATTAAATCGTGAGGATCTAAAAATAAATTAAATTTTTTCATTGATTTATTTAGTTTTAAGTTGTTTTTTAAAGCGTTAATTTCTTCTGAGAAATAAATTGACTGTTCATTTTTTATGAGTAAATGAATTGCGTTTGTTATTTCAACAAATTTCAGAAAATCTTCATTAATTTTTAAATTAGGCGGTTTTAAGAAAAATTTATTATTTAAAAAGCGTAAAATATAGGCCAAAACTCTACACATTTTAGAAAAATTAGAGTTTTCCATTAAAAGCGTGTCCAAAAAATTAGGAGCTGTATTTTGCGTTGCAATTAAAGTTAAATTAGGCAATGATTTCTCCTCTAAAAGAGTTTCAGGAGAGTCATTTTGTTCACAGTCTTTAGGCCAGTATTCATAAGATTTTCTCAAAAAATCAGGGCCGTAAAAAAATAATTTGTGATTAATTAATTCACTGGGATAAACTCCTCTTGAAGCAACATCTGCGGGGTTTTGTGACGTTGAGATGTATGACCAATTTTTGGGTGGTCCTTTATCTTGAATTTGTGTAACACGATTTTGAACGAACGTTTGCCACCTAGAAGGGTGCGCTCTTATCCAAGAAAGTGCTACTTGTGAGTCACTAAAAGCAAAAACTTGATGTATTTTCAAGCGGGACTCAAAAGTGGTTAAAACAAAGTGAACTAAATGCAATGCGTGCATTACCAGAAAAACTATTTATAAATCTAGGCAAGCGAAAATCTTTGAGTAAGGGTAGTTCCGATTTATAACGTTCCCAAAGTCGAATAATTTCAACAGGTGCTTCGGAATCCCAGTCTAATTTAAGTTTCCAAAATTCTTGAATTAGACATTTTATTAAGATGGTTACTGGCGCGAGCCAACCTAAAGGGTCATATATTTTAAAAATTTCAGAAAGTATATTGCGTTTGGTACATTCGCGACTCAAGAGTTCTACCGAGTAAGAAAAATAATCAGAAGAAGGCTGCCATGTAAGACCTAAAATGTTAGTGGTCTCGTCCGTATCTAAAGAAAGCGCGGTTGGGTTTATATCGGGTTCAGACAAGTGTTCTAAAACTTTTTGTTATTACTAGCCCATTTATGAAGCTTAAAGCCTCCAGAGTTAAGCAAACAAGATAGCTCTTTTTGAAGCGAAATAGCTTCTTGTACGGAGCTAGCGCCAGTTACAAAGTCATCAACAAAATTGTCAGACATTAAGACTTGAGAAGCGCGAGGAAAATTTTGTTTTTCGTCTTCAGCCAATTGCTGTAAAACTCTAAGAGCTAAATAAGGAGCGGGGGTAGTACCGTATGTCACAGTTTTTAGACGATAATCGCGAATAGGTTTAGAGTTATTAGAACGCCACAGGATTCTTTGATAATCCTGGTGCTGAGTGCAATTAAGATTCCACGAAACATTTTAGAAATGTCGCAACAAAGAGCTACTTCGTGTAATCGAAAATTAAGTAAAATGCTGCAAATGTCCTTTTGCAATTTAGGACCAGCATAAAGAGTATCATTTAAGGAGATGTTTTGGTTATTTGATTGCATAACTGTACTCGCATTAAAAACGACTCGAAGCTTAGTTGATAAGCTCTCAGGGCGTTCAATATGATGATGAGGAATGTAATAACTTTTTTCTAACTTCCCGGTTTTCGATTAATTCCATGTGATCAAGTGTTAAATATTCTTCCATAAAATCGGAATATTTTTTATAAGTTTCCGGCATTTTTATTAACCTTCTTTCTAGCGAGAGAAACCTCTTTAGCGCAAAATCACGACTATTTGGAAAAATCGGTTCAATATTATCGCGAAAAGGAAGAGTTACAATATAGCGTCCTTCATCATTACGAGATACCGTATTTTGAAATATTTTTTCACACATGTCATCTTGAGGTGAAAGAATACGTTTCGTTTCAGGGATATTTTCTATTTCCCAAAATTTTATAAGCGAATCATTTAGCATTTTATTTGAAATTTGACAAAAAAATGATTGTGAAATTTGCTGCGTAGCGAGAGAATTAACTTTTCCCATTAAAATATATCCAAAAATGGTATTTAGCGCAATCGGTTCCTGATTATTTCCAAAAATTCGTCCATCTTGAATTATATAAGGAAACAAATCAGCTCCGATTAAAATGTCAACAGCTCCCGGTCTATAAAAGTTCGGGTCCGCGAGATTCAAATTTTTAACTATTTTCCAGTCGTTTATTTTAATCTCACTGCTAGGAACTGAAGAGCATATTTGCGGCAAAATTATAGTATTAACCGATAAAGTTTGCATGTCATTACACGGCCTGATAATTAAATTTACAGAACCCAATTTTGACTGTAAATGCGTGTCACCAATCCCCTGGACTTCAGTAGTCACGTATACGCGGGGTAACCCTAATTTATTTGCACATTTCAAGGGTAAAAATGAGAGCTGCGACCCAGTATCCAAAACTCCCCTAGCCGTCTGAAAATTTCCCCTAACATCTTTGATTTCAAAAATCGCGGTTGACGGTTGAAAAGTACAGCGGAATTATTCATATAAGACGAATAGCATGCACCACCGTTATTTTGGGAATTTTCGACTGTTGGTTGTTTCTGTATGCGCGCTTCGCTGCTGGACGTCGCGACGCCTGAAATTGTTTCAGTGGCAGTGGGTGCGTTTATATCGAGAGTATTAAAGTGACAAGAACTGTGGTGTCTTTTCTGGCAAAATCGACATGAATGTGTGCTTTTGCATTGGAAAGTGCGATGCATATTAGAAGTACAATTTATGCACCATTTTTTATCCTTCAGAAAATTAAATCTTTCTTGAGGAGACTTAGAAACGTAATTTGGACATAAACTTAAAGCGTGATCGCTTGAGCAAATAGGGCATTTTAATTTTTGAGGGGTTTGATTTGGCGGCGAATTATTTGTACCAAAAAAGGCACGTGGAGATTGTCGCGTGTTATATTGATGCGTGGATTGCGTTTTAAAATTATTATTTTGCGATTTTGCGGGTTTATTTCTAAGAGAAACTTGCATATTAAATGAGGAACTAGCGTTTACAGTAAAAAGAGCGTTGCAATGTTGATCAAAGAAATTGTAGATACTCCTATAGGAAGGAATTTCCGTAGTTTTTCGGTGAAAAACTTCAAAGCGGGTTTGAATATTATGGTCAACCGATTTAAGCAGTTTTTGCGCTAAAATAAAATCCCAAAAATCAGGTTCTAAACCAACTGTTTTAAGAGCCTCGAGATTTTTTTGTAAAAATATCAAGTAGATTTCTGAGAGCTAAAGGGTCTTCAGAATTAACTTTTGGAGCGTTTTCAATGGCATTCCAATATGTTTGGGCTAAGAGGCGATCATTTTTATAGCGTTTTACTAATTGTCCAAAAGCAATAGGATAATTCGCGTCTGAGAGGGGTAATTGAGTGATCAATTCTTTTGGAGGACCTTCCAAATTTGTAACAAGCAAAGAGTATTTTTGCATATTTGGAATTTTTGGATTGTCGTGAATCAAGCTTTTAAACAAATCATAAAAAGCTGGAAATTGATTCAATTCTCCATTAAATTTAATTAAATCGATCCTCGGTAAATGATAAGACATATTGTCATTTTGTTGCGAACCACCCGGAGAATATGGATTCATGGTAAGACGGCGATTACCACTAGAAGCCTGTGCAGAAGTTTGAAAAAGGTCATTAAAAATTTCTTGAATTTGCGTGACACTTTTCTGAAAAAGTTTTTTCCTAGCTGATTCGACTTCATTTTTATCAGCAAAAATTTGATTTAGCAAAGTAGAGTGTTTTTTTGAAAACTCCGCGCGAATATCTTCAAGTTCTTCAAAGCGAATTTTAAAAGTATTGCGTTTTGTGGCGTCAGTTTTAGCTTCTAGGGCTACTGCTAAAATTTCATTAACATTGGATTCCTCCATATCTCGAAAAACTTTAATTTTCTTGATTTTCTCAGCTGCCATTTTGTATTATAATAAAAGCGTATATTAAAAGCGAATATCAAAAGCGTTTATTAAAATTAAACTGTAAATCAAAGCTATTTTAAAAGCGAAAATAATTTAAAAATATTTTTATAATTTTTTAAAATATTTATAGAAGCGATATAAACGTAGTCATTTTTTCAGTATACCACTGAAAGAATTCCTGAAAATATATGCGTTTATGTTTATAGCGAGGTGACCTCAGATCAGTGATCCAAAACAACCGAATAAACCTTTTTTGTTAGACTGTCGAGACCAAGGATTTTATTAAAAAAACTGATATGGCGTTACCTACTACACGAGCAGTAAATAAATTTATATTTTAAAATTTTAAAATTCTTGTAAAAAACAGTCCTCATGTTATTACCAATATTACCTGCGTTTCACTTTAGAAAGGATGATTTTTTAATTTCAAATTAATAAAAATCAAAATCCGGCGATCGAAGTGATCAAAAATATGTCTCACTCCGATAGCTCAAAAAATTGGATTGCCTAGAGTGGACTGTATTTAAACAAGTCCTCCGCTTTCATTTGAAGGGTATACGAACGCACGCGAAATCGTACCTTTCTGAAGTGAAATTTAATTGAGACATAAAAATAATATTGGAATATGATGACTATTTAAGAGCGAAATAATAGAAACATATTAATGATGCGATCTTATAGGAGAGGGACTTACCGGTGATGTCTTGATCTCTTCCAACTGGTGCACCAGATTCGCCAGAAGTCTTCTATAGCGGTCCAGCACTCCCGAGTTTCAATGTTTGGAGTTTTAGAGGAATTTAATAGTTTTTAGAGTTCACCATTTGTTATAAAAGCGTTGATCGTTCAAAATATTCCGATCGAGAGCGTGTGTGAATGGCGACAGACTTTTTGGTTCTGTGTTGTTTTTGCGGCGTGTTTCTTCGCCCTCTATAGGAAAATCGCATCACTTCTGATAAAAAGAATTTAGAATTCTAATTTTATTAAAAAGAATAAAAACGCGATTTAAATTAAAATATGCAGAGGGCGGTAGTAATATGAGGATTGAATTAAAATTAGAAATATTATTATTAAATGCGTTTGGAATTTAAATATTAAACTATGCCAAATTGATAGTTTATAGCTAGTTTTAAATATAGCCTTAAATTTAACTTAACCTATTGAGTAAAACTACAACCCAATTATACCCAATTGCAACCCAAAATATAAGTTTTAAAAATAAAAATAAAATGTTCTGAAAAAATAATAAAAATTAGATTAAAAGAAAAAAGGTTTTTTGCGAAACCGAAACAAAACCGATAAAGACATCCCGATTAGAGTCGCCAATATTTTCCCAAATAGTGTCAAAATTAATAAGGGGGAGGTGGTAGCATTATTTGAACCAGAACAGAAAGTAACAAGATGTGAAGAGCCAACCTCCGAGGATAAATGCAAGTTATCAATGGAGGTACTTCAGCAATTTGAGTCAACTTGGCAACATCTCACTCCAGAAGAATTTAGTAAAGCGAGAGAGTTTATAGAAGAACAAAGTAATATCTTCGAAACTAAGAGTAGTTCGGGACCAACATTCCATCAACACTGGCGATGCCCAACCGATAAGACAGCCCCCAAGAAGACTACCATTGGCCAAACAAGAAGAAGTTCACAATCTCATTAATAAAATGCTCAGCGACGGTGTTATTGAAGAGTCATCAAGTCCTTGGTCATCTCCTGTGGTGTTGGTCACTAAAAAGGATGGAAGTACTAGATTTTGTGTCGATTACAGGAAACTTAACGATGTGACCAAGAAAGATAGTTACCCACTGCCAAGAATAGACGACACATTAACAACGTTGGCAGGATCATATTGGTTTTCTACTCTTGACCTGAAAAGTGGGTATTGGTAAGTAGGAATCTTTGAAAGAGATAAAGAGAAGACTGCATTCTCTGCTGGAAGTGGACTTTATCAGTTTAATGTGATGCCATTTTTTAATGGTAAGGCCCCATTTAGATACCCAAATAAACAAAGAAGTCTCAAAGTTATAGTTCTCGAAGTCCTTTGAAAGGGAAACCCAAAACAAGTTAAAAATTAGCTACTAAATTGGGTCTTATCGCAGCCCACGATTATGTTTTTAAAACCTAATTTTTGAAGATCTATGTAAAATTGTAAAAAATGAAAATCTGTTTAATTTTGTAATTAAACAGTATCCTTTGAAAATCTCTATCTTCTGGACGGCAACATTATATTCCTGACACACTGCTTTATAAAGCTAAAAAAAGCTAAAGCATAAAATCGAAAAATAAGCAGAATGGAACTAATATCTCTTTGTGTTTTTGGGCTTGTCAATACCAAGAAATTTATTGAAAACGAATTGCTATTTTTTGCAGGCCCATCAAAAACAACATTTATCTTAGTCGTTTCTAGCCCACGCAGCAATGGCTATAGAATGTGTTGTGTGTTTCTGTATGCAGTGGACGCATATGACGCTGGTGTGGATATTTTGATTTCTGTTTCTTGTTTCTGACTATTTGAATCTTGATTTTTGATTATGAATAAAAAAATTATTTGTTTTTGACAATATTATATATTTTCGATCTCTAATCAAAATCGTGACTTTGTCATTATAACGGGTGAATGTGGTACAATGATATAAATAAAAGTATTGCAAATCAATGATAACCAACAATACAAAGTTATTGATATTTAACATGCCGCCCTCGTTAAAATGTCCAAATTTCAAAAATAATAAATAAAATTACCCAACAATAAAAGTTTTACAAATAACATTAAGGTTAATTTTAAACTCTCTAAACCTAACTTATCTAATATTTTGTTAACTCTAGAACAGTTTGTACTTTTACAGTCATTGTTTTTAAACAAAAAAGGCAATTTCTGGATTTCGATGTCATATTCGGGATCATCTCTTATCACATTAGATCAGGAAATATTTAATCTTGACTTGAAATTTTTTCCATAGGTAATGGCGCTAACTTGGTAATAGCACGTTGGTAAATACCATATTGCGTTTGAACGGATACAACTCTGACCAGGTTGTCATGACCGGGATGTAGTTCAACGACCCGTCCTAATGGCCAATTCATAGGTGGTTCATTTTCTGTCTAAAGAAGGACCATTGTTCCCATCTTGATATTTTGCTGTGGGGAACACCATTTTGTGCGCTGCTGCAAGGAGTGAATATAGTCTGTACTCCAAACATGCCAAAACTGTTGTACCATTTATTGCAGCTGCTTAAAGTACTTCAGACGATTTGGATTAACGTCTGTCACATTGTCTTGTGGACAGGCAAGTAACCTTCTTCCAATAAGGAAATGACCAGCTGTAAGTACTTGAAAATCCATAGGATCATCGGATAGAGGGGTCAACGGTCGACTGTTGAGGATTGCCTCTATCTGTGTGAGGATAGTGTAGAAATTCTCGAAGTCAAGCTTCACACTTCCCAGGACTCGTTTTAAATGATACTTGAAAGATTTTATCGCGGCTTCCCAAAGACCACCACAATGGGGAGAACGAGGGGGAATAAAATGCCATTTAATTTTGTTGTCAGAGAAAAAAGTTTGATATTGATTGACGCAATCAGTAACTACCGCGCATAATCTATCAAATTTTGGAGGTAAGATAATAGAAAATTTTTGATCAAGGCTAAGACCATCTTTATCCAACGTAAGATTTAGTCTTATAAGTTTACTGCTCTTTTCAATCTTATTCCCTTCCTGAAGACATTTAATATCTTTATTAAAACTTTCCTGTTGAACTAAAGAACAAAGGGTATGCTCAGCCTTATCTAGCTCTTGAATAGTCAAAGTTTTAGATAACTCCAATCTTTGATTAGATTTTTTGGCATTTAGGTTATTCCAAAATCTTAAAATAAATGCTGTAACTTTAACTAATTTACTGTAGGAGGAATAAAGATCAAAGATAAAGCTGTGACTGTTTGGTTTTTGTATGGCAGTATAAGTTAAAGTAATTTTTACTGTTCGAACTTTAGGAACAGTATCAATTTTAGTTATTATAGCAATTTTCCTTTGGTTGACCAATAAAAGAAGGACCGTGCCACCAAAGCAAAGAATTTTCTAAAAATTGGGGGTTACAACCACGACTTAAAATGTCGCTTGGATTTTGATCAGTTGTCAAGTGTCTCCATTGACTATTTTCGGTTAATCGCTGAATCCCAGCTACGCGATTACTAACAAAAACTTTCCAATGGCTAGGCTCTTTTTCTAACCACGCTAAGACAATTGTAGAATCTGTCCAATAAGTGATGTTAGAAATCTTAACACGTAATGTACGTTTTACTTTGTCCAATAGTTGTGCTAATAAATATGCATCAGACAATTCGAGCTTCGGAATGGTTAAGTTAGATTTAAGAGGGGCTAACCGACTCTTAGCGCAGATAAGATTTGAATGCATTCTACCCTTATCGTCACAAAAAACCAGGTAAATAGCTGCTCCGTAAGCTAACTGAGAGCTATCGCAGAAGCCATGAAGTTGTATCTTATCTGCTAGATTAGAATGTAGTACGCATCTTGAAATCTTGATAGCACTGATACACTTTATCTGCTTTAAAAATTCTAGCCAAGTTAAGGAAATAGAATCTGGTGAATTATCATCCCAATCTAGCTTATTATTCCAGATGTCCTGTAGAATAAGTTTAGCTCGGACAATGATTGGATTGACCAATCCTAAAGGGTCAAATAACTGGGCTACACCTGCCAACACAGTTCTTTTTGTGATGATAGATGGTTCAGTGTTCATCTGAAAAATATAACTTAGTGTATCATCTATAGGATTCCAATAAATACCTAAAGTTTTGATCTCTCTGTCACCTTTAATTAAAAAAGGTTCTGAAGAATCGTTGATAGCTGATAAAAAGTCTGCATCATTTGACATCCATTTTCGCAAATTAAAACCAGAATTATGTAAGATTTGTGAAATATAATTTTTTAGCTGAATAGCTGATTGAAGGTCGTTACAACCGGTGATAAGATCGTCCATATAGAAATCTTCTTTGATAATTTGTGAAATTTTAGGATTATTTTCCTGACATTTAAAACCGATCTCATTTAAAACGCGTGTAGCAAGAAAGGAACTGCTGGTTAAACCATAAACAATAGTGTTTAATTCATAGTGCTTTATTTCTTGAGATGGATTATCACGCCAAAGTATGCGTTGAAAAGATCTATCTGATTTATCGACTAATACCATGCGAAACATTTTTTCAACATCAGCTGTTAAAACAATCGGATAAGTTCGCATGCGCAAGACTATGTCAAACAAATCACTTTGTACTTTGGGACCTGCTTTTAGAACCTGATTCAGACTTACACCAGAACTTGAAGAACTACTTCCATTGAATACTACTCTGGTCTTAGTAGTTTCACTAGTGTCCTTAAAGACTGGATGATGAGGAAGATAAAATGAGATCTTGTCTTGATGATCAAGATTTGGATTAATTTGTGACATTTGTCCCATCTCTTCATATTTTTAGCTTTAAAAAATTAGAATATTGTTTGCGAAGTTCTGAGTTTTTTGAAAGTCGTTTTTCTGTAGAAAAAAAGCATTTTTTTGCATTTTGAAAAGAATCTCCTAAGTTTTGATAATTATCCTTTAATGGTAATTTTACTACGTAACGTCCGGCACTGTCTTGTTTAAGATTTTGTCTAAAGTGTATTTCGCATTCTAGCTCCTCAGTAGTAAGCTTATTTTGATCACGCTGTACGTTTTCTATAGACCAGAAATCGCGTACGGTATCATGCTATGAATTGTTGGAAAGATGACATAGAGAATTCAACTGAGAACTAGATTGCTTGAGTGTAGTGTGTAAAGAACCGGCTAAAAACCATCCTAGCTTGGAATTCTGTATGATAGGTTGATTTGCTCCTAGTTTGATTTGTTGACTTTCAAGCAAATTAAAAAATAAATTGGTTCCAAGCAAAATATCAATTTCTTGACATTCGTGGAATTGTGGATCTGCTAGTTGCAGGTTTGATGGAATTTTGAGTAAGCTGGGATCAAAAGAAATTTGCGGTAACTTGGAAGTAATTTTATCGATAACTAGCAAATGAATGTTCATCTTAAATGAGTGATCAGTTGACTGAAGCTTAGTCGAAAATGATTTATTCATTTTGATTGGTGCTTGGTTAATACCATTAACTGTCATATGAACTGGTTGAGATTTAATGTTCAGTCTATTGTATAGTTTAGTCGTACAAACTACCTGAATCTAACATGGCACGACATTTGATAGGTTTCCTATCCTTGTCTAATAATTCTATGATCGCTGTTGCAAGAAGAGGTTGACAAAACGCTTGTTTGCCATGAATCTCGCAGTATGCTGTCTGGCTGTTTTCAGGATATATGTCAGAATTATCCCGCAGTGTTTGTTTTTCATTTTCACAATGTACTTCTGGTGAAACTTCTTCATTTTCCTGTACAAATGCACAGGTATCTCTAAAATTAGCATCTGTTTGTACGGGTTTAAATTTAATTTAGACTCATGGAGGATTGAATTATGACGCTGAGAACAGAATTTACAGTTTCTTGATAAACATGAGTTTAATTCATGGCCTGTATGAAGATAGTTTGTGCAAATACCTCGCTTTTCTAGCTCACTTTTGCGAACCTTTATCGGTAATGCCAACAATCGAAAACACTTGTAAGTAGAATGTGTGTTTAAGCGACAAAATGAGCAAGAGAAGTCTGCATGGTCTATCTGTTTTGTTTGTTCGTTATCTATGCCTACATGTGAGAATGATTTTTGTGTTTGCTGAATAGTGTTTTTTGAAAATGATTGGTTTATTGGTTTTGGTTTAAATGGTGTTGTAGTTGTATTAATGTTTTTGTTGTAAATTTTTGTATCAATGGTTTCGAGAATCTGAACTCTATTTTTGAGAAAATTTATAAAATCTGTATACTTGGGTCTTTCACTTTCATTTGTGATCTCCCATTCGCGTCTTGTAGTAATATTTAACTTACTTGTTAACAAATACAACAATATAGTGTCCCAATATTCTACCGGTTCATTGAGATTTTCGAGCGCGCGAATATTCTGAGTACAATGATCAATGAACTTGCGCAATGATTGACATGACTCTTTTAGCAGAGCAGAATAATCAAAAAGATTTTTTAAATGCTTATGTGTTAATATTCTTTTATTCTCATACCTTTCTCGAAGAAGTGTTAATGCAATACTGTAGTTACTCTCCGTCACATTGAGTGATTTGAGAACCTCTGCTGCATCACCTTTTATGCACTGTTTTAGCTGAAAAAATTTCTGAATTATCGGAATGTTTGGATCATCATCTACAATGGATTTAAATACCTGAAAAAAAGTTTCCCATTGTTCATGCTCTCCATAAAATGAGGGAGGAGTAATTTTGAAAATATTATGATTCGGGACATGAACGACTGATGTGGGTGGATTTTGCGGTAATGATTGTATTGTTGCCGGTGCAGATGTATTTGGCAACGATTGCAGAATTTTTTGTTTTTCGAATCCATTTTGATCAATAATGTCAAGCGCAATTCCACTAATTGCAAAATAAGCATTTTCGTAAGAATCACCCTCGGAGTGTTGCGTGGGATCAAGCTGAATGAGCTCTTCCTGTATTTTTTCAAATTGACCAAATGCCGTGTTGAATTTTTCCAACCTAATTTTTACTTCCGAAATTGATAGACTATCGCTGCTTGTGCTTTGAAAGAATTTTTCAAATTTAGATATAATCTTTTAAAACTTCCCCGTCTTTCTACCAACTGAAGAATCTTTGCTTGCTTTTCTGTCATTATAACAATTTATAATAAAAATAAGTTATGTGAAACCTGAGCTGCAAGAAAACTAACACAGCCCCACTTATGGAGCGAGTCCACCTGATAATTGATCCGCTGATGTGTTGTTACGGTATGCTGTTTTTCGAAATGATTTTCTGCGATGATCCGGCTCGAAGGACCAAAAATATGTTGTGTGTTTCTGTATGCAGTGGACGCATAGGACGCTGGTGTGGATATTTTGATTTCTGTTTCTTGTTTCTGACTATTTAAATCTTGATTTTTGATTATGAATAAAAAAATTATTTGTTTTTGACAATGTTATATATTTTCGATCTCTAATCAAAATCGTGACTTTGTCATTATAACGGGTGAATGTGGTACAATGATTTAAATAAAAGTATTGCAAATTAATGATAACCAACAATAAAAAGTTATTGATATTTAACAGAATGTATTGTTTTTGATTAGAAAAACAATAGATAACGCCGAAATAATGTGTTATTTCGGTGTATTTAACATATCTCCTCATGCCGTCTCTACATGATGTCCGTGTCTGTCCGGCCCGCGAAAACACACACTCACTCATGCACGCACACACACACATACACACTCACGCACGCACACTCACTCACGCACACACACACACACTCACGCACACACACAAACACTCACGCACGCACATCACACACACACACAAACACACTCACGCACGCACACACGTACTAACGCACACACACACTCACACTCACGTACACACACAAACACTCACGCACACACACACACTCTCACGTAAATACACACACATATTCACGTAAATACACACACACATTCACGTAAATACACACACACACTTACACACACACACACTCATGGACGCACACACTCATGGACGCACACACACATTGACGCGCGCACACACACACACACACTGACGTGCGCACACTCACACACTGACCCACACACACACACTTACTGACGCACACACACACACTCACTGACGCACACACACACACACACACACACACACACACACACACACACACACACACACTGACGCACACACACACATTTTCACGTACACAAACACTCACGCGCGTATACTTGCGCAGCCACAAACACACACGCACAAACGCTCGTATACACACAAACGCGTGCTAACACAACAACACACACACACACACACACACTCAAACACGCGCGGGCACACAGAAACACACACACGCTCACACACACACACGCGCACACAGAAACACTGACTGACTACAAACTTTACAATTACCATAACTTGGAAACAAAAAAGTTTTAACCAAAAGTTGTTGGAACTTTTCGTCTAGTTCTGACCTTTCTAAGCATCTCCTAAAGTTTGGTGAATCATTTAAATTACACCCTGTATAAGACGACTGTTTGAATTATCAGCTAGAATATGAAGTAAAGTCAATTCATCACCAAACAAAAATACTCTGCCAATATATGGGCCCCTAAGCTCACACTAGGTACTATAGTTTTAGAGTACGTGCGAGCTAATAAAACTAAAACCTGAACTATATCTTATTCAACTCCAGACTAAATTACCTCTTGTTTGATACCACACAAGCCATGTTTTGACTTAAACTCAAATTTTTGAAATCTACCCCCACGCTTAAAAAAACAAAAACTAAACTGTATTATGTTTAACTCCGGACTCAATTACCTTTCGTTTGATATCACACACGCCATATTTTCACATAAACTCTAATTTTTGAAATCTACCCCCACCCTTTTTGAAGAAAAAAAAATTAAAATGTATTTTTTTAACTCCATACTCAATTACCTTTCGTTTGATATCACACACGCCATATTTTCACATAAACTCTAATTTTTGAAATCTTCCCTCACCCTTTTATTTGGCTTGTGTTCGGTGGATTTTGTTCATTTTTAAATGGGACCATCTCGACCCAAGATCCAGCCTAGGTACCAAATTTCATTAAAATCGGCCAAGCGGTTTTTGAGTTATGCGTCAGACAGACAGACAGACAGACAGACAGACAGACAGACAGACAGACAGACAGACAGACAGACAGACAGACAGACAGACAGACAGACAGACAGACAGACAGACAGACAGACAGACAGACAGACAGACAGACAGACAGACAGACAGACAGACAGACAGACAGACAGACAGACAGACAGACAGACAGACAGACAGACAGACAGACAGACAGACAGACAGACAGACAGACAGACAGACAGACAGACAGACAGACAGACAGACAGACAGACAGACAGACAGACAGACAGACAGACAGACAGACAGACAGACAGACAGACAGACAGACAGACAGACAGACAGACAGACAGACAGACAGACAGACAGACAGACAGACAGACAGACAGACAGACAGACAGACAGACAGACAGACAGACAGACAGACAGACAGACAGACAGACAGACAGACAGACAGACAGACAGACAGACAGACAGACAGACAGACAGACAGACAGACAGACAGACAGACAGACAGACAGACAGACAGACAGACAGACAGACAGACAGACAGACAGACAGACAGACAGACAGACAGACAGACAGACAGACAGACAGACAGACAGACAGACAGACAGACAGACAGACAGACAGACAGACAGACAGACAGACAGACAGACAGACAGACAGACAGACAGACAGACAGACAGACAGACAGACAGACAGACAGACAGACAGACAGACAGACAGACAGACAGACAGACAGACAGACAGACAGACAGACAGACAGACAGACAGACAGACAGACAGACAGACAGACAGACAGACAGACAGACAGACAGACAGACAGACAGACAGACAGACAGACAGACAGACAGACAGACAGACAGACAGACAGACAGACAGACAGACAGACAGACAGACAGACAGACAGACAGACAGACAGACAGACAGACAGACAGACAGACAGACAGACAGACAGACAGACAGACAGACAGACAGACAGACATACAGACAGACAGACGGCGCGACAAAAAAGTTTCTAAATCATCTGAAACGCAAAGATATATAAACATTTTTGAAATCGGAGCAACTTTTTTTTTCTCGAAAAAATTATCACCATAGCTCACACTACTATAGTATAGTATATGTGTGAGCTAATTATTTGAATTTCTGCAGGGTTCTAGAACACGAGTCCTGCGAAAAACTACACAGGGAAATAATGGAGCAGCTTACACAGAGAGAGAGTTACTCCAGGTCAAGTGACAAGTATGGGCACATCTCAGCAAATATCAGATTACGACTGAAGCAATATAACAATGAGGTGGATCAGCTTAAGCAGAAGCTTGAACTTACAGAGACTGGTTGTTCCATGTATCCTTTGCTATTTACCATCTCATAAAATGGCGAGGTTATAAACATTTTTTATCTCCATATTATTCGAACTCAAGCACTGCTAGACACGGAATAAAGACAAGTAGTTTTTATAATATATTTTTTTAATTTCAGTTTTGCCGTTTGACACATAGGGCTCAATTCTTTGCAAAACGCCAGTGAAACTGACGCGTCAGTTATGCGGCAACGCCGCCGCTTCCCGCCTGTCACCACCAGCCATACCATTCAAAGCCTTATGCGTCACGCGTCGTTTAGCCTTACACGCGGTTCCCACCTACCGAGAAAGTCGTGGGTGGGAACCGGGTTTTATTTAATTTTTTAACGAACTTCATTGATACAATTTTCATAAAATTACATCAAAAATATATATAGCGAAGCTAAACATGATTCCACAACTATAAAACTGTGTCTTGGATTTGTGGTTACGGATCAGAATGTGGGGAACATAAACTATATTTTTAAAGATTCAATATGGCGGCTGTGATAAGTAGACATATGTCGAAAATTCGATTTTTGCTGTCCCACGACAACTTAAAAACTACTAATTCATTTCCACAATTTTTACGTCGTTTTGTTGGGTAAATAATTCCAAGATTATTTTATATACATATAGTCTAAGAGTCCAGTAGGATTTTGGGCTTGAATTGCAAACCGATACTCATATATTTTAATCGATTCGTCATAAGACCATGTCCCAAAAAAATGGAGATACCTGCGAAAACCCTGAATAAACAACCCGCCATCTTTGTTTAAAGATGGCGAAAAGGAGTTTGAATCAAATATACGTAACTTTTTTATTATTAAATCGATTTTACTCGAACAAATAGCTTCTACTATAATGGCCTCTACAAAACGCTATGAATACTTTGTTTTTTATTTGTCTCCATACTGTAAATTTTGTAAGTTCCTCAAATACGCTGTTTTTTTTTGGTTTTTTGAGTTTTTAAAGAAAACTACTGGTTTTACAAAAAAAAGCATCAAAAATAAAAAATATGCAGATTGTTAAGATGTATTCATGGTGGGTCTAATATTTGCTATGGATTAAGCGGTTCTCGAGTTACACTCAAAAAACCACTAAATTGGCCTATACCTACCCCTGGGTACAAAATTTTCATGTTTTCACCAAAGTCATGAAAGTTACTAAAAAACCATACAGATCGAAAAAGGATGTCAAGCTGAATAGGAAACGGCTATTAGTTTTAAACAGAAACTGATACTGAGGTAGATATGGCGGCTTAAACATGGCCGAAGCGTAATTTACAATTTTATTTTTGAGGGTAATTTTTTTATATATAACGAACACCTGTTAGCTCCCGCTAAATTTCGCGGTGTTTGTAAATTTTAAAACCACACAATTGAATGACGGACAGAGTACATTTTCGCGCATTTTGGACATGCGCACCAAGAATCAGAGAGATCCTTTTTCGACCGCCTCGAGAAATGGCGTGTTAATTTACTTTCTCCAACTATTTCAAATTTCTACACTTGAAAGTGCTCGATTTTGGTGTACTGAAGCATAGAACTAGAAACTTCAGCCCTTCAGCTACGTGGTGACATCATTAGATCCAGACAGGGGCCCCTTGGAACGTGGAGAAATTGGCTGCAAACTGGTGAGTGCTTTGTCTCTGATTTCCGTTGTGTGGTACCCACAATTAACCTATGGACCTTTTAATTATTTCGTAATTTCATATCAATATATTTATGTTTGTTCGCGCTTTCATTGATTGAAATATATACAGTCTATTGCATTTATCATTTTTCTTACTGCGGGCAAAACATAAGTGTTCCTTCGACCGAATTATTTAAAATTTACTCCATACGACGGTATTAATAAGTCGGCCATTTTCCCGCCGAGATCAAGGCCTTGAATTTTGCCAATCGTATTGAAACGAGAGAGATTTTCGTTCGACCTTTGGTAGCGGCGCAGTTCGCCTGATTTTCGGTCCGCTGCTATGGTAACGTACCGTGGTCATTCAGTAAACAAATCGAAGCAATCAAAACAAACGAGCACATGTTCAGTGTGTTAGGTGTGTTCCATATCATTTCGATATTTAAAACAATTTTCATCAATTGCGATAAATGAGTGCATATTTTCGACAATTCGTCATTTTTCTATTTCAGAAGCATTAATTTAGCGTTAATTGTATATTTACCGACATTTCTGTGATTAGATGTGTTCCATATCATTTCGATATTTAAAACAATTTTCATCAATTGCCATAAATTAGTGCATATTTTCGACAATTCGTCATTTTTCTATTTCAGAAGCATTAATTTAGCGTTAATTGTATATTTACCGACAATTTCGTCATTTCAAAGGTAAAATCATGTCTGTCAAAAAAGCTGTGCAAAAACGTAAGGGTTTTTTATCTGCGATCACCGAGTGTTATGTGTTTTCACAGACCGCGGCACGAAAAAGCGAGAAACGAGTTTCAAGTGAGGTATTCCGATTTGGACGAAACTTTCGATAAATGCATGCTGGCACATAATGATGTCATTATGTTGATAGACGACTCGGACGACGAGGAGTTTAAAACGCAGGATGCGATCCTTTCAGAAGCTCGTAAATATTTTTATGCGTGTAAGGGGGTTTACTCTAAATTATTTCCGGTTGAGGCCCCATCCTTTTCGGGATCATATGTTCGACAAAACGAAACTCCAAAACTCAAAGAGTTAGGTATTCCCATATTTCGAGGTGATAAAAAATTATGGCCAAGCTTTTTCGATCTTTTTAATAACATTATAGATCAAAATCAAAGTCTAAGTAACGTTCGAAAACTTCAATATTTATTTTCATATCTCGAGGATGAGCCTTTAAAATTGATATCAGGGATTAGCTTATCTGATCAAAATTATAAAATTGCTTACGACAAATTAGTCAATAGATATCAAGACAAGCGAGACCTCGCAAATGATGCTTTAAGCACAATTATGAACTCCACATTAAAAAACGAGTCAGCTAAAGAATTGCGTAATTTAATTGACACCTTTTCTGAATCCCTAGAAATTTTAAAATCACTTAGCTTTGACGTTGACTTTATTATTTTTTTCATTTTGTTAGAAAAATTGGATATTCCGACGCGTTCAAATTTCGAAATGAGTCACGCCAATACTAATACCGAAATTCCCACTTTTCAGTCACTTTTTCAATTTTTAGAATAAAGATGTAAAGTTTTGGAATCACTTCCTCAATCAACAGCACCCAAAAAGGTGCCTACCTATCAAAAATCAGTTTGGGCAAAAGGCTAACTATCAAAATTCAAATTCTATGCGAAATCAGTTTGGGCAAATGCCTACCTACAAATCATCCAATTCGCCTTTTATAGGACTAGCTGGCACCTCAACTAATTCAAGTACGGGAATAAAATGTTTCCGGTGTAATCAAGGTCACATGCTTTCGAAATGTCAAACATTTCTTGATCTCTCACCTATCGATCGCCTATCTTTCGTCAAGCAATAAAAATTATGTCTAGCGTGTTTTCATCCCTTGCATGGGGTAGATACGTGCAAATCAAAATATTCATGCAGGACTTGCAATAGTAAAACGCACCACACTTTAACTCATATCTTAGAAACTAATCAAGAGTCTGGAAGCCAAGATACTAGTCCTGTCATTCACATACCACCTGTCAATAATTTTCATGTGTCATTAAATACCTCAGGACCTTCAGGTACCTTTCTTT
Organism: Aspidapion aeneum; assembly: GCA_963576565.1. Lineage (NCBI taxonomy): Eukaryota > Metazoa > Arthropoda > Insecta > Coleoptera > Brentidae > Aspidapion > Aspidapion aeneum. Next base: position 87,959,890 of record OY755043.1, read on the forward strand.
TATGCACCGCCATAATAGATGTTATGGACGGTTGCGGAAATTTTCAACCTGTAAGGGCACTGCTTGATTCTGGATCACAGACAGGATTCATCAGTGAAAAGTGTATTTAGCGTCTTAATCTTCCTAGGCGACGTTACACCACTGAAATATTCGGATTAAATCAGATGTCTTCTTTTACTTCCAAAGGGCTCGTTCAATGTCACATTAAGCCACAAGGACAGGTCACTCCTTTACTTAATTTCGAAGCAATTGTCGTTCCACAATTATGTTCCAATATGCCTACATTCACTTTGAACGATAATCAGTGGAAACACTTGGAAAACCTTAAACTTGCCGACGCATCTTATTTCAAATCTAGACCTGTGGACCTAGTTATTGGTTGCGAGATATTCGCACAGATATTCAAGGAGGGCAGGGTTCTTGGACAAATAGGGCAACCTTCAGCCCTTGAAACTATCTTTGGCTGGGTCGTCATGGGAAAAGTTGACGAAGTAGGTAGTCTTACGGAACGAATCAGTTGTTTTTTAACGAGTCATTCACCTCCTTTAGAGGTCATTCTCCCTAGGTTTTGGGAAATCGAACATTTGCCTAAAAAACAAATCTTATCAAAGGAAGAAAAACAAGCAGAATCAATTTTTACTGCGAGTGTAGTACGGCAACCGAGCGGTAGATTCATGGTAGATCTTCCGTTTAAAGATAAAATAAACCCTGAGCTAGGAAATACTTATCCGCAAGCTTATCGTAGATTTTTACTTCTAGAAAATAGATTACTCAAAAATCCTGATCTGTACACTGCCTATTCAAGTTTCATGCAAGACTATATCGATTCTAATCATATGAGTCTAGTTTTATCTAGTCAACCAAAGGTCGACGTATCATGTTTTTTAGCACATCATTGCGTACTAAAGCCGGAAAGCTTAAGTACAAAATTAAGGGTAGTCTGGGATTGTTCGGCAGTCACCCCAAAAAATATTAGTCTCAATGACACGTTGTTATCGGGACCGAAACTTCAAAAAGATATTACTTCTTTACTCCTTACGTTTCGTCTTAATCCTATTGCCTACATTGCTGATATCAAACAGATGTTCCGTCAAGTCCTTATCAATCCTTATCACCGTCCTTATCAAAGGATATTGTGGAGGTTCTCTCCACAGGACCCACTTTCAGTGTGGGAACTTTCTACTGTCACTTTTGGCATGACATGCTCACCTTTTCTAGCCATGCGTACATTAAATGAGCTGGCAGAGAGAGAAAAGGAACGTTTTCCTATGGCTAGTACTGTTCTAAAAACGTCAATCTATATCGACGATATCTTGGGAACTAGCCCTTCGCTTTCTGAAGCTCTCTTCCATCAAACAGAACTCAATGATTTGTTGAAGTCGGGAGGATTTGAACTTAAAAAATGGGCAAGCAATTGTCCTGAGTTATTGGCAACATTGCCAGAGTCCGATCGTCAAATGCCTCTCTCTTTCGACAAGGAGGAACCCCACTTTATCAAAGTTTTAGGACTTCAATGGCATCCAAAAAACGACATTTTTCCTTATCAATGCCGAATGAAGGACAAACCCCCAACCAAACGTTCTATTTTATCTATCATAGGAACAATCTTCGATCCCTTAAGTTTTCTTTGTCCCTTGTTGCTACAAGCAAAATTTATTTTGCAACAGTTGTGGATATCGAAAATAGGCTGGGACGAAGAACCAGATTCTTCTATCATCGACTCTTGGAACAAACTTCGTTCTGAATTCCCGCTTCTTTCCAATTTTCAATTACCCCGACAAATCAAACTGTCAAAAACCAATACCTGTCAAATCATCGGCTTCTGTGACGCTTCAATTCGAGGCTACGCAGGCGTCGTATATTTTCGTGTAGAAGAGGAAAACAATATATCTGTTTCTCTCATATCTGCAAAATCTAGGGTCGCGCCTATATAGTCACAAACTTTGGCTAGGCTAGAACTCCTAGGCGCATTTCTTTTAAGCGAATTAATTGATTTTGTATTATCTAGCTATGAAGGAAAAATAACTTTTACAAATATCGTTACTTTCTGCGATTCGCAAGTCGTATTGCACTGGCTTTCATCCCCTCTTAATCGCTGGCAAACCTTTGTTGGAAATCGAGTCAGTAGAATCCAAGAAATCATTCCCTCAAACTCGTGGCGCTACATTCCTTCTGCTTTGAATGCAGCCGATACTGCGTCACGAGGGGCCACCCCTTCACAGCTCATGTCACATGACATGTGGTGGAACGCACCGTCGTTTTTGTGGTCTCCCGAAAACGAATGGCCCGATTTTCATAAATCAAAAATGCCGATTGATTTCGGAGATATTAATCTGGAGGAAAAGCCAAAAGTCTGTTGCAATGCGATAATTGATGTCAACTTCTTAGATCAGCTTCTTATCAAATATTCCTCTATATCAAAAATTCAACGTATCATTTGTTATGTCCTTCGAATAGTTAACCTTTTTCAAAACCATCAAAAACCCACTAAGCCGCCGGACCAAAAAGTTATTTTTGAGAATATTGTTTTTCCTACCACCGGTGAGATGCAGGGTGCGTTACACCTTCTTATCAAACGCGTGCAAGGTTCTTGTTTTTCTGAGCTTTTTTCCGCGTTATCTAAGGATAAACCAATACCGAAACCTTTGCGAAAACTTTCACCTTTTCTTGATGAGAATAATATCATTAGAGTCGGTGGCAGATTGCAAAAATCTGACCTTTTGTCTTATTCTGCAAAACACCCCGTCTTACTTTCGAGTGACCATCGTTTAACTACTCTTCTTATCGAGTCCGCTCATCGACAATATCTTCATCCTGGGTTTAAAACATTACATAATCTGCTTTTACAGCAATTTTGGATATTATCTGCCAGACGGGCAATTCAAAGAACCATATCCAAGTGCTTGCAATGTTTTAGAATCAACCCTAAACCCTATAGACCGCCCATAATGAGTTCACTTCCCGCTCATTGAATCAATCAACTTAAACCTTTTTCGAGTGTAGCTATCGACTTTTGTGAACCTTTCTTTGTGATTCCTCATCGTTACCGTGGTTGTAAAGCTTTCAAATCGTATGTCTGTGTGTTTGTCTGTACGGCCACACATTGCGTGCATTTGGAATTAACCATGGAACTGTCCACCGAAGGGTTCGTAGGTGCATTCCATCGATTAATTTCCAGACGTGGAAGCGTGACGCAATGCTGGTCAGATCAAGGCAGTAATTTTATAGGGTTTCGTAACCAATTACTTGATTACGCAAGAAGTGCGTTCACCAGACTTTCTATTCGTTGGCATCTGGGACCTCCTCTCAGTCCACATTTCAATGGCCTGGCAGAAGCTGGCGTCAAAAGTTTTAAAACTCACTTTGTTCGAGTTGTCGGCGACCAGAAGTTGTCTATCATGGAAATGTCCAACCTTACATGTCGCATAGAAGCCGTACTTAATAGTCGCCCTTTATCTCCTGCCTCTTCAGACCCACACGATCTTCAACCTCTTACCCCTGGGCATTTTTTGACCCTTAAACCCCTTAATTCAGAAATTCCGGAGTCAGATTTGTCCGAGGTTCCCCTAAATCGGCTCTCGAGGTGGCAACTAATCCAAAAACTACATAATGATTTTTGGAAACGGTATTCTATAGAGTATTTGCATAAATGATTTGGTTATCATAACAAGTGATCACAGCCACTCACCTTTGAATGGCCGGTCGGTCGGGTCATCGAACTGCATCCCGGCGGAGACGGTCAGGTGCGTGTTGCGACGGTACAAACGGTTACCGGTGTTTACAAGCGGCCAGTTTTAAAACTGTGCCTCTTGCCGAATTAAAAGCAATTTTAATTTTTTCTACCTATTGAAGTCAATTATTACAATAGGTAATTCTTTATTATTATTTTTTTTAATTTTGTGTGTTTGTTTTGACTTTTTCGGGTTTTCGTTATCTCTAAATAAACTTACGCTACTTATCTGTTTTTCATTCATTTATATTTATCGGTCGATTATTTTTTTTTATCTATATCTGTCTGGCTGTTATTCTAAAATTGTGTGTTTTGGAGGGCAGTTATGTTAGCTCCCGCTAAATTTCGCGGTGTTTGTAAATTTTAAAACCACACAATTGAATGACGGACAGAGTGCATTTTCGCGCATTTTGGACATGGGCACCAAGAATCAGAGAGATCCTTTTTCGACCGCCTCGAGAAATGGCGTGTTAATTTACTTTCTCCAACTATTTCAAATTTCTACACTTGAAAGTGCTCGATTTTGGTGTACTGAAGCATAGAACTAGAAACTTCAGCCCTTCAGCTACGTGGTGACATCATTAGATCCAGACAGGGGCCCCTTGGAACGTGGGAAATTGGCTGCAAACTGGTGAGTGCTTTGTCTCTGATTTCCGTTGTGTGGTACCCACAATTAACCTATGGACCTTTTAATTATTTCGTAATTTCATATCAATATATTTATGTTTGTTCGCGCTTTCATTAATTTTTTTTTTTTTTTTTACGGGTATGCGCACTCGCAAGGAGATCCCTATCACGCTCGACAAGCGGCAAGTGCGCGGAAATGTTGGTGTGTGTTGGTTTTGAAACGGTTCAGGTTGTAACCTGCAGGGAAAACTGTCGCAGGGAGTTTATTCCACAGCGATGCTGTTCTCCAGAGATATGAATTCTGATATAGTGAGGTTCTTGGTGCCTCTATTTTGACAGTAAGTTGATGGTTACCGTCTGTTTGACGTGTTCGCCTAGTAGGTGCTACTCCCGGGGGATTATACGTGCCAACTCTTTAGAGCATTTTCCGTGATAATACCTGTAGAAGAGAGAGAGATCGCCCACAGTTCTTCGATGTTCGAGACTATCCAAGCTACGGGTAAGTGCGGGGTCATTGATCAGCTTGATAGCTCGCTTTTGCACGGTGTTCAAAAGCATTAAGGTATGTTTGGGTGCCGCACTCCATATATGTGAGCAGTACTCCATAGTTGGTCGAATCTGGGCTTTGTAGAGTGTCAGCAGTTGGCTTGGTGTATACAGATGTCTTGTACGAAATAGCACCCCAAGCTTTTGGGACGCCCTTTTAGCTATATCTGCCTCGTGACTGTGCCAAGACATGTTGGTCTCTGCAGTGACTCCTAAGATGTTCAACTGGCTCTGCAATGTGACAGCACTTCCAGATAGCATGATGTTTGGCTCACCGGTGCTGGTCTTTTTTGAAAACAGGGCTGCTTGGGTTTTCTGCGCGTTGAACTGTACAAGGTTTTTGTTGCCCCAGACAGACAAAAATTAAAATATATACAGTCCATTGCATTTATCGTTTTTCTTACTGCGGGCAAAACAAACACCTACGGTGTCAAAATGTACCCCCGCTAAAAGACAATTTAATTATCTTCAAAAAAGGATAGCACACTTTTTGTCGTTAAGTTAATAGGTTTCCTAAAAAACACAAAAAATATGCGGCATACATAATTCGATGTTTTCGTTCCATTGAAGTACGACAATGGCCTGGGTCCATTAAGGGAAAAAATAATTTATGCACAGATAAACTAACCCGCAGTTGCATATTTAAACTCAGCGTCAAAAGACTTACAAAAATATATTTGATACTTTTCTGTTAAATTGACAGGTGGTCACGTGAATTTAACAACTTCTTAACGGTTTGAGCTAAAGACTTGGTTCTTTTTTTGATTTGTAGACAAAATTATCCAATACAGACAGACATACAGACAGACATACAGACAGACATACAGACAGACATACAGACAGACATACAGACAGACATACAGACAGACATACAGACAGACATACAGACAGACATACAGACAGACATACAGACAGACATACAGACAGACATACAGACAGACATATAGACAGACATACAGACAGACATACAGACAGACATACAGACAGACATACAGACATACAGACAGACATACAGACAGACATACAGACAGACATACAGACAGACATACAGACAGACATACAGACAGACATACAGACAGACATACAGACAGACATACAGACAGACATACAGACAGACATACAGACAGACATACAGACAGACATACAGACAGACATACAGACAGACATACAGACAGACATACAGACAGACATACAGACAGACATACAGACAGACATACAGACAGACATACAGACAGACATACAGACAGACATACAGACAGACATACAGACAGACATACAGACAGACATACAGACAGACATACAGACAGACATACAGACAGACATACAGACAGACATACAGACAGACATACAGACAGACATACAGACAGACATACAGACAGACATACAGACAGACATACAGACAGACATACAGACAGACATACAGACAGACATACAGACAGACATACAGACAGACAGACATACAGACAGACATACAGACAGACATACAGACAGACATACAGACAGACATACAGACAGACATACAGACAGACATACAGACAGACATACAGACAGACATACAGACAGACATACAGACAGACATACAGACAGACATACAGACAGACATACAGACAGACATACAGACAGACATACAGACAGACATACAGACAGACATACAGACAGACAGACATACAGACAGACAGACATACAGACAGACATACAGACAGACATACAGACAGACATACAGACAGACATACAGACAGACATACAGACAGACATACAGACAGACATACAGACAGACATACAGACAGACATACAGACAGACAGACATACAGACAGACATACAGACAGACATACAGACAGACATACAGACAGACATACAGACAGACATACAGACAGACATACAGACAGACATACAGACAGACATACAGACAGACATACAGACAGACATACAGACAGACATACAGACAGACATACAGACAGACATACAGACAGACATACAGACAGACAGACAGACATACAGACAGACATACAGACAGACATACAGACAGACATACAGACAGACAGACATACAGACAGACATACAGACAGACATACAGACAGACATACAGACAGACAGGCATACAGACAGACATACAGACAGACATACAGACAGACATACAGACAGACATACAGACAGACATACAGATAGACATACAGACAGACATACAGACAGACATACAGACAGACAGACATACAGACAGACATACAGACAGACATACAGACAGACATACAGACAGACATACAGACAGACATACAGACAGACATACAGACAGACATACAGACAGACATACAGACAGACATACAGACAGACATACAGACAGACATACAGACAGACATACAGACAGACATACAGACAGACATACAGACAGACATACAGACAGACATACAGACAGACATACAGACAGACATACAGACAGACATACAGACAGACATACAGACAGACATACAGACAGACATACAGACAGACATACAGACAGACATACAGACAGACATACAGACAGACATACAGACAGACATACAGACAGACATACAGACAGACATACAGACAGACATACAGACAGACATACAGACAGACATACAGACAGACATACAGACAGACATACAGACAGACATACAGACAGACATACAGACAGACAGACAGACAGACAGACATACAGACAGACATACAGACAGACATACAGACAGACATACAGACAGACATACAGACAGACATACAGACAGACATACAGACAGACATACAGACAGACATACAGACAGACATACAGACAGACATACAGACAGACATACAGACAGACATACAGACAGACATACAGACAGACATACAGACAGACATACAGACAGACATACAGACAGACATACAGACAGACATACAGACAGACATACAGACAGACATACAGACAGACATACAGACAGACATACAGACAGACATACAGACAGACATACAGACAGACATACAGACAGACATACAGACAGACATACAGACAGACATACAGACAGACATACAGACAGACATACAGACAGACATACAGACAGACATACAGACAGACATACAGACAGACATACAGACAGACATACAGACAGACATACAGACAGACATACAGACAGACATACAGACAGACATACAGACAGACATACAGACAGACATACAGACAGACATACAGACAGACATACAGACAGACATACAGACAGACATACAGACAGACATACAGACAGACATACAGACAGACATACAGACAGACATACAGACAGACATACAGACAGACATACAGACAGACATACAGACAGACATACAGACAGACATACAGACAGACATACAGACAGACATACAGACAGACATACAGACAGACATACAGACAGACATACAGACAGACATACAGACAGACATACAGACAGACATACAGACAGACATACAGACAGACATACAGACAGACATACAGACAGACATACAGACAGACATACAGACAGACATACAGACAGACATACAGACAGACATACAGACAGACATACAGACAGACATACAGACAGACATACAGACAGACATACAGACAGACATACAGACAGACATACAGACAGACATACAGACAGACATACAGACAGACATACAGACAGACATACAGACAGACATACAGACAGACATACAGACAGACATACAGACAGACATACAGACAGACATACAGACAGACATACAGACAGACATACAGACAGACATACAGACAGACATACAGACAGACATACAGACAGACATACAGACAGACATACAGACAGACATACAGACAGACATACAGACAGACATACAGACAGACATACAGACAGACATACAGACAGACATACAGACAGACATACAGACAGACATACAGACAGACATACAGACAGACATACAGACAGACATACAGACAGACATACAGACAGACATACAGACAGACATACAGACAGACATACAGACAGACATACAGACAGACATACAGACAGACATACAGACAGACATACAGACAGACAGACATACAGACAGACATACAGACAGACATACAGACAGACATACAGACAGACATACAGACAGACATACAGACAGACATACAGACAGACATACAGACAGACATACAGACAGACATACAGACAGACATACAGACAGACATACAGACAGACATACAGACAGACATACAGACAGACATACAGACAGACATACAGACAGACATACAGACAGACATACAGACAGACATACAGACAGACATACAGACAGACATACAGACAGACATACAGACAGACATACAGACAGACATACAGACAGACATACAGACAGACATACAGACAGACATACAGACAGACATACAGACAGACATACAGACAGACATACAGACAGACATACAGACAGACATACAGACAGACATACAGACAGACATACAGACAGACATACAGACAGACAGACATACAGACAGACATACAGACAGACATACAGACAGACATACAGACAGACATACAGACAGACATACAGACAGACATACAGACAGACATACAGACAGACATACAGACATACAGACAGACATACAGACAGACATACAGACAGACATACAGACAGACATACAGACAGACATACAGACAGACATACAGACAGACATACAGACAGACATACAGACAGACATACAGACAGACATACAGACAGACATACAGACAGACATACAGACAGACATACAGACAGACATACAGACAGACATACAGACAGACATACAGACAGACATACAGACAGACATACAGACAGACATACAGACAGACATACAGACAGACATACAGACAGACATACAGACAGACATACAGACAGACATACAGACAGACATACAGACAGACATACAGACAGACATACAGACAGACATACAGACAGACATACAGACAGACATACAGACAGACATACAGACAGACATACAGACAGACATACAGACAGACATACAGACAGACATACAGACAGACATACAGACAGACATACAGACAGACATACAGACAGACATACAGACAGACATACAGACAGACATACAGACAGACATACAGACAGACATACAGACAGACATACAGACAGACATACAGACAGACATACAGACAGACATACAGACAGACATACAGACAGACATACAGACAGACATACAGACAGACATACAGACAGACATACAGACAGACATACAGACAGACATACAGACAGACATACAGACAGACATACAGACAGACAGACATACAGACAGACATACAGACAGACATACAGACAGACATACAGACAGACATACAGACAGACATACAGACAGACATACAGACAGACATACAGACAGACATACAGACAGACATACAGACAGACATACAGACAGACATACAGACAGACATACAGACAGACATACAGACAGACATACAGACAGACATACAGACAGACATACAGACAGACATACAGACAGACATACAGACAGACATACAGACAGACATACAGACAGACATACAGACAGACATACAGACAGACAGACATACAGACAGACATACAGACAGACATACAGACAGACATACAGACAGACATACAGACAGACATACAGACAGACATACAGACAGACATACAGACAGACATACAGACAGACATACAGACAGACATACAGACAGACATACAGACAGACATACAGACAGACATACAGACAGACATACAGACAGACATACAGACAGACATACAGACAGACAGACATACAGACATACAGACAGACATACAGACAGACATACAGACAGACATACAGACAGACATACAGACAGACATACAGACAGACATACAGACAGACATACAGACAGACATACAGACAGACATACAGACAGACATACAGACAGACATACAGACAGACATACAGACAGACATACAGACAGACATACAGACAGACATACAGACAGACATACAGACAGACATACAGACAGACATACAGACAGACATACAGACAGACATACAGACAGACATACAGACAGACATACAGACAGACATACAGACAGACATACAGACAGACATACAGACAGACATACAGACAGACATACAGACAGACATACAGACAGACATACAGACAGACATACAGACAGACAGACATACAGACAGACATACAGACAGACATACAGACAGACATACAGACAGACAGACATACAGACAGACATACAGACAGACATACAGACAGACATACAGACAGACATACAGACAGACATACAGACAGACATACAGACAGACATACAGACAGACATACATACAGACAGACATACAGACAGACATACAGACAGACATACAGACAGACATACAGACAGACATACAGACAGACATACAGACAGACATACAGACAGACATACAGACAGACATACAGACAGACATACAGACAGACATACAGACAGACATACAGACAGACATACAGACAGACATACAGACAGACATACAGACAGACATACAGACAGACATACAGACAGACATACAGACAGACATACAGACAGACATACAGACAGACATACAGACAGACATACAGACAGACATACAGACAGACATACAGACAGACATACAGACAGACATACAGACAGACATACAGACAGACATACAGACAGACATACAGACAGACATACAGACAGACATACAGACAGACATACAGACAGACATACAGACAGACAGACATACAGACAGACAGACATACAGACAGACAGACATACAGACAGACAGACATACAGACAGATAGACATACAGACAGACAGACATACAGACAGACATACAGACAGACATACAGACAGACATACAGACAGACATACAGACAGACATACAGACAGACATACAGACAGACATACAGACAGACATACAGACAGACATACAGACAGACATACAGACAGACATACAGACAGACAGACATACAGACAGACATACAGACAGACATACAGACAGACATACAGACAGACATACAGACATACAGACAGACATACAGACAGACATACAGACAGACATACAGACAGACATACAGACAGACATACAGACAGACAGACATACAGACAGACAGACATACAGACAGACAGACAGACAGACAGACAGACAGACAGACAGACAGACAGACAGACAGACAGACAGACAGACAGACAGACAGACAGACAGACAGACAGACAGACAGACAGACAGACAGACAGACAGACATACAGACATACAGACATACAGACACACATACAGACAGACAGACATACAGACAGACAGACATACAGACAGACATACAGACAGACATACAGACAGACATACAGACAGACATACAGACAGACAGACAGACAGACATACAGACAGACATACAGACAGACATACAGACAGACATACAGACAGACATACAGACAGACATACAGACAGACATACAGACAGACATACAGACAGACATACAGACAGACATACAGACAGACATACAGACAGACATACAGACAGACATACAGACAGACATACAGACAGACATACAGACAGACATACAGACAGACATACAGACATACAGACAGACATACAGACAGACAGACAGACAGACATACAGACAGACATACAGACAGACATACAGACAGACAGACATACAGACAGACATACAGACAGACATACAGACAGACAGACATACAGACAGACATACAGACAGACATACAGACAGACATACAGACAGACATACAGACAGACATACAGACAGACAGACAGACATACAGACATACATACAGACAGACATACAGACAGACAGACATACAGACATACAGACAGACATACAGACAGACATACAGATTGACATACAGACAGACATACAGACAGACATACAGACAAACATACAGACAGACAGACATACAGACAGACAGACATACAGACAGACATACAGACAGACATACAGACAGACATACAGACAGACATACAGACAGACATACAGACAGACATACAGACAGACATACAGACAGACATACAGACAGACATACAGACAGACATACAGACAGACATACAGACAGACATACAGACAGACATACAGACAGACATACAGACAGACATACAGACAGACATACAGACAGACATACAGACAGACATACAGACAGACATACAGACAGACATACAGACAGACATACAGACAGACATACAGACAGACATACAGACAGACATACAGACAGACATACAGACAGACATACAGACAGACATACAGACAGACATACAGACAGACATACAGACAGACATACAGACAGACATACAGACAGACATACAGACAGACATACAGACAGACATACAGACAGACATACAGACAGACATACAGACAGACATACAGACAGACATACAGACAGACATACAGACAGACATACAGACAGACATACAGACAGACATACAGACAGACATACAGACAGACATACAGACAGACATACAGACAGACATACAGACAGACATACAGACAGACATACAGACAGACATACAGACAGACATACAGACAGACAGACATACAGACAGACATACAGACAGACATACAGACAGACATACAGACAGACATACAGACAGACATACAGACAGACATACAGACAGACATACAGACAGACATACAGACAGACATACAGACAGACATACAGACAGACATACAGACAGACATACAGACAGACATACAGACAGACATACAGACAGACATACAGACAGACATACAGACAGACATACAGACAGACATACAGACAGACATACAGACAGACATACAGACAGACATACAGACAGACATACAGACAGACATACAGACAGACATACAGACAGACATACAGACAGACATACAGACAGACATACAGACAGACATACAGACAGACATACAGACAGACATACAGACAGACATACAGACAGACATACAGACAGACATACAGACAGACATACAGACAGACATACAGACAGACATACAGACAGACATACAGACAGACAGACATACAGACAGACATACAGACAGACATACAGACAGACAGACATACAGACAGACATACAGACAGACATACAGACAGACATACAGACAGACATACAGACAGACATACAGACAGACATACAGACAGACATACAGACAGACATACAGACAGACATACAGACAGACATACAGACAGACATACAGACAGACATACAGACAGACATACAGACAGACATACAGACAGACATACAGACAGACATACAGACAGACATACAGACAGACATACAGACAGACATACAGACAGACATACAGACAGACATACAGACAGACATACAGACAGACATACAGACAGACATACAGACAGACATACAGACAGACATACAGACAGACATACAGACAGACATACAGACAGACATACAGACAGACATACAGACAGACATACAGACAGACATACAGACAGACATACAGACAGACATACAGACAGACATACAGACAGACATACAGACAGACATACAGACAGACATACAGACAGACATACAGACAGACATACAGACAGACATACAGACAGACATACAGACAGACATACAGACAGACATACAGACAGACATACAGACAGACATACAGACAGACATACAGACAGACATACAGACAGACATACAGACAGACATACAGACAGACATCAAATCAAATCAAATCAAATCAAAAAATACTTTATTGTCCAGAATAAAATACTCCATTGACAAAGCAGGCTAAGTAACTACAAATAGATCAGCAGGTAATAAAATTCACAAAAAAAAACACATAAAAATATTAAAAACACAATTAAAATACCAAGTTAAATAAAATCTTAAAAAAGAGACAAAAACTAAAATAATAAAATAAAATATTAAATATCACATAATCAGAAATGTTGTTTCCTCTACAAAAAGTTCCTTCTGAGAGATGATAATATGTTAATACTAATAATATTAATATTAAAAGTCTATGTTCAATAATTTTTCTCTGATTAAAAAAAAAATATATACATAAATATTACCTATTTCAAAATATTCTACCTCTAAAAATTCAATAATAAAATTACCTTAAAAATTGTTATCACAAAAATCACATTAAAAGCTGTCAAGTCATTGTTAGAAATAGTGCAGTAGCAAAACACAGAACAGACAAACATCAAACAAAAAAAAACAAAAACTATAGGTATTGAAAACTCAAATTAAATTAAATTAAGTAAGTCCTATATGTCAATTTATTTATGTAAAATGTTCTTGATAGAACTCATCAAGAGAATAAAATGACTTATCCACTAGAATATTTTTCAAATGTCTTCTGAACTGCTTGAGTGTGGTAGCACATCTAATCTGAGCAGGTAGGTGATTAAAAATTTTTCTTCCCTCATAGATTATAGATTTTTTAACTAAGGTGCTTTTTGGAATTGGTAATGGGACATTGTGACTCTGTCTACCTATGCGGCCTACTCTGCTTAAATCTTCCATGCTAACCCGATTCTTAAACACTAAACTGGCAGTTTCCAGAATAAAAATAGATGTTAAGGTAAGTATTTTTAAATCTTTAAAATATGCCCGACACGATTCTCTTTGATGGATATTAGCTATAAAACGTACAGCTTTCTTTTGAAGGACAAAAATAATGTTCAGCAAACTCTGGCTTGCTATTCCCCAAAATGGTACCCCATACCTTAAGTGAGATTCAAACAAAGAAAAATAAATGTTCCTAGCCATCTCCAATCCGAATTCCTGTCTTACACATCGAACCGCAAAGCACCCTGAGGAAAGCTTCTTACTCAATTGAAATATATGTTCATCGAATCGCAATAGGTGATCGATGTGAACTCCCAAAAACCTAGACACAGCCTGACTTTTTAATGGATTATCTCCCAGAAATAAGTCCTCCATGTCACACTTAAAGCCAACAATATTGGACTTGTCAACATTAAAACACAGACGATTTGCATCACACCACCTCTTAATTTTAGTAAGATCTTCAGAAATAACCAGCTTTAAAACTTCAGCATTAATATGATGCCATAAGACTGATGTATCATCAGCGAAAAGTGTAAACTCTCCCGATATATCCAGACTAACAAGGTCATTGATGTAAATCAGAAACAACAAGGGACCCAGAACAGAACCCTGTGGTACACCACAATCAACATTCAATGAAGCAGAACGTGAACCCGAGATAAGAACTGACTGACGACGGAAACTCAAGTAGGACCTAAACCAAGACAACACAGAACCCCTAAAGCCATATCTCTCGAGCTTCCGCAGCAAGATTCCATGATCAACGCAATCGAACGCTTTGGACAGATCACAGAATACCGCCGCAGCCACTTTCCCCCTGTTAATCTCTGTATAAACTCTTTCCAGAAATTCAAAAATTGCGTCATGTGTACCTTTAGATGCTTGAAAACCGTACTGTTTCGGGGTAATAATTTTAAATTTTAAAAGGTAGTTCCATATGCGCTTCTTTACTAATTTTTCTATAACCTTTGAAAGAGTCGAGAGAAGAGAAATAGGCCTAAAGTTGGAAGGTACATCAGTTGCCCCACCTTTGTGCAGCGGAATTACTATAGAAGACTTTAAACACTCTGGAAATCTACCCTTTTCGAAAGAATCATTAATTGAGGAGCAAAGAGAAAGAAGTGCGTTATGAGGTAAAGTCATTAACACATCTGCAGATATTTCATCATCTCCACAAGATTTTTTATTTTTTATTTCTTTTAACGCCTCAATGATTTCTGGCGGTTCTACGCTATCAAAATGAAAAGAGTTTGGAATCGATGTGTGTGATAAATAGTCCAAAGGATCCACATCTGAAGACAGATTTTCCGTTAGTTTACTGGCAATGCTGCAATAGAACTTATTTAATACATCTTCGTTAATTGTGACTTCATTCAAATTTTTTGGCTTACCATTGCTTCGAATCTCGTTGACTAAACGCCAGCTTTCCTTCTGCGAGTTCCTCGATTTAAAAAATCTGTTTTTATAATACTCTCTCTTTCTCACCTCAATTAATTTTTTATGCAAATTTCGATATTGGTTGGAGTACAAAATGAACCAATCTTCTTTAAAAAATTTTTTAAGGTAATTTAAACACCGCAAATTTGTACTTGAAACTGTCAATCCTAGGGTAATCCACTGCTTACAATCTTTCTCTTTTGATTTTACCCATCTAAGAGGAAATGCTCGTCGAAAGTTATCCAAAATTACTCTATAAAAGGATTCCAGTCGATCCGGGGATTGATCAATACCCTGCCAATTTATACCCTGACAAAAGTCCCTAAACTGATTAAAAGCCTTTTCACTAAAGATCCGTTTGTGCTGGCGCTTTTTTTTCTCTGGGATAGATCCCAAAACGAAAATAGAATTGACAGCCTCATGATCAGATAACTCCGAATGAAGCACTGAACATGATACATCAGCTAGATTAGAACACATATAATCTATTCTTGTCGCCGTGGAATCGGTAATCCTAGTGAAGGTCTCAACGTGCATTATCAGACCATATGCCGTTAGCAAATTATTCAACATTACTGTGTTAGTTTCGCTTTGTTTGCCAAAATCAATGTTAAAGTCTCCCGCCAAAATGACTTTGGCATTTGAGGGAATTTCGCAAAGTAATGCGTTGAGATTATTAAGGAATTCCTTCACGTTAGAGGAAGGAGAGCGATACAGACAAATCACATAGATATTAAATTGTTTACAAAAAGAAACAGAGATTTCAAAGGTTTCTTCTGTCCAAAATTTGTCAAATTTTTCAATGTTAATAAAGTTAATAATTTGTTTTGACAAGATCAGAGTTCCCCCATGAAGTGAATTCTTCCTACAAGATAACGAAACGGTCTGATAGTTTGGTAAATGAAAAAACTCATCTGGGTGAAGCCAATGCTCAGTCAACAAAACAATATCAGGGAAATTACATGTGTCCAAAAACATAAATAAGTCATTACTTTTATATCTAAGAGATCTTATGTTTTGGAGGATAATTGACAGATTTATGCTTTTTTTGGACTCCTCCCTTTTTGTGGGAGGGTTGAGCCTAAAAAATCTGTTAACTCTTTAGATGTGCCACCACCCTCAGCCATGCTTTTTGGAAATATTTCAACGTCGATAATATTCATTTTCCTATTTAAGTGTTCAGAAGGTACATTTGGTGCAGGATTAAAATCTGAACTTAAATTCTCAGAATGTAGCACATCGTTATTTGCTATTAGTAGATCTGAATTTACCTCAGGTACATATTCAACAGATGAATTTAACAAAGATACAGGCACACATTCACTGGCATTATTATAATATGTAGGGGACAATAATTTTTTAACTTTAATCTGTCTAAGACATGTAAATGTAAATGATTTAAAATTAAGTACACAACTTTTAATTAAATAAGCCATTTTCGCAAGTCCTTTTTTGTTAAGAAATATGCCCTTGGAATAGTCTGAATATCTAAATCTACTAAATAAATCTAAAAAGTTAATATTAGTTGAGTATTGCCTTAAGTTAGTGACTACATTAATAATTTTTTGATTCACAACTTCTATGTTTTTATATGGAATAGACGCTTCATACTTTGCGGGAACCGTACATATAATTAAATTAGTATAAAAGCACATATTTGACAATAACGTTATATCGTTGAGATTAATGTCGTCGTTATTGAGTCCCGCCAACACTACAACATAGTCATCATTTGAGAGTTCAGAAATGCAATTATTTTGCCCGTTTATAACTTTTTCAAACAATGCATTGGTTTTACAGATAACCTGAACAGAGTAATCCGGCGAGAATAATTTATCAAGATGAGGGAACAGATATTTTCCATACTCGTCCGTTAGTAAAAGAATTTTACGTTTATTTTTCAACCCGCTGATATTGTTATTATTATTGTTATAATTGTCATTATCTGTATCTTTGTTGTTACTATCTCTATTTGAACTCTCCACCCCCAAGTCCTTCTCCCTAGTTTGATTTGCTCGTTCGTTATGATGATCATAACACACTGTCTTTGAACTGTTTTCCCCTTCGTTTGTTTTAAAGTCTGCTAATTTTCTTTTAAGTTCAACTATTTCCTTCGAATATAATGCGTTTTCTTCTTCAAACTGTCTCAGAGCTTCCAACATATTTTTATATTCTTCTTTAATTCCTTCTAGCTCGAGTTTCAATTTCGCAATAATGTCATTATTTATCAAAGTTTTTTCTGAATACTCTCTGATTATGTTTTCAGATGTTATCATTTCGGTTTTAAAGTGTTCTACTTCTTTCTGTTTTCTCTGCAATAGTTCCTGATGCTTAATTTCATTACTAGCCAATGTTTCTTGAAAATTTTTAATTTGATCCTTAAGCCCCTTTATCTCATTTTCATACTCCAAATTACTTGTAGAATCAAATTCTTTTATGGTCTTTAATATTTCCTTATTCTCCTTTTTCAGTTGAATGTTCTCTGAGGACAGTTTTGTCATGTTATGATTAAGTAAGTCTATTGTTTCATTAAGTTTCTGTATTTCTAGTGCCATGTCTTTTTCTGTCAAAAAAAAAACTTCGTCCTGAAAATCTAATGTCTGCCTTCTAAGTTTTTTAATATGAATCTCTTTCTCCTCTATTTCAGTAGTTAGGCTCTTAATCCTAAGGTGTAAGTCAGCGTTTGATTCAACAGATTTATCCTCCATTGCCAAAACCATTTCACTAAGCTTCCTGTTTTCATTGTATATCTTTTCGATTTGTTGCGAATCAGGGCTTATTTTGCATGCACATTCTTGGCAAAAGTATGGGACTTTTCTTGACTGTAGAGCTAGGAACCTTATTTCAGTTGCACTCCATTTCTCACAATTTTTGCAGGAGACAGTCTTGCATCGGTCACAAATGCCTCCAAATAGTTGGTCACTGCCTTTAGCAGGTTCCTTAAAAATGCAACTTACAGTACATTTACTGCATGCCTCCGCCATGATTAACGTTTAATGTTTATTAAATTTCTTTGCCACAGTCGCGTCGCTTTTAGTGAATGGTTGGTCACCTTAACCAAATGGGTATCAGACCACTTCAAGAATCAGGTTCCAAAAATTTTTAACCTCACTTATTTTTGTGGGAATTTTTAACAACATAAACAAAGATTGCTACAAAAAATGTAGCTGTGGTTTTTCAGTTTTTGAGTTATCAAATGAAGCCCGGTTCCTCCCCGATCTCACCCATAACATCCAGGGAGGGAGACGATCTATTCTCACACTTTAAGGTACTTTCACCACAATAATATTGTTAACAAATTGGATATTTTTGTAAACAAAACTAATAACCAATAACTGACAATACACTGAAGTACGTATTGTACATACAGACAGACATACAGACAGACATACAGACAGACATACAGACAGACATACAGACAGACATACAGACAGACATACAGACAGACATACAGACAGACATACAGACAGACATACAGACAGACATACAGACAGACATACAGACAGACATACAGACAGACATACAGACAGACATACAGACAGACATACAGACAGACATACAGACAGACATACAGACAGACATACAGACAGACATACAGACAGACATACAGACAGACATACAGACAGACATACAGACAGACATACAGACAGACATACAGACAGACATACAGACAGACATACAGACAGACATACAGACAGACATACAGACAGACATACAGACAGACATACAGACAGACATACAGACAGACATACAGACAGACATACAGACAGACATACAGACAGACATACAGACAGACATACAGACAGACATACAGACAGACATACAGACAGACATACAGACAGACATACAGACAGACAGACAGACAGACAGACAGACAGACAGACAGACAGACAGACAGACATACAGACAGACATACAGACAGACATACAGACAGACAGACATACAGACAGACATACAGACAGACATACAGACAGACATACAGACAGACATACAGACAGACATACAGACAGACATACAGACAGACATACAGACAGACATACAGACAGACATACAGACAGACATACAGACAGACATACAGACAGACAGACATACAGACAGACAGACAGACAGACAGACAGACAGACATACAGACAGACATACAGACAGACATACAGACAGACATACAGACAGACAGACATACAGACAGACATACAGACAGACATACAGACAGACATACAGACAGACATACAGACAGACATACAGACAGACATACAGACAGACATACAGACAGACATACAGACAGACATACAGACAGACATACAGACAGACATACAGACAGACATACAGACAGACATACAGACAGACATACAGACAGACATACAAACAGACATACAGACAGACATACAGACAGACATACAGACAGACATACAGACAGACATACAGACAGACATACAGACAGACATACAGACAGACATACAGACAGACATACAGACAGACATACAGACAGACATACAGACAGACATACAGACAGACATACAGACAGACATACAGACAGACATACAGACAGACATACAGACAGACATACAGACAGACATACAGACAGACATACAGACAGACATACAGACAGACATACAGACAGACATACAGACAGACATACAGACAGACATACAGACAGACATACATACAGACAGACATACAGACAGACATACAGACAGACATACAGACAGACATACAGACAGACATACAGACAGACATACAGACAGACATACAGACAGACATACAGACAGACATACAGACAGACATACAGACAGACATACAGACAGACATACAGACAGACATACAGACAGACATACAGACAGACATACAGACAGACATACAGACAGACATACAGACAGACATACAGACAGACATACAGACAGACATACAGACAGACATACAGACAGACATACAGACAGACATACAGACAGACATACAGACAGACATACAGACAGACATACAGACAGACATACAGACAGACATACAGACAGACATACAGACAGACATACAGACAGACATACAGACAGACATACAGACAGACATACAGACAGACATACAGACAGACATACAGACAGACATACAGACAGACATACAGACAGACATACAGACAGACATACAGACAGACATACAGACAGACATACAGACAGACATACAGACAGACATACAGACAGACATACAGACAGACATACAGACAGACATACAGACAGACATACAGACAGACATACAGACAGACATACAGACAGACATACAGACAGACATACAGACAGACATACAGACAGACATACAGACAGACATACAGACAGACATACAGACAGACATACAGACAGACATACAGACATACAGACAGACATACAGACAGACATACAGACAGACATACAGACAGACATACAGACAGACATACAGACAGACATACAGACAGACATACAGACAGACATACAGACAGACATACAGACAGACATACAGACAGACATACAGACAGACATACAGACAGACATACAGACAGACATACAGACAGACATACAGACAGACATACAGACAGACATACAGACAGACATACAGACAGACATACAGACAGACATACAGACAGACATACAGACAGACATACAGACAGACATACAGACAGACATACAGACAGACATACAGACAGACATACAGACAGACATACAGACAGACATACAGACAGACATACAGACAGACATACAGACAGACATACAGACAGACATACAGACAGACAGACAGACAGACAGACAGACAGACAGACATACAGACAGACATACAGACATACAGACATACAGACATACAGACAGACATACAGACAGACAGACATACAGACAGACATACAGACAGACATACAGACAGACATACAGACAGACATACAGACAGACATACAGACAGACATACAGACAGACATACAGACAGACATACAGACAGACATACAGACAGACATACAGACAGACATACAGACAGACATACAGACAGACATACAGACAGACATACAGACAGACATACAGACAGACATACAGACAGACATACAGACAGACATACAGACAGACATACAGACAGACATACAGACAGACAGACATACAGACAGACATACAGACAGACATACAGACAGACATACAGACAGACATACAGACAGACATACAGACAGACAGACATACAGACAGACATACAGACAGACATACAGACAGACATACAGACAGACATACAGACAGACATACAGACAGACATACAGACAGACATACAGACAGACATACAGACAGACAGACATACAGACAGACATACAGACAGACATACAGACAGACATACAGACAGACATACAGACATACAGACAGACATACAGACAGACATACAGACAGACATACAGACAGACATACAGACAGACATACAGACAGACATACAGACAGACATACAGACAGACATACAGACAGACATACAGACAGACATACAGACAGACATACAGACAGACATACAGACAGACATACAGACAGACAGACATACAGACAGACATACAGACAGACATACAGACAGACAGACATACAGACAGACATACAGACAGACATACAGACAGACATACAGACAGACATACAGACAGACATACAGACAGACATACAGACAGACATACAGACAGACATACAGACAGACATACAGACAGACATACAGACAGACATACAGACAGACATACAGACAGACATACAGACAGACATACAGACAGACATACAGACAGACATACAGACAGACATACAGACAGACATACAGACAGACATACAGACAGACATACAGACAGACATACAGACAGACATACAGACAGACATACAGACAGACATACAGACAGACATACAGACATACAGACAGACATACAGACAGACATACAGACAGACATACAGACAGACATACAGACAGACATACAGACAGACATACAGACAGACATACAGACAGACATACAGACAGACATACAGACAGACATACAGACAGACATACAGACAGACATACAGACAGACATACAGACAGACATACAGACAGACATACAGACAGACATACAGACAGACAGACATACAGACAGACATACAGACAGACATACAGACAGACATACAGACAGACATACAGACAGACATACAGACAGACATACAGACAGACATACAGACAGACATACAGACAGACATACAGACAGACATACAGACAGACATACAGACAGACATACAGACAGACATACAGACAGACATACAGACAGACATACAGACAGACATACAGACAGACATACAGACAGACAGACATACAGACAGACATACAGACAGACATACAGACAGACATACAGACAGACATACAGACAGACATACAGACAGACATACAGACAGACATACAGACAGACATACAGACAGACATACAGACAGACATACACACAGACATACAAACAGACATACAGACAGACATACAGACAGACATACAGACAGACATACAGACAGACATACATACAGACAGACATACAGACAGACATACAGACAGACATACAGACAGACATACAGACAGACATACAGACAGACATACAGACAGACATACAGACATACAGACAGACATACAGACATACAGACAGACATACAGACAGACAGACATACAGACAGACATACAGACAGACATACAGACAGACATACAGACAGACCTACAGACAGACCTACAGACAGACCTACAGACAGACATACAGACAGACATACAGACAGACATACAGACAGACATACAGACAGACAGACATACAGACAGACAGACATACAGACAGACATACAGACAGACATACATACAGACATACATACAGACATACAGACATACAGACAGACATACAGACAGACATACAGACAGACATACATACAGACAGACATACAGACAGACATACAGACAGACATACAGACAGACATACAGACAGACATACAGACAGACATACAGACAGACATACAGACAGACATACAGACAGACATACAGACAGACATACAGACAGACATACAGACAGACATACAGACAGACATACAGACAGACAGACATACAGACAGACATACAGACAGACATACAGACAGACATACAGACAGACATACAGACAGACATACAGACAGACATACAGACAGACATACAGACAGACATACAGACAGACATACAGACAGACATACAGACAGACATACAGACAGACATACAGACAGACATACAGACAGACATACAGACAGACATACAGACAGACATACAGACAGACATACAGACAGACATACAGACAGACATACAGACAGACATACAGACAGACATACAGACAGACAGACATACAGACAGACATACAGACAGACAGACATACAGACAGACATACAGACAGACAGACAGACAGACATACAGACAGACATACAGACAGACATACAGACAGACATACAGACAGACAGACATACAGACAGACATACAGACAGACATACAGACAGACATACAGACATACAGACAGACATACAGACAGACATACAGACAGACATACAGACAGACATACAGACAGACATACAGACAGACATACAGACAGACAAACAGACAGACATACAGACAGACATACAGACAGACATACAGACAGACATACAGACAGACATACAGACAGACATACAGACAGACATACAGACAGACATACAGACAGACATACAGACAGACAGACATACAGACAGACATACAGACAGACATACAGACAGACATACAGACAGACATACAGACAGACATACAGACAGACATACAGACAGACATACAGACAGACATACAGACAGACATACAGACATACAGACAGACATACAGACAGACATACAGACAGACATACAGACAGACATACAGACAGACATACAGACAGACATACAGACAGACATACAGACAGACATACAGACAGACATACAGACAGACATACAGACAGACATACAGACAGACATACAGACAGACATACAGACAGACAGACATACAGACAGACATACAGACAGACATACAGACAGACATGCAGACAGACATACAGACAGACATACAGACAGACATACAGACAGACATACAGACAGACATACAGACAGACATACAGACAGACATACAGACAGACATACAGACAGACATACAGACAGACATACAGACAGACATACAGACAGACATACAGAGAGACATACAGACAGACATACAGACAGACATACAGACAGACATACAGACAGACATACAGACAGACATACAGACAGACATACAGACAGACATACAGACAGACATACAGACAGACAGACAGACAGACATACAGACAGACATACAGACAGACATACAGACAGACATACAGACAGACATACAGACAGACATACAGACAGACATACAGACAGACATACAGACAGACATACAGACAGACATACAGACAGACATACAGACAGACATACAGACAGACATACAGACAGACATACAGACAGACATACAGACAGACATACAGACAGACATACAGACAGACATACAGACAGACATACAGACAGACATACAGACAGACATACAGACAGACATACAGACAGACAGACATACAGACAGACAAGACATACAGACAGACATACAGACAGACATACAGACAGACATACAGACATACAGACAGACATACAGACAGACATACAGACAGACATACAGACAGACAGACATACAGACAGACATACAGACAGACATACAGACAGACATACAGACAGACATACAGACAGACATACAGACAGACATACAGACAGACATACAGACAGACATACAGACAGACATACAGACAGACATACAGACAGACATACAGACAGACATACAGACAGACATACAGACAGACATACAGACAGACATACAGACAGACATACAGACAGACATACAGACAGACATACAGACAGACATACAGACAGACATACAGACAGACATACAGACAGACATACAGACAGACATACAGACAGACATACAGACAGACATACAGACAGACATACAGACAGACATACAGACAGACATACAGACAGACATACAGACAGACATACAGACAGACATACAGACAGACATACAGACAGACATACAGACAGACATACAGACAGACATACAGACAGACATACAGACAGACATACAGACAGACATACAGACAGACATACAGACAGACATACAGACAGACATACAGACAGACATACAGACAGACATACAGACAGACATACAGACAGACATACAGACAGACATACAGACAGACATACAGACAGACATACAGACAGACATACAGACAGACATACAGACAGACATACAGACAGACATACAGACATACAGACAGACATACAGACAGACATACAGACAGACATACAGACAGACATACAGACAGACATACAGACAGACATACAGACAGACATACAGACAGACATACAGACAGACATACAGACAGACATACAGACAGACATACAGACAGACATACAGACAGACATACAGACAGACATACAGACAGACATACAGACAGACATACAGACAGACATACAGACAGACATACAGACAGACATACAGACAGACATACAGACAGACATACAGACAGACATACAGACAGACATACAGACAGACATACAGACAGACATACAGACAGACATACAGACAGACATACAGACAGACATACAGACAGACATACAGACAGACATACAGACAGACATACAGACAGACATACAGACAGACATACAGACAGACATACAGACAGACATACAGACAGACATACAGACAGACATACAGACAGACATACAGACAGACATACAGACAGACATACAGACAGACATACAGACAGACATACAGACAGACATACAGACAGACATACAGACAGACATACAGACAGACATACAGACAGACATACAGACAGACATACAGACAGACATACAGACAGACATACAGACAGACAGACATACAGACAGACATACAGACAGACATACAGACAGACATACAGACAGACATACAGACAGACATACAGACAGACATACAGACAGACATACAGACAGACATACAGACAGACATACAGACAGACATACAGACAGACATACAGACAGACATACAGACAGACATACAGACAGACATACAGACAGACATACAGACAGACATACAGACAGACATACAGACAGACATACAGACAGACATACAGACAGACATACAGACAGACATACAGACAGACATACAGACAGACATACAGACAGACATACAGACAGACATACAGACAGACATACAGACAGACATACAGACAGACAGACAGACATACAGACAGACATACAGACAGACATACAGACAGACATACAGACAGACATACAGACAGACATACAGACAGACATACAGACAGACATACAGACAGACATACAGACAGACATACAGACAGACATACAGACAGACATACAGACAGACATACAGACAGACATACAGACAGACATACAGACAGACATACAGACAGACATACAGACAGACATACAGACAGACATACAGACAGACATACAGACAGACATACAGACAGACATACAGACAGACATACAGACAGACATACAGACAGACATACAGACAGACATACAGACAGACATACAGACAGACATACAGACAGACATACAGACAGACATACAGACAGACATACAGACAGACATACAGACAGACATACAGACAGACATACAGACAGACATACAGACAGACATACAGACAGACATACAGACAGACATACAGACAGACATACAGACAGACATACAGACAGACATACAGACAGACATACAGACAGACATACAGACAGACATACAGACAGACATACAGACAGACATACAGACAGACATACAGACAGACATACAGACAGACATACAGACAGACATAACAGACAGACATACAGACAGACATACAGACAGACATACAGACAGACATACAGACAGACATACAGACATACAGACAGACATACAGACAGACATACAGACAGACATACAGACAGACATACAGACAGACATACAGACAGACATACAGACAGACATACAGACAGACATACAGACAGACATACAGACAGACATACAGACAGACATACAGACAGACATACAGACAGACATACAGACAGACATACAGACAGACATACAGACAGACATACAGACAGACATACAGACAGACATACAGACAGACATACAGACAGACATACAGACAGACATACAGACAGACATACAGACAGACAGACAGACATACAGACAGACATACAGACAGACATACAGACAGACATACAGACAGACATACAGACAGACATACAGACAGACAGACAGACATACAGACAGACATACAGACAGACATACAGACAGACATACAGACAGACATACAGACAGACATACAGACAGACATACAGACAGACATACAGACATACAGACAGACATACAGACAGACATACAGACAGACATACAGACAGACATACAGACAGACATACAGACAGACATACAGACAGACATACAGACAGACATACAGACAGACATACAGACAGACATACAGACAGACATACAGACAGACATACAGACAGACATACAGACAGACATACAGACAGACATACAGACAGACATACAGACAGACATACAGACAGACATACAGACAGACATACAGACAGACATACAGACAGACATACAGACAGACATACAGACAGACATACAGACAGACATACAGACAGACATACAGACAGACATACAGACAGACATACAGACAGACATACAGACAGACATACAGACAGACATACAGACAGACATACAGACAGACATACAGACAGACATACAGACAGACATACAGACAGACATACAGACAGACATACAGACAGACATACAGACAGACATACAGACAGACATACAGACAGACATACAGACAGACATACAGACAGACATACAGACAGACATACAGACAGACATACAGACAGACATACAGACAGACATACAGACAGACATACAGACAGACATACAGACAGACATACAGACAGACATACAGACAGACATACAGACAGACATACAGACAGACATACAGACAGACATACAGACAGACATACAGACAGACATACAGACAGACATACAGACAGACATACAGACAGACATACAGACAGACATACAGACAGACATACAGACAGACATACAGACAGACATACAGACAGACATACAGACAGACATACAGACAGACATACAGACAGACATACAGACAGACATACAGACAGACATACAGACAGACATACAGACAGACATACAGACAGACATACAGACAGACATACAGACAGACATACAGACAGACATACAGACAGACATACAGACAGACATACAGACAGACATACAGACAGACATACAGACAGACATACAGACAGACATACAGACAGACATACAGACAGACATACAGACAGACATACAGACAGACATACAGACAGACATACAGACAGACATACAGACAGACATACAGACAGACATACAGACAGACATACATACAGACAGACATACAGACAGACATACAGACAGACATACAGACAGACATACAGACAGACAGACATACAGACAGACAGACATACAGACAGACATACAGACAGACATACAGACAGACATACAGACAGACATACAGACAGACATACAGACAGACATACAGACAGACAGACATACAGACAGACATACAGACAGACATACAGACAGACATACAGACAGACATACAGACAGACATACAGACAGACATACAGACAGACATACAGACAGACATACAGACAGACATACAGACAGACATACAGACAGACATACAGACAGACATACAGACAGACATACAGACAGACATACAGACAGACATACAGACAGACATACAGACAGACATACAGACAGACATACAGACAGACATACAGACAGACATACAGACAGACATACAGACAGACATACAGACAGACATACAGACAGACATACAGACATACAGACAGACAGACATACAGACAGACATACAGACAGACATACAGACAGACATACAGACAGACATACAGACAGACATACAGACAGACATACAGACAGACATACAGACAGACATACAGACAGACATACAGACAGACATACAGACAGACATACAGACAGACATACAGACAGACATACAGACAGACATACAGACAGACATACAGACAGACATACAGACAGACATACAGACAGACATACAGACAGACATACAGACAGACATACAGACAGACATACAGACAGACATACAGACAGACATACAGACAGACATACAGACAGACATACAGACAGACATACAGACAGACATACAGACAGACATACAGACAGACATACAGACAGACAGACATACAGACAGACATACAGACAGACATACAGACAGACATACAGACAGACATACAGACAGACATACAGACAGACATACAGACAGACATACAGACAGACATACAGACAGACATACAGACAGACATACAGACAGACATACAGACAGACATACAGACAGACATACAGACAGACATACAGACAGACATACAGACAGACATACAGACAGACATACAGACAGACATACAGACAGACATACAGACAGACATACAGACAGACATACAGACAGACATACAGACAGACATACAGACAGACATACAGACAGACATACAGACAGACATACAGACAGACATACAGACAGACATACAGACAGACATACAGACAGACATACAGACAGACATACAGACAGACATACAGACAGACATACAGACAGACATACAGACAGACATACAGACAGACATACAGAACAGACAGACATACAGACAGACATACAGACAGACATACAGACAGACATACAGACAGAC